>CM050163.1:373679975-374279975 GCA_027410445.1 Discoglossus pictus
CGTTAGCAACAACCTGCATTGCTGACAACTATATATGTGATATAATATAATTTGTACTGCTGGCTCCTAATTACATTTCCCAAGTATGCATCTCTATTAAGTGCTTCCTTCTAGGCTCCTAGAAGGCAGTTTGTCTGGCTCCTTAAACGTAGACCTGGCTCCTACATTTAGACATTATGGCCCTCATTCAATTGCGATTTGGCCAATTGAATAGGACCCTAAATAGGCACATAGCATATTTTTTTTAAAGAAGTTTTTAGTTAGTGAAAACATTGCTTTTGGATAGATGCTTACTAACTAAAAACTTCTTTAAAAAATATATGTTATGTGCGAATTTAGGGCCCTATTCAATTGGCCAAATTGCAATTGAATGAGGGCCTATGAGCCTTATTAAATTAAAATTAGGACAATTGAATAGGGCTCTATATAAGCACAAAGCATATTTTATTTACAGAAGTTTTTAGTTAGTTAAGACCTTGCTTTTGGATAGAAGTTCACTAACTAAAAACTTCTGTAAAAAACATATGCTACTAGCGAATTGCCCGTCAAAAAATGACGGCAATGAAATTGTAAGGTAGCTAAATTAGTAAATGAATATAGTGTACCTATTTTGAAGCATTGTGATGAAGAGCTGGCAATCTGTGTTGATGTTGCTGCAGCATTAGTGGTGTGGAGCTGCTGTATAAGCATGCTGAATGTGTGCAGTGTAACACTGTGCGTGCGCGAGACCAAACCGTTAGCGTAGTCGTGTACTTCCGCATTGGTGTAAAATGGCGAGTAATGTGTGGTATAGGTCTGTATCGGAATATCCGTAGGTGTTTTGTGGTGTTTTGCGAGTTTCTTGTGGTGTTTTGCGAGTTTAGAGTGCTGTAGCCTCGTTTTCGTTTTGTTCGGCGGCCATTTTTTCTCTCGCTTCGTTTTTTTTTTAGTCTCTAAAGTGTTTTATTTGGAGTAAAATCGAGGTGTAAGTTGCATTTTTGAGGTCCTGGGTGCTCCCTCTTGGTGTAGGTAAGTTTTTTATGTATGTGCTGTGTGTATGTATTGTGTTTTAAATGTTTGTATGTCGGCGTGTTGCGTCCGATGTTTGCGAGGTCGTAATGTGTGGTAACGTGTTTCGTACGTTGTTTGCGTGCCTCGTAAAATTTAGCGAGTGTCGTAATTTGTGTGTCGTGTTTTTTGAGTAGCGACGTGAATTTTGCGAGGGTTTGAGGCCCTTGCCCAGTGACCTCGCCAGCAACTGAGTCCCTCGCTTCGCGAGGGGCCTCAGTTGCTGGCATGGAGCGCCTTCGGCGCTCCATGCCAGCAACTGAGACCCGTGCCCAGTGACCTCGCCAGCAACTGAGGCCCTCGCTTCGCGAGGGGCCTCAGTTGCTGGCATGGAGCGCCTTCGGCGCTCCATGCCAGCAACTGAGACCCGTGCCCAGTGACCTCGCCAGCAACTGAGGCCCTCGCTTCGCGAGGGGCCTCAGTTGCTGGCATGGAGCGCCTTCGGCGCTCCATGCCAGCAACTGAGGCCCTTGCCCAGTGACCTCGCTACGCGAGGGCCGCGGCTCGCTGCGCGAGGGCCGCGGGCTCGCTACGCGAGCCCGCAAGCGTGAGCAACGACTCGTACGCTCACAACTATATATGTGATGTGCTTATATAGAGCCCTATTCAACTGGCATAATCACAATTTAATAAGGCTGTATATGTGTGTTAACAGCAGATATGTATTCCAGCTATGAGTGTGTGCAGTTGTTTGTGATGTACATAATGTAATACAGCACTGAGGTTTCCACCCAGCAGCCTGGGGTGCAATGTTCTGCAGGCTTCTCAAATAATATATATATATATATATATATATATATATATATATATATAATTACACCGCTCATATGGGGTCACACATCGCCTTCTCACCCTCACAAACACCACTATCGCCTTCTTGTCCCGGAACAAGTCCCCAAGCGGCCTGCTCCTCCCGTGCCTGTCCCGCACCAGACAGCCGGCAGCCTGCTCCAGGTCCGGGTGTGTAAGCAGACAGCTCTGATTCTCCATGGGGCTCCTCCCGATCTGTAGGGTAACTGGGGGCACGGACATGCTGGGTAAGTGTTAAAGTTAGAGCAGGCCCTAAACTAGCAGCAAGTGCCAGGTCCTGCTCCAGGCTGGGAGGGGCAGTGTGTACAGTACACCCCCATACAGGCATGTTACATCTAGCAACTGACATCTCCATGACAACCCCCACAGCTTGGGTGTGTGCTGGTACACAACAACAATCCCTGTGTGTGTTGGTACATAACTACTATCCCAGTGTGTGTGCAAGTACATAACTGCTATCACCGAGTGTCTACTGGAACACATCAACTATCACAGTGTGTCTGGTGCACAACAACTATCCTTGTATGTCTGCTGGTACATAAAAACGATCACAGTGTGCCTGGTACAAAACTATTCCTGTGTCTGTGATGGTACATAACTACTACACACAGTGATAGTTGAAGGTACACATCAACTATCACTGTGTGTGTGTATGCTGGTACACAACAACTATCCCTGTGTGTGTGCTGGTACATAACTACTATCCTTGTGTGTCTACTGGTACACATCAACTATCACTGTGTGTGTGCTGGTACACAACAACTATGCCTGTGTGTCTGCTGGTACACATCAACTATCACTGTGTGTGTGCTGGTACACAACAACTATGCCTGTGTGTCTGCTGGTACACATCAACAATCCCTGTGTGTGTGTGTGTGTATCTGCTGGTACATAACAACTATCCCTGTGTGTGTGTGTGTGTGTGTGTGTGTGTGTGTGTGCTGGCACATAACTACTATCCCTGTGTTTCTGCTGGTACATAACAACTATTCTTGTGTCTGGTACACAATAACTATCCCTGTGTGCTGGTAAACAACAACTATCCCTGCGTGCTGGTACACAACACCTATCCCTGTGTGTCTGGTACACAACAATAATCCTTGTGTGTCTGCTGACACACATTAACTATCATTGTGTGTGTGCTGGCACATAACAACTAGCCGTGTGTGTGTTTCTGGGACACAACAGTTATCCCCACAGGTGTGCCCAGTTCTTTTTACCTCTGTACAGCAGGAAGAACTTTCAGCCCTTGGGTCAGACTGAGAGATGTCTGTGGTCTTGTGTAGCATAAAGATCTTTCTAAGTTCTGAAAATAACTTACTCCAGCAAACAGAATTCCAGCATCAATAACGAAATCCACACATTAATTATGTGAACCATGATTACACCCAATCGTTCTAGCTCACGTTATCAGCCCTGCCTGCCAGTCTAAGACAATCACCCATTGTTTTCCCTTGGCACCGCTGTAATCTTGGTAGGGGGCAATAACATACGAGGAACAATGAACAACACACAAATCTCCAATGATAACCCATCTCAGTGGGCCCCTTTCCCCTGGCACAATACGCCTATCCTATAAGGCATCAGTCCGAAAGGAATTGCACAGCTTGTACCTTGGCATGCTACAGGCCATGACAGCCTTCAGCACCAATGTTCTCTAACTCCCACTTCCTCTCTTATTTCCTCATTCGTTCTCCCTACCTTTTCCCTCACCTCCTTTCCTTCCTTGCTTTCTTCTTCCCATTCCGCCTTACTCCTTTTTTTCTCATCCCCTCCTTACGTTCATCCCCCCTTATATCCTGCCTCATTCCCTTTTCTCTCACCCTTCCTTCCTTTCTCCCTTCAATCCTGCCTCACTCACTTTTCTCTCACCCCTCCTTCCTTTTCTCCTGCCTCACTCCCTTTTCTCTCACCCCTCCTTCCTGCCTTCCTTCCTTCCTCTCTTCTATCCTGTCTCACTCCCTTTTCTCTCACCCTCCTTCCTTCCTCCCTTCTATTTTTCCTCCTTCATTTTCTCATCCCCTCCTTCCTTTCTTCCTCCATTCTATCCTGCCCCACTGCCTTTTCTCTCACCTACCTCCTTCCTCCCTTTTCTCCTGCCTCACTCCCCTTTCTCTCACCCCTCCTTCCTTTCTTCCTTCTTGCCTTCTATTGTTCCTCACTCCTTTTCTCTCACCCTCATTCCTTTCTTCCTCCCTTCTATCCTGCTTCACTCCATTTTCTCTTATTCCACTCCTTCCTTTCTTCCTCCCTTCTATCCTGCCTCACTCCCTTTTCACTAACCTTCCTCCTTACTTTCTTCCTCCCTTCAATCCTACCTCACTCCGTTTTCTCTCACCCCCACCTTCCTTTCTTCCTCCCTTTTATCCTGCCTAACTCCCCTTTCTCTCACCCCCTCCTTCCATCCTGCCTCTTTCCCTTTTCTCTCATCCCTCTCCTTCCTTTCTCCCTCCATTCGCTCCATCATGTCTTAGTCCCTTTTCTCTCCCCATACCCTCTTTTTCTCTTATCAATTTCCCTCTTTTCTTTCATTTTCTATCCCCTTCTTTTGTTTCCTTAATCTCATTCCCTCCCTGTTCTCTCACCCCCTCCTTTTTCTACTGTCTCCATCGCTCCATCTTTTTTCTCATTCCCTACATATTTCCGTACATATTTCTTACCATTTTCTCTCCACCCTCTGGTATATTATATTTCTTATTCTTTTCACTCCCTTTTTCATACTGCTCCATTCTGCACTTTTCCAAACTTACTCTTCTTTCTCCATTTTCCCATTCCCACCTATAACCTTTTTTTTAAATCTCTAATCCTTTTTTGCTCATCTACCTTTTTTTCTCACCCCTTGTAGTTTCTCCCTTTCCTTGCTTATTCTCTCTTGTTTATATCCTTTTCCTAGAATTAATATATAATAGAAAAAGATAAATAAAAATGAGTAGCAAAAGTTCATAAAGTAACCAGTGTCTAATTATTATCAATAAATATTGTAAATATATTATCATTAATAAATATAAATCTGCTTGTTGATTTTCACCTATACAATAAAAGGAATGTACATAACAAAACAGCAACATTTAAAAATAACACAGAAGTTTATGGAGGGTCTGATCCCCCTTTTTGAGTGTGAATAGTAGATATGAACCCCTTGTCAGTGTGCCTAGTGACGAGATTCCAATCTTGTATCGGTGCTTTGGAAACAAGGACTATGTAACTTTCATTTTTTTTTGTGGGCAAATAATTCCTATAAAAACGTCTGTCAAAGCATTTTCAACGCTTATTAGTTTTTACTAGGGACTTGCCCGTCAAAAAATGATGGCAATAAAATTTTAAGCCATAGTAATGCTGTTTGCCACCAAATGTGAGGTTATGGCCCCTCTGAGCAGCTTCGGCGCTCATCTCGAGCCCAGCGATGAGCGCCTTAGGCACTCATCGCGTGGCTCACTATGAGCACGTTTGGTGCTCATTGCGAGCCACAACTTGCTAACCTTCGGTGCTCATTGCAAGCGTCTCCCCCTGTGTACTTTATAGGCCTCACATTTGGCCACCATTGGCGCTCTTTGGGAAGCTCTCTCCCTGTGTTACTACCTTGGGTTAAGTGTCACTGCCTTGTATTAAGTGTTACTGTTTAGCGTTAAGTCTTAGTGCTTAGGTCTGGTATTTACGTCCTTCGACTGCGTTTTACCTCCTTCGGCCTCATTTGTTTAATTTTTTTCTGACGCCATTTTTTTTCTTGCTGCAGCGATTTTCGAATGAAAAAAAATCCAAATTATGCCTCAAATTAATTTGCAAACTCACTCACAGGCTCCCTGGCACTCCCACTGAGCTGTGTGTGAGTGTGTAAGTAAATTTGAGTCATATTTGTGTGTTTTTGCAGTTTGGCGGTTCGGCCGTTAAATGCATATTTTTGCGGCCCATAATTTCTTGGGCGTCGCTAAGATGCAGTGAACGCCGTCTGCTCTCCTTTTTAAGTAAGTACCACGTGTCTCGGGATGAGCGGCTGTGGCGCTCATGTCCACCAGAGCAATGAGCGCCTTCAGCGATTATTGCCTAAGTCCGGCACCTGTGGCGCTCATCTTCACCAGCACAATGAGCGCCTTCAACACTCAATGCCTAAATCCGGCGGGTCACGTGGATGAGCACCTGCAGAGCTCATCCCCACCAGAGCAATAAGCTCCTTTGGCGCTCATTGCCTAAGTCTGTGGGTCGCAGCTGCATTGCACAGGACATTCATTTATCAGTCTTTAGATATGTTCAAAGCAATGAAAGAGGTTTCCTCTTTTAGGCCGAATTCCTGTTTCTAATTGTTTGGCACACAAACACTTATAAATAATAATCACTCTATAGTTCCTTTCCGATATCTATAAATGATTAAACCTTACTGCAAACAATAATATAAATTACCATAGTGCAAAAATACCTATTAACTAAAGCTTGAAAAAATTATGTTTATTTAAATAGATGTTTTGGATCTGCCAACAGAACAAAATCATTGTTAGGGTGAGAGATGCACTGAACACTTGCATGTCTTTCCTTAGTTAATCATGAATTTCTTAGGATCTTGCTGTGGTTTTTAAAATGAAGCATGGCTTTGGATGTAGTGTGTTAAAGTAATACATTTAATACACTATCTATCTATCTATCTATCTATCTATCTATCTATCTATCTATCTATCTATCTATCTATCTATCTATCTCTATACTTTGTGTAGTTCCCACAATAAAACAAATAGGTAAGCTTGGTAAGGCTTTTAAGCTTGTAAGGTTGGCTGTGTCTGTGACTCATGTCCTTATCCATTACAAGTCATTTTAAATCTCTTCATTTTGTTCCAGCTAATGTATGTGTTACTATTAATTATATGCAATTTAATCAATTTAGCACTTCTGAATCCCTTTAATCCTGTGTGTGTCTTCCATTTCCTTATCCCACCAGGCACATATTTATGTCCATGGTCACGCTGAGCCAATATGAAGGTGTTTTGCATTTAGTTTGCAACAATTGTTTTCTGTGAGGTTGTATATGGTCTGTAAATGTAAAACAATAAAATAATGTTCCAAGAACAAAAGGCCATAAAGCGACATGAGCAACAACAATGCAAACAATCTGGCCCCTGCATAAAAAGGTGGTGGTTACACCACTAAATTTGATGTTGACGCGGAGGCTGCACAGGCTCCCTGGGTCAGCCTGCAGCGTCGCGTGACCCAGCGGAGCCTGTAAGGCTGCATCAGCCAATCAGAAGCGGCGGGGGCGGGACTTCCGCCGCATTCGCGCGACGTGAGTCACTTCGGCGCGGTCTCTGTGGAAAATCCATCCCTCCCACCCTAATTTAATTGTATGGAAAAAGTTGTTATGGTATTGTTAGGCAAAAAAAATAAATAAAAATGCTTAAGATAAGCATTAAGGCTTTGGGCAGGGCCAAAGGTGTGAGGTCCCTGTCCGTGGCCGGGCTCCTCCCCCTTTTGTTAATATGTTAATATGTATAATATAAACAGGTTTTAAGTTATGTTAAATGGTTAAATTATAATAAAGCTGTGGGCCGTGTTTCTCCCAAACAATCGGTGTGGTGTCAATCATTTTAGATAAGCCTAAATGGATCATGCTTGGGTCATGAGAAATGTTAGAGCAAGTGGCTCTAATATAAGTCATTTTGCTGCCTTTTGACTTTCCTTGTGACAAGCAGAACTTGGCCAGTCACAGACAGATTTCCTCTAATCTAACGAAGAGCTCTTCAGTCAATCATATATCTGTGTAATATTTTATTATCTACCATGTGAAACAAAATAAAATTCAGCAAAGCTAACAAATATTTTAAAAGCGTTGAAGAAAATGGCTGCTTTGAAATTACTATAAATTCTGTATTAGAATGTAATTTCTTATTATTTGCCTGCTTTAAAAAAGGTAAAACGAAGTGACTTGGGAGTCCTCAGGTTTGAAAAGATTGGTCTTTCTTCAGGGAACATTGTAAGCATTACTATCATTTGATATTTACAAGCAGAACTACATCTCCCAGGGTTCTATGGGGTGTTTCCTTCCTGAAGAATGATAAATAACTTTTTCAGTATTTATATGAAATTTTATTTCCAAAATAAGTTAATTTGCCAAATAGCATCTGAATCTAATTAATCATATGATCAAATAAATAGGAAGGAAGTCTTTATATAATTTGCTTACAGGTCTTCAATATAATATTTAAATGCAAAGTAGAATATCATTTTTTTATTTATTCATCTTTTTAATTTATATATATATTATTTTTTTTTATTTTTTTATTTCAAATGTTTGCAGTGTAATATGTGCCAGTGCATCTATGCTAGTGAAAAGATTGAGATGTAAATAGTTAATGGTGGTCTGGAAGTTGGTTTGTATCTGTGTTTGTGGATGGAAGGGTCCTAAATCAAGCATTCTCTACAAATCTTTTCATCCCCAACCCAATGATCAATTTGTGAATGATTTATAGTTCTGTGCCCTGAAGAATAAGAATAACCATGAATGATCAATACTTTAAGTTCATTCATAGGAATGTATAGTTGTTTAAACATTATTGTCATACTTCACACATTCCTATCAATGAACTTAAACACTGATCAATCATGACGCTTTCCTTCACTTATTATTCTTCAGGGAACAACACCATAAATCCTTCACTAGATGGTCTGTTAATACTAAAAAAAAACATTTTTATAGTGACAATTATTATTATTACTAGCGACTTGCCCGTCAAAAAATGACGGCAATGTGATGTATATGTTTGTCAAGTTGTTTAGTTATTAACATATATTTTTGACACTTGTAAGTATTTTAATATGAACGTGTATTTTTGTAAAATGTTGATGTAATGGTTTTTTAAAATGTAATTAGTATCTGAAGAATTGTTAACTTTAATATACATTGAATGAATAGGAAAGCAAAAAGTAAAAAGCCTTCTTTAAACGTCGCAAATGTTAACATGAAGTTTAAAATATATGTAAGCAATAACCTTCAAAGTATATATTTTTAAACTTGAACTTTATTTTTTATGTAAGTTTAGAAGTTGACAAAACATTGGTATAATTTTGAACATTATAAACAGGAACATAGTGAATACATTTTGTAACCTAATTTTTTATTAAAAGTATTAACATTTGAATGTAAAAACAATTGACATTTAAATTAATCAGTATTAAAATTCAATTTCTATCACAATAATTGTTAACTTGAATATACATTGAATGTAGAGGAAGGCATACAGTAAAACTCTTCTTAAAACGTACGTAATTAAAGTAATTTATTACTGAGCACATAAACTGGCGATAAACATTAATGTAGGTAGTAATCTTAAGATAACAGACAATATTTACATTGTGACTTAAAAGGTGCTTGACCTCTTAACATCCACTTTGTAATCTGTTGAATGAAATAACTTGAAAATATATTTTTTAAACTTGTAACATTAGAAACATTAACATAGTCACTTAACATTTTAACATAATTTTTACTAACAATGCAAGGCAAGTATTTTGTGAGGCGAATCATTCATAAACATGACTTCCATTAATTATGACTGAATTAAACAACCAATTGTTATGTATTTTGCAATGCTTTTAAAAAATCTTGGCATCTTTAATTTGTATCCTTCAAAGTTATAGTACTTCATAGTAGACAATGTTTTTTGTAAAAATACGTCCATCTTCTAATAAATCACCTTGACTTTCATTGTTTTCAATGTAAACTTTAATAGCCTGTGGATTTTTGCACCGTGACAACGCAACGTACAATTGACCATGTGCAAAAACTGGTTCTTCCAAGAAAATACCTACAGATTTGAAAGTTTGACCTTGTGATTTATTAATGGTCATGGCAAATGCCATAATAATGGGAAATTGTCTTCTTTGAAGTATAAAAGGGAGACTACTTTCACTTGGTGCTAAATCTATTCTTGGTATGAAAACTCTCTCTCCTTTATGGGTCCCAGTTAAAATTTCAGCATCTATAAAATGGTCCTTTAATTGTTGAACAATTAATCTTGTGCCATTGCATAGGCCTTTTTTGGGGTTCATATTTCGCAGTAACATGATAATTGCACCTTTCTTTAGCTGCAAAATATGTGGTGGCATTCCAGAAGGAGTTAAAGAGTTTATGAATTCAGTCGAAAAATTAGCCTGACTTTCATTGTCATCAGCAAGTACAGAATCAGCACTGTGATAATTTCTTTGTGGTGCATTAATTTTTTTGAAGATTTCATTATTGAGGATTAATGCATCTTTATTTTTACACGTCAGTATGACTTGGTTGGCAAGCTCGGAATATTCTTCGTTATTTATGCTCCCTTCAAATATAGCTGATATAATATCTTGTTGACAAATCATATGAGGTGGGATCTCTACAGTGTCGTCAGGTAAATGTAGTATTTTTTCTGTTCTGCCTTCTCCAATTTTAATAAGCCAATCATTGAAATCAGTTTGGCCTTCTGATCTCATATTTTGTTGCAGTTGAAGATGGGTAAAATGTTTCCATACTGTACTTGACTTTATACATGTTTCGATAATGTCAGTTCGATTTCCATGTACAACGACAGGTAATGTTTGTCTAAAATGGCCACCCAACAACATTACCTTTCCACCAAATGGAAAAATATTATCCATGACTTCACGAAGCAAACAGTCAATACATTGGAGGGCATAGCATGACATCATTGTGGCCTCATCTATTATAATTAATTTACATTTCTTCAATTTCTTTGCTTGTAAGGATGTCATGCGAATATCTGACACAGAATTTTCTAAAATAGGCACTGGCAGTTTAAATCCACTATGAACAGTTCTTCCACCTTCTAATAAAAGTGCAGCAATTCCAGTAGTGGCAAACGCCATTGCTATTTTTCCTTGTGCTCGTACTGAACTCATTAATAAATTGTACAAATATGTTTTTCCTGATCCGCCAGGTCCATCAAGATAGAAATAACGCTCTGTCACCATGTCATCATCTATAGCATTTTTAATGGCATGAAATGCTTGCAATTGTAGTGTATTTAAAGTTGCAAGTCTTTCTTCTGTTCTTTCTGCTTGTAGTTGAATGTCATAGTCTTCAAAGTTAATGTCATCTATAAGACCTGGATCAGGCAAATTAAAACTTGCACAACTTAATCCATGAGTTAAAAAGACTTCTTGGATTTCCATTAACGCTTTTAAGTGTGCAATGGGTTCATTGTATCGTCGCATAAAGTCTTCAGCCATATTACTTTTAAAAGTCTCCCACAAAGCTAATGCATTTGGAGCATTTGAGAAGATACAAATAAAAGCAAATTGTTCTCTCATCTGTCGTGGCATTTGACATTGTGCTGCTTCTTCTAAACATCTTTCCCACTCTGTATCATCAGCGAGTAAGTTTCTATGTCTTGCAGCTAAATGGAAGGATTCATATACAATGTCATTAACAGTTCTTAAGTGTTCAAAACTTTGTGCTCCAGGAACATTTAAAAGTAATATCCGTAAGCAAAAACGTTCAACATCTCTTGGACTGACTGTGTAAATTCTTGGAATAATTTTATTGCCTCTGGTTTTTCTTGGTCTCCATAATCCATTCACAAAAACATAGTGATATGGAATTTCAATATATAAGTATTGTGTTGCTTCAGCATCAGTGGAATTTAATGCAAACCATGCAGTTAGTGTAGTGTGACGATCTTCACTTTGGGCCAATGCATTCATTTCATTTCCAGCATGGAAATAGACTAAATGTCGTTGTGGCAAATGTACTGCTAACCTATATACTGCATGTGATCTATCATGCATTTCAAATTTTAAAAGCCGCCACATAGCTTCTGGCGCACTGACATAGCGAGCATCTACATGAGATGCAAGTTAATCATGTACTAACTCACTACTTTCAGGGTTGTCTGCACTTTTGACGACTACAGTAGCTGCATCGTAACCTTTGTAAATATATTTGTAGACATATTTAATGGATTTGATGGAAGTGCAGGCTTCTACGTTGATGTGGGCGTTGTACTTCATGAGTAAATGTGGATTGTAGGGTACAACATATCTATTGTTCACTTTTTTTCCACAAATAATGGCACTATCTCCTTCTCTTCTTTTATAAAGTGGATATCCATCACAATTGGCATAGGTTTTGTCTCTATAATCTTTTGGAATTTCTTTGGAACATTTATTATTTTCCATACATGGTGATTGTGGATTAAGGTCACCACAGGGTCCATGAATCATGCGATGAGTAACAATCTCATATAGTCTACCATATAGTTCTGGATCTGGTAGTTCAGCAACAATGACTGCATCCACTTTGTCTGAAGTATCTAATTTATCTTTTTCTTGAAGTATTATTAGAAGATGTGCATGTGGAAGGCCTCTTTTTTTAAATTCAATGGTATATACATAAGCAAGACATTTGCCAAATAACTGATTTATAGTGAAGTCACGTATTAATTCATTTAATTTAATCTTAAAAACTCTGGCTACTAAATCTGGTCGATCAGAAGCACTTTGTCCAAGAAGTAGATTTTGTGTGATTTCTGGCCATTGTGGATTACATGTAAATGTCACAAATAAATCGGGTTTGCCAAATTTAGTGACAATAGCCATAGCATCATTGTATCTTTCTCTCATATTCCGAGGAGATCCTTGAAAGGAAGATGGTAAAATGATGGCTTTGCCAGCTGTCATGTCTCTGCTTGTAGCCACGTCAGCAACATAGTCCATTAATCCAGAATATTGTTCTACACGGAGTTTATCTTGTTGATATTTGATAAAGTTTAAATTATTTGCCTCAACTTGCAAATATGAATCAATAATCCATTGTTGTGTTAGTTTCCCACCACATAAAATTGGATTAAATACATTGCGAATGGCAATTTGAGCAACTTTAAATTCAAGCATAGAAACATTATTTCGGATTCTGGCTTTAGCATTTGGGTAACTGGGAAGAGTTAATTTTGGTTGCCAACCTGCTTCTCCGTGTGGGAAAAAGATGGGATATGTCATTGGATCTAAATTTGGACTTAAGATACTCATATTAATAAACGGTTGGTCCTCATTTCTAGGATATATTCGAATGTCTCTTTGAAATGGTGGTTCTCCTTCATCATTCTGAAACACCATTGCAACCTCATTTGATGTTGGCAAGTTATAACGACGTTTATCAGTATGTCTGTCTCTTTTAAGCACCATATTAACCTTCGGCATTGGTAATTGATGTGTTTGTGCATGAAGTAGTTGTTCATTTTCTACTTCTGCCAATTTTTTAGCTAAAGACTTGAGTAGAGGACAATTTGCAAAGCATATAGGATTTTGACTTTCATCTTCATCAGGTGAAATGTCATATAATGTTTCAACAACAGGTTCTAAATGTTTTGTTTTTTTCGTTGCTTTTCTTGGTATATGTTGTATTGTTTGAGGTAAAATGTCATGTAATGTTTCATGAAACGGTTCTAAATGCTTTGTTTTCTTTGTTGCTTTTTTTGGTATCTCTTGTATTTTTTCTGGTAAAATGTCATCTGATGTTTGAGCAACAGGTTGTAAATGCTTTATTTTCTTTGTTGCTTTTTTTTACATATCTTTAATTTCTGCAAGTGACAGTCTTTTGCTTGCAATTCTTTTGCGTTCTTTTTCTTGTCGAATTTCCTTCTTCTCCGGTGTCTGCTGGCTGTCTGCTCTCTGTCGTCGTTCTCTAGCTTGGCGTCTTTTCTTTTCTTGTTTACTCTCGTTATCAGCCATGTTAATCTGTAAAAATAAAATAATGTACCATTAGTTTATTTTGAGATGTTAAGTTGTTTTTCATGACAAATAGTTATCAATAGTGTGTTAGCATTTAATACTTAATCAATTTCAATGCAGTCAATTGAATAAAAGTCTAAATAAGGCCATCAGATAATTATTTAAAGAAGTTTTTATTTATTAAACATGTATCCAAAAGCAAGTGTTTCAGTAACTAAAAAGGTATTTTCAAAAAGATGTTATGTCCTTATTTACAGCACTATTCAATTTGTCAAATGGCAATTAAATTAGGATTTAGGACTGGAATGTTACAATGACAAATTGTATAGATTCTGTGTTTTTAGACTTTTTTGGACTATGCCAATCTATTTTTTAAGTTTACATTGAAGTTTGTATTTACTGTTAAAGATTATTGGCCCTAAAAGACAAATAAGAGATAGATGATAGATATTACTTTTTATACTGTACCTTGGTTGAAGTTTGATTTCAAGCAAAATTCTTTGTTGGTCCTGTGTTGAAAGCCTTCGTCCGATGGTCTGGTCCTGTGTTTAAAGTCCTCGTCCGATGGTGTAGTCCTCTGTTGAAAGTCCTCGTCCTCTGGTATGGTCCTCAGTTCCAACTCCTGTTCCGATGTTCTTGACGCAGTATCTGTTATAAAATAAAAATGAAAATGTTATGTTATTTGAATGTCTTTGTATTAATGAAAAAATGCCATTATTTCTGTGTTTTTCTACAATCCTTTTTGGTGCGCCGCAATTTTGGTATGCTTCTGTAGGCTTTTTTCTAAGGCTTATAGGTGGTTAAACATTAAAGAAGAATATTAATTAATTTTTCTCTTTTTTTACTTGTTATACTGTACCTTGGTTGAAGTTTGATTTGAAGCAGAATCTTTGTTGGTCCTGTGTTGAAAGCCTTCGTCTGATGGTCTGGTCCTGTGTTGAAAGTCCTCGTCCAATCGTCTGGTCCTCTGTTGAAAGTCCTCGTCCGATGGTGTAGTCCTCTGTTGAAACTCCTGGTCCGATGTTCTTGACGCAGTATCTGTTATAAAATAAAAATGAAAATGTAATTTTATTTGAATGTATTTGTATGAAGTACAAAATGACATTATTTCTGTGTTTTTCTACAATCCCATTTGGTGCCCACCACTTTTGGTATTCTTATTTAGGCCTTTTTCTAAGGCTTATAGATTGTTAAACATAAAATAAGAATATAAATGTAGTTTGGTATGTGTTTGTGTGAGTTTTCGTACAATCCTGTTTGGTGCGCACCACTGTTGGTATGCTTATTTAGGCTTCTTTCTAAGGCTTATAGGTTGTTAAACATAAAATTAAGAATATAAATGTAGTTTGCTATGTGTTTGTGTGAGTTTTCGTACAATCCTGTTTGGTGCCCACCACTGTTGGTATGCTTATTTATGCTTCTTTCTGAGGCTTATAGGTTGTTAAACATAAAATAAGAATCTAAATGTAGTTTGCTATGTGTTTGTGTGAGTTTTCATACAATCCTGTTTGGTGCGCACCACTGTTGGTATGCTTATTTAGGCCTTTTTCTAAGGCTTATAGATTGTTAAACATAAAATCAGAATGTAAATGTAGTTTGGTATGTGTTTGTGTGAGTTTTCGTACAATCCTGTTTGGTGCGCACCACTGTTGGTATGCTTATTTAGGCTTCTTTCTAAGGCTTATAGGTTGTTAAACATAAAATTAAGAATATAAATGTAGTTTGCTATGTGTTTGTGTGAGTTTTCATACAATCCTGTTTGGTGCGCACCACTGTTGGTATGCTTATTTAGGCTTCTTTCTAAGGCTTATAGGTTGTTAAACATAAAATAAGAATCTAAATGTAGTTTGCTATGTGTTTGTGTGAGTTTTCATACAATCCTGTTTGGTGCGCACCACTGTTGGTATGCTTATTTAGGCTTCTTTCTAAGGCTTATAGGTTGTTAAACATTAAATAAGAATCTAAATGTAGTTTGCTATGTGTTTGTGTGAGTTTTCATACAATCCTGTTTGGTGCGCACCACTGTTGGTATGCTTATTAATGTTGTTTTGTAATGCAAATAGGTTGTTAAACATAAAATAAGAATCTAAATGTATTTTGCTATGTGTTTGTGTGAGTTTTCATACAATCCTGTTTGGTGCGCACCAATGTTGGTATGCTTATTTAGGCTTCTTTCTAATGCTTATAAGTTGTTAAACATTAAATAAGAATTTAAATGTAGTTTGCTATGTGTTTGTGTGAGTTTTCGTACAATCCTGTTTGATGGGCACCACTTTTGTTATACTTATGTAGTGTTTTTTCTAATGGTTATAGGTTGTTAAACAAAAGGAATATGAATTTAGTTTGCTATGTGTTTGTTACAATCCTGTTTTGTGTGTACCAGTTTGTGTGTACCATATGTTGCATACTTTGGCCCTCATTCAATTGCAGTTTGGCCAATTCAATAGGGTTCTAAATGTGCTTATTTCGAGCCCTATTGAATTGTCCAAAATATCAATTGAATGAGGGCCTTTGGTTGCTGGATTTGTTATATTGTGAGGGCCTCATTGAATTTGTTTTTTCGCAATGGAATTTGGCTCAATATGAGCACAGAGCATCTTTTTTTACAGAAGTTTTTAAGTAAAAACTTCTGTTCAAAAATATGCTCTGTGCTTATATAGAGCCCTATTGAAATGGGCAAATCACATTTGAATGAGGCCCTCGGCCATTAAACATATTTAGCTCCTGAATCAATTGCGTTTTGACCAATTGAATAGGGCTCTATATAAGCACATAAAATATTTTTTGACAGAAGTTTTGAGTTAGTGAAGACCTTGATTTAGTATCGAAGTTCAGTAACTAAAAATGTCTGTCTAAAAAATCTGTTATGTGCTTAAATAGAGCCCTATTCAATTGGCCAACTCACAATTGAATAAGGCTCATGGTTCGGTTCTTTTTTATACTTAATACTTTACCTTGATTGAAGTGTGGAATGACAGAGGGTCCCCTCCTGCCAATCTTAATCCGCCGGTCTTCTTGTAGTGTCTGTTTGAAAAATAAAGTGAAATAGTGAATTATAGAATTTT
Source organism: Discoglossus pictus (assembly GCA_027410445.1). NCBI lineage: Eukaryota > Metazoa > Chordata > Amphibia > Anura > Alytidae > Discoglossus > Discoglossus pictus. The sequence goes on from CM050163.1 coordinate 373,696,601, forward strand.
TTATTTGTATTTAACAAAGCATGGCCTTTTCAGCATTTAAAGTATTTTTGTATCTTACCTCTTCTTCTTTGTTGGTGTTCTTTAAAAGGGATTGTGCTTCACAATGCACGGTGCAAATTGTTGAGAGACGCTGTTGATGCAGAGTCTGTTTGAATATTAAAAAAAGTAGAAAGATTGAGCTTTAGGTGATCTATTGAATTGCATTAAATTAATTTCATTGAAATATACTTCTGTAATTATTTTCAATTAACATTATTTTTTGGTGGGGGCTACACACATATGTCACATACATGAAGCACATTTCCATAGTTGAAAGTAATTTTTGTGTGCGTGTGACATATCACTATACATGAATCATATTTTAATTGTTAAATTAACCTTAGTCCCAACTTATTTTTTTCTAGTGTAATTTAAATGTAGTTGTTTAATTAGTTTGTTTTAAGATAATTTTGTTGCAGGGGCAATACACATAAATGTGCGTGTCACATGTCAGTATACATTATACACATATATGTGCGTGTCACATGTCATTATACATAAACCTCTTTTTCTTATTTAATTTTTTTTTTTGATGTCCTGTCTTGATAATAAAATGTAATATATTATAGCTTACCTCTCAGTTGTAATTTGCACAATGTAAAGTAGTAAATTAGGAAAGAATTATCTTCTCAAGTTTTAGCAGCAGTTATGTCTGAAGTCACTCTGTTCATCACCTGAGGAGAAATGTATTTTTCTCTGTCAAATAGGCAGTATTTATAAACTTGTAGAACATTCTGGAAAGTTAGACCGTTAGAACGCAATACGCATGCGCTATTTGCGTTCCAGCTTACAATTTGCGTTCCATCCGCCATTTTGTGCGTAGTAGTGGTTAAAATGGTGTTTAATATGAGTGTGATCCGTTCCGCATAGTATGTGTTTCATTATTGCGAGTAAGTGTAGTGTAGTTACGTCTGGAGCCTCGTTTTCGTTTTGTTCGGCGGCCATTTTTTCTCTCGCTTAGCCGATTTTCGGCCGTTTAAACTCTTTGTTTTGGACTTAAATGGACGTGTAAATGAACTTTTGGAGGTGCCTGATGCCCCCCCGTGCTGTAAGTAACCTTTTTATGTGTTTGTTGTGTTTATTTCTTGTGTTTGTGATGTTTTGATGCGCGGCGGTTGGAATGGGTCTTTCGCGGCCGTATTTTTTTCCGATGCGGCCGTATTTTTTTGCGATATACGCAGTTAGCTTTTACGTGTACGACGCAGTGTATTTGTTTCTAAGTCGTGCGTATGTGTGTTAAGAGCGTGTGAGGGGCCTTTTTTACTGTTTTTTTGTTAAGTCTTGCGTCTGTGTGTCTGGGTGTAAGCGGGTGTGAGGCGACTTTAAGTTTTTTTTTGTTATGAAGTTGTGTGTGTGTGTATGTGTGTGTTAACACAGCCGATGTTGGGATGCTCCCACCACCGCAAATGCGGACCCTCGCTTCGCGAGGATCCGCATTTGCGGGGACGTTGTTGGGTTTTTGTTGGCTGGGCGGTTGGGTTTATTCTGTTAAAAAGTCGTGTGTGTGTATGTGTGTGTTAACACAGCCGACGTTGAGCCTCCACCTCCGCAAATGCGGACCCTCGCTTCGCGAGGATCCGCATTTGCGGGGACGTTGGGATGCTCCATCACCGCAAATGCGGGCCCTCGCTTCGCGAGGACCCGCATTTGCGGGGAACTGCGTCCCTCTCTTCGCGAGGGACGCAGTTCTTGCGGGCTCGCTTCGCGAGCCCGAAAGCGTGAGCAACGACCCGTACGCTCACAACTATATATGTGATTATTATTATTATAATAATAATAATAAGTACTATTAATAATTTTATTGAGTTAAATAAAGCATGGACATTATTGATACATTCAAGTTCAATCTCCACAGTAACCCAATCAAAACATTTCACCTTTACAACCTCTGTTTTCCTAATTATATCACATATAAATGTCAGTAATTTTAACACTGGCCAGGCATAGACTCTGAGCCATGGTCACGATTTCAACAAAAAGGGTTTATCAAAAATATCCAGAGATTATTTTTATTATTATTACTCTTTATTTATAAAGTACCTACATTTTCTGTAGCACTATTTACAAAGTAGAATAGAGTGGGTATTAGCACATCATATAATTAGCATATAAGAATTATATTTACACTCTAAGGTAAGTAGAAATACAAGTACAGGAACAGTGCAATATAAATATGACAAAAATAAGTCCACAAACAAATTGGTAGAACAACAACGAGGTCACTACTCTGAAGAGCTTACAATCTAGAAGGTAAGGTTAGGGTGTGATACATAAGGCAATAAATGCAAGATGGCAGTGAAATAATCTTACACTGGAGATTGTTGGTCTGAGCAATATTTTGCTGTAGACTATGCAGTTGTACATATTAAGGCTGAAGGTGATAAGCTTCTTCGAACAGCTGCGTTTTTAGTGAGCTTTTGAAGGTTTAGAGGCAGGACGATAGTCTGGCATTTTCCATTGGTGGGATACGTACTCATATTCATCAATGACTGATGGTTTATAATAATAATAAGCAGCAAAATAATCAATAACAACAAACCATAAATTACTCAAAGTAAACAACTATGTCAGCAGTCAACAACTGTTACTTATTACAGGGTCCATTCCCACTCCAGAACAGTGCAACATAATGTCTACCTTTCTCCACTCCGTCTCTTCCTGCTTTCCCATTACACTTCTCGTTTAGCCATTTCTACTGCAAAATCTGGGCCACTGGCACCCCAGGAACCATCCAATGAGTTAATCAGATGGGTCTTTCTTCTTTTCTCAAGATTCTCAGGAATTAAAAAAGGAAACTGAAAGGCAAATACCTTTAAAGCACTTTGATCATAAAGAATGGGCTCTAGAAGTAACCATTTTTAATGCACTTTTTTTAAGTTCACTTACAATCACCTCCTGTCTATTGTTACATTTCTTTTGGTTTTTAAACCAGTTCTCTGTTTTATGGCAAAAAAATCCCCTAAAGTCTAAGTACATACCATAAATAATGCATCAAATCAGAGTCATTTAGAACATTCACTGTAAATTTTTATTTTGTTAAATCAATTATTCAATTAATTTTGAACCTTAATGGCCCACCACTGTCTAAAAATTTCTCATGGCAAAAAGAGAATAATATTTCCTCCAAAAAATGGTTGTACCTTATCTCCTTCATAGTCATTGACACAATCATCCATCCAGTAGATAAACCATGTTGCTTAGGTGTCATACTTGATTTGTTCCTAACATTCTCCTCTAACATCCAACCTATTGCAAAAACATCTTGTTTTTTTCCTTAGAAACATAGCAAAGATATCCCATTTTTTTTTACCTCCACTGGCGGGTCAATGACCCAGACTCTTATCATGTCTAGACTACTGGACCAACTTGCTCCATGGTCATCCAGCTTCACATCTCCTCTGCAATACTTAAAGCAGCTGCTCATATTATCTCCCTCTCTTCCAAATTTCTTCATTTTTTCATACTAAAATCTCTGAACTGGCATCCAATAAAGTCAAGAATAGTCTATAAAACTCATCTTCTCTGCTTCAAGGTTATTCACTCCTCAGCTAGCCCCGCACATCTGGAACACACTGTTGCACAACATCAACGAGATCAATAATCTTACTGCTTTCAAGGTGCAGATTAAAAATAATCTTGTTAAAGTTGCTTTTATATAGCACCCTTAGGAAATGCACTTGGAGAAATTTAGTAGCATTTTCCTTTCCACATACACTTACCTTTTAATGTAATGTGTCTGGATTTGTCTTTTCCATATATTAGTAGATTGTTAACTTTTCAGAGCAGGAGCTATGTGCCCATAGTGGTATTTATGTTAAATGCACTTATAATGCCATGTCATTGTTTTGCACCATGTCCCCAAGCACTATACAAATAAAAATACAATACAATAAATGTAAGAATTCTCTGAAAACAGAAGCATACAGAGCTAATCCCCAAAAACCATTTGTGACAACTTAAGCACCTAAATCAATACAGTAAATAGTTTGTGCACGATTACTCACAATACCAATGTATGGCATCTTTGTACACCGACCCCATCTGTTCCTATCAAATACACTCTGAGCATCTATACTGAGAAAAAGTCTGAGACCTTCAAGCCCAGTATTGTTTCTTTTATATGCAGTATTTTTCTAATATGCAGATAACATAGATGAAGATTTCTTTCAAATAATTATTATACATTTTTCGACAACTCTCTTTGTTATTTTATCTACTTATGAATTGTAATATTCAACTGGCAGACACGTCCTGGGGATTTACCTCTAGCAAACAATTTCATTTTTGATAGTAATTCCTGTTCTGTAAATGCTGTGTTTAACTGTGTGATCTGTTCCCTCATAACTTTAGGCAATTGTATCCTATTATTGTTCTAGTATTTACTAAAACCTTAGAGGTACAATATCTATTTCCCAAATTGTGTTATTGTATTTTGCATTTTTTTCCATAATTGCCAAAAGTTAACTTGATTTTTTTACCATACTGCATAAATATTTCCTGTAAAAAAAAAACTTTTTTTATGTGTTGTGATTAATATAGGTTCATCCAGCTTTATCTTAGTTTGACAATAATTGGCCCAATTCTGTATAAATGCATTAGGTGCAGCATCAATCATAACTAATATAGACTCCAACAACCTGGTGCCTGCTCTCATGCATAGGAACTGAAGTTAGCCAAAGGGGATATGTTTCTTTATTTGGAGAAGGGTAGTCTGTGTGTTATGGTATCTGTGTAGCTCACTGCACAGTAGAGGCTTGGGTAAAGGCAAGGACTAGCTTAAAAGCAGTTGTGGGTGATTCTCCACCCTAGTCCACCAGCCTTTTAGAGGCTTCAGTACGTTAGCTAGATAGGGTGTTTGTTTAGAGTATTTACCTAGCCCTCCCTGCTCACCTCATCAAGGACTGGAAGAGGAAGAACCCCCTAATGCCCTTCAAGCATGAGGCAGGAGAGCATCTTTAAGGCCACTTGGTTTATTTAGAGAGTTCAACATTACCAACCATTTACATTTTAGTCCTCTGTATTTTTATTACGCTGTGACATTGAAGGGAATACATATGTATGTTGACACAAGTAGTTATTTATTCCTATGTCTGCTTTCCAAGGGCCTCATTCAATTTGGGGCTGTAACTTGAGAGTAAATACCCGATTTGCTACTTTTGAGATGCTTGCTCGAATAGCTCTACTTCTACTTTGCTATTCAATTGGCCAGGTCCGCAAGTTAGTCCCCCTTCCTGAGAATCGGAATCCATGCCGTCGGAAGTAGCATCTACAGGCCTGAACATGAAGCCCGTAACACCTGCTGTCAAAACAGCCAATGGAAACAGAGATCGTCATCATGACATCAATGTTTCCAACCTCCAAGCCCGTAGGGCTTTGAAGCCCGTAGGACTTGTGAAAAACATGAACCCCATGATGCGGGGGTCCAGATCGAGACCCCAGCAGGGTCCCCACATTAACCCATTTCTGTAGGGGTCTGGATCAGGACCCCTGCAGCATTTAAAAATGTCAAACTCCCTGCTGGGGGTCCTTAAAGAGCCCGCAGCACACAAATGGTTAACCCTATGCCGCAGTGTACAGTAAGTACCCCCATGGCAACTAACATTAACCCCCCCATGCTGCGGGTCATCCGGGGGGTCCCCACATTAACCCTTGCGGCGGGGGTCTAACTACCTATTTAACCCTATCTAGTCCTATTAAACCCTAACTGGGCCTATTTAACCCCATATGTACCCAGTAACACATGCTATAAACCTCCTCTTACCCTACCCTATTAACCCCTACACTACCTACCCAACTCCTACCCTACCCTATTAACCCCTACACTACCTACCTAATCCCCTAATAAAATCCCTAACACTCCACTAATTACAAAAATAAAAAACCCACCTAATTACAATAAATAAAAAAAACTAGATTACAGGAAATAAAAACAGCATCACAAAAGAGAAAAAAGAAACATTATATAATATAAAAAACCCACTACTTACAGAAAATAAATTCACCCCACTACTAAAAATAAAAAAAAAAGCTGCTCACATAAAGTAATATAAGTACAACCAAAAATAAACACAAGCAGGGCCTCTCCAAAGAAAACTACAAAAACTAACGGAGCTCCTTCAAATTATGGTTCTTGCGCATGCTCCGGTCAAATTTTTTAAACGGCGCCTTCTGCTTGGCTAAAATTGATGTCAATCTTATTCCAGCCAATCAGAAGGCACAAATATGTGAGCCAATCAAAATGGGATACACACCTATATCTCATTCTGATTGGCCGATGTAACTGTCAATCATATTTCATCCAATCAGAAGGCACTATTGCTTTCATCCAATCAGAATGGTATACCCCATGGTGTATCCCATTCTGATTGGCTCCAATCAGCTGCACCTTCTGATTGGCTGATGTAACTGTCAATCAGATTGCAGCCAATCATAAGTTGCAGATGCTTGGAACCAATCAGAATGGGATACACCCCACAGGGGTGTATCCCATTCTGATTGGCTGAAGGCAATAGCACCTTCTGATTGGATGAAATATGATTGACAGTTAAATCAATCAGAATGGGATATAGGGTTGTATCACACATCTGTGCCTTCTGATAGGCTGAAATATGATTGACAGCAATTTCAGCTGATCAGAAGGGTCCGCATTTGCGGAGGTGGAGGCTTAAAGGCGCCTCACACGCTGTTAAAAACACAGACACGCACGACTTTGGGGTATGTGTTTTATATAGATAGCATAGAATGTATTGTATATTAAATTGTTGTATTTATTTAGATAGATTGGGGGATGTATATTATATAGATAGGATGTATATTAGATTATGGTATTTATTTAGATAGATTGTGTGATGTATATTAGATAGGGGTGTATTGTATTGTATGTATTTGTATTGTATTGTATTTGTATTATATGTATTTCCTTTTCAGGTGTGTAATTTTTTTTTCTGTAGTGAGGGGGGGATGTTGTAAAGTTTTTTATTTTTTATTTTTTGTGACTTAGGTTTTTTATTTTATGTAATGTATATTTGTTTTTTGTGTGACTTTAGGCTTTTTTATTTTCTGTAATTAGAGTGGTGGGGGTTATTAGGGGGTAGGTAGGTAGTGTAGGTGTTAATAGGTTAGTGTAGAGGGTGTTTAGTGGATATTTAATGTTTTATTGGGGGGGTATAGTGCAGTGTAGTGTTTATACTTAGTGTCATGATGGTCCTTGAGGACCATCATGGCACTTATGTGGTTAATGTAGTGTTGTAACAGGCCCATAATGGTCTTAATATACCCTTATGGGACTGATGGGGTTAAATAGAGGCTTATGAGGGTCTGTATGGACCCCCATGAGTAAGGGGGTTAATGTTGTGCTTATGGGGGTCTGTATTGACCCCCATGAGTGACAGGTTTAATGAAGGGCTTACGGGGGTCTGTATTGACCCCCATGAGTGACAGGGTTAATGAAGGGCTTATGGGGGTTAGTATTGACCACCATGAGTGACAGGCTTAATGAAGGGCTTATGGGGGTTTGTATTGACCCCCATGAGTGACAGGGTTAATGAGGGGTTTATGGGGGTCTATATTGACCCCCATGAGTGACAGGGTTAATGAGGGGCTTATGGGGGTCTGTATTGACCCCCATGATTGACAGGGTGATAGTGTATATTTGTTTTCTTTTACAACGGGCCCTTTAAGGACCTTTACGGTCCTTTATGGACCTGTAACGCGTGAATTTTCAATTTTGATGGCAGCGGGGGTCCCCGATCGCGTGCAATCGGGACCCTCATTGCGATGGTTAATGTGGGTTTAATGCAGGGCTCCGAGCTTATCTCTGATCCCCTGGGGTTAATGCGGGTTTCCGAGCTTATCTCGGATCCCTTCTTGGGTAAGTTGTACGTGGCTGGGATGTGAGCCTCGTTTTCGTTTTTTTCGGCGGCCATTTTTTCTCTTGCTTAGGTGATTTTCGTGTGTCTGAACTCGGGAATTTGGACTTAAATGGAGGTGTAACTTCACTTTCAGAGGTCCTGGGTGCCCCCCTGCTATGGGTAAGCAAAGTTCAAGTCGCAACCCAAAGAGCACGACACACACATTACGACACTCGCAAACAACATACGACACACGTTCACACACATTACGATCTCGCAACACTCAGACGCTACTCGCGAACATTACAAAATTAAAAACACAATACATACACACACCACATACATACAAAACTTACCTACAGCAAGAGGTAGCATCCAGGACCTCAAGCGAGAGAAACAATGGCCGCCGAACAAAACGAAAACGAGGCTACACACGCAAACACCATACGAGACACGTTACGACACATTACGACCTCGCAAACATCGGACGCAACACGCCGACATACAAACGTTTACAACACAATAAATACACACAACACACACAAAAAAAGCTTACCTACAGCAAGAGGAACCATCTAGCACCTCCAAAAAAACAAGTTACACCTTCATTTAAATACAAATAAAACACTTTACACACAAAGAAAATCGCTAAGCGAGAAAAAAAATGGCCGACGGACAAAACGAAAACGAGGCTACAGCACTCTCCACACGTAAAACACCACAACACACTCGCAAAACACCACACAGAAATCGAAAACCACTACGAGGCACCAACGGAAAATCCGCTAAGACGGACAACATATAGAAACCGCCATTTTACGCAAACGCGGAAGTACACCACTACGCTAACGGTTTAGACTCGCGCACGCACAGTATTACACTGCACACATTCACCACGCTTATAGAGCAGCTCCACAACACTAATGCTGCAGCAATGTCAAAACACATTGCAGCTCTTCAACACAATGCTTCAAAATAGGTAAAGTATATTCATTTGTTAATTGATTACATGTTTACTATTACACACCAAACAACATTAGCTCACTTACAATAACATTGCGTCATTTTTTGACGGGCAAGTCGCTAGTAGGTTATAAAAAATAGCTTTGTTAATGCACCATTGTCCTTGTTTGTAACATTTCTAAACTGAAGCCTTTTCTCTGACTGGCACAGTATGATAATTTGTGACACAGTATGTTAATTAACAACACAGTGTGCTTGCTTAAACAAACAGCATGTACTTAATGAAACCACAGCGGTCAATTGTTTTTGCCATCATATAAACTAATTAGCACACTGTGTCACTGATTAGCATACTGGTCCACTAATTAGCACACTTTCTAATAAATGCTTATTTCACAAAAATAGTATAAATGCAATTTATAGAATATCTGTATATCTCAACAACTATTTCTTTTAGAAAAAAACAGCTACCACAGATTGTAGCTAATTGTAATGTTTTTGGAAAAGAAACAACGATCATAACACAGACAGTGACATCACTGATTTTCTATGACGCATTTAAAAGAGCAGGTATTAAAGGGAGGTTTCACCTAAACCTAAAGTTGCTCTTATAGGAAAGAGTTAACTTACATAATTGCAAATGTATGTGTAGAAGTTTTAGCAGTTGCTTTTTATTGCGACTTTTAGATAGATAGTTAATCTTCTTTATGAGTGTATGGAAGAACTGCTAACAATAACTGTCCTCACCCCGCAGCTCGTCTGCCTATTTTTAGTCATGCAACAGCCAGTAGGCAGAAAAAGCTAACAAACTTAAAACTTAATGTAATTAAAAGAAATAGATCACACCACGAAGAACAATTACAATGAAAGACATTTATTATAGGATCGCTTTCCCCAATGCACTCACACAGTACAGAAAACACTAGGAATATTTATTTCTGCTTCATTATTAAGAAAAATAAGAGTGAGAATCTTAAAGACAGACGCTTTACTATATCAATGAAAATAAAATTTCACTTGAGGAACGAGAAAACCATTTCCATGAAAACAAATGATAAATATTCTATTTGTCCACTAGAGGGCAGGAACATACCACACTTACAGAAATACTGCATAAAACAGGTGTAATTCAGTCAAACATTATGAATTGAAAGGTAATCAGGTTTATATTTAATAGTAAGGTGAGGGGGGGTTGGGGTGGTTTTTATATCTTTTTCTAGTTTCCAGCATCACTCTACTTTATTGTATCTTTGATTTGAGTTGTTAATTTTATGTTGTTCCCTTTTATTTTTATGCAGATCTTTACATGCAAAAATATTGTAGTAATAAACTAGATCATTTTTCAAGGATTTCTAAAATAGTTGTTTTCAGTATTCTTCTCTTTATATAACAAGCTTCTTCTCCTTATATAAAGTCCTATGATTTGTGGATTTGTGAAAAGATAATTTATTTATTGTGGAAATACTGCTGGTAGATAGGTTATACCATATTTGGTTGCATTAAAAATAAACACAATAATAAAAAAATAAAATACCTGATTTGAGCCGCCCTTTGGCTTTATTATGTAGGCTGCAACTTAGGTTTCCAACATTTTTACTGGACATTTTTTTTAAAAGCATTTTTTAATTGCTGATACTATGTTATACCAGCGGTCCCCAAACTGTGCGCTGCAACGCCCTGGGGCATAGTGACTGGCCTACAGGGGCGCCTCAAATGCTCCCCCGTATTATTACGGCAGTCATAGCTGGAGGAACGGCCTGCCATGAGCAGCAGTTTTTTGGGGGTGGCAAACTGCCGCCTGTGGCCCTCCTGCCTCCAAGCCTCCTGCCTCTCCTTGCTCCTGCTCTTTCCTGTTGAGTCCTCTGACCTGGGAAGCGGGGAGACTCCAGACCCGGGAGCACAAGCAGAGGTGAGAGATGAGAGAGAGAAGTGAGTGTGTGTCGGGGATGAGGGGAGAGAGAAGTGGGGAGGGGGGGGGGAGAGGAGTGAGAGAGAGAAGGGAGAGTGTACGAGGGAGAAGGGGGAGAGAGGAAAGGGAGATGAAGAGAGTGAAGGGAGAGAATGAAGGGGGATTGTGTGGGTGAGAGAGATAGAAGAACATTTGTAATCATTAAAATTACATTTTTTTATAACTAATCGCACCATATATATATTTATATGTATATAGAACTATGGTTTGACTTCTGGAGCCTTGGAGAAATCTTGCTCCTCCACACCTAGGTCCTTCCTGACATTCTCCTTCCCACTTGGGTCACACCTAGGTCACTCCTAACATGCTCCTCCCTGCCTAGGTTACTCCTGACATGCTCCTCCACACCTAGGTCCCTCCTGACATTCTCCTTCCCACTTGGGTCACACCTAGGTCACTCCTGACATGCTCCTTCCCACTTCGGTCACACTTGACATGCTCTTTCCCACCTAGGTCATTCCTGACATTCTCCTTTCCACTTGGATCACACCTAGTTCACTCCTGACACACTCCTTCCCACTTGGTTCGCACTTGACATGCTCCTTTCCACCTAGGTTACTCCTGACATGCTCCTTCCCACCTAGGTCACCCCTGACATGCTCCTCCTCACCTAGGTCACTCTTAACATGCTCCTCTCTGCCTAGGTTACTCCTGACATGCTCCTCCACACCTAGGTCCTTCCTGACATTCTCCTTCCCACTTGGGTCACACCTAGGTCACTCCTAACATGCTCCTCCCTGCCTAGGTTACTCCTGACATGCTCCTCCACACCTAGGTCCCTCCTGACATTCTCCTTCCCACTTGGGTCACACCTAGGTCACTCCTGACATGCTCCTCCCTGCCTAGGTTACTCCTGACATGCTCCTCCACACCTAGGTCCCTCCTGACATGCTCCTTCCCACTTCGGTCACACTTGACATGCTCCTTCCCACCTAGGTCACTCCTGACATGCTCCTTTCCACTTGGATCACATCTAGTTCACTCTTGACACACTCCTTCCCACTTGGGTCACACTTGACATGCTCCTTTCCACCTAGGTTACTTCTGACATGCTCCTCTCCACAAGGTTACTTCTGACATGCTCCTCCCTGTCTATGTTACTTCTGACATGCTCCTCCCTGCCTAGGTTACTCCTGACATGCTCCTCCCTGCATAGGTTACTTCGGACATGCTCCTCCCTGCCTAGGTTACTCCTGACATGCTCCTCTCCACAAGGTTACTTCTGACATGCTCCTCCCTGCCTAGGTTACTTCTGACATGCTCCTCTCCACAAGGTTACTTCTGACATGCTCCTCTCTGCCTAGGTTACTTCTGACATGCTCCTCTCCACAAGGTTACTTCTGACATGCTCCTCCCTGTCTAGGTTACTTCTGACATGCTCCTCCCTGCCTAGGTTACTCCTGACATGCTCCTCTCCACAAGGTTACTTCTGACATGCTCCTCCCTGTCTAGGTTACTTCTGACATGCTCCTCTCTGCCTAGGTTACTCCTGACATGCTCCTCCCTACCTAGGTTACTCCTGACATGCTCCTCCCTGCCTAGGTTATTCCTGACATGCTCCTCCCTGTCTAGGTTACTCCTGACATGCTCCTCCCTGCCTAGGTTACTCCTGACATGCTCCTCCCTGCCTAGGTTATTCCTGACATGCTCCTCCCTGCATAGGTTACTCCTAACATGCTCCTCCCTGCCTAGGTTACTCCTGACATGCTCCTCCTCACCTAGGTCACTCTTGACATGCTCTTCTCTGCCTAGGTTACTCCTGACATGCTCCTTCCCACCTAGGTCACCCCTGACATGCTCCTCCTCACCTAGGTCACTCTTGACATGCTCTTCTCTGCCTAGGTTACTCCTGACATGCTCCTCCCTGCATAGGTTACTTCGGACATGCTCCTTCCTGCCTAGGTTACTTCTGACATGCTCCTCTCCACAAGGTTACTTCTGACATGCTCCTCCCTGTCTAGGTTACTCCTGACATGCTCCTCCCTGTCTAGGTTACTTCTGACATGCTCCTCCCTGCCTAGGTTACTCCTGACATGCTCCTCCCTGCCTAGGTTACTCCTGACATGCTCCTCCCTACCTAGGTTACTCCTGACATGCTCCTCCCTGCCTAGGTTATTCCTGACATGCTCCTCCCTGTCTAGGTTACTCCTGACATGCTCCTCCCTGCCTAGGTTACTCCTGACATGCTCCTCCCTGCCTAGGTTATTCCTGACATGCTCCTCCCTGCATAGGTTACTCCTAACATGCTCCTCCCTGCCTAGGTTACTCCTGACATGCTCCTCCTCACCTAGGTCACTCTTGACATGCTCTTCTCTGCCTAGGTTACTCCTGACATGCTCCTTCCCACCTAGGTCACCCCTGACATGCTCCTCCTCACCTAGGTCACTCTTGACATGCTCTTCTCTGCCTAGGTTACTCCTGACATGCTCCTCCCTGCATAGGTTACTTCGGACATGCTCCTTCCTGCCTAGGTTACTTCTGACATGCTCCTCTCCACAAGGTTACTTCTGACATGCTCCTCCCTGTCTAGGTTACTCCTGACATGCTCCTCCCTGTCTAGGTTACTTCTGACATGCTCCTCCCTGCCTAGGTTACTCCTGACATGCTCCTCCCTGCCTAGGTTACTCCTGACATGCTCCTCCCTACCTAGGTTACTCCTGACATGCTCCTCCCTGCCTAGGTTACTCCTGACATGCTCCTCCCTGTCTAGGTTACTCCTGACATGCTCCTCCCTGCCTAGGTTACTCCTGACATGCTCCTTCCCACCTAGGTCACCCCTGACATGCTCCTCCTCACCTAGGTCACTCGTGACATGCTCTTCTCTGCCTAGGTTACTCCTGACATGCTCCTCCCTGTCTAGGTTACTCCTGACATGCTCCTCCCTGCCTAGCTTACTCCTGACATGCTCCTCCCTGCCTAGGTTACTCCTGACATGCTCCTCCCTGCCTAGGTTACTCCTGACATGCTCCTTCCCACCTAGGTCACCCCTGACATGCTCCTCCTCACCTAGGTTACTTCTGACATGCTCCTCCCTGTCTAGGTTACTTCTGACATGCTCCTCCCTGCCTAGGTTACTCCTGACATGCTCCTCCCTGTCTAGGTTACTTCTGACATGCTCCTCCCTGCCTAGGTTACTCCTGACATGCTCCTCCCTGCCTAGGTTACTCCTGACATGCTCCTCCCTACCTAGGTTACTCCTGACATGCTCCTCCCTGCCTAGGTTACTCCTGACATGCTCCTCCCTGTCTAGGTTACTCCTGACATGCTCCTCCCTGCCTAGGTTACTCCTGACATGCTCCTTCCCACCTAGGTCACCCCTGACATGCTCCTCCTCACCTAGGTCACTCGTGACATGCTCTTCTCTGCCTAGGTTACTCCTGACATGCTCCTCCCTGTCTAGGTTACTCCTGACATGCTCCTCCCTGCCTAGCTTACTCCTGACATGCTCCTCCCTGCCTAGGTTACTCCTGACATGCTCCTCCCTGCCTAGGTTACTCCTGACATGCTCCTTCCCACCTAGGTCACCCCTGACATGCTCCTCCTCACCTAGGTTACTTCTGACATGCTCCTCCCTGTCTAGGTTACTTCTGACATGCTCCTCCCTGCCTAGGTTACTCCTGACATGCTCCTCCCTGCCTAGGTTACTCCTGACATGCTCCTCCCTGCATAGGTTACTCCTGACATGCTCCTCCCTGCCTAGGTTACTCCTGACATGCTCCTCCTCACCTAGGTCACCCTTGGCATGCTCTTCTCTGCCTAGGTTACTCCTGACATGCTCCTCCCTGCCTAGGTTATTCCTGACATGCTCCTCCCTGCATAGGTTACTCCTGACATGCTCCTCCCTGCCTAGGTTACTCCTGACATGCTCCTCCCTGCCTAGGTTACTCCTGACATGCTCCTCCTCACCTAGGTCACTCTTGACATGCTCTTCTCTGCCTAGGTTACTCCTGACATGCTCCTCCCAACTAGGTTACTTCTGACATGTTCCTCCCTGCCTAGGTTACTCCTGACATGCTCCTCCTCACCTAGGTCACTCTTGACATGCTCTTCTCTGCCTAGGTTACTCCTGACATGCTCCTCCCAACTAGGTTACTTCTGACATGCATCTAACTCTAACCCTAAATCTAACCCTAGGAAATTGAACACATTTTTGGCCTTGCCACCTAGTGGATTTAAGATTGCCTTTAACTATATCATATACATAGATGCATCAAAACTGTATTCCATGTACAGTAGACCCTTGACATTCGTGGGGTTCCTTTCCTGGGATCCCCGCGAATGTAAAAAAAATGTGAATAACGAAAACATGGGTAAACTATGATTTTACCCATGTTTTGTCCCTTGGGAAAAGGTTGCAGGGAAATGCTGTATTTTGGCCATCCACTAGGTTCCAGGCGTCCTTTTCGGGCAGGGGGGTGGGGTTTAGGTTCCCCCTCTGCACCTCATTGCAGGACTCCCTGGCCACATCTCGTGTGATTACAATTGAATCCGCAAGGGTCAAACCCGCGAATGTAGAGGGAGACCTGTAATGCTGGGATATTTGTATCTGTCTCTTTTGGCACTGAAAGAGTGAAACAAAAAACTGAGACATCATTGCCAGTAATCATCAGCAGATTGAACACAGAAAACATTTAGTTTGTATTTTTCTTACTTTCTACCTTTTTCAGAATAATCCCTAGTGATATTACCACTTAGTTTTTGGCATTTGTGCAAAACATCCCGCTGAGTCAGCATCCCTTAGCAGACAAAAAAATAAAAAATAAAACAAAGCACAAAAGGAAAATAGGGGACAACATCCAGAATCATAACTTGTGGCAAATGAAAACTGTTTGGAAATCAAAGACTTTATAGTACATTTTCTTGTTTTTAATTTGTTTTAGCAAAGCATTACAAATTTCCCAAGTACTGGCACAGTTAATCATTTAATAGAAAAAATGATTGTTCTTGGCTGCAGAGGTTTAAGTTCAGCTATACAGAAATCCATCTTCCTCCTTCAAGACTCATATTTGTTTTGCAGCTTATGAGTACATAGCCAGTTCATTGAGTATACGGCAAAGCAGCGTGTCAGGAACGGACAGGTGAATCAGATCAGATTCCCATGGATTGCTGTTAAAGGGGCTCTGTCACCAAACTCAGGATAATTTCTTTTAGAGCAGGGAAAGCTATAAATCGTATTAGCCATTTTGTCTTAGTGAGCTGACGTGATGTGCCAATTAGCGGCACACTGTTAGGCATACACATACACAAACAAGCATAACCTTCTCCCTGTGTTATACATTTAGATCACCCTGTAATCCTTATCAAGCACAATGAGCCAAACCTTAGCTTAACATGCAGCACAAACAATGCTGAATATCTAGCTAAAGATTTATTGTAGAGGAGAATGGCTGGTTCAATGCATAGCCTTAGTGCTTTAAGAGGAACTAAACTTGTTCTGGATCGCTACCTTGTCGTGGTGAACCTCAATGAAGCTGTGAGCTATACCATGTAGGGTCACCTAAGGTGGGCAGGTCGTAGTGGAGAGTTCCGACAAATCGTGGTCCACTGGAGAAGGAACTGGCACCCACTCCAGTTTCTTTGCGCAGATAACCTTATTGGTAAACACAACCAGAGACACAACAATTGTACCTGGCATGCTGAGGGTCACAGAGAGTCGGACATGATTGAATGACTAGACACTTATTGTTAGAGTAACAGTGGCCCTTTAAAGGACCACTGTGGTCACTTTTTTTTCTATATGGTAGTTTGAATAACTAATCTTCATAATGGGCAAAATATTTTTGAAAGCAAAAAAATAAAAAAATAAATACAACGTTTACATTTTGCCAGTTGTATATGCAGTTACCCCTTCTGGATCGCTACCTTGTTGTGGTGAAGGGGCTTGTGTACCTCAATAAAGCTGTGAGCTTTACCATGTAGGGTCATCCAAGATGGGCAGATCATAGCAGATAGCTCAGATAATCTCAGTCCACTGGAGAAGGAACTGGCAATCCACTCCAATATCTTTGCCAAAAAAACTATGTGGATAAGCACAACCAGAAACACAGACAGATGTGCCTGGCGTACTGAGTCCATATGGTTACCAAGAGTCGGATATGACTGAACAACAACAATATGCAGTTATCCATTACGGTTGACTTCAATTTTGCTTTCTTGGCTTCAGCTGTCTAATACTTTCTCAGGAGGGTGTGTCCTGTAAACGTATGTGTTTCCCTTTAGTCCTGCTGAGAGCACTGGCTATTTTATACGCCACATCTCCACTGAGCAAAACATAACCTTCCTGTGAAGTCTGCTGAAACCAAAATGGTAGTTTTAACAACAGCATAATATATGAAAGGTAATACATGGCTGTGTTATTTTTCTTACATTCTAAAAACACGTTGACTATTTTCATATGAAGTGTAGTTCTTCAAACTGGTGCATTTGAAGAATATGACCAGAGGGTCCCATTAATGCAGCGACTGCTTGTCATGACTATGTAACAGTTTTCATACCTGAGCTGCAGCTCCCATAAAGCACAGATGTGACATATGCTTATTGAAGCAAAAATCAGATGTGGCATTAAGCAGCGCCTCATATTATTGGTCTGCATTTGTATTTCAACTCTAGCAAATGGCGAAATTGTAATTCATGGGAGACACGGACCCCAAGGGCACAGAGGCAGAATGTTTTCCTCGCTTTCTGAGAAATAACTTGGTAGGTCTGCAATATCTTTAATTTGCCATAGAACAAGATGACTGATATCGAAAATTGAACAATGTCAAGTACTGCAGGCAAAGACACAGCTAGATGAGCAATCACAAACATCACTGAAACCATGCTTTGAAAGCAATGATAGCATATGCCACGGGCGCACATCTTATTATTGAAAAAAGATCTCCTTCACTGTTGTTATGTTGTTTTATTATACTTAAAATATATAAAGATCCAATCCGTCTTCTCTTTAAAGGGCCACTGTAGATTAGGAAAATTGTTGCATGTTTGTGAAGTATGCAACAAACTAACAATGTTAGCAGCGATATGTCATATGTATAGGCTCTTCTAGTAGACTTTACTAGTGCAAGGATGCTGCAGCGACAGTAATACTATGCCCCCCTCTGGTGCCAACTCATTATATGTTAAATAATTATATATAACATAAATATACATATTTCAAATAAAAATAAAATAAATAAATTATAATAATTAATTACAGCACTGCATACTCCCCAGAGCAGGGCCCCAGTGCATTGCCCCGGTGGTAGATCCACTACTCCTTTCAAGATCAAGGCAAGTAAAGCTTACAAGCATATTAGTATGCTGTCTTCTACTGAGCATGTATGTCGGGTATCAAAGGCCATAAACTTATCTCAATTGGGTCAACAAATCCCTTTCCCTGCTTCGTCGATCCCTTCTGTCCACCGGAAAAAGATAATTAAAAGTAGCAGAACACACCCCTTTTGAATCCAAGTTTGCAGGAACTGGGGAACATACAAACATGTATTGTATTGTATTTACTTGCAGAAGGACACATTGAACCTTAACAAAGGTTGGCTTTCACCAGGCCAGAAATCAAGAGGTCAAAATGTTGCTGTGAAATCAAATAGTAGTTTTAGTTTTTTTCTGTATTGCTGAAAACTTGTATTACCTGCCTGTCTTAAAACATTATCTTCATGGAGACATGCAAGTCAAAATAGGCATTCTCCATAACTCCTACATTACCATCATGGAGACATGCAAGTCAAAATAGGCATTCTCCATAACTCCTACATTACCATCATGGAGACATGCAAGTCAAAATAGGCATTCTCCATAACTCCTACATTACCATCATGGAGACAGGAAAGTCAAAATATGCATTCTCCATAACTCCTACATTACCATCATGGGGACGTGCAAGTCAAAATAGGCATTGTCCATAACTCCTACATTATCATCATGGAGACATGAAAGTCAAAATACGCATTCTCCATAACGTCTACATTATCATAATGGAGACATGAAAGTCAAAATAGGCATTCTCCATAACTCCTACATTAACATCATGGAGACATGCAAGTCAAAATAGGCATTCTCCATAACTCCTACATTACCATCATGGAGACATGCAAGTCAAAATAGGCATTCTCCATAACTCCTACATTACCATCATGGAGACATGCAAGTCAAAATAGGCATTCTCCATAACTCCTACATTACCATCATGGAGACAGGAAAGTCAAAATATGCATTCTCCATAACTCCTACATTACCATCATGGGGACGTGCAAGTCAAAATAGGCATTGTCCATAACTCCTACATTATCATCATGGAGACATGAAAGTCAAAATACGCATTCTCCATAACGTCTACATTATCATAATGGAGACATGAAAGTCAAAATAGGCATTCTCCATAACTCCTACATTATCATCATGGAGACATGCAAGTCAAAATAGGCATTGTCCATAACTCCTACATTACCATCATGGGGACGTGCAAGTCAAAATAGGCATTCTCCATAACTCCTACACACAGTTTGAACATTTGTCCCTTTGAAACCCTATGATATATATATATATGATGACACTGTTGAGCCATTATGCTAAACTTTGATGAGTATTGGTTATGTAAAGGGACACTTATCATACATTTTAAATATCCTCTTTTCAAGAACTATATCTACAAAAAGGCAAAATGTTTTTAAAAACTAAAAAAAAATATCTTTTGTATTACATCTTATATACAATAATGCTAATGTGAAATCCACCATTTTTTTCTAGTGGTCTTGTGTGAGGTGGGAGGAGACTTTGAATGCACAATCAGAATTTGGTTTGTACCATGGCCATTTCTATCTTTATGACTAATGAAATGTTCATTAGTGTACAATGACCCCCTGTGGAGACACAAGCTACAAGCCTAATAAAGAACGTGGAAGCCTACAGTAAAAATAACTGCATATAAAAGTGAAAACATAAAGGCTATTGTTTATTTTGCTTTCTAAATATGTTTGGCTGTTTTTGAATTTAATTATTTAAAATATCTAATGGAAAACAAGTTTACCATAGTGATCCTTTTACTTATGGAAGATCACACACTCCTTACCCATAATATGTTTTCCTTATTCTGTGGATCTCCATATACTGGAGAATGTTTGGAAGTTACCAAAGCTTGTTTCCTTGTACATCTATAGAAAGAAGCTACATATCAATTAAATATAATTGAAATACCACTTATATCAAAACTCCTCTTCTTGTCTTGGGAGGGTGCTTCAGTCATTTTGGGATTAGATAATTGTGATTGAGATATATGACACTTTCACAAGGTGCAGGATATAAATGATAATTAACTTTGTGACCACAAGCTTTGCTTTTCTAACTCTCGACACAGTAGAGCAGGATATTGATACTGCTGTCATCTGTAATGCTAAAATATGTTGTGTAGCAATTAGTGCCTGAAACTAATCAGAAAATATCAATATGTTATACAATTGCGAGTCTATCAGTTTTGTAAAACTTGACATGGACATCTTGTTATTTATGTCTCAAAAACTAAGAAGCACAAAGCCTATCAATGTGGAGGATTTAATGTATATAGAGTTAAAGCTACAGCCTTGAGTTCTGTTTAGTTTCATTCAAATTTATGTATATTTTTGGGTTACTAGAAAGGGTTTTCTTCTACTTCTGTTTGCTGATATTATATAGAATGATTAAAAATTAAAAAAATACGGAACAATATCCAAAAAAAGCTTTAATGCACATTTCTAATACATTTTCCCCTTCTGGATTGCTACCTTGGCATGGCAAATGGGCTTGTGTATTTAAATGGAGCTGGTGTACTTCAAGATGGGCAGGTCATAGCAGAGAGATCAGACAAATCACGGTCCACTGGAGAAGGAACAACCAACCCACTCCAGTATCTTTGCCAATATAACCTTATGGATAACCACAACCAGAGATCTAACAATTGTACCTGGCATGCTGTGCCTTGTGTTTTGTGATCCATAATGTCATGGAGAGTCGGACACAACTGATCGACTAAACAACAATATATTTTTAATATTGACATCTTTGGAGATGAGTCATTATGTTTTCTAAGACTAATACATTTTTCATGGAAGAGGAGGAGAGCAGATTTAATCTACATAGATGATCAGTGCATTCCAAATTTCTGAGTACTACATGGAAATTTTCTTTCAGTGGGTCCTCTAAATGTTGCACCTGCTTCAACCAACTTCCTTTCCCACACAATGACTGCAAGTCTGTACTATCCAGTTAAATTGAGGTGGATTTGTTTATAGCCTATGAAGTCAATATATGAAAACTGATTCTAATATTAATGCGTTAGTCCAGACTTTTACTAAAATATGCAGCATTCCAGGCGAGGAGCATTCTGGGAACATCCTTTCAAACACCCGTTCTGTATATACTGTGTATATATACTTTATTTCATCAAGACAGATATTGCTTTGCATATACATAGATATAGCTTGACAGTGCACTGCAAAGCAGAAACACTTGATAAAGAAATGTTAGTTGGATGTTAGAGATAATGCCACAAGTCCTCATAATGTTATAATTATCCACATAATGATAGCATACCCGGTTTCTAACATACACACATTTATGTATATTTGATTATGTTTTATACAGAAAAAAAAGTGTTTGGAGAAGCCAATAAGTCATTTTTGTGCTCTCTGTATCAGGAGCACACTCTAAAATGACATGCACCCAGACATTTACTTTTAAAGCATAAATGTACTTGTGCATTTCCTTAAAGGGCCACTGTAACAGAGCACAAGTACTCACAGCTGTCTGTTTACTGCTCAGCTTTTGTAGCACAGTGTAGAGAAGTGTGCTCAACACTAAGTGTAGAGAAGCGTGCTCAACACTCAGTGTAGAGAAGCGTGCTCAGTGGTTTCTCCACGATCATTGTCACAAACGGTAGTGGAGAAGCCATTTTCTAGGTAAATGTTTTTACTAGTTAACTTTGTAAAAGTTGCCTTATACTGATCATTAGTTAAATGTTATGAAAGCTGAACCATTAAAGTTGCACATAACTGGATGAATCTGGGAGTGACTTCAGCACTATATTCACCTTTGATCCTCCCATGATTGAATTTACTACTTCAACTTCAAGGAGCTAGAACTAGAAGGAGTTGCTTCAGAGTCAAGAGGAGTAGGGCTGTCATTCATCTCTCACCCCTTACTGCATAATAAACAAAGTAGGCTAATAAAGGTTTACTCACACCTAGGCATGCATACAGCTCTTCTATATCCTAGCAGTACCCTAAAAACCCTGACACCCAGGTGGCTGCCTGAGTTGCCTGAACAGAGATCTCAAATTCTTCTGCCCGTTTGTATTTCAGGAAATGTTTATGGAGACATGTAATACAATTAACTTTTTCAAAATTAATATTGTTTTCGTTTATTTTTTCTAATTTGAGGTTCAGACAATGAACATCATTATTGTCAAAGCAAGGATATATAGTTGACTGTGAGGTATATATTTTGCATAATGGAAATATGTCAAGACACACAGACGCAGCTGAATCTTTATTGATTTTAGGCTGTGCATTCTAAAACAAATGGATTACTGACCTGCTAGTGGGTGAGGGGAGATATGATGGTCTCTACAAACCTCGCACTTCAGGTCTGTTTAAGGGAGTCAACAGAGTGTGAATGTCAAGGAGGTGTGCATCATTGAATGAATACAGAGTTGTAGTTAGAGTGTTTGTTAGGAGCCGGCCTTATTTATGCTCCTTACAGACCTATCTCCTGATATTCCAGTGCCACATCTGAGGTAGGTTTGTTCTGGGAGAAATATAGTTCCAGTTGACACTGGTTATGAGGGAGGCTGGGAGAGTCCATTATCAGAGAGTCCCTTGCAGAACAGAATGCTATTAGTAATAAGAGCGTCTGTAACGAAATAAGTATGGCTATTATGTGCAATTTCTTTGGAAAGAGATAATCATACAGTTGGAGCGTGGAACCCTTAAAAGTGATGTACTTGAGCTTTCTTGCAGCAAGTAGAATGCTCTCTTTAGCATGGTAGATGAGATTACATAGTTACATAGTAATTTAGGTTGGAAAAAGACTTTAGTCCATCAAGTTCAACCTTTTTAGATCTCCTCTGATCTGCAATACGCAGATTTACTGTTAATTGATCCAGAGGAAGGCAAACAGAAAAAAAAAACAGTGAAACTATGCCAATTGACTCAACAGGGAAAAAATATATAAAATTCCTTGCCGAACCCAGATTCTGGCGATCGGATTCATCCCTCTCTATTTATCCAGGACAGCCCTTAATGCCCTTTTTATTTAAAAATATATCCAATCCCTTTTTAAAATTATCTATCAAATCCGCTGTCACCACCTCCTTTGGTAGAGAATTCCACAGATTAACCACCCTTACTGTGAAGAAACCCTTTCTTCCTTTAAGGCGAAAACATTTTACTTCTAATCTCAAATGATGTCCCCATGTCAGTTGAAAACCTCTTGGCACAAAAAGTTCCCTTGACAAGGCCTTATATTAACCCTGGATATATTTATATAAGGTAATCATATCCCCTCCTAATTTGGTTAGTCTTTCTTCATAACTTAGCCCCTCCATTCCCTTTATTAGCTTTGTTGCCCTTCTCTGTACTTTTTCCAGCTCAAAAATGTCCTTTTTATGTAGTGGTGCCTAAAACTGTTTTCCATATTCCAAATGATGGCTTATAGGGATTTGTATAGTGGGAGAATGATATTTCCTTCCCCTGCTTCTATACCCTTCTTAATACATGCTAATATCTTATTTGCCTTTGCAGCTGCTGCTTGGCTTTGAGCACTGTTACCTAGGCGGTTGTCCACAAGCACTCTCAAATCCCTTTCAATATCTATTACCCCTAGGTTTGCTCCATTAAGATTATAAATTGCATGGCTATTTTTCCTTCCCAGATGCATAACTTTACATGTATTTGTATTAAATCTTATCTGCCACTTAGATGCCCATTTCTCTAATTTATGCAAATCCCTTTGGAGGGAAAGTACATCATTTTCTGATTTAATTACCTTATACAACTTTGTATCATCAGCAAAAATGGCGACACCACACTCCCATCCCACTTCCAAGTCATTAATAAATATGTTAAAAAAGGAGGGGATCTAATACTGAGTCCTGAGGAACCCCACTTATCACATTAGTCCAATCTGAGTATTTTCCATTTACTGAAACCCTTTGCTTCCTGTCTTTTAGCCAGCTCTCAATCCATAAGTAAGTATTTATGACAATTCCTGTATCCCTTGGTTTGCTCAATAGTCTCCATGCCTTGATCCAAGTTCCTACTAACCTCCTCATAGAAACTAATTAGGTTTGTTTGACATTACCTATCCTTCATAAATCCATGTTGGCTCCTACTTATAATCTTGTTTGAATAGACATATTCTTGTATATTATCCCTTATTAACACTTTTAAAAGCCTTCCCACTACCGAAGTGAGACTAACTGGTCTATAATTCCCCGGATTTGCTCTTCCTACCTTCTTAAATATGGGTATCACCTCTGCCTTTCACCAGTCATCTGGCAGACTCTGTGTTGAGTGAATCTTGAAAAATTAGATATAATGGTTTTGCTATTACAGAGCTCAGTGCCCTCAGTACCCTTGGATGTATTCCATATTTTTTCTAACCACTTTTGGATTTCTTCCTTCATTAACCAGTTATTTGGTGAAGGTAGTGTAGCCCCATTATGTTGCAGTGACCCAACTACTGGTATCTTGTGTATACCGAAGAAAATAACCTATTTAGCTCATCTGCCTTTTCCTGGTCACTGATTATCAGACGGCCTATGTCACATTGTAATGTTCCTATAGCTTCCTTCCTGGCCTTCTTCCCATTAATATATTTAAAAAATATTTTAGGGTTTGTCTTACTCTCCTTTGCAACTAACTTTTCATTTTCAATTTTAGCCAGTCTAAAATCCCTTTTGCAAACCTTGTTGATTTCCTTGTACTTACGTAACATAGTCTCTGTCCCCTTTTGTTTGTATCATTTAAATGCGTGTTTTTTACTCCTCATCCTCATCTTCCTCTTTAATTCATTGTTAAGCCATGCTAGGATCAGCTAAACTGTGCTCCGTGAGCACCAACCACCTTTCCAGTGGAGCAATATCACTAAGTGCTGCAATTCTCCTCTCCAGTTCTCCAATTTAAGTTTCAAGATGCAACATGCTCACACCTGTCACAGAGGTATGGACCCTGATCATCTGTTCCAGTAGTGCATACATATGATAGGATGTACACTGAGTGAGGTTTACACTGGATTGACATAATTACAGTGGGGGAAAAAATGTATAAAGCACTACAATGTGCTCCCCTTTTGCACTCCCTCCTTTTATTTAAACTCCTACACTTATACTAGAACTGCCCTTATGCTAGAAGTGTTCGCACCTTCCCCTGTTTATATTAGGTTCTTACTACTCACCTGCCCACTACTCACTGCACAAGTACACACACTTACTGTTCAGGAGAAATCACAGAACAGATGCAAGCAGACCACAAAAAGTCACCCACTGATATAGCTTTACACAGGCAAAGCCACCCCCCCCCCCTCAGCTGCCACTAATCACCGCACAAGTACACACCACACTTACTGTTCAGGAGTAATCACAGAACAGATGCAAGCAGACCACATAAAGTCACACACTAATATAGCTTTACACAGGCAAAAACACACCCCTTCTCAGCTGCCACTAATCATTGCACAAGTACACAACACACTTACTGTTCAGGAGTAATCACAGAACAGATGCAAGCAGATCACACATAGTCACACACTGATACAGCTTTACACAGGCAAAACAACCCCCCTCTCAGCTACCTCTAATCACTGCACAAGTACACAACACACTTACTGCTCAGGAGTAATCACAGAACAGATGCAAGCAGACCACAAAAAGTCACACACTGATATAGCTTTATACAGGCAAAACCACGCCCCCTCTCAGCTGCCACTGATCAATGCGCAAGTACACAACACACTTACTGTTCGGGAGAAATCACAGAACAGAGGTTGTTGCTGGTATCATTTGCTGAGAGCCATCTTGACATTTTTGCAGCAATCAACCTCTTTCTTTTCAGCATTTTGATGTACCCTCCACAGGGAACTAAAGTAGGAGAATAGAAAGGCATGCAATAATGTCAGGAGGAGAAACTATGAGGTTGCAGTGGATACTAGCAAGTGAATGGTTATAGGTCCTCTAATTTCTGGTACTGCTTTCTAGTAAATTGTATCTAGCTGCTTTCTCAATCAACTCCCTTTCTCCTTTCTAATATTGGAGGAGTTCTGCTTTTGTGTTGGGATCTGCTGGACTGCTATTGCCTACTTTACATGATATCAGTAGCAAGTATAAAGGCTGACCAGCATAAGAAGTTACCCTCTTATATCTCTGCTGTTGTCTATAAATACTATCCCAACTGTCCTCTTCGCTCTGCTAATAATCTTCTTTCCTCCTCCCTTATCACCTCCTCTCACTCCCACCTTCAGAACTTTTCTTGTGCTGACCTATTCTTTGGAACTTTTTGCCTAACTCCACTAAACTATGCTCTTGACTCAAATCCCTCAAAACCTCACTAAAAGTTCATCTGTTTAAAGAAGCCTATCACCTTCAGCCTTAATATGCGCAATACATAGTACCTCACCTTTCTATACCTGACCCATACCCTCTAGAACCTCCATACTCAACCTGCGGCCCACAGGCTGCATGCGGCCCGGCAAGCTTCTATGTGCAGTCCATAAAAACTTATCATGTTAAATTATTTGGCTGCCTTATCTGAGGAATTTAAGAGCAGATTTTAAGATATAAGAAATGTTAAGAATTGTTTGTTGCTTGTAGAAAATCTCTGACACTTAGAAACAGCAACTATTGCACAATTAGCTGCACCTTGAGAACGTATTAAGAGTAGCATGTAGCAATTTTAAACCTGATTTGTCTAAAATAGTCAGACATTTGTCTCTACAGCAAATATCACACTCATTTTTTAAACAATCGCTTGGTTATTTATTATAGTTTGATGTTTAACGTTCTATGCTGCGGCCCGCATAATGTTGCACATATATGTATGTGGCCCAAGAAAAAAAAAGGTGCTTCAAAAGGTGCTTCAACAAAGTATTAGTTTAAGGGTATGCATACTTATGCAACCATATTATTTTATTTTTATATTTTTTCTTCCCTCTACCTAAAAGATTTCAGTTTGTTTTTCAATTGAGTTGTACAGTTTATAGGTCACATTAAAGGTGGAAAAAGTTCTGAAATGATTTATCTTTGTCTAATTTTTTTACAGCACAGAAACCTGACATTTTTACAGGGGTGTGTAGACTTTCTACACTCATTCTTTAAATAATCGCTTGGTTAAATTTAGGTTTGAGTTTTATTATTTTTTTAAATTATTATAGTTTGATGTTTAACGTTCTATGCTGCGTCCCGCATAATGTTGCACATATATGTATGTGGCACAAGGAAAAAAAAGGTTAGTAGAATGGCTGCTCTAGACTGTCTAATTAGGTGCTTTAGCGAAAGCACATTGTAGGTTTGATTTTAAGCTCAATAACAGGACCTTCCATTCTTTTGAAATAGAATAGTTTTTGACTTGTATCTACCCTGTTTAGCTCTACAGAATATATTGGCACATTACAAATTAAGGTTAATTAAGTAAATTGAGGTGATAGTTAGTTTAACTACTATTGTCTTTGAGATATACTGTATATATGTATATATATTTATATATCAATCTATATGTATGTGTATTATCGTATGTTGGAAAATGAGAAACTGCTTAACAGCTGTATAAGAAATAGCATGGGTAAGATGGATGATCCCTTTGGGTAGCAGAGCTGTAAGAGTTTAATATCATTGAGTTTTGTATGTTGTTATTGTGTTAAATAATTTAGATGCAGAGTTATGGTATAGGCAAGTCGTTTATACTCATGAGTTGTTTTAATGCACATGTTTGTATATATTCTTCATGATATATTTAACTTATTCAGTCTATTCATTTCTAACCCCCAAGCAACACTTGGGTATTAATAAAACAGATATGCTTATTTTTATTGTCTAATGGATTTTGTTAGTAGTTATTTATTTCTTTACGTTCTGTTAATGATAATCTCACAATATGGACCTTGAGAGCACTTAGATTTTAATTGCATTTTCTGTTATGAGTTTTTAAACATGACTCACATATGGAATTTGTAAATTACTGTGTCTGAAGTCAACATATTCTTTGTTAATTCCTCTTAAACCACATCAAACCCTACTAAAGAAAGCTCTGTTGGCACTTTGCTTTGTATGTGCGATGTTTGTATTACTGTTCTTCCAGCTTCGTAACCTCCTTGAGCTATACAAGTTAGAAGTAGTTTGGTAACCTCACTGTTATACTGTATATAAGTTAGTGTTAGTTTAGGAAACTCACTGAGAGATACAAGTTAGTTTGGAGGTTGGCCTATTGTTCACAGGTGCCAGACTATTAGACCCCATGTGGAGTCAATCTCCTGTGTTTGTCTGCCACTCCCTGTGGTTGTTTTGTTGTATACACCACCTCTGTATCTAACCCCTGTAAATATTGCTAATTTTTCAAAAATAAAACAGTTCACTGCTGGGATATGTATAATTGGGGTGTTATCTTATTTGCTCCTGGTGGCTACGATAGTGATCCTGTCTCCCCCCTTAAAGTAACTTGTCCTGGTCACTACCACAAGAAGATAACTGAGACTCCTGAAAGTGCTGATTACTGATGGAGAGACCCTGACTGATACAGAAGCCAGATATCAGGGTGCTGGTGCAGAGAGTTCCAAGAACCCAAACGGTCCTTGTGGGTAGTTAACCTGTAGTCTATAGCAGGTGGCACTGGGCAATAATAGCCCTACCCCTGGATCATCACAGATATATACGTTGATGTTTGGGTAAGCTCAGTGAAATAAATATGTTATGGTTATTTTGGTAAGCTTACAGAGATATATGTTCATGTTAGTTTGGTAAGCTCACTGAGATATACACCTTAGAGGTCTCATCTCATCTGTGTCCATCACCATAGTCTATGGAAGTACTGTGGCAGTTTTGCCATCTCATGATCCTTCCCATTCATGACCCAGCACAGGATCTTGTTGTTGAGTAAATGCACAATTAAAATGACATACAAAATATCACAATTGTTGCAGAAATCTAGTACTCATTAAATGTACACATGATTGCAATTGGTTGTAATCGATTAGATTACATTCTAAATGAAAATGCCTTAAAATGTATATGGAAGTAAGAGCTGTTTCAGTATAAAATAACTGAAAGATCTACCCTCTGAGCTAATGGATTTATCAATAACAAGTCATTACTATTAGTAGTGGGGATTGTAAAGTAGAAGAGCATGTTCAGATGACAAAATGGTTATAGTGACAGAGATGTTTGCTGTTCTACCTTATCACCCCAACTGGTAAATGTATTTGCAGTTGATAAATACATTAGGGGTCATTTTGAGTTAATTTTATATGTACAGCAGACTCTCAGTTAACTGGCGCCCATGGGGATTAGTAGATGCCGGATAAATGTAGTTTCTGGTTGCTTGAGAGCTACTATTAAAAGAGGCCTAGATGAGCTGCACAAAGGATGCTCTGCTAAGTATATTTTTCAGAGAGGGCTGTTCTAGCGGCAGCAGCTTTCACTCCTCACTTACACACAGGTACGCCCAGCTGGAGGGTGCGGTGCTGAACCTGGGAAATGTAATGCCGTCACTGCACTGTCTCAGTCGCTCATGCCTGTCTGCTTCCAGTTAAAACTGAATTGCAGAGATGTACAAATCTAGATGCCTATAAATTTAAATTTTTAGTTAAAGTAAAGTACTCATTTATTTTTCTGGTTGCTTAAGAGTTCTGGATAACTGAGAGTCTACTGTATTCACTTTTATATAAAGTTGATTGTGCTTCCACTTATAATTTCGAATTTATATTTCTATAATATTTAAGTAGTACAAATAAGGAATAGTACATTAGTGATTCCACTTGAATGTCTAAAAATAAGTTGATAAAAACTTATTTCCTGCTCAAAATTCTCAGAAACACAGTATATGCACTGCAATCTGGGAAAACTGGGCGGGACATGCAAATGAGGCCACATAATGCACCATCACTCTGTCAATCCAAACCATTTTAAACATGGCTCCTTTAATGCATATGCTTACTGTATTACACAGTTTTAGACACAGCAACGGATGGATTTTTCACAAACCAGGTCACTTAACCACATACAGTACTGTTTCACGGTTACTGCCGATCCTCAGTATGGTGTGAGTGCCTGGTTTGTGTGTTGATTGTTGTAAAGAGTATTTCTATACAGCAATTATTTCACATATGGTGGGCTAAGAGTGATAGAAGCCCTCCACCGTACAAAGTACAGTAGTACAAATAAGGAATAGTACATTAGTGATTCCACTTGAATGTCTAAAAATAAGTTGATAAAAACTTATTTCCTGCTCAAAATTCTCAGAAACACAGTATATGCACTGCAATCTGGGAAAACTGGGCGGGACATGCAAATGAGGCCACATAATGCACCATCACTCTGTCAATCCAAACCATTTTAAACATGGCTCCTTTAATGCATATGCTTACTGTATTACACAGTTTTAGACACAGCAACGGATGGATTTTTCACAAACCAGGTCACTTAACCACATACAGTACTGTTTCACGGTTACTGCCGATCCTCAGTATGGTGTGAGTGCCTGGTTTGTGTGTTGATTGTTGTAAAGAGTATTTCTATACAGCAATTATTTCACATATGGTGGGCTAAGAGTGATAGAAGCCCTCCACCGTACAAAGTACAGTATAATATTTAATCACATATTATAATTGTCTAACTGCGATTCGTCGTCACGCTTCAGACGAATCGCAGTTTGACAATTATAAAGTGCTGCGCATTGCGCAGAGCGTGGCGCGAGCCGCGCATGCGCAGAGCGTGGGGCGAGCCGCGCATGCGCAGAGCGCGGCGCGAGCCGCGCTTGCGCGCAGCGCGGCCCAAGTCAAGAGTGAAGAAGAGGGGGGGTAGAGACACAGAGGGAGAGTGGGGAAGAGGGGAGGGAGAGTGGGGAAGAGAGGCACAGAGGGAGAATGGGGAAGAGGGGGGGGAGAGGCACGGCACAGAGGGAGAGTGGGGAAGAGGCACAGAGGGAGAGTGGGGAAGAGACACAGAGGGAGGGGGAAGAGACACAGAGGGAGGGGGGAGAGACACAGAGGGATAGGTGGGAAAGAGACACAGGGGAGGTAGAGGAGGGGGAAAAGACACACGGGAGGGAGAACAGGGGGAAGATACACATGGGAGGGAAATGGGGGGGGGAGAGGGGAACAGACACAGGGGGAAGGGGGAAAGAGACACCGGCCAGGGGGGAACAGGCACAGAGGGAGAGGGGGGAAGAGACACAGGGGGGAGAGATACAGAGGGTGAGGGAGGAAGAGACACAGAGGGAAAGGGGGGAAGAGGTACAGAGAGAGGGGGAAAGAGGCACAGAGGGGGGGGGAACAGAGGAAGGGGTGAAGAGACACAGTGACGAGACACACAGAGAGAGGCGGGGGAAGAGGCACAGAGGTAGAGGGTGGAAGACACAGAGGGTGAGGGGGAAGAGACAGGGAGGAAGAGGCACAGAAAGAGGAGGGGGAAGAGACACAGGGGAGTGAGAGGAGGGGAAAGAGACACAGGGGAGAGAGTGCAGGGGGGAAGATACACAAGGGAGGGAAATGGAGACACGAGGAAGGCCGGAACAGACACAGGGGGAGGGAGAAAGAGACACAGGCCAGGGGGGAACAGACACAGGGGAGGGTTGGGGGAGACACAGGGGGGGGGGGAGAGATGCAGGGGAGGGAAAAAAGGGGGAAAGAGACACAGGGGAGGAGTTTAGAGACACGGGAGGGAGAGGGAGGTAAAAACACAGGGGGGCAGGAGATACAAAGGAGGTAGACGAGGTGGAAGGAGACACAAGGGAGGGAGAGGAGGGGGGAAATAAGACACGAGGGAGGAAGTAGACAGAGGGAGAGACTCGCAATGAGCTCCAAAGGGGCTCATTGCAAGGCCTGTGATGAGCGCCAAAGGCGCTCATCACAAGGCCAGTAAAGTAGAGGGGGAGAGGCTTACATTGTGTGGCAAACAGCATTGCCAGGCTTCAGTTTTTATTGCCGTCATTTTTGACGGGCAAGTCGCTAGTAATGTTTATATTTATGTGCACATTTCATTTCTGTAATAACTGGGTTCCATAATTCATAGTTTTGTGTAGGAAATCTGCTACTAATATGAGCACTCCTAAATAGATTTCAATCAGCCCATATAATAACAACATACCAGCTAGTGGTGGGATGAAAGGATGAGGTACATAGTGTCTTTAAGACACCCCTCCAGTTCTGATGTGCCATATAACCATACAGTGCTACATTGCCAGCTTGTCTGAATGTACTACTACTGAAATGATAACCCCCTTAGAGACTTAGGAAACTGGAACTGGATTAATAAAGTAAAGCCTTTTTTTCAGCCAGTTTACATTGGAATTATCCAAGTGATCTGTCAGCCACAACTATTGCTTAAAGAGAATCTTATCCTGAACCATTTACTCACATATAGCATAACAACGGGTGAAGGGCATCTGTGACTTGGAATATTATGATTTTGGGACATGCATACAAGGCCTCTAGAAAGAGTGCAAACTATGAATGAATAAATACTAAACTACATGGTTTATATGAAATCTAAATGAAATACCTTCTTAGTAGTGACTGGATAAGAAAAGAGGGAGCAAGATATTGTATATATTTTCATATACACCAAGGCAATCAGTAAAGGAGGGAAGGAAGCATCAGACAAGAGCATCGCAAGAATATTATGTCTTCTTGTGAAATGAGAGGCTAGGGTGCATTTCTAGAAGTACTTATAGGACCACAGATATTTAAAAAGTGCTTAATTACTTAATATATACTTAATATTATTTAATATTATTTTGAAAGAACCAATCTTCCTCTGTGGTATCCCAACCAACACAATAGTTTTTGTCCCCATACAATACCAAGCCTCATTACTATTAGCTTTGCAAATGGGATTTAGTGTGGAGAACACAGGGTCACTGTTGAAGTCAATGTAGGGTCAGAAATAAAGAAAAGAAAACATGAGGAAAAGAGAAAATACTGAAGAAAACACTGGGATTCTGTTGAAGATCACACAGGCTCATTAATAAATATAAAACATTGCCACAACTTAAGAAAACACAGGGTCACTGATGAAGACGATAAAAGTTTGCTAGACAAGAAAAGAGGATTGCTACTGAAGAGCCTTCAGACATTGTCAGTTTTGAAGAGAACACAGAGCCAACACTGAAGAGAACAAAGTCACTGATGAGAAGTACACAGGGACAACTACTTAAGAGAACTCGAGGTCACTGCTGAGAAGAACACAGGGTCACTGCTAAAGTGAACAGGGAACATGACAATATCAAAATTAACTACTGTATAGCATTGAAAATAACTTATTTTGAGTAATCCTATGTGGCCCTTTTTTCTTTAGAAAGTGTTGATCCCAATTGTGAATAAACAAGTTATATTTACTATACTAATAGCACTACTTTATCCTTGCATTGTGTCTCTAATGAATGCAGCAATTACCATATTACAAAAATCAAAGTACAACAGATGCAGCGATTTGCCCAAAGTTACTCAGGGAGATGAGAGGTTACGGAGAGCATGCAGCAGACGTTGCTTCACATTCTTTTGTGTATCAACCTTAATATAAACAGAGAACAAAACCATTACTTCCCTTGAGAAAAAATGACTTTCATTTATTTTACCTTTGCAAAAACATGAGTGCAATTAGTGTCTATTTTTGCAACATAAAAAAGAAAAGTTATGCTGCATAAGAACATCTAAAATGCATTTTATAAAATGGCATAAACTAAATGTATTTGCAAAATATAAAAATAACAAATAAAATAAAAAAGTTTTACTAACTTCTCTTCTATTCAAACTAATATAAAATATACTTTGAAGCACAGATTTGACAGCAGATAAGAACCAAAGAGGCACATCTAGTCTGACCACTCTATAGAAAATTTGGGTTTATTTAAAGGACCACATTTAAAATAAAAGTACATGCATATCTGTATTGATGTATAATGTCTACACAATGTAATACTAGTAGTTATAATTTCAAGCTCTTACCTTTAAAGCTTTCTTCCCGTCACACTGTGCTGTTTAGCTCTGCACCTTTTTCATAATGAGTGGCAGGACAGCTGTAGCAGATGTCCTGCCATGTGCTCCAGTGTCTGACATATGTAGATCAGACCTCAGATCTACACTAGTAAGACAGCAGAGCACACAACAACACACTGCGACGGGCAGAAACCTATGAAGGAAAGAGCTTGAAAGAATAACTACTAGTATTTATGCATCATAAATCAAGTATAGATGTATAGAGTACAGTTGTCCTTTAAGCCTCAGGAAAGTCTTAAGATTACCTAAGGCATGTTTAAATTCCTTAACTGTGCTTGAGTCTCTTCCTCTGGGAGGCTGTTGCAATTATCTACTACTCTTTTTGTAAATATAAAAAATATATAAATCAGTTAATTCAAAGAGGATACACCTGATCAAGGGCCATATTAAATTACAAGCTCGAAGAGGCAAAGGCACATCCGCAAAACGTGCAGGCTTAAAATTCTGCTGAGTTACAGAACTATTACATTCAGCCATGGCACGACCTACGGGTCGTAAACGCAAGCCCGTAAACCCTTTCCGTGCAAGTAAGCTATTCAGGGGCTGGCCGAGACAAGTTAGGCCTTCACAATCCAAACCCATAATCACGGAGTCCGACGAAGGCTTAACAGCCAATAGAACGCGGTGAACGCAATTAATGCAGCAGGAAGGAGTTTTAAAGGACACGAAAAATGTAAGTTAGTGAATGTGCTGTAGCTGAGCAAGTGGACACACAGGTCTAGGCGTTGGTGGGTTTGTGAGCATTGGAGATAGAGAGAGAGAGAGAAGGAGCTTTGTAAGTTGTTTTGATATTTAGACCTCTAGGAAACTGGATCAAGGCAACTCAGTGGATGTAGTCTTTTTGGATTTTACAAAGGATTTTGATACAGTGCCACAT
Source organism: Discoglossus pictus (assembly GCA_027410445.1). Taxonomy (NCBI): domain Eukaryota; kingdom Metazoa; phylum Chordata; class Amphibia; order Anura; family Alytidae; genus Discoglossus; species Discoglossus pictus. The sequence goes on from CM050163.1 coordinate 373,731,525, forward strand.
GGGAGACTATTGTGCAAACTAAGGGATACAGGAATTGCAGTAAATATCTGCTCATGGATCGAAAGCTGGCTAAAAAACGGGAAGCAAAGGGTTGTGGTAAATGGAACATATTCCGATTGGTAAGTGGGGTTTCTCAGGGTTCATTATTAGGTCCTCTCCTTTTTAACATTTTTATTAATGGCTTAGAGGTGGGACTGGAAAGTAGTGTCTGCATTGTTGCTGATGACACAAAGTTGTGCAAGGTAATTAAATCAGATAATGATGTACTTTGCCTCCAAAGGGATTTACATAAAATGGGCATCTAAATGGCAGATGAGATTTAATACGAATAAATGTAAAGTGATGCACCTGGGAGGGAAAAATAGCCATGCAATTTATAATCTTAAATAGCGATGCAATAACAAATGAAGCCTGGCAATGCTGTTTGCCACACAATGGGAGCATCTTCCCCCTCCACTTTACTGGCCTCACGATGAGCGCCTTTGGTGCTTACTGCGAGTCTCTCGCCCTGTCTCCTCCTCTCCTGTGTTTTTACCCCCCTCTCCCTCCCCTGTGTCTCTTCCCCCTCCCCTGTGTCTGTCTTTACACCTGTGTCTCTTTCCACCCTTGTCCTCCCCTATGTCTCTTCTCCCTCTCCCTCCCCTGTGTCTGTTTCCCCCTCCCTTGTGTCTGTACCGTCCCTCTTTCCCCCCTGTCCACCATGTGTCTTTCCCCCTGTCCCTCCATGTCTCTTCCCCCTCCCTCATGTCTCTTCCCCACTATTTCCCTCCCCTGTGTCTTTCCCCCTCCCCTGTGTCTCTTCCCCCTCCTCTCACTCACTTGTGTCTCTCCCCCCTCCTCTCCCTCCCCTGTGTCTCTCCCCCCTCCTCTCCCTCCCCTGTGTCTCTCCCCCCTCCTCTCCCTCCCCTGTGTCTCTCCCCCTCCTCTGTGTCTCACCACCCCCTCATCTCCCTCCCCTGTATGTCTCCTCCTCCTCACCTGTGCGTCTCCCCCCGTATCTCTTCTCCCTCCTCCCCTGTGTCTCTTCTCCCTCCTCCCCCTTCCCTGTCTTTCCCCGCTCCTCTGTGTCTCTTCCTCTCCCTCCCCTGTGTGTCTTTCCCCCTCCTCTGTATCTCTCCCCCTGTGTCTCTCTTTCCATCCCCTGTGTCTGTTTCCCTCCTCTCCCTCCCATGTCTCTTCCCCCTCCCCTGTGTCTCTTCCCCCCTCCCCTATGTCTCTTCCCCCCTGCCCTATGCCTCTTTCCCCCTCCCCTCCCTCCCCTGTGTCTTCCCCCCTCCCCTGACTTTCCCCACTCCCCTGTGTCTTTCCCCACTCCCCTGTGTCTCTTCCTCTCCCTCCCCTGTGTGTCTTTCCACCTCCTCTGTATCTCTTCCCCCTCTCCCTCCCTGTGACTCTCTCCCCATCCCTCCCATGTGTCTCTACCCCCCTCCCTCATGTCTCTTCCCCACCATTTCCCTCCCCTGTGTCTTTCCCCCCTCCCCTGTGTCTCTTCCTCCTCCTCTCACTCCCTTGTGTCTCTTCCCCCTCCTCTCACTCCCCTATGTCTCTCCCCCTCCTCTCACTCCCCTGTGTCTCATCCCCCTCCTCTGTGTCTCACCACCGCCTCATCTCCCTCCCCTGTATGTCTGCCCCTCCTCAACTGTGCGTCTCCCCCCGTATCTCTTCTCCCTCCTCCCTCTCCCCTTTGTCTTCCTCCTCCTCCACTGTGTCTCTTCCTCTTTCTCTTGATCCAGTGTCGCTCAACAGGGCGCGCGCATGGCTGCCTGCTTGTGTGTGCGCCCGACGCAATGCACATATTGTGCCACGCAAAGCGCCTGCCCGGGGCTGCACTTAATCATAGTTTTCAAACTGTGATGTCAAAAGCGTGACGACGAATCGCACACCGCACCTAGTGCACATATTCACATGAGCCACGATCCACAATGCTCATTATGCAGGTTGTGGTTCATCTGTGTAACACAAGCACCACAGTCAATCACAGGTGACCATGATGTCAAGGATATGGAAACACATAGCTGTCAGTTGTGTAGAGAAAGCAACTCAAATATCTATTTTCTTCCATTTCAGTACCAAGGAGGACAAGGCTGACTACAGAGTAACAGGTGAAGGCTCCACTGGAGGTGGGAGTGGTTGATGAAGAAGGCCAGGACATTCCTACCCTCTGGGACCCTCTACAGAAACTGACTTTTCACGATCAACGTCATATCAGGAGTGAGAATCACTGCCTGGGCCCTCAACAGCATTATCCAGCCATGCACAGCTGTTCCAGCCTCTTTCACTGGCCATGTCCTGGCCCCAGCCATCATCACAGCTGCCACAACAACATTGCAGCCATGGCAGGCCACAACCACTCCCACACAATGAGGTCCCCCAACATGGCCTCCCATACAATGGACTCCCCCAACATGGTCTCCCACACAATGGGCTGCCCCAACATGGCCCAACACCCCGGACCTCCTGCCGACACCTCACGCCCCAATCCCGTCACCTCTGGCCCCAATGCGGACACCTCGGGCCCCAATGCCGTCAACATCAGCCCCAATGCCGTCAACACCATCACCCATTACTTTAAAGGATATCGTGGCCTGATACACCAGGGAGGACATGACATGTAAGAAACAACAGACTGAGAGGCTCTGAACAGAAGGCAGTGTCGGGTCATACACACCCTCCTGGCGAGCAACAGATCACTCGATTCTGAGGTGAGGAGGCACCACCGAAGGATGGAGAGATATGAGGAACAGGCGATCCGGGACAGACAGCAATTCATCCAATTAGCCGAACGCCAGCTCATACCCCTCCAGCCTTCGGTTGCACAACTGCAAGCCTAGATGGCGGCATCCTTATCTCAGACCTCACAACCAATTCAACCTGGTCCCCAGCCACCCAACATAGTGGCACCCCACGCTCCAAAACCACCTAGATGTGGAAGGGTGAGACAGGGCGCGGGCACAGAAAGTGGGGGCCAGGTGCTGCATAAGAGGAGGTCTCAAGACCATCCACAAAGTCCTCCTCTTGATCACTCCTCACTGAATACTGATTGTTATAGATGTTGACATACTATTGGCTGGCTACAGAGTGGGTACATGTCTGGTTATGTTTAACATTTCAACAATTGATGTTCAATGTGAATTAACCTTGAGATGAGGTGTTGTAGTTAATCAGAATATTGTTATGATTGATATCTTGTTCTTGTATCTGTAGATGTTAATAGACAAATCTCATGACCATGAAGGCATGTTCTTCATCTTCGAGCAGTACAAAAGTACCATCATGTCAGTAAACACTCAACCAAGTTCCCAACAAACATTCGATCAGTGTCATTCACCACTGCAGATAGATCTGAAATGCAATATATGACTACATATCTCTTTACTAATGAACATGACTGGTGTGAGTTTCAATTATAATGAATAGTGTCCCGGCTGTAGAGTTTCACAGTCCCATTAGCATCTGTTAATCCAAACCAGTACATGCATTTGTGTTGTATTTCATCCCTTTTAACAGTATGAAAGTGGATTAATGTATTTCATGTCACCCACAAACAAAATAGTATGTAATTTCCTTGGTTTGACATCAGGATCAATGTGCATGTGTTTAGGGGTAATGTGAACACTGTAATCCATCTGGCCTTGATACCACCCAGCAAAAACAATGTACTATAATAACAGCTTATGATTGTTCTAACACGTCCTCTTTATGTTTTCCAGATTCCTATCATCTAATTGGGAATTATCATTAATGTATGAAAACACACTGTGTGTGGAATTGATTAGTATCACACGATCCATGATTTCTAGCATCTGTTTAATATAGCAGATGGAGACCATATGGTTGTTGTATTCACATTCATGGTAATTTCTATGAAATATGATGTTCCAATTTCACATCCAATTATGGTTACAGTAGTGTTCACACCACATATGACCATAGCAGATGCTTTGCTTTATCCTTAAGATGCTGTCTAACATTTAACCCTTTAGATGTCCCTTGTAGGCCAACAGCCTCTTGCCCTTCCGGTATCCACCCACAGCAAACCCATGATATGTATGCACACTCAGATACATATTAACATGTGCTATGTGTATCAAATAAAGTATGATAATGTTATACTGTAATCATTGCTTCTGTGTGTTTGTACCGTATCATGCTTTAGAATCTACAGAATCCAGATTAAATTAAGTTTTATTGTTATATATATATATATATATATATATATATATATATATATATATATATATACACTAGCGACTTGCACGTCATAAATGATGGCAATAAAAAGTGAAGCCTGGTGATGCCACACAATGGGAGCCTCTACCCATCTACTTTACTGGCCTCGCGATGAGTGCCTTTGGCGCTCATCACGGTTATCGCAATGAGCGCCTTTGACTCTCATTGCGAGCCTCCCCCCCTCTACCTCTCCCACCATCTACTTTACTAATCTCGCGAACAAGAGGCTTTGGAGCTCATTGCGAGTCTTTCCCCCTGTCTACTTCCTCCCTTGATTCTCATTTTCCCCCCCTCCTCTCTCCCCCTTGTGCCTCTTTTCTCCCCTCCTCTCCCTCCCTTGTGTCTCCTCCCCCCATGTTTTTACCCACCCTCTTCTTTGTCTTTAACCCCCTCCCCTGTGTCTCTTTCCCCCTCTCATGCATCTCTTTCCCCCTCCCCTGTGTCTTTCCCCCTCCTCTGTGTCTCTTCCCCTGTCCCTCCTCCCCTGTGTCTGTTCCCCCGCTCCCTTGTTTCTTCCCCCCATTTTCCTCCCCTGTGTAACTTCCCCTTCCTCTCCCTCCCCTGTGTGTCTCCCCCCCCATTTCCCTCCCTCCCATGTGTATCTTCCCCCTCCTCTCCCTCCCCTGTGTCTCTTCCCCTCCTCTCCCTCCCCTGTCTCTTCCCCCCTACTCTCCCTCCTTTGTGTCTCTTTCCCTCCTGTGTCTCTCCCCCACCGCTCCCTCCCCTGTGTCTCTTTCCCCCTCCCCTGTGTCTCTTTCCCCTTCCGCTAATGCTGCGCTTTGCGCCTGTGTGGCTAATGCAGTGCATTGCACATGCATGGCTAATGCCACGCTTTTTGTATACGCGTGCCCTGATCGGCTTTGCAATTGGTTGTCAAACTGCGATTTAACGCAAAGCGTGACGACGAATCGCAGTTTGACAATTATAATATGTGATATATATATATATATATATATATATATATATATATGTGTTCTTAGAGATATACATATACTACATTAATCTGTACCTTGCCATTATAGATGAAAAAGTGTCGGGCAGAGGGGCGTGAAATCATGAGTCATGTCAATATACATGCAGGGTTGTCTGTAATGACTTTAAGGGCTTAACTGGAATGATGGTATTCATCTACATTCATGATTATTATGTATTATGTAAACACATATTAAACAGAATATTTACACCTCTAACTGATGGTGATGAGCACATATGTTGACTTTCAGGGTAATTTCATTGTTATGGAAAAGCTATAGTATAAACATTAGCGAGGCTAACACAAACAACATTGCTGATAAATAATATTTAATCTTAGCACAAATAATAACAAACATACCAACAAAGCCACACAGCGACAAATTATCACAGGTATGCACAGTATCATGTTGGAGGTGGGTAGGATACAGAGTTCCAGTAACACAGAGAAATAGGGATATAGGAACAGAATGTAGACAGAGGGGATGGCATTGATATGGATGATCCTTTGAAGGGTATTTACAGTGTATCATCCAACATGAGACAATATAAGTTACATCATATTATTACAGATATCAAGAGAACTATAACATTCAATAAGCAAAAACAATAATACAGAATAAGGAGATATACTCAGTTAATGTTAAAATCCCAATAGATAAGTTCTATGGCAATGCTAATCCGCTATGAGAGCAGCCTCTCCATACCTAAGTTTGGACATTCAGATGGGGAACTGACCAGGACCCTATCAGTGTGTTCTAACTTATTCAAAAGATTAATTCACAACAAACTGGTCAATTGGAGTGGAGTTCTCTTCTCTGAATGAGCATCTCTATTATCTATTGTTGCATATGCATAACTGAAGGTCAAGGTACCTCATTAACAGTTATGCTCCAAGCTTAGAGTTACTCTTCCCCATATCTTTCCCATATCACATTGGCACTGAAGCAGAGATCTAGAAGGAAGTATGATGCAGCCTTTACAATAGTCCAAGTTGAGGAGAGAATAGCATGTCTAAAGCAATAGGTACATACAGTATAAATCTATGTAGAATATGTGATAATCCACATGCTGTGGATATGCAAGGAACATCATGTGACATATGCCACATGACATCTGCATTGTAATCTGCAATTGATGCTTTACATATATTAGCTAATCAGTAGTAAGAATCACATATCTCACTGGATGCAACACATGAACGATTATGTCACGGGAACATACCTTATGCAATGTGACAATAGCATGGTCATGGAATGTCGGGATGGTCATCATCATACATTGTTCTGACTGTGAGGAACATGACACATCTAAATATTACACATGCTATAAGAGCGCCTACTTCATCACATACCATGACATGCTGGTCATTTCAAACAGATGTTTTGACTGATATGTTCTAACATATGAAACAAGCTACTTATCTGGCAGATGATGAGGAAGGATGTTTCTAATTACTAATGATGTAGGAATATCACACCTATTACACATTAATGTATCATTGGAGAGCTACATGTGCCGTTTTACCTTGGACGTGGTCACGAGATCATCCAAAAGGTGATTTGTTCCACCAGGACATGTGCGCTGTGTATCTATATCTGTTTGGACCGCTTATGGCATGTATTCTTGAAGTTGAAAGGTAGGGCTACATTGATTTAGCAGTTGTTCTGTTGCTGTACATGTTGTTTTTCTTTGTCCATGCTGTTGAATAATGAGTTTACACATGGCACCAGGTTTGTGATAATTTTGCTTTCAACATTGAGTTAAAATATGATTATTGATCACAGATTGTAATCTCATGCAGTACATTTATTCTCGTTACATATCTGCAGGTATGTTCTTATTTCCAGATTGATATGAATTGTATTGATCCCTATTGCATGTGAATTTTCATTATCAGACAATGTGAACTTTACTGGTCTATAGTGTGTTGAGGTTTTCATATATACATTGACATTGTGGGATATATTTATATTTCTATTGATGTTTTGAACTGTCAGTACTTATGATGTGTATGGGAATGTGTGCTTACTTACCAGTAACTGATAGTGTGGCATGTTCCAGTGTATTCATTGTTAATCAATAGTGCATCATGAGACATACAACATATCAGGGAACCCTCCTCTACTGTGGACTGTTTGATATTCTGTATGACAATGGGGATGGAGAAGAGAGTTTTAGGAGTTATGTGAAATCAAGATACATTATGGTTATTTCTTATTGGGTTTGTACTTACATGTGAATTACTATGTTACGGGCTTGAAAGCCTGTTTCGAAGCAATGTGATAGAGATTGTTCAACATAACAGTTACGGGCTTGACAGATCAAAGGCTTTGCGGCAACGGAGTTCCAATTTTCGACATCCAGTTCGATTTTTCGCCTGTAACCCAAAGATCATTTGCGAGTAGCTTTAAGAGGCCAATTTAATAGCCATAAGTCTTGCGGGCTCTGTTACGGGCTACAGCTTTACACCTTGGGGGAATTTATTAGCGCTGCTAGTGTTGTACCATTAGTTTCACAGACATTATTAATATACACAGATCTGTTCTCATATGTAAAGAAAATATATATGAATCATGCCTCAGAATGAATAGGAGAGAGAAACAGTACCAACATAGACATAGTATTCTAAAGCCACGTCTTTTTTTAACTCAACTTATTAAAAACAAACAGATCTTACCAAACATTTTGGATTTTCACTGCATTGGTATCTTGTTAAGCTTTTTACAAATGGAAACCCAAACAGCAGAAACAGGATCTTCCAGACTAAGGCCTCAGTTGGCTCCTGTAGAAACACCTGAAAGGCTGCCTCTGAGTGTAAGTGTTGTTAAAAGCAAATTTGGGAAGGTATTACATTGCTCCTGACAAAATGCTCCAGTAAAATGTACTGACTGGGGGTATAACATACATCTAACTAGCTCTAATCTGCATCTATCTATCTATCTATCAAATTATTTATTTTCTCATTTTTTTTTCATATTTTGTATTAACCCATTCCCTGTAATGATCGCAGAATGGAAGGGTAAACATATATTAATAGTTAAGGCCTTTGCGTGTATTCTCAAAGACTTTCATAACCCATGTGTAGTTTAAAATACACATCAGATTTTTGGCAGTAGTGTGTGCTCGCAATCTTTATAAGCACAGGTAATTTTCTTGCAAGGGTAATGTATTCACTATGTAGGATGTTTTGCACATAGAGCAGGGAACATACCATTTGTGGCAGGCACATGCAAACGGTTACACCTGTTGCACTTTAGATTCGTTATAAGAAGCAATGTTACAGCTTTCATGGGATTTTTACTCATAACATTTCCTATGGGAGTCATGTAATTGAGCTCCCTATTTGAAGCCCTTTTAGTGTCCTTTCAAGTCATGCCCATCTCCAGTAGTCACTTGGTGCAGACAGATGACATATATTTTGGCTGTCAGACCATTTCCAAGATCCTACTCTTCTCACCAGTGTGAATACTTCCCAATACAGTATCATGACACTTGCCACTTACCAGGGCATGTTAAATTCCAGCCTCGTAGATACAAGGTTAGAACTTAAGCCCTACGTGCTTCAAATTTTGAAAAGTTACAAAGCTATTAAATTAGACTGCTGCAAGCATCGTATGAGCTACACAGCATGGCCGTCTGTGTCAAACACGGAGCAACAGGGCAGGAGAAGTGAAAGCCTGCACAATGATCTTGAAGGCTCCCCACATCATCACTTGCAGTGGGGGTCCTAACTGGGACCTTTGCGGCAGTTCTACATATAAGCCCTGCCGACACCTGAAATTAACCCCCCTCAATGCTGGAGGTCCCCATCGGGACCCCCACAGTGTCCCCATATTAACCCTTGCAGCGGGGGTCTCGATCTGCATCGATCATGATCCCGCTGCATTTAAAAATTCTAATTTCCGGCCTCACAGGTCCTTAAAGGACCATAAAGATACTTAAAGGACCCGCGTTAAAAAAATATTATCCCCTGCCGGCGAGGTACTATAAGTACCCCCAGGTACCTAAAAATAACCCCATCAGCCCTTAATTAACCCTGTTACTCATGGGGGTCAATACAGACCCCCATAAGCCCTTAATGAACTATGTGACTCATGGTGCTCTAAACAGAGCCCCATAAGCCCTTAATTAACCCTGTCACTCATGGGGGTCAATACAGACCCCCATAAGCCCATAATTAACTCTGTCACTCATGGGGGTCAACACAGACTCCCATAAGCCCTTAATTAAGCCTGTCACTCATAGGGGTCAATACAGACCCCCATAAGCCCTTAATTAACCCTATAATGCATGGGGCTCTATACATGAGACTAATATTAACCCCCTCAGTCCAATAAGGGTCTATATAGACCCCTATAGTACACTATTAACCCCTAGGTTAACCCTACAAGCACCATGCAGGTCCTCCAGGACCCTCATGACAGAGTATAAGCACTACATTACACTATTAACCCTAACTATACACCATTAACCCATACTAAACCCTATCTAACCCTATCTGGACCTAATAATCCTTACTTGGCCTATCTAACCCTTACTGCGCCAATCTATCCCTATCTGGACGTAATAACCCTAACTGGACCTAATAACCCTAACTGGGCCATTTAACCCCTTCTAGCCTTATTCAACCCCATGTAAGCCTATTTAACCCCTTCTAGCCCTATTTAATCCCTCCATCTAACCCCATCACTTATGGGGATTTATACAGACCCCCGTAAGCCTCTATTTAACCCAATCAGTCCCATAAGGGTCTATGAAGACCCTCATAGGACGATGAGAACCATGTTATAAGCCCATAAGTGCCACAAGGGTCCTCCAGGACCCTAATGACACTAAGTACAAACACTACACTACACTATTCTCCCCCCCCAATAAACCACTAAATCTAAACTAACCCCCCCTCTACCCTAAGCTATTAACCCCTACCTACATAACACTACCTACCTAACCCCCTATCCCCCATCCCCACTAGTTACACACAAAAAAGAAGCTAAGGTACAAAAAATAAAGGACATTACAAACCCCCTCTGATCTGGGCCCCCCTCTGCAAGGGGTTAATGTGGGGGGGGGGGGGCGCTGTGGGGTTCCCTATGGACCCCTGCAGCAATGGGTTAATGTGGGGACACTTTGGGTGTCCTGATGGCGACCTCCAGCATTGTGGGAGGTTAATGTTAGGTGCTGCTGTGGTACTTGCAGTACCCCTACGGCCAGGACTGGTTGATAGTGTGCCGCGGGTCCTTTAGGGGGGAGCATCAGACGCCTGTGTCAGCTGCTCCGACGCAGCAGGGATAGGCTTTAGGATCCCTTGCGGTCACTTTTTTGTGCCCGTAGGGATTCTTCCGAGGTGCAAGGTTCACTCCATAGATTTAAATGTGCGTGTTACTAAATAACTCTCCCGCAGCCTATTCTCGGCCCTTTTTGGGTGTCATTTCCCAAAGGAGGCGTGCTAGCGACATATTGTGGAATCGGTCCTTGCAAACAGTAAAAAAATGTATCTTGTGAGGACCAAGGGAACTACGAGGGCTAATTTAATATGGCTATAGATTAGGATTGGTTACTTAAACACAATGCTAAACAAAGGGTTGTAAGTGGAGATATGAAACAGCAGGAAATCGACCTGTAACTGTAATATGTTTAATGAGTGACAAAATGCAAACAGTGGTTTAATTTCCATCTGAGTTAAATAATTGTATTTTCATGTATTAATGTATATTAGCATGTATTAAGAAGAGTATAGAAGCAAGGGAAGCAAATATCATTCCCCCACTATACAAATCCTTAGTACTCCCTCATTTGGAATATGGAGTACAATTTTGGGCACCACTACATAAAAAGGACATTTTAGAGCTGGAAAAAGTACAGAGAAGGGACACAAAGCTAATAAAGGGAATGGAGGGGCTAAGTTATGAAGAAAGACAAATAGATAGGGAGTATTGATCCAGGGACGAATCTGTTTGCCAGTATCTGGGATCAGGAAGGAATTTTTTATTTTTTTCCCTGTTGAGACAATTGGCAAAGTTTCACTGTTTTTTTTTGTCTGTTTGCCTTCCTCTGGATCAGTTAACAATAAATCCACGTTGCAGATCTGAGGAGATCTAAAAAGGTTGAACTTGATGGACTAAAGTCTTTTTTTAACCTAAATTACTATGTAATTATGTAACTATGTAACTATATTCATTAATCTAATTTGCCATTCAATTTGGCATCTTTTAGTGAGCTGCAAATGATTTGCAGGTTACCGGCTGAAAATCCCTGCGTCTGCCAAGGAGGGGCCGCAAAAACACATGGAGACTGAGGCATGTGGAGCAACAGCCAACTCACCTCCATCAGGGACAATCTCCTGGAAAGTCTCATGCCATTGCTGTTGGCCATGTGCCAAGATGTATATCCATTATCATTTGGTGAAATCCCATCAAGTGTATTGCTATCAATCAATTCACCTTATCACCTATCATGATGTTATCAGCTCTTCAGAGGAATGTTGATACTCCACAGTATCACAAATTGGACCTGTCATGTGTATTAACCCTATATTATTATATTAGTATTAGTATTATTATTATTATTATTATTATTATTATTATTATTATATGTATCAATCTATTGCACAGTAACTAGGGATCATTAGTTTTCCGATATAGGAATGTGACACAAACCCCAACCATTGAAAAAACACTGACAGTGTTAAAGGTATAACAAAGCTTTATTGCATGCACAAACAAGTACAAGACTGTGCATTAATATCATGGGTATGGTGTGGGTGGATCCCAGAAGGGCAAAAGGCTTTTTGTGCAGAAAGGTGATACCTAAAGGGGGTAATGTCATGATGTAGAATAATCATGATGCATAGCCACTACCAGGGTCACATGTGGTCACTACACCACTGCAACCGGAATCTGATGAAAAAAAGCATCATCAGAAACCACTCCATTTAATCAAAGTAACCAGTAATACACATAGCACTTACTTTTGGTTATCATCTGCTCAATTAAACAGATGCAATAAATCATGGATAATGTCATAGAAATCTATTCCACACACAGTGTGTTTCCATATATTAAGGAATAATCCCAAATAGATGATCAGAATCTGAAAAACAGAAAGAGGAGGTTGAGGAACATGCCATCATGGTCATGAGATTGAGCTACTAAGACCTACAGAGACAAGAACAAGATATCATAACACTATTTGAATTGACTTCAATACCTCATCTCAACGGTAATCCACATTGAACATCAATTGCTGAAATATTCAACATAACCATACGTGTACACACTCTGTAGCCAGGCAATAGTATGTCAACATTTATACTAATTAATATACATTGTGGAGTGTGGATGAGGAGGGCTTAGGGGATGTTCTCGCCTACCTACTCCTATTTCTCAGCACTGGGCCCCACCTTCCATGCCCGAGAGACTCCTACCTCTACCACAGCGAGAAGGTGTTGGAGTGAGGGGCTGTATCCACCTGGGGTGTAGCTGGTGTTGGCGGTAAGGTGTAAGATGAGGAGGGTACCAGCTCTGGTTGCGATGTCGGTGGAGCCAATGGAACCAATGGCTGGAGAGATATGACCTGGCACTCCGCCAATTCCAATAGCCGCTCAATGAGTCTTGCCTGGGCTTGTCTGTCCCTATTTGCCTTGTGTTTATACCTCTCCATCCTTCGATGGTGCCTCCTCACCTCACCAGACAGCGATATGATGTTGTCAACAAGAGTGGTTGCAATGTCATTCTGCCTTTCCATCTGGAGTACCATTCGTTTCATTAGTGTGGGATTGCTTTCGTCCTCCCTTTGGAGTATCTTGTGAGGGGATGTGAGGTCTGTCACTGGACATATCGGGACTGAAGATGAGCTGTGGTGATGACAGGAGTGCCGGTGGGGATGGTGATGCCAGAAGTGCCAGTGGCGATGGTGATGCCAGAGGTACCCATGGCGTTGGTGTCAGCCATGGCAATGGTGTTGGTGTTAGCCGTGGAAATGGTGTCATTGTCAGCAGTGGCAGTAGTGGCGGCCGTGGTGCTGGTGTGGGCCGCGGCGGTGGTGTGGGCCGTGGCGATGGTGTTGCTGTCAGCCGTGGCGGGGGTGTGAGCCGTGGAGCTGGTGTTGGTGTGGGCCTTGGCAGTGGTGTTGCCCAGGTTTGGTGAGCGCAGGTTAGGAGTGGAGGAGCGGTTTGGTCCTGCAAGGCATCCATGGAATCAGACCAGGTGGCCTGCTGATGTTGGTCTCCAGTTCACTGACTCCATGGTTGCTGGCTCCATGACATGTGAGGCAGAGAATGTGCCCATGATGCGTGTGAGGGCCCAGGGGATGTTTTCCACAATGTTAATGTTGGTGGCCGTCTTGCGGGTGATGGGCCAGTTTCCTGTGACTGGCCAGCTTCCTCCACCTTCACTTGTAGGGGTGGATGTGGTTCCTCCTCCTGTGGAGCCACCGCCTGTATCTTTGTTGGCGGGGTACGCCTCAGGGCACTGAAATTAAAGGACAATAGTGTTTGAGTTTGGATTCTCTAAACAATTATTTGCTGTGTGTTTCCATATCCCGGACATCATGGTGACTTTTTATTGGCTATGGTGATTGTTTTACGCAGATAACCATTGAACTGTATCGTGAGCATTGTAGATCATGGCTCATATCAATATATGTAAAGCTGCTGCGGTGTGCCATCTGCAGTTTATTAGGCCACGTGCTCAGCTGAATCTGCTGTGCAGTGTGCGAAACTGACCAGTCTGTGACCAATTCTCAGAAATGGTTGTTAACATGCAGATGTGACATGATCCAGGTTAGGGTAGTACAAGACAAGCTCATGCAGTCCGTCAGAGTCTGTACCCGCATATGCCGCAGTGTGCACACCCATACATGTAGTCTCTTTTGGATGTCAAATCAATCTTGATCTATTTGGCGACTGCTACTCAGAATTAGTTTTAACTGCAGGTACTGGACAGATATTTCATTGATAACAATTATGAGAATGATATGCTTGCCTTCTGGATGTACATGGTTCTTGCTGCCCCATCTATCTTTAGTCATAACCAGAGAGCTTACAGTGCTATTGTATGTCAGTTATCTATGTGTGTGGGGTTCATGTGTGTGCATATCAGGGTGTCATGGTGTATATGATACTCACATTACAGGGTTCACGGAAAACCCAAGTCCAGCTGTTCTGGAAGGCCCACTAATGCCACTGGCTCGACCCACTGCTTCAGGTTCCGCTCCCATCCGCAGTATGTAATGACGGCTGGTGGTCCACCACCGGGTGCACGGGCTGCTCTGGCCTCCGCTGCCATCTTCTTCTTGACCTTCATCTGGCTGTCATCATATCTGTGTTTCACAGACTTGATATCCCTGTTTTCAACCCCTAATACAGCAACAGCTGTAGAAACCTCACTCCAGGCAAAAACCTTCTGGCTAGGCCTCACTTCCCACCCACCATGTATGAAGCTATAGCAGGCACTGATTTCCCTGAGGAGGATTTCCATCTCCTTTGAGGTATAAATGGGGGCCCTGTACTTTGGCACAACATCTTGCCCTTCCAATTGTGCCTGGGGTTTCTGGCCTCCCTGTTCTCACTCTGGGGTCTGTCCCTCCTCACCACTACCCCCTGGAATCAGGCCCCTGACCCTTTGCCCATACCTACATCTGGGGGCACATCCTTCCCCCCTCCTGCTCTCCTACACCTCTATCTCCCCTCCCTGCCTCTTCCTCTCCCTCTCTCCATACCTCTACCTCTCCTCTTCTCCTCCTCCTGTGTTCCCCTCTCTACCCTCCTGGAGGGTGTAGGTGTGCTGTGGCCTATCGCTATGTACATTATAGCTATGTGTACATATTAATCTTTGTGTGAATTATGTGATATCAGTAATTATGTGTTTTGTAAATTAAGTGTTAACTCCCAAAACAGCTCCTTCTCTCTGTCTCTCTCCAAAACTCAGAAACCTGCCAACGCCTAGACATGTGTGTTCACTTGCTCAGCTACAGTAAGTCAAGGATTTACGGTTTCCGTGGGCTTTTAAAGTCATTTTCTGCGGCATTAATTATTGTTCTCTGGTTCCTATTGGTTAATTGGCCTGTGACAGCATGGCAAATGATTGCCTTGCTTGAGTTTGGCGTGCTTCATCAGATTGGATACCCGGAAGCGTTACATATGAAACCAGGGTTTAAGATCTTGAGGCTTCAGCCCTTAAATTGCGGCCTTGATCAATTGAACCGCTCTGTAGCAAATTTCAAGCCTGCAGACCTACGGCCTGTATGAAAGCAACTGCGGGCTTGAAATTGAATAGGGGCCAAAGGCTGGACAAATAAAAATGTCTAAAGCAAAAATGTATTGTCTCTAATATGACACTGAAAGTAGTTGATAATTTCTGTGAAGATATCATCTGGTGAGACACTCTCTAAGCAGTCACAAAATAAGTACATATGTAAGCGTTCCCATTGAAAAATAATACTGCCTGGGTCTGTCCATTGAGCTTGTGCAGGCACAAAATCTACAGTGCTGCCTGTGCTGTGTGGTGTCCTAGCCTATCATGGACCACATCTCAGCAGCATGCTGCATCATGTTTTTTGAGACATGGTTCCTGATAGACAAGGGCACTACACTACACATCCAGCCCTACAGAGTCTGTCTGTATACGCTGCAATACAGAAAATATTTGTTTAATTTTAGGCAGTAAAAACAGAACTTTTTTTTTTATAAAATAGCATATATGCAAGTAAATAAATAAATAGTGTGACAGATTCACTGTCACTCTCAGGATCCGTGTCTTGTTTTTCAATAAAATGGAGGACGCAGGAGCTCTTTAAATATTTAATCACACTTTACTGATTGTTTTAACAGCATATAACATACAACTGAAGGCAGAAATGAAATCCTAGCTTCTTATTGAAGCCCTGCATAACTAAACTGTAGTTCCCTCACTGTCTTACATAGAAGTGCAAACATACAGTCCAAACATAGGCAGCAGAGGTGTTTTTCTCTCTCACCTCTCTCTCAGGCTCTGTATCTCCAGCCTCTTTTTCCTAAGCAGATCCCTCCTTCGGTCATCAGCTTCGGGGACTTTCTGCTCCTCTTATCTACAGGCTCTCTCTTCAAAGCTTGGTCGATTAGCTTTCAGTGCGGCCGCTGACAGCAGCCCTGCACACTTCCACAACACTCCAGCTCTGTCAAACAACTTTCCACCTGGAGGCAGCAGTAGGTCTTGATTGCAGCCACACCCAAGCTTTTTAAGGTGCTTCTAAACGATCTCACTCCTGGGGAGAAGTCTTGAAGGGCTCTCTACTGCCCTCTGGTGACACACCATCACAATAGGTACAATACGTGCCTGGGATTAAAATGTATATTTCTCTAAACTGTCTTCACCATTCATCACAAAGCATTATGCGTGAGCTGCACAGTATATACTTGTTATACAGCACATGCTGAACAGAAATATTATTGCAATAAAATATTTTATTGGTTTACTCTATATATATATATATATATATATATATATATATATATATATATATACACATATATATATGTATAATTTTATTTACTTTCCTTATTAATGACTTCTATAGGAAATATTGCTTAATGATTCTATTCTATTCCATTATGATCTTGGAAAATTCACTAATTTCCAAATGTAATCTCTCCATTAAATATGTGGGATGTAGTCTTAACCATTCGAAAACATTAGCTTAACTAATTGAACAATCCCCCACCTGTGGGAGTATACTGCATACTGAGCACAGGCCAACATAATATGAAAATTAGAACAACTCTTTATCTTTGCATTATAAATTTTTTGGAACAAATGGTAGTGTTATAATTGATGTTCTTGAGCTCAGTCAATTATAAAACTGTCCAATGCTTTCATCGAAACATCACTCACAGCAAGTAGCCTTCTTGTAAAATATGACAATTACATTCCACTTAAGTGCCTTTTTTCAACTTTATGATTTTGTTTGCAAAATAACACACCTAGCTAAACGGGTGGAGAGAAATTCAGGTTTGCTATGTAAGATCAGGTCACAATTCATAAAATAATTACATTTAAAATATTAGTCAATATAGAAAGTTTCTTATTCTCACATACATATAACTTGTCATTTTTATAACATCTTGCTTAATCTTGAATATGTTTATTGTTTTATAGCTTTTGCATTAAGACTATCACACAACCTCATTATAGTATTCTAGGTCTGTATAAAATGTCTATATTTATAGAAATCTATTTATTGTTTTTAAACTCTAAATTTTATTAAGTGACCTGTAACAGATTGCTTAGGTAATAAATGTTTTTCTTGCATTCCATTTGAAGCAGACAAGTCGCTCACAAACTTCAGCATGATATAGATTTACAGATGTCTTAATTGTGGGGCTGGTACTTGGTAAAAATACAAACATAGGATTGCTAAGCTCCTGAGGTGTCTACCACCTATAATGAAATCATTTGCTCAATACAGAATTGGGAAAATTATATAACAAATCTTTATTATAAATATATCACAACGGCGAAGTTAAAAACTGGTTAAAAAATCCAGGATTGAACACACAAATTAAAAGAGGACAAGATAATATGGGACAAATGAGAGCCTTTCACTTCTCAGTGAAATTAGTTATATTATAATGTAATAACCCTTTAATAAGGGGGTACTCTTTATCCCACTTAGCAGTGTTGTGCCTTTTTTTGTATGTGGGTACAATTACTCCATTGCACATGTGCTGGTACTTGGTATACATATATATATATATATATATATATATATATATATATATATATATATATATAAATAGGCTGTTACAATGGAGAAACCATACAAAATGCATCTAAGGATGAATTGCTACTTGTGTGCCAGACCTAGCACCTTTGAGAAACACAAATACCACTATAAATGTTTAGCTGGTAATTTACTCATGGCCACAGTTAAATGCTTAACATTACTGAAGAGTAGTGATGTTGCGAACATCAAATTTTCGGTTTGCGAACATCGGACGCGAACTTTAATCAAATGTTCGCGAACGGGGGAACCCGGCGAACCGCCATAGACTTCAATGGGCAGGCGGCTTCTTGGCCAACATTAGTGATGGGAAAGTTGTTTCAAGGGGACTAACACCTGGACTGTGGCATGCCAGAGGGGGATCCATGGCAAAACTCCTACGGAAAATTACATAGTTGATGCAGAGTCTGGTTTTATGCCATAAAGGGCATAAATCACCTAACATTCCTAAATTGTTTGGAATAAAATGCTTTAAAACATCAGGTATGATGTTGTATCGATCAGGTAGTGTAAGGGTTACACCCACTTCACAGTAACAGACCAATCTCTGCGTTTAATGCACCGCAAACAACCGCAAACAGTCCCTTTGCACAACCGCAAACTCCCCATTTGCACAAGGTTGGATACCAAGCTAGCGATGTCACGTTCCTTGTCGTCACTGATGTCATTGAAGGTCTCTTCCTCCACCCAGCCACCAAGGGTCCCCGAAAGGTGACAACAAGCTTCCTGGGACGCCTGCTGTGTTTGGTCTTCCACCTCCTCAAAGCCACCTTCCTCCTCTGACTCCTCTTCTTCAGACTCCTCTCTCTGCGTTGCCTCTGTCTGCGTTATTATAAGGTGTGTACTGTTAAGTAGTACTATTCCTATCGGTTTAATCCCTGTTACGTCCACTATTAGGGGATGTGTATATGGCATTGATTTTTGGAACAGGGAGATGGAAAAAGATGCTTGGTCGGACCTCCTACTTCAAGTTTGGGGCACTGCGCGTGCAATCTAAGGTGCCACCAGATATGAGTGTCACTGTGCACTGGCAAAAGTTGGCAGAGTAGATGCAATAGGCTTCACACACACGCCTGTAGGCAGGCAATTGCTATTCAATCTATTACAGTCAAAAAAGTGTTGTTTTATGTCACTGTACACTACGGTTGCACCAGATATGACGTATCACTGTGCACTGGCAAAAGTTGGCAGAGTAGATGCAATAGGCTTCACACACACGCCTGTAGGCAGGCAATTGCTATTCAATCTATTACAGTCAAAAAAGTGTTGTTTTATTTCACTGAGCACAATATAAGCTGTGAGCCTGACACAGGCAGGCAACTGAAATTAGATTAATTGTAGTGGAAGCTAAATACACAGCCTGGCTATCTATTTCCCTATTAAATCTCCAGCAGCTACACTATCTGTCCTCTCACAACGAATGCAGCTTCAGAATGATTCTAAAATGTATGCTGTCCTTCAGATGGAAGGCCCTGGAAGGGAGTGTATGCTGCTGATTGGCTGGAATGTGTCTGCTGACTGTGAGGTGCAGGGTCAAAGTTTCCTCAATGATAAAGAATAGGGGGCAAACCCAAAAGCGCATGTGTTCGCCGTCCCAATGCGAACATGCCAAAATCGCTGCGAATAGTCCGCGGGCGAACTGTTCGCGACATCTCTACTGGAGAGCAATAGATAGGAATATGTTCACCATTACAGGTGACCAAAGATTGATATTGCTTTAAACAGTGTTACATTTAAACTTTTGTTTCTATAAATTAACATTCACTTGCAGTTACTGGTAAGCAAAGGTACACATTATTAAACCTTGCTTTATTTAACAGTAATACATAACTGCCTCAACCTTCTAGTGCATGTAGTAGGCTAAACACATTTATGGAATTTAAGGCTAACTGCATGGCTATCCTCAGGCTAAATTAACTCAAACTGTTCACACCAGATGGCCATTTTGTTTCTTAATTGGAGTGACATTTTTTTATTAAACAGAAATAGAATATACACATTCATTAGGCAGCAGTCACCACCAATCAATTTTGAAAAATGTCAAACTGACCAGCATTTTTTTTCAACAATATTAATTAATCATATCTCCCCTGTATAGCAATGCATATTACTTGATGCATTTATTGGCGCAATTCCTTTTGCAGAGTTAAATTGTTACAAGGACACTGTTTAGCTTTTAAACATTGCTAGCACCCTCATTAATATGGAATACATTTCCAGAACCTAAATATATAGCAGTAGATCAGTTTATATTTTGCTAATGTATGTTGATGTATTTGGATATATTAATTGACTATGTTATTATGAAGATTTGAATTGTTTTATTTATATACTAGCAACTTGCCTGTCAAAAAATGACGGCAATAAAATTGTAAGGCAGGTAATGCTGTTTGCCACACAATGTAAGGCTTTTAGTCCTCTGAGTACCTTCAGCGCTCATTGCAAGCCTCTCCCCTTGTGTACTTTTGCTCCTCTGAGCACCCTCGGCGCTTATTATGAGCCCCTCGCTGAGCACCTATGGCGCTCATTGCTAGCCTCTCCCCTGCTCCCCTCCTGTTTTTTTATATAAATATATATTTTTCTAATTAATTAAGAAAATAATAAATTAATATACTTTACCTATTTGTAATTAATATATCCAGCAATCAATATGCTAAAGAGCTAACAATTGCTTTTTTTTCCTTCCTGCAGCATACAGTGTACATTTGGACTGTTGGTGACCTGAGGAGAAAGTGTCATCAATGTGGCAAATGTGCAGTGTAAATAGGCTGCGTGCGAGAGGCTAAACCGTTTGTTTAGTTGTGTAAAGCGGCATTTTAGAATGGTAATTTTATTAGTTTTAAGTTAGTGTTGTAAAATGGTGGCGATTGTCTATGTGTTACGCACTTCTCAAGCATTTTCCGTCCTTCCTAATAGTGTATTTTGTAAAAGTCATATGTGCCTGGCAGTGTTTTGAGTGCTTAGGGGTCATGAAGCCTTGTTATCATTTTTTTCGACAGCCATTTTTTTTCTCGTGTAGGCGATTTTCAAGTGGCGAAACTCTGCAAATTCAACTTAAATTCATTTGCAACCTCACTCCAAGACATCATGGCTGTCCCCCTCGTGCAGTGTTTGATGTTTTTTGTATGTTTTCTTCGATCTGCGCGGTTCTGCCGTTAAGTTTGTATTTATTGCGGGTTGTATTTTTTTTTCTGTAAGTGTATTTTTTGCAGGCAATTTTTTCAAAGTGCTACTGATCTCCCACTGTGAATTGTGTATTTGAATTTTCTGTTGATCTGTAGTCCCACGGGTTGTAGGTATGATGCTTAAGTTATGCGGGGTAGTAGGGATGAGCACCTATGGCGCTCACCTCCACCAGTGCAGTGAGCGCCTTGCCTGGCCGCAACTCGCTTTGCGAGCCCGCAGTTTTAACATTGCATTACTAACGTTTTTTGGCAAGCCCGCGCTGCTGAGAACTATATATGTGATAAATTAGTTGTGCTGTACATTTTTCATTTATAGTCTTGTTTGGTGACTAATTCCTTTATTTATAACTCTCCCTACTTGCTATGATTAAACTTGCTTGTTACTTGCAGCTTGGGGAGGGGGCAGTCCTAATTAGTCTGCAATATACTATGCAATACATGTCTAATTTGCCCCGCCACTCTCACACTCCCCTTTTGATGGTATGCAGAACAGCAAAGGAGGTACTAGAGGTGGGGGAGCAGATAAAAATGTCTGGAAGGGTAAGATTGCCCATGTATTTTGTAAACATTTAAAGCTATTTTGACTTAATTAAAAAAAATGCTCTTTCAGAAAATACAGAACATTATTGGGTCACTGCAGTAGTCCTTTAGGTGTTACAGGGGCTGCGTAGGTTCACTGAAGTACTTTACAGTCACTGTGAAGCTTGATGAATTTAGAGAATTACGAAGTACCCTTTTATCTGATTTACTAATCAATCAAAAAGTATAAAAAGGCAGCTAGATCACATAAAATAATCTGTTTCAATAGGTACTGTTGTGGTAAAACAAGTCCTGTCCTTTTTAATGTATAAGTTGTGTCTGTCATAATGAAAGCTATATTAGAGCAATTATATATAGATAGTTGCAGAAAGAGAGCAGGAGGCTGTCTTGTTATCTCTCACTCTTCACATTACTGTGTGTAACTGTGCAAAGTGAACGGGCAGCAAGCTGTGAATCTCCATATTTTATCCTTTAATACACACACCACGGCCAGTGATTTTCTTGTTGTCCAATTAATAGGACACAATTAAATAAATAATTGTATCACTAGTAAGTTTTATTTTAATAGAAAATGTATGTTTGTTGATGGTCTCATTATACATATTGTGATTTGTTATATTTACCCATTAAATAGCCATCTGTCAAATTACCTCTTACAATGTTTCCAAAGATTAACTGTTGATTTAATATGTATTATGGCTAGAAAAATGGGGATTTTACCAAAATTCTGTATTTTTATATTGTCATTACATACCACTAGGATTTTAAGGTAATGATGCTAACTGCCTGTCGAAAGTGCAATCTGCAGAACCCCTCACTGTGTTATGAATGCCCACCTTCCAGTCCCCTTCTATGAAATGTGAGAGGTGTATTTTGAGTTTTAAATGCATTCAGCAATATGGCAGAAAATGCATGAAAGAAAACATTGAAAGATACAGCTACAGTTGTCAATACAGACTGAAAAGAATCCAGATGCTAAATATTACAATGAGTGATACAGATTGACACTGTCAAGAATGACTTGACTCCATTGTGTCAGTGTGTCAGGTCGACACAGTAAATAAGTCTTATGTATGAAATGTCAGGAACATCCCTCAAACTGCATAATCTTGATGTGCATATCTGTCTATACTTATAACAGATAGTTGGCATATTTAGCATTGCAGGAGCTGTTATGTGCTCCATGTAAGACTTTAGTATGCACAATGTTTATTATCACAGCTCACTGTAACCAATGCAATGGATTATTTTTATTATTATTACTAATACATATTTATAAAGTGCCAGCATTTTTACACAGAGCTATACAGTTAGAAGTAGTTTTGATTGCTTTTAGAGATCAGTCAACCAGTATGGAAGACTGTGGGGTCTCTGCTCTTACGCGTTCGTAGTCTAGTAAGAGTATAGTAAATATCCCTTTAAAAGTATACGCAAGTCTAAATTCACCAAGATTCTTAGTGATGCTGAAGGTGTCTTCTTGGGCTGCAAAGGCGGTTTTCTATTTACTTTGTACAAAGGCAAAAGTAGGGTAATTTTGGTGAAAAATATCTACATTGTATGTAGCAAATGAAACATTTAATGGTATTCGCGCCAGAATTGTTTCACTCTTGCCTCTTGCCAACTTGTTGTATAGTAACTGCAAGAAAGGTTTCTCAGGTCTTTTGTTAAATTATGCAACTAGCTTACTGAAATATTATAAAATGATTATGCTGACAATAGTATCAATGTATAGAGGTGTGCTCCACTATCACAAAAAATGGTTATAGATGGCATACCATACTTTGCAGTGCAGTTTGTAATATCACATTATTTGACACAGGAAAATAAAATGGACCACTGTAGTTTAGAAAAAGTAGCCGTGTAACCCAAGATTATATAAGTACTTTTAAAATCTCAATTTTAGCAAACTCTGTTAGTGCATACAGGATGGCATGACAATAAACCTTCATGTCCTACACATAAAGCATCTGGTGCAGAGCAGAGAAACCAGTCAATTTTAAGAAGGCAGAACATATCAAAAGCTGAACTCCTCCAACAACCATCCCCTCTTTATCTAGAGCTCACTCTCTAACTCAAGCAGAACTGTTAAAGATAGACAACATGGATGCCAACAGATATAAGTGGAGTCTTCTAAAATTAAGATTTTGTCCAAATGCATTTATACTCAGGGTTGTTAGTTTGTTACATAGTTCGCAACCATCTGATGTTTTTTCCAAATGACAGCAGTCCTTTAATAAAATGAAAATGCTGTCATATTGAGCTTACAAGTGCAAAGTGAGTGGCCAGCGTGGAGGCAGCCCCAGGCACGCCGGGTCTGACGCAGCGCTGCGTGACGCGGCGGAGCCTGGGCGCTTCTGATTGGCTGGACGAGGAGGGACTTCCGTTTCGCAGGCTTCCTCCTCACTCCGTGCCGGCCATTGAGCTGATTCCCTCCCTCCCCTTTGAGTTGTGGATAGGTTAATAAGGTATAGTCGAAGGGAGTAAGGTTGGTTGAACTCAGTTCAGGTGGCTTAAAAAAAAAATAAAAAAAAAGGAAAGGGGGGAAAGAGTAGAGGGGTAAGGAATTTAGGATTCCTAGGTTAGGACGCACGTTAGGAATAACTTTGGTTGGCGGGAGGTGAGTCACCCAGCCCACGGGCTTAAGTGGGCATTGCCCTGCCTCATGGGCGTGCTTAGTAAAGCACTTGGAGGCTCTGGGCATGGGCCCAGGGCGTGAGGTTACTGACCGGGCCGGGCTCCTCCTCTGGGATGTTTAATTTAGCCGTGATGTAACAATTTTAATTATGTTAATTTGTTATTGGATTATGGTTCCTTTAATAAAGCTGTGGCCGTAATTTTCCCAAGAAACACTTGGTCAGTGTGTTTATTTATGTAAATGCCTAAGGGATGTTGCATGGATATAGGGACTAAGAATAAGCTCCATGCATACAGCAAACCAGTTTATACACCCTAATCCTAGTGAAAGTGAAAGGTGCACTTGAATGATCAGAGAACTGTATATGCTATTCATCAGTGACTAAGCTGCACTGAGGGGACATAGACTTTTTAAATACTGACTGATGGGACTTCAGCATCTATTCTACTTAGTAAACACCTGATTCTACCTGTTTGTCAAGACACAAACACAACAGGCAGCTAGGAAGACAGCTGTGTTCACAATCATGAGTTTATCGCCACATCAATCCTTCCGAATGATTATAGAATGTGATTATGGATGTTATGAGCTTTCCCATTCACTTAAACCCCAGACCTACATTCCTATCACCACAAGTAGATATGGAAACATGTTTTATGTGTCCAAGGCAATGAAAGGCTTCTTATTCGTGTATGCTTTTCTCTGGGTACATTTTCTTCTATTCATTTCTGTACTAGCCCAACAGAAACATCTTTTTTTTTATATACAGTAACAGCATTCTTTTCATTTCCTAAACATTGGCTATACGTCATTGGAAAACCTCAAAAATTCAATCCTCTAAACTCATAGCCTCTGATTTCAGCAGCATAGACAAATCTTACTTTTTGCTATGCCTCCTCTGGAAACTGTCCACTCACTATTCACCCAAACCTGGGATTATTCTGTTTTGCAGGTTTCTATGCTGTTCTTTAGATAAAGGCAGTGTATAAATATAACAAAATCAAGCATTAAGTTGTTAGTGAGAAAGTTATATTTTATATTATACAGTATTAAAGGACCACTAACTACAGTGTAATATTTATATTATTCTGTTTCGAACAGCTTCACTTAAAGAGACATGGAACACATTTTAACCATTACAAAATTTGTTTGTTTTGCATGAAAAATATCAAGTAAACCCTGTTCAAACTTAATTGAACCCAATATAATTTTTTAGTCTGTAGATCTCATTGTCAGAGAAAGAGCAAGTTCCTAAGAGTAGTTAAATTTGTTATTATATTTTTTTTCTCCAAGACTTTATTTTAAAAAAGAAAACACACTGTGACACATGATCAAATGCCCTCTTACTGATACAAAAAAGAAAAAAACGTTTCCATATCCCTTTGAAATAATGTGAAAAAATGTTTTTACACTGTTTAAAAATGAAGTACAACTTTTCATGTTAAACTTTTGCATTCAGTTTGGTTTAACTAATGATAGACATTATCAGCCTTATTAAATTGCGATTCGGTAAATTTAAAAGGGCTCTATTTAAGCACACACCATATATAAAAAATATGCTATGTGCTTATATAGAGCCCTTTTAAATTTACTGAATCACAATTTAATAAGGCTGTTTGTGTTTGTTTGTAAAGAGATTAGACGCCAAGGAGGGATGAGAGCAACAGTAGACATATATATAATCTGTATTCACTTCTGTTTACAAATGATATCTTCCAATAGGCCCCAGACAATTGAACTTAACAGGAGAGTAAGGTTCCATAGGATAACCCTCCACTCAAACTACAGACAGACTAGCACTCTAAGATTACATGACACAATCATCCAAATACAAGATTTCTCTAAAATGCTTTTATGTTCTTGTCTTGCATACCTACACAGTCAAGTCACATTATTATGACCAATATCCAGAATAACCACTGTGTGCAGCACAGACAGCTGCTAGACGGCGTGGTAGTGAGTCAATAAGATGCTGAAAGCCTGGCAAGGGTACCTGGAGCCATGCAGACTGCAGTGCATCCGACAGCTGCTGAAGAGTGCTTGGTGGAGGATTCATATGGCAAACGTAGCGATTGAGGTGGTCCCACAGGTGTTTAATGATGTTCAAGAGGAATTTGGAGACCAGGGAAGATCTTGGAAGTCTTTGTCATGCTCCTCCAACCACTCCCAGGCAATTCTGGCCATATGATATGTTGTATTGTCCTGCTGGAAGATCCCATCCGCTCGAGGGAAGACAGTCAACGTGTATGGATGCACTTGATCTGAAATCGCTTAGAGTGCCTTCCAGTGGTATGAGTGGACGGAGGTATGAGTGGTCCCAGACAATGCCAAGAAAACATTCCCCAGACCATAACGTTAATGCCACCAGCTTGTGTTCTTCCAACAATAATTGCAGAGTGTTTTTTCTCTTAGGTTTTGTGCCTGACATGCCAACGTCTGTCCAGTCGATGGAGCAGCAAATGTGTCTCATCAGAGAAGGCAACACTTTGCCAATCAGAAAAGGGTTCAATTTTAGTACTGTTGTACAAATTGAAGCAGTTTCTGATGATGAATGCTCATTGGCATGGGTGCAGTGACCAGCTGTTTTCTTAAGAGCCCCATATGCAACAAGGTTCATACTGCATACTGCAGTGATCCTTTAAAATGCAATACTTCTAGGTGATTGTATATTAAGTTAGCCAGTTACCTTACATTTACCCAAGGTCTCTGAGAATAAGCATGTTAAAGAATATGTATTTAATGTATTTACAGCTATGTGCATAACTGATTGCATCGTAATCATAACATCATATTGTGGTGATAAAGGCACAAACAGCGATGTACATTGCAAGAATATCTCATTTTCACACAGTGATACATATTGCTTACATATCTCATTTTGATTTCCAAACAGTATAAAAACTCACAATTTCCCTTCTTGTCAAGAAACACAGTCAGTTTTGTATTTCATTCTGTACCAATGAATATTGCTAGCGGTTTACATTAGTATCCCATACTTTTTTCACATACACATAACAATTACACTTATATGATTCAATACCTGAGCTTTCAAGACCACTTATGCTACAATGTCTATTTATAATTTGCATGTTGGTATCTCAGCCTAGCAAGAATTCAATTTTCTCCAGTCCAAGGCAGCTAGTAAAATGCTATACTACAGTAGTTTTCCTGTGAGTCAGTATAAAATTAAAGTACAATTCCCCTTTCAATTATAGGAAATGTTATTAAGCTGCATTCAGCACTCCTCACTAAATTATTACTATCATCTTTCAATTATATGCAGGCAACAGATCCTAGGAAGGACAAAGTAAAGAGGAATCCATGCAAGACAGAAAAATTACATTACATTAATTCTAACCAACATCAATACGTACAGAAAAAAAAAGTTTGTTATATATTTTGGAACTTGTAAAGGTATTTGAAAAAAAAATAAACTTAAAGAGAGAAGGTGAAATGGAAGTTTTTTGTGAGATAGGAAATAAAGTCAGTTAAATATCACTGCCCAGGATATTGATGATAACTTCTGCTGTTACAGCTCAATGGTCCTGAACAGGCTGTGAGGTTGGGAGAAATGTTCTATGCAGCTACCTCTGTTTTGTTTTATCGTTTTCAAGATCTGCTACCACCTTGAATTCTTTGTTTTATTTGCATCTTTGAACTTTTTTTAAAGCATTGTGGATCTGTGAGTAAATGCAAAGAAAGAATAGAGTGAAAACGAATACCAGAGTACCACATGTTATTACATGCATTTAAAGACCGCTCTAATATCCTAACAACAGGGCAGGCTAGATGTTTTCATAGATATTGATCATTAGTAAAATTAATATTTAATGATTTAGAAAAAGATTATCTAGTATTAAATGTACTTTCAAATATCAGACTCAGCTGATGCTGTCATCCTCTCACTATAACGTGTGGAGGCAATGCTACATTTTCATTCATAAGCTTTATATTAACACAATGCTTTCCATTGTACTTTAATTTTAAACTGTTTATTTCTGTGTTAGTTTCCCTTTTGTTGTGGGGCAGGCCTTGCATAATTGTGCACCATTTTTTTATATTCAGGTTGTGCTTAAAACCCTTAAGACTCTCCAAATTCACCTTCTGTCCTTAAAGGGCACTTAATTCAGAACAATTTGAAGCACACCACTGTAAAGATCTCCTAAAAGCATGTTGAAATACATTTAGACTTTTTGAAATACGTGTATTTTTCACTGAAAATTGTATAAAGTCTGTGTTTACATGAATCACGGACTGAACACATCCAGGTGTGTAGTTTCAGCTCCATGTAGTAAACAAAAAAAAAAAAACCTCAACGAATCAATCTGTGCAGATCATGGGATGCTGAATCCCCTAAAGAGGCCAATTATGGGTTAACATTTGAGAGCATACCTGAGTTCAGGGAAAACCTCCTATCAATCACTCTCCTCACCCCACGTGGATCAAATGTCTGTTATTAATCATGAAACTGCCGGTAGACAGGACAGACTGTGTTTGTAAACATACTTAAAACTTTAGATGTTTTAGCAATTAATAGCATAATTAAAAAAATATATATTATTTTAACATACAATTTTCTGCTTTTTAACACCATGGAGAGCCCTAACAGGAGATAAATGGCCCTTTGTGGAGACAAACATCTCAGCCAACCGAGACCAATAGTAGATCATTACCATCAGCAGCAGAGGCGGATTTTTGGAGATAAATTTTATATTGAAAATAGTTTTTTTTTAATTCATAGAATAGGAATTTTATTTATTATCAATTACTAAATAAAGCATCTAGCTCCTGTTGATAGGATATTATAGTGGTTCTTTAACTTAAGGGGTCAATGGAGGCTTGAGACAACACAGCTTGTGAACCACTGATCTATAGGGTCAGAAATATATTCTTGGACAAAATACTTTTCATACTTGCTGCTAACAACCAGCTCAGCTAGATAAATAAAAAAATCTTCATATACATATTTTTTCCAAAGATTGAGAAATAATCAATAAATAGAAAAAAACTACATGGCATTTAGATGACAGAAAACATGCTTTCTAACTTGATCTATAGGAACATTTCCAACTCATTTGAAGGATGAGTCAGAGCACTTGTCTGCTAAAATATCAAAACTGTGAGACTCCTCATTTGTACTTGCTGAGAATATGCTAATTAAAAATAAACCTTTGAATTTCGATTGCAATCTGACTTATCTACTTTCTTTTAATATTCTGAGGAACTATACAAAGGCATTTTCATATATATTACTGACATAGTTATAGAATATTGTTTTTTTCTAATGATACAGACCTGTTTTCAATAATGTATGTTCCTTAGATTAATGTATTGTTGACTTTCTGTCCTTGGGGAGAATTTACTAACAGGTCTCCATGCAATTTACTAAATCTCTGGTGTTATAATTACCGTATTAGTACGAATATAAGCCAAATGTTTTTTCCGATTTTTGAGTTTGCGAGTTCCGGGTGCGGCTTATATTCGCGACCGTAAAAAAAAAAATCACTGTTGATTTGCGAGCTTGCGAGTTACGTGTGCGGCTTCTATTCGCGAACATAAAATTACTGCCGGTTTGCGCAATTGCTAGTTAAGGGTGCCGATTTGCATGCTTGAGACTGTGGTATTGTAGCAATTGAATAGCGTTTTAACGTTTTAGTGATTCTAACATCCTGTAAAGCCTGTAACCTGCAAAAAAAGCTACAGTGCTAATTAGAAAGCCTGTTTCTTGCAATGGCTGATCACTTGGAGAGAGTCTTTTTCTCTCCAATTTTAAGGGTGCGGCTTATATTTGAGTACTTATCTTTTTTTCTATTTTTTCCCCTTTAATTTTACAGGTGTGGCTTATATGCGGGTGCGGCTTATATTCGGACCAAGACAGTAGATCTTCAATGAGACGCATCAAATTTATGAGGCATCACTATTTATATACCCCCCTATCCACATCTTTACATATCATGATAGGCATTGTTATAGGGGTCAGGCAGGGACAGTTTTGCAGTGCTGCCCATCGGATCAGGTTCCAAATTGATTGGCAAACCTGCAGTGATAGGCAATATGTCAATAATGACGTATGACTAACAGCAAACCTGTCAAAATTATTACATACCCCTACACTGTCATCAGCACTACACATTAATAAACTATCTATCTAATGTGAACACAATAAACTAACGCGCTACCCCCTATGAACCAGGGTATACACTGGATCCTCCGTCAACACCTGGAATGGTCATCGAGTCAACTACCCCTTCAGTTTTGGGGCGGCACATTAACCCTATCTGGGTCCCCATGAGAACTCTAAGTTTACCCCTGACACCTAATATTAACCCTGTAACCATGGTAGTCCCCATGAACCCTTATGATATGGACCCCCAGGGCAGCTAAAATGAATTCATTACCATAAGGGTCCCTAAAGAGACACATATTTAATGCTGTCATGCAAAGCATTTTGCAAGATTGAAAGCTCTCAAGCTTACAGACTGCATGAGAGAAGTGAAACCATAAGAGAATGAAAGAGTTCAGAAAGACCTGGTTGTGAATGTATAAGGCAGACTGGGGAGTCACTTCCCTGTCTATAATGTCTATATGGGCTTTGGAGTAAGATTGGTGTGTTATCTAATGATTATGTCTGTTGGTGCAACTGTATGAATTACAGCTGGTAGAAACCAGCACAAATTCAAGTTGTATGGGTGATGACAGGGTAGGTTATGGAATGAGAAGGTGGTGAGTGAAAGTCATTAGTCTGGAAATAGAAAGAATATGATTAAGAATGTTGCAGTAGTCTTTATAAATATTTAGAAATGTATCTCTAGATTCACTATGCTTCTAAGGGGCTTGGAACTGATTCAATAAAGGCTACAATAAAAAAAAAATCATATTTATTTTATAATATAAATAACAGGTAACAATAATATATGTAACAGAAGAACACTACGACAAAAATAATTGTACCAACATAATAAAAAAATAAAAAATAAAATTGTGGAATTGTGGGAGGGTCTTTTTCCCCCCACCCCTTAAATAGCCAGCCCCCTTACTCTTACCTTGCTCATGAAGTTTAAATAGCTGCCTTGTTGTGACAGTGTATCTCGAGCGCTACCTTCTCTCAAGCTTGCTCTCTGCCTTGCAGCAACCCTCCTTTTTTTTTTGCCCTCCTGTCCCTCTCCCTGCCTTACTCTCTCACTCTCATGTTTTTTTCCCATTCGTGTGTTTGCCATGCCACCCTCCTTTGCTCCTGAGGTGAGGTATTGCTCCCATCTCACCGTTGCTGAGCTGGGGCTGGAACAGAGACTGCTGCTAGTCGAATGTAGCTATTTCACTCCTGGTAACAACTTTTAATAATACACCAACCAGAAAAATTGCAGGGGATTAGGTTAGATGTGCACTCACGGGGCACCTGACAGGACACTCAGAGCTGCCCCTATCTTATCTATGGGCCATATTCAATTGGAAGCCTGTAACTCGATCGCAGACAGACGAAAGTCTGCAAGTGAGTTGCGGACTCCCGTTCCTCTCAGATTGCGATGCTATTCAATTGCTCAGGGCAGCAAGTTGCGCGCCCGAAGTCAAAACCGTAAACCATGCCCTGGTTCGGAGAAGTTGAGGGCAGGAACATGATCAATTAAGCAAGCCCGTAACCTCCCAGAGGTTACATGTCATTCAATTAGGTTCAGGGGTCTGATATGTGATCAGACTCGCAAACCTTCCAAATAAAGAATTATGAAATGTAATGCCACTACTGTTCGAGTGCATATGGGTGGCCTGATATGTATTAACTCATTGATATCCGAGATCGATTTAATCCCCGAAATGAAACATAAAAAATAAATAGAATTTCCTGCGTGCTTGAGACTGTTGTGCAATTAACTCTAATGTCTTTTATCACTTTCCTCATTATTTACAGTACAGGATTGATTTGATATTTGCATTTACAGTGCTACGAATAGGTGTTTAATCCCTTTGCTGGTCGTCTCTAGCACTCGTGGGATTTTCTCCTTCCTTTGCCATTTACGGGTGTGAATACATTTGCGAGCTTGTGAAAATTGAGCAATTGAATAGCAATTTGCAATTTTAGCTTTGTGAATGTGACAGATCAAAGGCTTCTGGAGGCTGTAAGTTACGAGTTTAATTGGCTCGATTTTCTCGAGGCTGCAACGTTCCAAGTCCACAAAAAGACAAAAATTGAATAGCAAATTCAAAGTCGCTCAATTGAATGGAGATCTATGTTTGGATTTAACCCCTGCTAACCTGACCAAGTAAGTGTTAACCCTACCTTGCACTGAGCTGTTTGGCTAAAGGGTGGAACAGACTGTTGCTGATGGAGAGTACATTTTCACTTTCAATAACAGCATTCAATATTACACCAAACAGAAAATCGCAGGGGATTTGGCATCTGACAGGGAGCTTGGAGCTTCCTCAATCCTGTATAGATTTGGATTTAACCCCTGTTAAACCCAACTAGGTGAGGTTACTCCTATCGTGCACTGAGCACTCCTGATTGGCTGAGAAGGGCGGGTTCGAACTGAGACTTGAGACGGCTATTTATACTTATCTCACTGCTGTCCAAGCTACCATTATACATCATAGCCAAAACTGAGAAATTGCAGGAGACTTGATTAGATTCAGACTAACCATAAAAACTGACAGAGGGATTCAAGCTTCGACCCTGCTGACCTGACCAGGAGAGGTATCACTTCGATCTCATTCAGCTGTGAATTGGCTGAAAGAGCAGGAGGAGGAACAGAGACCAGAGCTGGTAACAGCTAAGTGACATGTACCAACCAGAGAAATAGCAGGGGACTAGATTTGTTACCCACTTACAGGAGACTCTGACTTGGCGTTTCAAGCTGCCCCTCTCTCCTTTACCTGAGTTCGTCTGACCTGACCAGGTGAAGTGTCACTTCTTCCTCTCTGCATCTGCAGTAATGAAATCTTCAAATCCTAAGTATTTAATTCAGCACCCAGAAGGATGTATTTCTTCACCTTTCAGCATGATTTATTAGTCACTTAGCACTGCATTGTTTTTCCTACTTACTTGCTCTCCTCCATCAGCCAGGTCATTCTGCTCTGGTCTTCTTCCTACTTCTCCCTATACTCCCCCCTTTCTGCCAGATCACCCCCGGTTTTGACCATCCTCCTCATTCCTTCTTCATTTCCTCTCCTCTGTTTACTGGATTACCCGACTCTTTCCTTGCTCCTCCTTCCTTTTCCCTATCATCCTCTGTCTGTTGGTTCGGCCAGCTCTTACCTTCCTCCATCTTCCTTATCCCTGTCATCTCTGCTATTTTCCAGATCGCTCAGCTTTAGCCTTCCTCCTGCTTTCTTTTCCCATACTCTCCTCTGTCTCCTGAATTACCCGGCTCTGGCCCACCTGGGTCACCCGGCTGTAGCCTCCCTTCTCCCATCCTCCCCCATATCCACAGGATCACCCAGCTCTAGCCTTCTCCTTTCCTCTCCTGTGTTCGCCAGATCGCCCAGCTCCAACCTTCCTACTCCCTGTCCTCTGTCTGCTCGATCACCCGACTCTGGCCCTGCTGGATCACCTGGCCCTAGTCTTCCTTCTCCCTCCTTCTCCCTATCCTCCTCTGTCTGCTCTAGATACCCCCTCCTCTCCCTTCTCCCTATCCACTCCTCTGTTTGACAGATCACCCAGCTCTGGCCTTCCTCCTCCCTCCTTCCCTTCTTCCTATTCTCTCTCGTGTCAATCACTCTCCCTCTCTCAATGTTTCTCTGGGATCAAGTACCTCACAATAAAAAGTCCCTGATTGTCCAGGGACTTCATTCACCTTTCTCTCTCATCTCTCTGTTAGGAATTTATGCCACTACATACATTTCCCTCAATACCACAAATTTCACGACAACGCTTCATTTATGTGCAATCTACTATAGTCACTGTAAGTTTCCATCAAGGGAGCCTCTAAATCACTCCACAAGCACGTAGCTCACAGTCCTCATACTAACATCAGGCATAACTAGCAATTCCTGATTCCCCCTCCACTAGTGTGCAATTCATTCCACCTCTCAGTCAAGCACTATTCACTGAGAAACCAGAGTCATGTCACTAGCCTATCCACTAAGGACACTAAACCCCATACCACTATGAGGTCACAACCTTGCATAATTCACATGCCAGCCATAACAGACACATTCAGAAAAGGAACAGCCTCCAGATTCAAATCCCTGTCTACATCATTACGTCATTGGGCTGCTACTGCCTCCCCAATTCCAAAACAGAAATCCGAGAAGCATTTAAACAGTGTATTCATAAAGTCACAGTTTACATTTTACATTTGGTCCTCTAAGCAGGCCAAATTGTCCGTAGCTTCTGGCCACACATCAGCTACTTTGGGGAGAGGGGGCCGACCACAAATAGCCAGGTAGATTAGTGGTAGGGTCTATCACCACTCCTTAAATAGCCAATCCCCTCCCTCTTACCTTGGGCAAAGTTCACAACACCCACCCACACAAAGTCCTAAATAGATCATATTGTGAGTGAACTAAAGACAAAACGGTGATCTGAGTATCATTTGCATGTCACTACCCAGTGGCCTTAGTTGCACTGGGGACAGTGTTTACTGAGAAATTCTCTACAATTAACATGTCTTTTGATCTGCTGGAGACATATAATTGTAATGAGAAGGTTTTTTTTTTATCTCTCTCTTAGGGCTCTATTCCATAGCTCCATTAAAATATTATTGAGCTATCACTTCACAAATGTAAATTTAACCCTCCGAGAAATGCCATCCGAGTGCTTGAAATGTCCCAAATATCCTATCCCAAACCTTTTTAAATTGCTATTACATCACTCTCGTAACCATATCCAATATGGTTGAAGTTTACTCTGAAGTCTCTCCAAGTGCCCAAAAATTTCAAAAAAGTCTACGGGTACCTTCAGCTTTCCCCTCGTAGAGCTAGAAAAATGCCTCCAAGAAGCCTGGATGGAATCCGTGCTTTCTGATTGGTATGACTTTTAACCAATCAGAAATGGGGTGGGAGTAATTCAAACACTAGATTCTGATTGGATTAAATATGATTGACACATATTTCAGCCAATACATTTAAATAGTGTGTTGGTGATTAAAGTATTTCAACAATAGAAAAATCAAAAAAGCTTTATTTGATATCCACAACAAAAATTACACAATTAAAACCAAGGGGGAAATATGCCAGAAATTGTTGGGAATAAAGGTAATCAAAACAGTTGAGCAGGCATTAATTGTACCATATATAACAAAAGGAGGGTGAATCTGTATGCATAATTCTGCTAATGGATAGTTAAATAAATGTACATAATAAAAGAAGACAATAAATGTGTCTAGCTATTGCCAGTAATCCTTGTGTATATATACACAATAGGGAGAGGCACCTCCCAGTCAAAGTGCATTCCCAAATGCACCTATGGTCATTTAATATCCAAATAGCCACTAGAAAGGGTAGAGAGAAACCCTGTGATCTCACTTGATCCTCCTAGCCGAGGGACAAACCTATGTTAGTGTCCCATTTCTAGCTACAGTATATGATCTGTATCTGACAACAAAAGCCTAGGTAGGGAATGACACATACAAAATGGCTGATCTGACTGCTGCACTGCTTATCCAGCGTTGAAGCGTGATTATGAGGGCGTTGAGGATTCTCTCTGGAGGGTCATGAAAGTGGAGAGTAAAAATAATTTCCCCTCCCATAGGTGTAGTGTGTTTTTTTGTAGTCATTTTTCTTTTCTTTTTTTCTATTTGTATAATATTTTTTTTCTAATTGTTTTTATTTTATGAGATTTTTTGAATGTAATAATTTTTTAGTGGATAATGTTAGGGACTATGGGGGCTATTGTGGTCCCCCATGGGGCGTAGGGTCCATGGGGGTCCATGTAGACCCTTACATGTCCCCATGATAGGGGGTTTAGTTTAGGTTCCATGGATGTCCATAAGTGATGTCCGAAGATACTCCCATTGTAAATGGGGGTCCATAAGGTTATAATTTAGAATACCATAGAAGTCCATACGCATTCGTTTTTATTATTATTTAGCCCCTCCCTTGCAAAGGGCATGGGTTTATATAGATCGATAGAAATATGGAAGAATGCTAGGTCGATAGTAATGTGTTCGCGGGTGGGTATCATTCTGTAACATTGCTATGGAGACTGCTAAGATCCAGGCTTGGAATCTCCTGTACACTTTAGCCAGGCACACATTAGCGCTCAAGAACTACGGGCAAACCCCTATGGGTGAGAGTCAGTAAGTATTACAGGATTCTTTTTTTGGCAGGGCCCATTGAATAGCCTTATGGAATTTCTTATGGGAGCCATGAAATAGAGCACTTAGTCATGAAATATGTCCATCAGAGGGTACTTGGAGGTTAAACACAATAAAACTACTGTAATTTCTGAGAGTTCAAAATCTCATGGGAGTTCAGTACAAGTTCTGATCATCATGATATGTTCTTATTTACATATTGTTCATTTTTATTATTATTCAGTTAGTTCTGATATTGCAGGGTGATGTTTTTGAATACATCGTCTGCATTGTTCATTGAATGTGAGGCTGCAAGAAGTACATATTCCATATTCTAATGAGATATCTTAGTGAATTTAGCTTATCTGTAAGGTGCTAGTTTGTACTGAATTTGAGTGTAGCCATAAGCCTATAACGAAGATATAGGGCCTCATTCAAATGCGATTTGGCCAACTGAATAGGGCTCTTTATAAGCACAGAGCATATGTTTTATACAGAAGTTTTGAGTTAGTGAAGACCTTGCTTTTAAATAGAAGTTTACTAACTAAAAACTTCTGTAAAAAAAAATATGCTCTGTGCTTATATAGAGTCCTATTCAATTGGCCAAATCGCATTTGAATGAGGCCCATATTTTTTATATGCCAATACTGACACTGCCCTGTAATCATGATACAAATGTTCTATACTTTGAGCCATATAGATGGCGGGTGTCTTTTTGGCTTGGGTGAAACTTGACAATGTACTGTATTACAGTAGAATTAATTGTCACCTCTCACTCGCAGAGAATTTGACAAGATGATAGGACTTATTATAACTGTCCCATTTCTCTGTCTCAGACCATCCTCGTGAATGTAAGCAGACAATTACAAGACTGTAAAAACCCTCTAGGGATGGAGCCACCTGCAGGTATGTCTCTTTCCGCATGAGTGATATCAGGAAGCAGAATCAATATTTTTACAATGGAATGAAAACAATAAACTAGCTCAGGCAATTCAGCTTTTGAATAGAAGACAACAACAGGTGTTCACGTGACAAATGCAGAAGCCAAATCATATAAAACCCTCTGTTTCTCAAATGCTGCTGTGTCTTTGTAGGGCTCTGTAATGCATGAGCAGACAGTAATAATGATGCTGCGCATAAGACCACACTACTGCTTAAAGAGAATAGGCACCCAGGGACTGGAATCCACTGAGATTCTATATCATTACATCTAATCTAATATTTTAACTGACATTTTCTACTTTCTTATCTTCCCGGGGATCACATTTATTTTCAGTATTTCAGTATTCAATTCTTCTTTAAATAATACTGCTTAGGCAAGTTTAAATGGCATTAAGTTATTTTAAAGAAATCTTAAAGCTTTGAATAACAGTATTATTAATACAATTAAACATAAACATATCTAAACTGAACTTGAAAAGTAAAAAAAAAGCTTTAATGAAATCCTTTTTCTATGCAGATGCTCTGTATTCTGGGCTGCAGTTGCATTTTTTACATTCTAAACTGCTCTATCAGCAGCATGTGTCATGATAAACTGAGATCTCCATTAGTCCTGGCGAAAGTACTGGCACAACCTGTTGACACATTTTTGTTGTAGCAGTGCACGTTTCCTCTGTATTCAAGGATTCCTCCCACCTGCAAAAGCAGATCAGCAGAAACAAAAATATGGAGTTGCACTGCACCATAATTCTTATCACTAATATAGTTGTTGTACTGCAAATTTGTGTGTAACGCTTGCAAGGTTGGAGGGGGGAAGAGACAGAGGGGAGGGATGGAGGGAGGGGAAGAGACACAGGGGAAGGAGGGAGGAGGGGGAAAGAGACACAGGGGAGGGAGAGGGGCAAAAAGAGACACAGGAGAGGGAGGAGGGGAACAAGACACAGGGAAGGGAGAGGGGAAAAAGAGACGCAGGGGAGGGAGGAGGGGAAAGAGACACATGAGAGGGAGGGGGAAAGAGACACAGGAGTGGGAGGAGGGGAAAAAGACACAGGGAAACGAGAAAGGGGGAGGAGACACAGGGGAGGAGAGGAAAGAGACATGTGAGGGAGAGAGGGGAAGAGACACAAGGGAGGGGGGAAAGAGAAACAGGGGAGGGAGGGGGGAAAGAGACATGGGAGAGAGAGAGGGGAAGAGACACAAGGGAGGGAGGAAAGAGACACAGGGGAGTGAGAGGGGGAAGAGACACGGGAGGGAGAGGGGGAAAGAGACACAAGGGAGGGGGGAAAGAGACACAGGGGAGGGAGAGGGAGGCAAAGAGACAAAAGGGATGGGGGGGGGGGAAACACAGGGAAGGGAAAGAAACCTTAAAAATTATACCACAAATTGCCATATTTTTTTTACGTACAATTGTCTAGTAAAATATAATCAATTAACGGCTGAGAGAGAGAGAGAGCCTTTATTTATAAAACACCAATATATTACATCCTCTTCTGGATCGCTGCCTTGACATAGTGAAGGGGATTGTGTACCTCGATGAAGCTGTGAGCTATAACATGTAGGGTCACCCAAGATGGCTTGGACATAGCAATCCACAAGAGTAGGACATGGCAACCCACACCTTTGCCATGAAAACATTACGGATAAGCACAACCAGAGACGTAACAATACATGTGCCTAGTATGCTGTGGTCCATACATTAACGGAGAGTCGGATACGACTGAATGACTGAACAACAGCAACAACCAATATACTACATGGTGCTATGAGCACATCGAATATGCTATATAAGTATGCAACGGAGTGAAGGCTTTACAATTTTTAAGAATAAACATCACTATAATAAAAACAAATTCTTTGGAATTAAGCATTTACAAGTTGCACCATAAGGTCTAAAGGGAAAATGGTCACTATACCCCTGCCACAAAGTCAATGTATGACAAATGGAGTAATCAATAATTAATGTTTAATTATTGTTTACTGTTTAATTACTCTGTTGTATGCACACAGAAAACAATAAGTAAAAACACTGTACATTTTATTAAAATAATTAGCTGTATCAGCTAAAACCAAGAAAAATATTTATGTGATGTCAAAGAGAAGATCCGGATGTTGCCTCTGCACAAGGCATGAATATATTCTATCTATAGATCACTAATGTCTCATGCATATGTGAATTTCACCCTCTATTTAAATAAAACCAAGAATGATGTATTTTATTTAAAAATGGGCTTACAATGTTTTTCCGGGCTCCTGTGAAACTAGGTTAATATTCTTCTAATGCAAATCAGCGGTGTGCTGACTGTGTGCTGGCTTGTTATGCCCTGCACGGATGGGAGGCTAAGCGCTGTGCACAGAAAAACCTGATTCTGCAGCTACAGGCAGAAGGAAATTCAAAAGGCAAGATAGATGAGGACAAAAAGGACATGGCAACAAGGGGATTTATGTCAAGAACAGGGTGGACTGAAATAGAAAACAGATACCTGAATGAGTTTAGACTGGAGCACAGGGTTCTGTGCTTCTAAAAAGAGAGAATTCATTTTTTCAGTTAAATTGGTTCTGTCCTTATTAGTGATATAACAGAAATGGTTGGGAATTGGATTTAGAGAATGTTAGGATTTAGTGGCAAAGCTATTTAGACATGGCTGATATCATTCACAGTGCTAATACTATATATTGGCACTTTAACAAAAGCTTGGACCAAATTGAAGACCCAATTGATTTTAGTAATATTCTATTGTATCAGTTTCACAGACTGGCAATGAGAATATAACAGTTCCAACTAGAGATGAAAACAAAATATGAGCTCCCATGATGCCACACGTCTTGAACAAGCAAAAAGCAGAGCAATTAGAATATTCATTATTGGAAACATA
Organism: Discoglossus pictus; assembly: GCA_027410445.1. Taxonomy (NCBI): domain Eukaryota; kingdom Metazoa; phylum Chordata; class Amphibia; order Anura; family Alytidae; genus Discoglossus; species Discoglossus pictus. Next base: position 373,771,885 of record CM050163.1, read on the forward strand.
CCCATATTAATGTATATTTTGTTAAATCAACATAGAAGTGTATATTGTAGAAGAGAACCATACCTTTACCTAAAGTACAGTGGTGTTGCTGGGTAAGACCAAGTAAATAATAAATAATATACACTTTATAGATGGCACATACAGATTTCTAAAACCCAAAGGTTTCCTCTTGACCAATCTTAAACCGACATTGTACTGGTAGGACTGGCTCTTTAAAAGTATAAGGTGCATCTAATGTAACAAAAACACCATTAGCTCTATCATATGAGTTACAATATATTACTAATTGTTTTTTCCCCTCTGTTTGCCTCTAAGGGTGTGTTATGTTGGCATTTGTCCCTCCTCTAATCTTTTTAGTTTGCAGGCAACAAGCTGTGAAGTTATATTATGGAGTGTGTAGGGCATAATGAACCTCAGGGTCTCCCTATTAGTCTACAAGGTAACATGATGATGACTCTTACAATGTAAATTGCAATATAGTGCACTATATGCTTCAATATGATAAAAAAAAAAAAAACATTAACAAGTAGTTAACAGGCTACCTGTATACATTTCATTACATTGTCAGTAAGAAACAAGATGGCTCTTTAAGAGCATTATGCATTGGCTACACAAAAGCAAAACTGGCTGTTTTAGTGACTATTCTAAAGTAAAATATGGATGTGATATGTATTCTTGTCTCCACATGCAACAGGATGGTGTTTGAACAGTATGCTAATTAGTTATAGTGTGTGCTTAGGTGCTGTGGAAATGGCAACTAAATGATGCCCACCACAGAAACAGAGTAGTACAACATCACACTATATAGGCATAGTACCAAAATGCACCCATAAGAGAAAATCTCAAGATTTACTGTATTTTATTTAGAGAAAATGATGTCTAATACACTGTATGACAGGGTTTTAGTGCTCTTGCAGTAGAAAATAACTTGTTTTGGAGTGATAGCTCCACTTAAACACTTGACTGATCAATTGCTTGTGTTGGGTTATTTCTGAATGCTGTGCTTCCAGTTTTGTTTCCTGTCCTAAGGAACTTTATAGAAAGATAAAAGAGATCAAGAAAAGTATATGCAATGGAAAAATACATTAATTTTAAATAAATAAAACAATAAGAAGATCTTATATTTTAATTGTAATACTGAACTCAAAACATTAGTTACATGTGTGATGTTCTGGATAGCAAACATTAAAACTGGAAAGAGACAATAACATTAGGATGGAAAATGTGCAAAAGCTATGAAAAGCTTGTGTCCTGAATCATGTCTCCAGCGGGTAGACTGTTTAGTCTTTAAATCCACTTACGTCAGTTAGTTAAGGGTTTTGTATCTGTCCCAATCCCCCTGGGTCTCTGAATTACTTGAAATTTAACTTGGCTCATTATAGGGTTTCAAATATTGCAAAATAAAACATGACAAAATGTACTTTTCAATTTGCTTTTAGCATTGGAAGAAATTAGTTAATTGTGTCACAACAGGTGTATCTATGCTACAGATATTAATACATCAATAATTACATGCATTTTTTTGTTGGAATTTTTCCATTTTTCTATGACAAATTATATGAACTGTATTAGTGGATTTGGATCGCAATGGAAAGCTCTACTTGCAATGACCAGTAGATTAATGGCGTTAGTAAGCAGACATAAGGGGGCGTTGACAAAAGGCAGAATATGCTCCAAAATTGTATTTTCTATTAAATGGTATAAGGAAGATTGTCGGACTTCCTGTGCTTTAAGTTTGTCTGAGTGGACATGTCTCATATTAAACAATTTTATTGAGGAAATGTGCATATTTTGAAATTTCTTGAGAAAGCTACATCCCCTAGGCATATATGTAGGCAGAGCGTACTAGCCAATGAGCTGTGTTGAGATGTGTCTTGACGAATCAGCTTTCAGTTATCAGGGCTGCCTGGCGAGAAGCTTTGTCTCAACCAGTGAGAGAGATACAGATACATTGTTGTGCCTGCCTCAGATTGATAACAACTAATTATTAATTTTATGTTAATTTAGTTTGGATTTTCAGGGGTGTTCCTTCTCAAAAACAACTGTCTGAAAATGGAAGAAACGTTTATTTGGGTATTTTTTCATGCAAAAAATGTTTTCATACACTACTGATTCTCTTTCCATATACCTTTAAGATTTTTTAAAATACAATGAGTTACAAATATAACAACATGTGGGAGATGAAGCAAATGACTGGGGTGCTGCTGCAGATGAATATGAAAACATCATCTCATAAAATCATGGCATAGACACTGTAACAAATTACGCAAATTAAAATGATTCTATACAGTAGATACCCCAAAAAAACACAAAGTAATTGTAGCTTCAAACTACAAGCCGGACCAGCTTGAGACTAAAGACCTATACTTTTTGCATCATATTCTTACTTTAATACCTTCTCTCATACATTTTTATTACATGTACACTCTTGCTTTAAATATAAAGTAATTCAAAAGGTTTATATAGTAAAGGATATCCAAAAAAGGAATCATTCATCTAACAGTGTCTGTACAATGAGAAGAGATGAATACGGTTATACTTTATTTATAATGCACTGCAGTGCTTCTGCAGTGATATACAGAGAGATAAAACAAATGCACAATAAATAAGTCATGGTATAAGTATACATGCGGATACAGAAGGAGTCAAGCTCCCTGTTCTCGTGAGAGTAAGTTTAATTACACAGCAAAGGTCAAGGAAAAAGTACATGGAGGGCTAGAAATGACCCACTGCCTTACCAATGACTAATTTTGTGTTTTTCTATTTAAAAATACATTTGGAAAATGTAAAGTGTTGTAGCTTATACAGGAATTGGTTCAAGAGACGGAAATGAAGGGGCAGGAGACTGTACAATGAAAACAATATTTGAAAAACCTTGAGTCTAAGCATAAGAAAGCAGAAAAAAGTCATATGGCTAGTTTTTAATTAGAAAAATATACACTTTGATGCCTCTGCTAGGCCCTGGTGGAATCCATGATACATGGGGAAAGCTGTGTGTGTAAGAGGGCGTTTACATTTCTAAAAAGATATGGCTGCATTACCTGAAGCAAGGGATTTGCTTCAGGGACAGTGAGGGGGGAAGGGATGTGCAGTCCAGTTCAATTATCTTATGAATGCCTCTCTGTTTCCTCCTTCCGGTTTCCTCTCTCCATTGACAGCCCAAACAAACTATTATGATTCAGAGCAATGTATATAGCAAACACAAAATGGATTCCCATACACATAAACCGAGTAATCAAAAATGTAATTTCCTCCCAAAATGTTTTATGTTAATGGCTTACAATTCTGCTATTGTTATGTACATACTTGATAAACAAATATATTTTGTCTTGAGCTGCAGTGGTCCTTTAATAGCTGAGAGCAGAAGAAACAGTTTGTTTATACCGTAGTGCGTTAAAAGTATAAGGTTTAGCACTGGTGTTAGAATTAAAAGTATTAACCCTGGGCAATACTATACTTGCAAGAAAGTCTTAACCACATACTGTAAAGCCTTAGGCAACATAAGGCCAAATAGTAGGAACATGCTGACTGGTTAACACAAAATGTACAGTACAGGTATAAAGTCAGGTGCACCTAAATATTTAGAGGGACAGAGGGTATATATTAAATCATGATCTTAAAAATGTTGTCATCCTGCTCTAAACAATATAGATGATATTTTTATTGAACTGCTTTATTTTAAAATAGTTATGTAGTTTGAATTGGGTATTATTAAAATTTGCTTAAGATAATGACCCAAACTCACTGCCACAACCATTGGCATCTTACCTCATTTACATGTTCCCAGAGTGATTGTAGCAAGTGGATGGAGTCTGATAAATAATAACAAGCATTTCAATTACCAATACCACTGTTCTGAGCATATGCTACTGCAAGGGAGTAATTACCAATGTTTAAAAGAAGGGTTAAAATGACCGATTGATAAAATGTAAGCTTACTCTAGGAAATTGCATTTCTAGGATACGTGTTACAACACATAGCTTTATATTATACCATATTTGGAACATTGGCTATGTCTTTCTATTAGCAGCTTAAATCAGCTTAAATCATTTAAATCAGTTATGCTGATGGTTACTATTTAAAATATTAATATATAAATATTAGTGTAATATTAATGACATTTTTTTATGCCAGAATGTGATATAGTTATGGTGAATATATTAATTTGCCTGTGTTACAGAACAGTAGGGGCTATTGTAACTAGTTAAAACACTTGCACTTTCTTCCTATTACTGTGAAAGTTACATTTTCAAAATTACAAGTCCTTAATGTACCCAATCTGAGCAGAACTGTTAAGTTTGCTCCACCAACTAGCATTAAAATAGCAGAATGGTTCATTAACCTATGAAACTGGTTTCAGCAGTGTGTGTTATTTAATTATCTTTGCTCAATCACAGCAAAAAGCCTACATTTGGTGGCTAGGTCTGCTTTGCTTTTTTACTTTTTTGCAAGCTATGAATGATTATGCACTCTGGGATTTTATACTGTTAGAAAAAAATACAGATTTTGTCAATGAGATAGATTCACAAAGCTGTCTCAGGAGTTGGGAAAGCTTGCAATGACATCAGTGCTTTTACGGCAGTGGTTCCAAAACCTGTCCATAGGGACCACCAACAGGATTTAGGAGCTACTCAACTGAAGTGCTACTCCTCAGATTAGTGGTTCACTGCTTAAATGAGAATATTCATAAACTGGCCCATTGGTTGTCCCCGAGGACAGATTTGAGAAGCACTGTATTAGGGAATCTAGGTCAGTGGTGGGCAACACAGTCCTGAAAGAGCCACCAATGGTCCAAGATTTCAGTATCTTTACTTGAGCATAGGTGGATCAATCAAAATGAATGAAACTAAGTAACACACCTAGGTTCAATCAGAGATATCCTGAACACACAAGATGCTGAAATCCTGGGCTGTTGCCCAACACTGATCTAGGGTTATATATTCTGTCATATTTACCATAAAATGGGATTGTGGATAAATCACATACAATGTTTTCTCACAGATTTACCAAGGTTTTACATAATCTATGTTGTAAATAAAAAAAGGACTGATTCAACAAATATGATGTTAATATAGAGAGCTGAAGTGTTTAAAAAAACAATAAGAAAAAAAAAAAAAAAAAAAAAAAATATATACAAATGCAACTGTGGCATCCAGTAAGTTTTTTGTATGGTCATTAAAATGACATAACAGTCATACTACTACACTAGCAGATTACCATAGATTGCTAATCATTGTATTGGATGTGTAGATTTATACCAATGTAATAAATAATACAAATAACTGGATATGCACAGAATAACCTATTTATCAAAATATCTTAACTAAAAAAATGGTGACAAAACCAGCATCACATTTGCAATGAATAAACATTTCCATTAGTGAGTTTGTATTTTGATGATAAATGATTCTCACAGCAAGCAGTCACCTGTATTATAATAATATAATACTAACATTCTGCATACTTATTATATTCTGACAGATATTTCTGTCTGGAGATGTGGCACAGTAATTAAGATATATGATTTAACTCTGTGTGATTTAGACATGGTATCCATATTATTTTCTTACCTTCCCATACCCAGAGTTGTTTGGTAAATCTCCTTTATGTCTTCAATAAAACCTCTTTTAGTTACAACATTTATATCAATGTCAAGTATGAACATAAAGCACATTTTAATGAACTGCAAAATACTTTGTAGTAGTTAGGGGGAGAAATATTACCAACAGCAAGAAACATATTGGAAAATAAAAATATCAAGGGGCTTTAATTCATGCCTGAAAAGAAAAGCAGGGCACTAGATGGTGCTGTTTTATTACATTTTGATTAGCCTATATTTTAGCTTGTTTTTTAATGCAGTAAGAGAAAAAAATTCACATGCCACCGGACAGTTTTTATTGGATTAACTGAACATTTTGATAGGGTACATTGTGCATTATTGTTATTAACACAATTATTATTTCCATTATCATTAATAATAACAACTGCAACATGAAACCGAGTCACACACAGAGAGAAACCTTCCTGTGTCTAAATTGGAAAATGTTATTTGAAGACTCAATTTATTTATCTCCTGCTTGGTGTTCTTTATTAAAAAAATAATCTATTCTCCCTGCATTACCCGTTAAAGTATATATACTGTATATAGTCTAAAAATACAGACACAATATACACGGCTGTGCTCATATCTTTTTTAGCACTTCACATTCTCCTGTTGCCGCATCCAAATATGTTATAACTTCTCAATGGAAACAGGCCGAGGTATATGCACTTAAAAACTACAGGTGAAAGAACACAACCATTGCAAAAAGTTTATTTCTACCACAAAAGGACAAATTTGACATATATCCACAATGAAGAATGATTAAAGGACCACTTAATTCAGCAAAATTAGGACCACGTAACAGTAAAGATCTCACAAAATCATGATGAAATACTTTTTGTATTTTTGAAATATGTGCAATTTTCACTGAGAAATCAAATAAATTGAATCTGTGTTTACATGAGTCACTGGCATGCCCCCAGGCAGACACACGCTACAGCTCTGTGTAGGGAACAAAAGAAAACAAAAGCTTAACCCTTATCAAATCCATCTGTGCAGAGCATGGAATGCTGGAAGCACCTAAACAGGTCAGTTATGGGTTTACTGGTCAGTGTAGTCCAGAGTGTAGGGGAAAACTGCAATAAATCACTGCATGGCTCATCGTCTGTTTTTACTAATGCTGCAGTCAGTAGGCAGGATACACTTTGTTATGTAAACACACTTAAAACTCTAGATTTTATTGCTGTTAATAGTGTAATTAAAAAAATGATAATTTTAACATATAATCTTGTTCTCTTTCACACCCAGAATAGCACTTACAGTGAGGTAAATGGCCCTTCAAATTTTTCTCTTTGGCCCCAAAATATTTGATAATGCATTTGAAAATATACTTGCAACTTTAAATGTAATGTAACAAGAGGAGCTTTTTGATTTAATTATGCATGATCATTAATACATTTAATACATCACATTTATGGGTCCAATAAACATATTTTCAAAGATTGGAGTATTAGCCCCCTTCTGCCTGAGTGATGTCCAGCCCCATAAGGTCCAGCCAGAACCTGTTGCCAAGAGAAACCACTTTAACACAGCAAGTTTCCAGCCGATTAATAACATTATGTTGATATAATCTTGTGCCTGGCAACTTAACACTGCCTTCAGCCAGAGACACCTCCTGCTTATATTGGGTGGAGACCACAAGCATTTGTATCTGAACTTTGAACAAATTGTGCGTTTAACATTCAATATGAATTTTATTAACAATCAATGCCTAATTAAAACTTCTAGCTCAAAATAGTTAGGGGGCTTCAGCGGTCCTTTAATTGTATTGTTGTAATAGACCTTGCTGAAATGTCAGATAATTATAGGCTATGAATGGCATGTCCATGTTTGCCAAAAGAATTTCATCTAATGTGCACATGGTAGTGGTATGCTTCACATTGGCTTGAAACTAGATGTACAAAAGTAGTTTTAGCTTTGCAACCAGATCATGGCGAGAGGCTGTCTGAAAAATTGTCTATCCTCTGTATGATCAGATTGTTTTTAAGACTCCTGGCCTGTCCCCCACCTTTACCCTGAGTGTCCTAAAAGTGGTACTAACCAACAGCCCAGCTGGAAGCTAAAATTCTAATCTTTAAAAGTAAGTTTGATATTGAGTATTGCTTTTATAAATCAGTGGCTCTCAAATGTTTTTGATTTTGGAACTGGCCGGTTGCCTTCCAATGCTTTTGACATCCACAAAAGTTTTAACATGGTGATATTGCATGTGGAACACTACATTTCCATCTAGTTTTGCACTGGTTTGAACATAATACATTTAAGTGCAGTTAAGTTCATCAGAAGTATATCTATAATTATCACTTATGGCACTTATGGCATATTTAAAGTGTTGGGCTTTTATCATTCCACTTTTCTTCAATATGGGAAATATTTTACTATTTTTACTGCCTAAATAATAGAAATAGTCACTGTATCCGTCTGCCTACTGCAAATTTTGTGTCTTCATGAAATGTGGAGGGCAAACCCTATCAGGTAATATTTGTTTGATTTTAGGCATTAAAAACAGAGCTTACTGTATAAGCATTTCTTCATTTCTAATATAAAGTACATGCAAGTAAATAGATTCACAGGTGTATTACATACCTGGTAAAATCCAGGAACCTTCCATATCTCTTTAACCTCCTTAGCCGTAATCCTGAGCGTGGCTGGGGGTTAATTTTTAATTCCTATATCAGAAACCCCGAGCCAAGCTTGGGGTTACTACTGAGAGTGCAGGGCAGATCTGGAGGGGGCCCAGTGTTGCCAAATTTGCCTGGGCCCCCTCAGCACCATTGCTCCTCCTCCTCCTCCCTCCCTTATCATCCTCCTCTTCCTCCTCCTTCCCCCCTTATCATCCTACTCCTTCCCCCATAACCTCCTCCTCACTTCCCCCCTCTCCAATCCGTATCCCCCTCTCTCCTTACTTCTTAGTATGCTCCGTTGAGCTGCTGCTGCTCATCTCTCCCCCGCAACATGTCTTCCAGCTGTGTGCGGACCGGCATATGCTAATGATGTGACGCGCATGTGATGTCACGTCATTAACATATGCCAGTCCCGGACACAGCCAGAAGACATGCTGCTGGGGAGAGATGAGCAGCAGCAGCTCATCGGAGCATACTAAGGAGAGAGGAGAGAGGGGGATAGGGATTGGAGAGGGGGGAAGTGAGGAGGTGGTTAGGGGGCTAGGAGGAGGTTAGGGGGAAGGAGGAGGATGATAAGGGATGAAGGAGGAGGATTATAAGGGGGAAGGAGAAGGAAGAAGAGGATGATAAGGGGGAAGGAGAGGAAAAGGAGGAGGATAAGGGAAAGTGAGGAGGAAGATAAGGGAAGGGTCAAAGGGAGGAGGATAAGCGGAAGGGAGAAAGGGAGGAGGAGGATAAGGGGGGGTTATGGAACGGGGGATCTATCCTGTTTTTTTGCGCATTTGTGGAAGTGCTAGGGGGTTAGGGGGTTAGGATTAGAGGGTTAGGAGGTTAGGAAGTGAGGGTTAGGGGTTATGGGTTAGGAAGTGAGGTTTATGGTCACTACCTAGTTTTCATAGCTACATGGGGACGTGAGCGCTGCTGCCTTCCTATAGTCGGCCATGGCCCTCTTCCACAAATGCGCACATAAAATAGGATTGGTTCCCGAAGGGGGTAAAGGGAAGAGGAGGAGGGTAAGGGGGGAAAGGAAGGAGGAAAAGGGGGAGGGGGAAAGGGAGGAGAAAAAGGGGGAGGGGGGAAAGGGAGGAGGATAAGGGGGAAAAGGTAGTATGATTATGTGAGCTTTTTTAAATGTACCACTTTAACATTCTAAATACTGACAATCATACCGCCAGGCAGGTTAATGACACTTTAGATATACAGTATTTTTTATTTGAATGAAATATGTACATTTACATGTACAGTATCAAATGGTATGTTAATGATCTATATATTTTTTTGGGATAGTGCCAAAAGACCTAAAAATATTGGGAAGAGGAAAAAATAGAAAATGACAAACGTTTCCCCCAAATATAGTTGGATCTTGAAGAAACAGATTATGGTAGATGTTACAGCTTTCAAGCAACATGTATGCTTCTTAAAATGATGAACTATAAACATTTACATTGTCCGCTGAAATGTGACATGCATGCATTGGAAGTTGTAGGTCATGTGTGTATAACTAGTAGCGTAAGTACATTTAATTCAAAGTAGCAGGGGCAGGGAAGTAGAATTATACTAGTTAATAACCAGTCCGGTCCCAAACCTGGGGTATCCTAAAGTCACTTAGGCCATTCTTCTTTTGGTCAGCTTGTATAAATATGTGAGGATCTCCATTGTCAAACCCTGCTAGCATGGTTTAGGGGATGGAGAAAATGATGAGATCACTTGGCTCAACTGGGCTGAAGTTAGAATGTTGCTCATCAATTTTAACATTTTGAAAATCCAAACCACAAAAGCTGGATGCTTTAATAAGGCACGGAGCATTTCTAAAATGCATATTAAATTATAAAAAAAACCAATATTGAATAATTAGCTTATTAAATATTTAAATGCCAGATTAATGCTGGAGAATTCCTAAAAGAATGCTAATATAGAGCCCGATTCAATTTGAAGCCTGCATCTCATGGCATACTGGCCGTCTGTCTGTGCGCTTGCTTCAGGGCTCGAACTCTGCTTCAATTCCTGCGCTATTCAATTGAACAAGCCCGCAAGTTAGGCTCCGAAAGCCGAAACCGTAATCCATGTACTTGTATGTAGTATTTCAGGGAGAGAACATGATCAATTAAGCAAGGCTTTAACTACCCATTTAGAAACAGCCAATAGAAAATGAGGCCGTCATCGTTAGGCTAGTAAAACATGGAGGTTACATGTCAATCAATTAGCGTTTGGAGGTCCAATATGCGATCTGACTCGCAAAACCGCAAAATACTAAATAATAAAAATGAATGCCAATACTGTTCTAGCCCATGTGGGTGGCCTGAAATGTATTAACTCATTGATTCCTGAGATCGATATAACCCCCGAAGTTAAACATAATTTTATTTTTACTCGTGGATTTTCTCCTACATTTGCTGTTTACGGGTATGAAAAAATTTGCAGGCTTGGAAAATTGTAGGTAATTGAATAGCAATTTGCGATTGTAGGGCTCGTAACCAAATTATGTTTGGGCAAAGGACGCTATTGCCCAGCTTAAAACCAAGTCAATAACCACAACTACTGTATCTTGTTAGTGTAAATTGATAACATGAAGGAAACTTAAGTATTGAAAATGAGAAGTGTCTGTTACTGTAGTTTGAAGAAAATAATAAGAACACAAATAGGTAATGTATTTGAGATACTGAAGGCAGTTCTTATATTAGAAATTCAGTGACATTTGCTAAACAGTGATTAAAACATTTTCACATTATTAACCCATTTTTAAGCTTCACAGGTTGCCACTGGAGTCCTTTTCCAATCCTCCATGATGACATCACAGAGCTGGTGAATGTTAGAGACCTTGCACTCCCCCACCTTCCATTTGAGGATGCCCCACAGATACTCAATAGTGTTTAGGTCTGGTGACATGCTTGGCCAGTCCATCACTTTACCTTCAGCTTCTTTAACAAGGCAGTGGTCATCTTGGAGGTGTGTTTGGGGCCGTTATCCTGTTGGAATACTGCTCTGCGGCCCAGTCTCTGAAGGGAGGGGATCATACTCTGCTTCAGTATGTCCCAGTACATGTTGGCATTCATGGTTCCCTCAATGAACTGTAGCTCCCCAGTACCAACAGCACTCATGCAGGCCCAGACCATGACACTCCCACCACCAAAAATATACATCTATATTGAGGAAAGTTAGTTGAAATAATTCCTAAATGACAGATAAACTGATAAGGCACAAAGAACGTGAAAACACTGATATGAGATGAAACCCTCAGTTTGAATGTAAACAGCGATGCAGAGAGAGTGGAGGCAGCATCTGACATCATCAGGTAAATGCATATAGGGGGAATCAACACAACATATTATAGAAAACATATATACACATATAGATATATGTGTATATATGTTTGGTCTGGGCCTGCATGAGTGTTGCTGGCACTGGGGAGCTACAGTTCATTTAGGGAACCATGAATGCCAACATGTACTGTGACATACTGAAGCAGAGCATGGACCCCTCCCTCCAGAGACTGGGCCACAGAGCAGTATTCCAACAGGATAACGACCCCAAACACACCTCCAAGATGACCACTGCCTTGCGATTAAAGCAGTGGGTAAAGGTGATGGACTGGTCAAGCATGTCACCAGACCTAAACCTTATTGAGCATCTGTGGAGCATCCTCAAACGGAAGGTGGGGGAGTGCAAGGTCACTAACATCCTACAGCTTTGTGATGTCATTATCGAGGAGTGGAAGAGGACTCTGGTGGCAACCTGTGAAGCTATGGTGAACTCCATGCCCATGAGCGTTAAGGCGGTGCTGGAAAATAATGGTGGCCACACAAAATATTGACACTTTGGGCCCAATTTTGACATTTCCACTTAGGGGTGTACTTACTTTTGTTGCCAACGGAGTTACTTTGAGGGGACAGCAAATTTACACTGTTATACAGGCTGTACACTTACTGCTTTACATTGTAGCAGAGTGTCATTTCTTCAGTGTTGTCACATGAAAGAGGCACAAGAGATCAAATTGCCAGTGTCCACTAATAGAGAAAGCAAGAGAGTTCCAAAAAATCATATACTTCTGCTTCATAGACTATTCTAAAGCCCTTGACTGTGTGGATCACAACAACATGTGGAATGCCCTTAAAGAGATGGGAGTATCAGATCATTTCATCCTCCTCCTAAAGAATCTGTATGTGGACCAAGAAGCCACGGTCAGAACCGAACATGGCACAACAGAATGGTTCAAGATCTGAAAAGGGGTGCAACAAGGTTGTATATTGTCACCTTATTTATTCAACTTATATGCAGAATACATCATGCGTAAGGCTGGACTGTATAAATCCAAAGCTGGAATCAATATTGCTGGAAGAAATATCAACAACCACAGATACGCTGATGATACTACTCAGATGGCTTAAAGTGAGGAGGAACTAAAGGACTTATTGATGAGGGTAAAAGAAGAGAGTGCAAAAGTTGGCCTGCTGCTCAACTTTAAAAAGGCGAAGATCATGGCAAACGGTAATCTCACTTCCTGGCAAATAGAAAGGGAAGAAGTGGAGGTAGTGACAGAATTTATTTTCCTTGGATCCAAGATCTTAGCAGATAGTGACTGTAGTCATGAAGTTAAAAGACGTTTGCTTCTGGGGAGGAAAGCTATGGCAAGCTTGGACAAGCTAGTAAAAAGTAAAGATATTAAACTATCAACTAAGGTCTGCATAGTTCAAACTATGATATTCCCAGTAGTAACATAAGGAAGTGAGAGCTGGACCATAAAGAAATCTGAGCACCGTAGAATTGACGCCTTTGAATTGTGGTGTTGGAGAAGACTCCTTAGAGTCCCTTGGACTGCAAGAAGATCCAATAAATCAATACTTCAGGAAATCAAAACAAACTTTTCACTAGAAGGTATGATCATGAGGCTGAACCTCAAATATTTTGGCCATATCATGCGACTGCAGGATTCCCTAGAAAAGACTCTGATGCTGGCAAAGATTGAAGGCACAAGAAGAAGGGGACGACAGAGGCGGAGATGGATAGATTAGGTCACTGAAGCAATGAACATGAACTTGATGGATATCAGACGGAGAAGTGTCTTAGAGATGCACCCTGCGTGCTGTGGTCCATAGAGTCACGGAGAGTCGGACACGACTGAATGACTAAACAACAACAATCTATATATGTAGCAGTAAGCAAGAATATATAAAAATTAGGATCCAAAAGTGGGGCTAGTAAGGATGTGCCCAAATATAGTCATATAGCACATATTTTGCAGCAAAGTAAATCCAGGCATGCTAGATTTTCCATAATAGCAGTGAATGTGTTTGTGCATGTATTTATGTATGTCTTTGTGTATGTATGGGGATTGATGTGCAGTTCAATAAATTCCCAGTGTCTTGTTCCTGTGTTCAGAAGCTTTTGATATTTGCATGAATGTAGCTCACAATTTCCCATTGTAAATAATGTAAAAGTAATTCATACTGATGGAGATTAAATCGTATTTGGGTAATGCATTGATTACACATAAACTATAGCACTGAAATGTACTCATTATGAAAGTTCAATTTCCTTTCTTTTAATTGCAATTACTGTTTGTGGCGTGCAATAGGCTAGTGCTTACTGTACTGATCACTGTTATGATATTCTTCTATTAATTTTTAATACTGAACAAGACTAAAAACAACTAGAAGCTATTGCTGTGTGCTTTGATAATATACTGGGCACTGCTGTCATTTGTTTTGTAATATATAAGAGAAAATAAATAATATAGAAACATGGTTTTAATGGTGGATAGACTAAAAGGCTCATCTGGTCTACTCAATCTATCTACCTAAAAATGTTTGGCTTAATTTACCCTCAAATGACTTTATGCTTATCTTAGGTATATGTGTATCCCTTTACCGTTATTTCACATTTCTTCTAAATCATCCATTCCCCCACTTCAAATCATGACTTCTTGTGTGACAGATACCTACTTGTTGAATTGTATTAAATATATAAAACATTTAATATAACTGAAGGATTCCATCATATCACCTTCTGTCCTGTAAGCTATACATATGAAAGTCATAAAACAATAAATAACAACCAGTTCAAGCTGAAATGTTAACTCATTTAAAGGTTTGTTGTAATATTTCCTTCTTGTTATTAGTCCAGGTAATTGATTCTTTGCTTTAGATTGGAGCACTTTCAGTATTTTTCTGTTTTATCAAAATATATTCTGCTAGCAGGCTCTATCTGCTGTTAGTAAGCAGGAGTATGGCCAGATCAACTCATAGCTATACAGTTGTGCTCGAAAGTGTGCATACCCTTGGCGAATTGGTAATTTATGTACCGTTTTTAAAGAAAACATGAGTGAGCAGGCAAAGCACGTTTCTTTTATTTCTTATGGGATTCAAATTCAACTGTAGGTTATAACAGAATGGCACAATCATATAACAAAACATGGCAACAAAGAAAAAAATGAAATTACCCTGTTCAAAAGTTTGCATATCCTTAGTTCTTATTACTGTGTATTGCCCCCTTTAGCATCAATGACAGCGTGCAGTCTTTGTAATAGTTGTCTATGAGGCCCCTAATTCTTGCAGGTGGTATAGCTGTCCATTTGTCTTGTCAAAATGCCTCCAGGTCATGCAAAATCTTTGGTTGTCTTGCATGAACCGCACTTTTGAGATCTCCTCAGAGTTGCTTGGTGATATTAAGGTCAGGAGACTGTGATGGCCTCTGCACAACCTTCACCTTTTTCTGTTGTAACCACTGGAGGGTCAACTTGGCCTTGTGCTTAGGCTCACTGTCATGCTTGAAAGTCCAAGAGCGTCCCATGCGCAGCCTTTGTGCAGAAGAATGCAAATTGTCTGCCAGTATTTTCTGATAAAATGCTGCATTCTTCTTACCATCAATTTTCACAAGATTCCCTGTGCCTTTAGTGCTCACAGCCCCCAAAACATCAGTGAGCCACCACCATACATCACGATGGGGATGGTGTTCTTTTCACTCTAGGACTTGATGATCCCTCTAAAACATTGCGATTATGGTTATGACCATAAAGCTCTATTTTGATCTCGTCACTCCAAATTACACTGTGCCAGAAGCTGTGAGGCGCATCATGGAGTTGTCAGGCATATTATAACCAGTTTTTTTTTGTGGCATTGGCGCAGTAAAGGCTTTTTTTCTGACAACTCAACCATGAAGCTCATTTTTGTTCAAGTATCGTCGTATTGTGCTCCTTGAAACAACCATGCCATCTTTTTCCAGAGCAGCCTGTATTTCTCCTGAGGTTACCTGTGGGTGTTTATTTGTATTCCGAACAATTCTTCTGGCAGTTGTGGCTGAAATCTTTCTTGGTCTACCTGACCTTGGCTTGGTATCAAGAGCTCCCCAAGATCTTTTGATACACAACTTAATAAGTGATTTAACAGTACTGACTAGTATTTTCAAGGCTTTGGATATCTTTTTATATTCTTTTCCATCTGTGTGAAGTTCCATTACCTTGTTACACAGGTCTTTTGACTGTTATTTTTTGCTCCCCATGGCTCAGTATCTAGCCTGCTCAGTGCATCCACATGAGAATTCACAAACTCATTGACTATTTATACACAGACACTAATTGCAATTGAAAAAGCCACAGGTGTGGGAAATTAACCTTTCATTATCATTTTCACCTGTGTATGTCACCTTGTGTGTCTGTAACAAGGCCAAACATTCAAGGGTATGTAAACTTTTGATAAGGGCCATTTGGGTGATTTCTGTTATCATTATGATTTAAAAAAAAGAGCCAAAGAACGATGTGATAATAAATGGCTATAAAATATTTTTTTTTGCATCAGTCATATTTACTTATGTACAGTTGCCATATTCCCATTGTACAGAAATAACTTCCTTCTCCTCACACAGAAGCATAGTTGCACATAACAGGCGGTATTATTTTGTTTTCTATTCTGGAAGTATTTTGCATATTTTCATGTGTAGTGCTTCAGAATAATATAGTGTCCCTTAACATTGGCTTTTTAATTGTATCCTCTAATCCTCATGTGCATGATATAAATCTGTTGGTGCCTTTATAATCTTAAAAAGAAGTGACCATTTATTTTAATATAAATGGCAGAAAGCAAGATGAATATGTTCCTAGATAGATAGCTAGATAAATATTTAGTTTTTGTATGCCTGTTCTTTTTCATCCTTAAAGATTTGGAAAGAGATTTTCATTAAGAAGTGCTTACTATTCCCTTTCAAGACAGGCAAAAACAACAGCTTGGCTTTTCTCCGCTTCATGAGTAGCTTACACTAAGAAAAACTTTATTTGATTAAATAAGCATTTAGAGCATGAAATACACCAAGGAAACAAATGTAATCAATGAGGCATACCATTTTTAAAGAGCGATACTTATTTGCAGATGGACTTTTAGCAGCCATTCCTTTTTTCCCCCGGAAGAAAAGGTAATTCTGGAAGAAACTGTGTTCTGCTTCTTTGGCCACAGGGATTAGATGCAGTACTTGCTTTTATGAGGTTCTGAAAAATGTATAAGGCTACAAATGCTACAGCCTAAATATATGCATGAAGGGACATCACCTTACTTAGTGGCCTGCCCTTTGTGCCCCCCTGTTTTGTATGTAGCAGTGACACAATCATTTTTTACTGGCATTATAGTTTGAAAGCATAGTCTCAATAAAATAATATTTTAGTGCCACTGAAATACATATTTTTCATACACAGTATTTGATAAACTACATTAGTATTATATTTAATACAGTGTGTCAGTTTAAAAAAATAAAATTTCCTTTTCAAGTGTGCATGAGGAAACGTATGCAACATTCTCATTCCACCCATTGTAATCATCCATTCCAAGATTAAATGGGCAGGATGCACATCTACCAATGACACTGATTAAATCCGTACTCTAGCCAATGCTTCCAAACACATGCTTTAGAAGGGGTTTTTTTTGCCAAGAGAAGTTTTCTGCTCCTATATGAGTGATTTGTTGTCTGTCTAGTGTCTGACTTATTTTCTAGGGGGTGATCTATGTACTAGTTTGATGAGTGGCTTCAGCAGACATTGGGCTTCATTCAATTGCTACTTTTTCAAGATCTGGGCCCGTAAGTGGAGATAGCAAGTTACTTAGCTATTCAATTGCCTCCTAGTTACGGGCTCAGATCGGGTTACTTGCTGCGCACTTCTATCCATTGCGATTCCTAAAATATCAAGTTACTTCCCTCAAAGTCTTTGATCTTTCACAGCCGCAAGAGTTGCGGCTGCAAAAATCAGAAATCGCTATTCAATTGCTGCGATCTACCCTTCCGTCAAGCCCGTAAGTGGCCCAAAGCATACCAGAGCTTACTGGTTCCAAGGAGGTCGCACAACGGCTAGTAAAGGCCTTACCTCCATACTGGTCATAACCGCGCCCTATCCCACACACACACATTCCGAAATAAACCCCCCATGATCCGGGGGTGTATCACATACACCTAAAAAAAATATGTCATTATCTTTCACAAGACACAACTAAAATTCTAATTGATTGTCTCATCATATTTTACCTCGACTAATCACAGTCACTCCTTGCTGGCCTCCCCATACTCTCCCAACTATCATCTTTGCTCTGCTAATGACCTTCTTCATTCCTCCACTATTGTCATCTCCTCCTACTCTCAACTTTTTTTCTCAAGCTGCACCTATCCTGTGGAACTCTTTGCCTTGCTCCATCTATTTTCCTGCTTCAAAAACTTATTAGAAACACATGTATTTAAAGAAGATTATCACCTTCAGCCTTAAAATCCACAAACCGCATACTCTACGAAATTGCTCACACACACAACCTACAGTGTAACACTCAATGACTTCCACCTTGATCACTACCATCTGTCACCCTCGCGTCTCACTTCCCACCTCTATCTTCTGGATTGTAAGCTCCGTGGAGTATATACTCTCTTTTGCACCAAGCTGTCTCCTGGCCGATTTGTATTGTGTTTGTATTGCATTGTACCTGTACTTTTATTTCTACTTACCTTAGAATTTGTCTATACATTTGTAATTTGCCTATTTTACCCACTGTTCTTTATTCTACTTTGTATGTAGTGCTATGGAAAATGTTGGCAGTTGATAAACAAAGAGTAATCATAATAATAATAATAATAATAACTAATAAATGTTCAGTAATATTTCTGATTATTTTTTCAAATAGTTTTTGAACTAGTGTTGCTTAACTGGAATATTAAATGTGATAGAATTCTGAGCTGCATTGTCCCTCATATCCCGGTTTAGTAAATTGGTACAGATAATCTAAATGCATACAACTAGCTCCATTTTTTATGCATTGTTTTGCCTATCCAGGAATCTGTCATAGTAAAACCGTGTGCCAAAATCCAAGCCAACAACCCAGTAAAGTTAAGCATTTTCTATGTTTAAATGCTCATTTAATTCTCAAAAACACAAAATAAATTTAAGAAACTATAATGAATAATTCAACCACCAGTTTGATGTGTGCTTGCTGGCACAAGTCTCCATTTCATTTGTTATATACAGCATTAGGTAAGGATTTGTAGACATCCCCATTGTATTTTTATGCAGTCTACCTATCAGAACTCAAACACATTGTGTGGATCCATTTAATAATTACAGCAGGCCTCTCCAGGGCACGCATTGTTGTTTCATAATCGTACGTCTCGGGTGGTTGAGTTTAAACAATTATAAAATGTAAATGTACCTTACTCCACGAATCAGAGGTTGGCTTCAAGGAATATCCATAAAAAGACGGAGCTTTAATTTAATTTAATGTCATTTTAAAATGCTAAAAAAGAATGGAGCATTGTACTAACTGATTAATAAGATGAGCTGTAGAACTGGCAGATATAATGGAGAGTTCACAGACATACACACTATAGAAAAATTTGAATGGATGTTCTGTCAGTCTCTGGACATTTATGTAGTGGAAGAATTTAAGTGTGATTATTTAAATGTCTCATATTATAGAAAATAATGAAAAATGATGTGAGAATATAAAAGATAGTTAACTATTACTTATTTGATAATAACTTTTACTTGTATTAATAAGTAAAGTTTGAATAACTAGCAGGATATTTCTTTGTGTTAGAAGAGATGGATTTGAGGTAGCCTGATCATTTTAATGTCATACAGAATTATTGGCCCCTGATAAAGATGAGCAAAAATATGTTGAAATAAATGTTTTCTTTATCAGCTTGGTCTTACAGTGAAAATTTGAGAGGTAACATTTTTCAAAGAAAAACAAAAATTTTCATCAGGAACCTATTTTTCACACTTATTGGCACCCTAAACATTATTATATACAAAATCTGACAAATATTCTCATTCGTATTTCACCTTTTTTGAGTTTTTATGAACTGTTTAGTGGTCATCATGTCCTTCTCCTTTAATCGGGAATAAATACGTGGTGACACGTAGGCCAAACATTCTTCATCATCCATCAACATGGAGATCAGAGAATACACAAATGACATAAATAAAAAGATTTATTGCCTATAAAAATGCACATCTATTAGGACAATGGCTAAAACGTCTCAAACAACTGAAGCTCTGTTGAACCGGTTGTGTATTTTGGTCCCATGCACAGTGAGAAGAAAGTTTTTCCAAGGATCAATGTTCAATAACTGAAGGAGATGGCTGCATCTTGGGCTCACCAAATCACCAAAACTACAGTTAGACACCACCTCCATGCCAACAAACTATTTGGACAGCTTGCAGAATGAAGTCTATGCTGTTGTCAAACCACTAACATAAGCTGTGATTTATGTGGGCTGTTTTTCTACAGAATAGACCAGGATAAAGGTAATTATGGTATCCTTCAACTACAAGGAGATGTTAGATCAAAATCAGGCCACCAGGCTAAGACTGAGTAGCGGTTGGATCTTCCAGCAAAACAATGATGACAACCATATCTCCAAATCCAAACTGAATGCAGAATCAAGCTTTTGCAGATGTCTTCCCAGCCCCCTGACTTAAAGGGACATGGATTTTTTTAAATTAAAATAATATGATAAGAATTAATTTGCAAGTGCTTAAAAGCTCTGTTTTTACTTAATAAAATATTCTAAATGTTCAAAGGTTTCCCCCAGCAGCACATGCACACAGTTGTTCTATAGTACTAGATGTACTAGCCAATCACAGATGTTTTTTTCAACAGCATTTTGACAACATACTGTTGAAAGACAATATGTAATTGACTAGTGCATCTAGTACTAATAGAAATACTGTGTGCATGAGCTACTGGGGGCAGACCAATAAAGGTACTTTTTGGGAGGTTTTAATCAGTAAAAACTGGGCTTCTAAACACTTGTTAATAAAATGTTTAGATATGGCAGTAAATACTTTATTAATAATTCTATTACACTGAAAGGTTAGTCTACTCTCATATTTACAGTGTAAGATCAAGGTGATAAACAACAAGGACAGTTTTGCTCAATAATCCTGGATAGCACTTTGTAAAGGAATTTTTAATCTAGATTCATAAAAGCCTACATATGGTTGTTTGTAGACAAAGAAAGAGATCAAAATCAGTGATGTGACATTGGCTACAGATGACTGGATTCTTTGAGACATAATTCCCAATTTTCCAAGAACCACTTTGAATAAAATGTTTTTGTGGAAAAAGAAAACTAATATGACTGACAAGGTTGCACGTACAGAGATGTCAAGCTGTAGGTTGGTATTGGATCACTTAATAAAATTGTAAGAATCCAAGATACCTGATTCTTTACCTAATTGTATTTGTTTTTATATACTGTATGTCACTATTATGCATTGTTTTCTTCAGTTTTTGAGTACGGTAAATACATTAGCTTTCGATACAAATTCACTGTATGTAATACATACTGTAGTTTTGAAAAAAAAAACTGTTAAATTATAAAGTCAGTTTCTTGGATAGTACCCTATATTTCCTCTTTCTGAAATTGTTTAAATACCATTTCATATTCTCATGTTCATTTATGTGTGTAAAACAAATCTGTCTTTTGATATTCTAAACTATGAAATAGATGTTGTTTGTTTGTTGCTGTGAAGCAGGACATGATCTTTGGTTCACCCACAATTTTACAAATTAAAAGGAAAGTTTACAATGTAAAATGAGGCAGTAAAAAATGCATATTCAGTAGCCGTTTAAGTTCATTTGGATTCTACTTAAAACATTCACCAGTTCTATTTTCCAGTATTCTTTTTTTTTTCTGTTTTTTTTTAATCGACATTAAACTACAATAATAGACAGTTCAAGTTTTTTTTTATTGTAAGACAGTTTTCTGATTTCTATTTATAATGTGAGTGCCCTTCTGTATAAAAACATGTAACAGCTATTTACCACAAATTTGTTTTATGGTGGGCAGAAAATGGAGGGCTCTGGACCCCTCCCAAGTTCTCTGGGTTGGGGGAGGAGCCACTTGACCCGGCAGGACTGGGGATATTGCAAAAAAGTTTAGAGGAAGTGGCTAGCTGGGGAGAGGAAGGGCTAGCTGAGGGTAGGTGCTTGTGAGCCTTTGTTCATCAATTATCTTCCCAGCTAGCAACAAGTGAGGTAGTGTCTCCTTTCTTGTCCCTCTTTGTCTGTTGCTGCCGCGATTTTGATTCTGCTTTTCCTTTTGTTTTGATTGCTTTATGTTTTCTTTCGCTCTTTACATTTATCCCGCTTTTCTTCTCCATTCCCTCCGTCTTGCTCTCTTTCTCACACCACCTTCCCCATAACCTCCAGTTGCCATTTCCCAAGGACCTTACTCCTGATCACGAAAAGGTATTGGTTGCCTTCAACTAATGAACCTTCCAGTCAAGAAGACCCTTCAAGGGTCATAGGACTGCTTTTACGATCACTTTAGTTGAATTACATGAAGAAAACTCGGTTTTGGGCCTTATTCAGTCTGTCAAAAGAATGTGTGTTTTCTTGAGCTTTCTTATAGTCATCTCATTGTTTTGTGTAGAGACAGTTTAAGTGGTGGATACATTGTTTGGGTTGTAGTACAAACAATAAATTCCTTAGCATCCCCATTCCTTTGCGTAGTACACCTATTGGGGCATCCGGCTCGGAGCGATTGTGTTTAAAGTTTTGGTGCAGAACAAAATATGTTCTGGTACATGAAACTGATGCCTTATCACGTTTCTTGCAAGAGGCCTCAAGTCATTGGCAACCTGAGAGCGAGAGTGGATGGAGAATTCTTCCCAGTACATCTGTGGGAACCTGATGCAGTGAGGTAGCATGGTGGATGATATCTCTGGATCTATCTAAGTGGCTTTCATAAGAGAAGATATTGGAGTTGTGGCATGAGCTATACTAGCTGGTGGTTGGAGCAAATACAGATGGTGGTCCTGCCATGGTTCCTTAATGGTGTAAGAAGTTTCTTCCTCTTCATTGTGGCTTCAGGCAGCAGCCTTGGCTTATTATTTCAAATGAGCCGGTATACAGGCCTGGCAAAGGATTTGGTGTGGCAAAGGGTTTAACCAAGGTATGGCCAGATGGAGTGGCAGGTGGCTTGTGACTATTTCCCTCCTGTTGAGGTTATCTTTGGTATTGGAGGAGGTGTGTACCAATGAATATGGAGCTCTGTGGAGCTGTACAGCCTACCCTCTTGCCTTATTCAGGCTTTAAGGATGGGAAACTTAGTTGGGAAACAGGCATGGCTTAAGTAATCGGATGTGTGGATCCATGGTGGTCTTGTAACTGCATGGATAAGGAAAGGAGTTGCTATATGCCAAATGAATATTCATTGCTGCCCTGTGGTTTGTGAAAAGGATTGCGGAGACCGATTCCTATCTTGGACTGGGCCTGGACTGGACTGGTTTGCAGTTTCTGGGGGTTATCAAAAGTCAGAATTGGTACCCATTCTTATGGGAAGTGGAGCATCTTAAGTTATATGTTACCAAACACAGCTGCAGACTAATGGTTTTGGTTTTTTTTCAGATTATGCATGGCAATTTGTGGATCCTGTACCATTTGTATATTTACTGGCTGTAGTGCTATGCCTAAGTTGCTATGATGGCTGAATTGAAGTAGTGATTTGATGGGTTACATGGGCATGCGTTGGTCCCTGTAGGGTGAGCCTGTAGTTAGTTATGCCACCTGCCTTTACAATGATTGCCAAATTGTCATGTATGAAAAAAAGTATTGAAGAGTATTAACAACTGTCCATATATTGAACATGCTCTTTTTCTCTTAAGTAAACCTTTCCTGGAATATTCCCCAAGGTATGTGTCACTGCCTTACGTGCAGATCAATATGCTATTTTATAGCTTAGAGTTGTTTATAAGGGTGGGACTAACTGCATGATAATCGTAAGGGTCATTGTTTTGCCACCACAGAAACAGACAAGCAGTTAGTATTCAGGAGCTGCTCATTGGCAGGATACAGCAGAAAATGCAAATTTTAGAAACAAATGGCTAGTAGAATATATGTTTTTTTATACTCTTTATTAATAATCTTAAAAAACACAGCTACTTTATTTTGGGGCAACAGAGTTCCTTTAAATGGTTGCCTAACATTATCTATTATTTCTGAAGGTACTTGGTGCTTTAGAACTGCAATGTGATAGAGCCATATGGCGGGATCAGAATTATATTATACTCTGGTAATATTATACCCATATTGTATAATGATTTACAGACATATTGTCTGGAAGCTACAATGAAGATATCTTTGAGGTGTCTGGAGGTCAGGCGCCTTTATTTCATTTCCAGGAGACACGTAGTACAATTGTTATAATAATATAAAAGTATGAGCTGCTGTAAATGCTGCTTCCAAGCCATTTTTCTATTTTATTCCTGACAATAAATTTTAGTAATTTCACATTAAATTACAGGGCTGAATGTACTATTCCATGTATCTTCCTACAGCATGCCAACATTTTTTTTATGAACCACTTCAAAAAATAGTTGCTTTTAAAGGTTTTTATATCTATTAAGTATGCAAATAACATTTTTTTTTTGGTTTGGGCAGCATTACGAGACAGTTAGATGATAATATCATAATCAACTCTGGACAGCAGTTCTCCTAAAATAAAACATCAGAATATGGCAAGGATAGAATTCATTTTCCAGAAATCTCCCTGACAGGAGACATTGTCAGGCCTGTTACAGATAATATTGTCAAGTAAATGACTTAAATAATCACTGTTCTGCACAGAGTGTTCAACCAAGGGGAGTAGGATTGTGGCACAGAAGACATATAATAAAAGGTAGCACTGTGATTGGCTACAATATTCAGAAAGGACTCTCAGGCATGAAAATCGATAGCGAACCAGTAAAGGTTCATTAACTCCATCAGTGCTGGTGCTGGAGGGGTCAGGAACAATTTGCAATGCATTTCTGCAAACCTGACAACTGTCACTGATTGCTCAGAGTGCCATTGATCTGCTCCCTGTCTGACTCATTTTTAGCATTGTTTCACATGTTAGAGAATCCTGACATCAAAAATTAAACGTGATTGCTTAGAATTATCTTGTGTTATTAAGCAAGAGGTGAAAATACTACAAAAAAAAAAGCCTCTGTCAATGGAGACGAAAATGAAGCAAGTAATAAAATGCAGTTAACGAAAAACAAGATTTGGCGTATTCACTTGTTATTCATCCGTAACAAATTAGCCCCAAATGAGAGCGGAATGATATAGTGTGATTCTTAGGTCCAGATTTATCAAAGGTCAAATGTATTCTGGCATATTGATTTGCGTTAGTTTACCTCAATACACCACCAGCAGTCACCATTGAAATCGGCAAACTTATCAAGTGGCATTAGTGAATTTATCTGTAGCGAATGGATTTATATTTAAGTGGAGTATTATCTGTAGTAATGAACGGTTTATGTGATAGGTTTACAATAACTAGGGGCATGTTCAATTCCAAGCCCGTTGGGGCACCGGTACACCTGCAAAGCCTGCCAGCTTGAAATTCTGTGGAGTTACAGAGCTATTACATTCAACCATGCCGTTACCAATGGTCTGGGGAAGCATGCCCGTATACCCTTTCTGCGCTTGCAAGCTGTTAAGGGGCTACCCGAGATGCGATCGGCCGTTATGATCCGGTAAAAGTAGTGTAGTGGTACAAAGTAGTGCGACACAGGCCTCTAAGCCAATAGAAACTGGTCTAGTTGCAGATGATTGACACAGGGAGATTTTAAAGTTGCGTTCCCCTCGCCAATGCGTTGACTGTGTTGTATTTTCTGACGAAGTAGGTAGTTGGAGATGGTTCTAGATAGAGGGAGTAGGAGTATTTTGAGAGCAGTAATTTGCGGTTTTGTTTATTTCTATTATACTAATTACGATTTTTTACTTAATCCTTGATTACACATATTTACAGATAATTGCAATACATATAATTTAAAGAGCACACATAGAGACACATAGAGCTAGAGCTCCATTCAAACAGGGAGTAACCGCAGAAGCCATGCCCCACCTCCTCCAACCCGAAGGCCTTCCCTGGCCACCCGCAGCCCGGCCCCTCCTCTTCTCCCACCATGCCTCCACCACTGCAGGTGCCACTGCCTCCCAAGGGATTGCCCCCCACCACCAGGGAGACGGCGACTGGCCACGGGGATTGGGGCCCTATGCACAGGTGGAGAATGACCTAGGGGTTGTGCAGATGTTTGTGCCTTTTTGACAGCACTCCTCAGTGACAATGTATTGGTCACAATGTTAATCTAACCTGGCTACAGAGTCTTGGATCTTGGCCTATATGATGGTGATATTTTGTATGCAGATGGCTACCTCCCATCACATGGTCCATGATCCTCTTCTCTGTGAACACATAGGGTTCTGTTTAATATGTCACCAATTGATGGTCACTGAGGAATGCTGTTGAGCATATTTTTAAGGCCTTATTTTGTAGGAGTTATGTTTTTGTTTGGTTTTGTTTTGTTTTAGGCACAATTCAGGTCCATGAAGGCATCTCCTGCATCTGCAAGCATTGTGAAGGAAATGTATGAGGTTTAAGGTTTTCACAGTGCCTCTCATTTAGACATTCCTTCAATGACAGCCTCCCTTAACATGTAGCTTCCACAGTCTTAAAGCTATCATATAGCCAGATATCTAAGACATGATTGTTGTTAGCTGAAATGTAGGCTAATCTGGCTATGGCGGTGTACTTGCAAGTTCTCTCAATGGCATTTATATATGCATTAGTGTGATCCTGACCTCAATATGCTGACCTTTGTGTCCTCTCCGTATTAATGGGTATTTTCCCCAATTGCTGATAACATAGTTATCCTTTAACATGTGCTAATAGCTGTATAGCTGATGGATGTGATATCGATTTTGATGAACAATGTATAAGTTGTACACCTTGACCACTGACGCTGGTAACAGCTAAGCATTTATTGTGAGATGACACATCATTATTAATGGTCATGGCCAGTGAGTTATCCAGAGACCTAGCTAATAGTTAGTAATGCTTGCAGATGAGAATCTGGTGAGTTGGTATATTGTTACATTTACAGTATTTAGCACTGTACTGTACATGCATGTTGGTTATTTTTTTTAGCCTCCTCCACCTTTTTTTAGTTGATCACTTTTTGTTTTGTCACCACACTGTATGTGTGAAACTGGATTGGATTACACAGTCCAGAGGATGAATCATCTGTTTAATTGAGCAGATCTAGACAAGTTGTAAGTGCTAAGCACATTATTGGTTTCTTCAATTAAATGGAGTGATTTCTGATGATCCTTTTTTTCATCAGATTCTGGTTGCAGTGGTGTATTGACCACATGTGACCCTGGTAGGTGCTATGCATCATGCTTATTCTAGACTATGACATTACACCCTTTAGGTATCGCCTATTTACCACAAACCTCTTGCTCTCCCGGGAACCGCCTACACCACAACCATAATGTTAATGCACAATCTTGTCAATTTCTGATTGTGCTCTGTGTATGAAATAAAGCTTTGTTATATCATTCTCACTGTGTCAGTGTGTTTTCAATGGTTGGGGTTATGGGACAACTACATACAACCCATTTGTGTCACATTCCTATATATGTAAACTGATGAGCTCTAGTTACTATGCAATAGATCAATACATATAATAATAGTAATAATAGCATTAGATATCATATAATAATATATATAATATATAATAATAATAAAGGGTTAATACACAATTTGTAATACCATGGAGAATCAACATTCCCCTGAGGGCCTGATAACAATATGACAGGTGATATTGAAGTGTGTTGCCTGTTCCTTCCCTAGTGGACTGTGATTTGTCTGACCTCTCTGCTATGACCTGCCCCCCTAGAGTGACCCTACATGGTATAGCTCACTGCTTCATTGAAGTACACAAGCCCCTTCACTACCACCACTTAGCAGGAGAACAGGGGAACACACACCACACTAAACTACTCTAATCCATGAGGAGGGGCCGCAAAAACACATGGAGGCTGCGCAGAGGCATGTGGATCAACAGCCAACTCACTTCCATCAGGGACAATCTCTGCTATACCCATCCTGGAAAGTCCCACGCCATTGCTGGTGGTCATGTGCCAACATGTATACTCATTCCCTAAGGGTGACCTCCGATTAAGTTTTGCTATTCATCAATTTACATTAGTGTGGTGTATGTTCCCCTAGTCCCCTGGTGGATTGCTAAGGGGTGGTGGTGAAAAGGGCTTATGTACCTGAATGAAGCTGTGAGGTATACCATGTAGGGACACTGTAGGTGGGGAGGTAATAGCAGAGAGGTCAGATAAATCACAGTCCACAAGAGAAGGAACTGGCAAGCCACTCCAGTATCTTTGGCTGGCAAAACTTGTGGAACAGCACGGGCAGAGAGCTAGCTAAATGTGCTGCAGTTCATAGGGTCACAGAGAGTCGAACACGACTGAAGGACTGAACAGCAAATAATAAAATGTTCCCCTGGTACTTGATCTATGTGATGTATCAGTGTAATTTGGCCACTATTTGTTTTCCCAATGTAGATGTGATAAGCAAGATGTATATGCAATCATATTCCAGGGTCCACATTAGAGCCTCTGTAAGTGAGAAAGGGTTAATATGGCATAATTTTTATGTTTTTGTATTGCTATTTAATCAGGTAGTGAGTCTTTAATTGATTTATGCATGTTGCCATAGGCTCTCATCCCTACGACCCCATACGACTTAGGCAGGGAGCGCCAAAGGTGCTCACTGTACTGGTGGAGATGAGCGCTGTAGGCGCTCACCCCTATGACCCAATACAACCTCTCCTCCTCTCCTTACCCTGTGTCTCTCTTCCCCTCCTCCTCTTCTTACTCTGTGTCTCTCTTCCCCTCCTCCTCAAGTTCCCCTGTGTGTCTCTTTCCCTCCTCCTCTCTTTCCCCTGTGTCTCTCTTCCCCTCCTCCTCTCCTTCCCATGTGTCTCTCTTCCTCTCCTTCCCCTATGTGTCTCTTCCCCTCCTCCTCTCTTCCCCTGTGTCTCTCTTCCCCACCTCCTCTCCTTCCCCTGTGTCTCTCTTCCTCTCCTCCTGTCCTTACCCTGTGTCTTTTTTCCCCTGTGTCTCTCTTCCCTTTCTCCTCTCCCTCATTTCCTGCTGCCTGTGACAAAAATTATGATCAGCGGCACTTAGAAAAAATAAATAGCCTGCGACCCAAAATTACGACCTGTGGGACTTAGAAAAAAAATACACAAGGACGTAAAACAAACACGTAACCTCACACAAAAACACGAAAACACACACAAAAACACAATAATAATAAAAAAACACTCACCGACAGCAAGGAGGGGACAGCCAGGACATCTGGAAGTGAGGTGAACGCGAATTTAACCCCAAGTCTGCTAAACACGTACAAGTTTACCTAGAGACCCAAGATAAGGTTGAGACCCCACATTAACCCCTTGCAGCGGAGGTCCGATAAGACCCTCTAACTGTGCCAACATTA
Source organism: Discoglossus pictus (assembly GCA_027410445.1). NCBI lineage: Eukaryota > Metazoa > Chordata > Amphibia > Anura > Alytidae > Discoglossus > Discoglossus pictus. The sequence continues at coordinate 373,800,919 of CM050163.1, forward strand.
AGCCCATGCCCATCGGGACCCCCGCAATTTCCCAACATTGACCCACGATTGTCACTCCTTAAAGGGTCCGCGGCACACAAACACTTAAGGCCGGCAGCGGGGGTACTGTAAGTACCCCCATCGGCACCTAACATTAACCCTCCAGTGTTGGGGGTCCCCTGCTGAAATCAAATTTTTTATTTAACCCTATCACTCATGGGGCTCTATCCAGAGCCCCATGAGCCCCTAAATAACCATGTCACTCATGAGGGTCAATACAGACCCCCATAATCCCTTAATTAACCCTGTCACTCATGGGGGTCAATACAGACCCTCATCATCCCTTAATTAACCCTGTCACTCATGGGGGTCAATACAGACCCCCATAAGCCCTTAATTAACCCTGTCACTCATGGGGGTCAATACAGAGCCCCATAAGCCTTAATTAACCCTGTCACTCATGGGGCTCAATACAGACCCAATAAGCCTTAATTAAACCTGTCACTCATGGGGCTCAATACAGACCCCCATAAGCCCTTAATAACCCTGTCACTCATGGGGGTAAATACAGACCCACATAAGCCAATAACTCACCCTCTCACTCATGGGGGTCAATACAGACCCCTATAAGTCCTTTATTAACCCTGTCACTCATGGGGTTCCAAACAGACCCCCATAAGCCCTTAAATAACCCTGTCACTTCTGGGGGTCAATAAAGACCTCCATAACCCCTTACTTAACCCTGTCACTCATGGGGGTCAATACAGACCCCCATAAGCCCTTCGTTAACCCTGTCACTCATGGGGTTCAATACAGACCCCATAAGCCCTTATTTAACCCTGTAACTGATGGGGGTCAATGCAGACCCCCATAGCTAATTAATTAACCCTGTCACTCATAGGGGTTAATTCAGACCCTCATAAGCCCTTAATTAACCCTGGCACTCATGGAGGTCAATACAGACCACCATAAGCCTCTATTTAACCCCATCTGTCCCATAAGGGTATAAAAAGATTAACCTATTAACACCTACACTACCTACCTACACTACCTACCTATCCCCTAATAAACCCTCCCCACCACACTAATTACAGAACATAATAAAACCTGACTACCAAAAAATAATTAAACCTAAGTCACAGAAAATAAAAAATCTACATTACAGAAAATAAAAAATCTACATTACAGAAAATAAAAAATCCTAAGTTACAAAAAATTTAAAAAAGGTACATTACAGAAAATTAAAAAAAACTACATTACAACCCCCCCCCCCCCCCACTACAGGAACAAATTACACACAAGTAAAGGAAATACATACAGAATACATACAGAACATTACAATTCAATATAGATAAAATAAAATACAATACCCCTTCTATCTAAAAATATATTAAATATACTATCTAAAATACACACTATCTAAAATACATTAAAGACTAACTAACATACATACATATCCCACTATCTAAAATACAATAAATCCTATCTAAAATACACACATACCCCCATCTATCTAAAATACATCCCCCTATTTAATATACAATAAATCCTATCTCCATATACAAACCCTAATTCTAACCTAAAATAAAATAATTAAGACCACTTACCTTTGCAGATGTCCCTTCAGATCACCAACCTAGGGGGGAAAAAACAACACAAATTCGTACAACACATTTACATACAATAAATAAACATTGTAAATGTTCTAAATATTCTACTTACATTTCCATCATGTCCCAATCCTTCTTAATTGACAATGGTGCCTTCTGATTGGCTGAAAACACTGTCACTCAAATTTCAGCCAATCAGAAGGCACCAAGGTGTAAGCCAATCAGAATGGGATACACCCCCATGGGGTGATTGGCTGGAGGCATCTAAGCATTCTGATTGGCTGCAGTCTAATTGACAGGGAAAACAGCCTGTCAGAAGGCGCTATTCCCTTCAGCCAATCACAAAGGGATACACCCCCACAGGGTGATTGGCTGAAGACATGCACCTTCTGATTGCCTGTAATCTGATTGACAGTGACAACAGCCAATCAAAAGGATCAGATGCCTTTAGCCAATCACCCTGTGGAGGTGTATCCCATTGTGATTTGCTGAAGGCAATAGAGCCTTCTTATTGGTTTAAAAAAAGATTGACAGGTGCATTAGCCAATCAGAATGAGATATGGTGCCTTCCGATTGGTTGAAATTTGAGTGACAGCGTTTTCAGCCAATCAGAAGGCGCCATTGCCAGTTTTCTTCCGGAAAAGTCTTTAGGACGCTCAGTAGCTTTGGGGAGGTCCGCGTAGTAGAGTGCAGATTCTTCCAGGACCCAGCAGGGGCAGAAGAGGAGGCCGGGACATTGCGGGGAGGTAAGTTCAATATATATAATTTTATTTTATTTTGTGTGTGTATATGTTGTAGTAATGTAATGTTTATTTTTAACAGGGGCCACGCCGGAGAAGAAAATAAGAAGGATGGGGACATGCTGGAAAGGTGAGTAGAATATTTAGAATATTTAGAATGTTTATTTATTGTATGTAAATGTGTTGTACAAATTTATTTTGGTTTGGTTTTCCCTAGGTTGGTGATCTGAAGGGACATCTGCAAAGGTAAGTGGTGTTAATTATTTTATTTTAGGTTAGAATTAGGGTTTGTACATGGAGATAGGATTTATTGTATGTTAAATAGGGGGGGATGTATTTTAGATAGGGGGTATGTGTGTATTTTAGATAGGATTCAATGTAGTTTAGATAGAGGGGTATGCATATATGTTACATAGGATTTAATGTATTTTAGATAGTGGTGTGTGTGTGTATTTTAGATAGTATTTATATTTCAGATAGGGGGGTATGTATGTATTTTAGATGGGGGTATTGTATTTTATTTTATTTGTATTGTGTTGTAATGTACTGTATATATGCTGTATGTATTTCGTTTTCAGATGTGCATTTTTTTTCTGTAGTGGGGGTTGTAATGTACTTTTTTTATTTTCTGTAATGTACCTTTTTTAATTTTCTGTGACAGTTTTTTTTGATATGTAGATTTTTTGGAGTTAGGTTTTAATATTTTTTGTAATTAGTGCGGTGGGGGGGTTTAGCAGGTAGGTAGATAGTGTAGGTAAGTAGTGTAGGTGTTAATAGGTTAGTTTAGAGCGGGTTTAGTTTAGCAATGTTTATGTTAGTAATGAGCGCCAAAGGTACTCAGAGGACTAAAAGCCTTACATTGGCCCTCATTCAATTGCAGTTTGGCCAATTGAATAGGGCTCTAAATAAGCACATAGCATATTTTTTTAAAGAAGTGTTTAGTTAGTAAACATCTATACAAAAGCAAGGTTTTCACTAACTTAAAACTTCTTTAACAAAAATATGCTATGTGCTTATTTAGAGCCATATTCAATTGGCCAAATTGCAATGGAATGAGGCCCATTGTGTGCCAAACAGAATTCCCAGCCTTACAATTTTATTGACCATCATTTTTTGACAGGGAGGTCTCTAGTATAATAATAATATTGAATTATTATTTTTAATAATACTAGCACTACTAATAATATATTATTATATTGTTGTTATATTAATATGAACATATTATTTGTATTATTATTATAACTATTATTATTAATATCTAGTAAAACATTAATATGTATTATTATTTATTGTATATATTATATATATTATTTATTATATTTGTACTATTATTATATTTATTACTATTAATGTTATTACTATTAATATGAATATTGTTGTTGTTATAATTACAATTAATTTTACATTTTAAATTATTTTTCTCATTATTTCTAACCTATACACATTGCTCTATTTAATTATAACAGCTTAAGAAAAGTGATTGGCACAAATGTGTTTGAAAATATAATTGCTGACATATTATTAGGCATGGGAATTGGATGCACATGTTTTCTATCATACAGATGAGTTTGCTTCTTGATAAATATTCTTTTATATATGTATTGTGTAGGGTGGCGTGTTGCCTGCTGTAGTGGATGGCATATTCCAATACATTGCTTAATAAATTTGGCCCACAGTGTCTTGCTACAAAGAACTAGGCCATCTGCCTTTAGTTAAAATGGCTATTAATTATAAGTCCAAGTGAAGCTTATGCGTAATGCCTATTACAGAAATCCTCTCTGAACTGCACTCGATATCAGTTGAATGTGTCACATACAGCAGCATCTATTAAATCGCTTCCTTAGACTCTGTAAAATGACAGAGCAGTGTACTGGAACATTCACAGCTCACAGAGGAACCACGCAGGTTTAAATATAGGGTATGAATTACTGCAATAATATGTATATGGCTTCTCAACACTTGAAATACAGTACTTTTAATAATAAATGCTAATATTCTATGCTTCCCAGTATACTGGGAGGTGTCATGATTTACATTGCACTGCATACTCCAATAATTTGCAAAGGAAGTGCATTTTTCCATGTGTGTAAATAATTTAAAGGCGCACGGACAACTAAAACTAACAAAAGCTGTGCATACCCCAAAACTCATCTATTGAAAGTTTGTCTATATATAATTATGGTGTGCATAATTTTATGAAGGCACTACTTAGGTTTTTTTTGTTTTACATAAATGGTTTAACTAGGTGACTTTCATCCTGCTCAATATAATTGATATGTGAAATGTACACTTTACTTAGTTCTAAGAAGTCCCCAGAGAATGGTTTCTCACCTTCTGGAATCTCCCGCTATCTTCCTGTTCTCTCTCATGTAGGCGCTTCACACTATCAGTGTCTCATGATGCTCAGACACACAGCATGTTTGCAGCAGAGCAGTGTGAAACACTATTAGTGTGAAGTCCCTCCCTGTGGAGGTCACAGCTGTGAAACATGGCACTCTTAATGGACCACTGCACAATGAAAAAAAAATGTTTGAAAATGTTAAATTGACTCAAAATATAATTAAGTTGGAGTTGTACATACAGTTTTTAATTAGGAAAAAATAAATAGTTATGCTTCGGCAGGACCCGGAAGAGATTGGTGTAAGTTAGATTGTAAGTCTGCTAGTTTCTATTATAAGTACTTTGGGAATTCACCATGGACATTGGATTCCTAGGTCAAAGACAGGGTCCTCCTTCCTTTGCTAAATGTTCATCTGTATTTATTTTTGTCTGAACCTAATATATGTACAGCGCTACGGAATATGTTGGCGCGTTATAAATAAACTATAATAATAAAGTTGTTTGTATGAGAGGAGCATTCACATTTCTGGAGAGCTGTTGCTACAGTGAATGGCACAAGGGCCCTGCTTCTGGGCCAATGAGAGGGAGTGGATGTTGCGTTTAATTCAATCTTATCCAATAAACTTTACAGTGGCTCTCTGACCCCTCCTTCCCCACCCCTCGCAATACACTCATGAGGAGGTGATATAACAAACACAAAATGTATTCCTACACAGAGTCTTCAAAAATGTAAATGTTTTATGTGGCTTTTCAGAGCTGCTAATATTGTTAGTTTCTTGAACTGCAGTGGCCCTTTAAATAAAAGAGAATTGGAAGAGAGGACAACTCCAGAAGCTGAGAAACTATTACTCTTGAGAGCCTTCTTAGAACTAAGTGAAGTGCACATTTTATAACAATTACATTGAGAGGGATTACATTAATTTTCACATACACATGAACAGTAAAGCCGGACCTACCTGCTTCACAGAGAAATAACTAATTGCAAAACACTGTGGTGTACAGGACTAATAGCCTCATTCAATTGCTGCAATTTTGAGATCCGGGGTCGCAAGTAGATGTCGCAAGCTACTTTGCTTTTCTATTGCCTTCCATTTGTCAAATCGCAAGTTACCTCCCTCAAAGCCTTTGATCTTTCACGGTCGCAAGAGTTGCGATTGCTAAAATCGTAAATCGCTATTCGAATGCTCTGATTCTCCCTCTCTAACCACTCCGTCAAGCCCGCAAATGGCTAAACTCGAGCCACAGTTTACTGGGACCAAGGAGGTCTCGCAAAGGGCTTAATGACAAATCGGAGCACTTTAAAAGCAAATAAAAAATCAATCCTGTACTCTTATTAAAAATGAAAGTGATGTTAGGTCTTAGAATTAACAGCAAAACATTCTCAAGCTTGCAAATCAGGATAAATAAATACTTTATTTCATGTTAAATTTTCGGCCAGAGTCCAAAGGGCTTCAACCTCCAAACCCGTAGGACTTTGGAATCCAACCTCCATATTTCATTGAAGTCCTAAGTGCTTGAATAACTAGTTACGGTCTTGGAGGTCATTCAAGCCCGTCAGACTTTGGACGGAAATCAAACATGAAATAAAGTATTGCATTTTGGCAATGGGCGAGCTTGAGAATGTTGTGCTTTTAATTCTAATGTCACCCATTATGCTCCCCATCATTTACAGTGCTGGATTGATTTTATATTTGCATTTAAAGAGCTCCATTTAAAGAGCTTTGTTTGGCTTGACCACGGGTTACTGGCTTGCGTCCACGATCATGTTCAAGCCTGCAAAATGCTACTGTCGAGTGCATGGTTTCTGACTCTCGAGACTGGGGCCTAACTTATGGGCCCGGCCAATTGAATAGCACCTTAACAGTCCTATTAAATTGTGATTCAGCTCTATTTAAGAACACAGCATTTTTTTTTTTACAGAAGTTTTTAGTTAGTGAATTTCTATCCAAAAGCAAGGTCTTCACTAACTAAAAATTTCTGTAAAAAAAATAAGCTATATGCTTAAATAGAGCCCTTTAAAATTTACAGAATCACAATTTAATAAGGCTGTAAATCGGTGCAGTCCCACAAACTAAGTCCCACTGTTTTGGACTTACAATCCTCAATTGAATGAGGTTCTAAGACAAGTTTTATTCTTATATTTAAAATAAAAAATATAATAAACTTTCCTTAATTAGGAAATATGTTAAATTGTTATTATTTCTTTAATAGTGTGATAATGTATTGTGTTTGAGTTACAGGAACACTGTATGCTTTTTAAAAGGCATACTACCCATGCAAAAAGGCAAAATAAAAAAACGAAAAAACTTAAATTTACTTTAACTTTTTATTTTTATTCCAGGTGACTGCATTTTCAGCTCTGATCAAGATACACATGTCCTCCTTTGTTGCTCTGTCACTCTACAAGAGCTATATGTAAATTATAAGTGTGTTAGTGCAAATTATACCTCCATTCTCCAGGCTAAGCCATGCCATGCACACACCACCATAATTTATATAGAAGCTTCCTAGAGCGGCAACAACACAAATTGGGCATGTATTACTTGATCAGAACTGCAAATGGAATGAAATAAAAAGTTTTAAAAAGGGCTAAGTTTAAGGTTTTATTTTTAATAATATGATCAATAATCATGGGTAGTATTCCTTAAAAAAAAAACAAAAAAACTTCATAGAGGTCCTTTAACATATATAACATATATACCAGTTAAATACTGGATTGAATGTATGATGATTTGTATACACAATTGAGGCAAACCAGTATTTTAGCCAGCAATATAATATAAGCTTGAGTGCAATCCAGTTATTAAATATTACAACCTATATCACGGTGTACAAAGGAACCAATGAGGCCTCACAACATCCATTTTTCATATGCATTCAGGAAACCCTGTTTAGTAGGAGTACTTCTAATCATCACAGGCAGGTCTGCCATGACAGCTATGGGATCAATTCAACACTGGAGTGCTTCTCCATAATTATCTACAATGACTGGGACTGATGATGCTTTCATATATTTATATTCACAATAATATCCTAAACATCAATGTCCATCCATATCGCTTTAAATAGGAATATAACACACACTAAAATATATGTGTCATGTATTTGTCATTAAAAAAACAGTTTCAGTGCAGAGCAGAACATTCATCATGCGTGTTAAGGGATGCATAGTTCTTTCATTGCTCTTTCTCTTGTACTTTTCAGCTCTGATGATTTTACAGTAATTGGTGACAGGGCCTCATTGTCATCCTTTTATGTATTGGTGGTGGTAAGTGTATTTCAGTAAATCTCCCCTAAGGAAACTCTGGACTGAAACATTGTTTTTTTAAATTACTTCAGAAAAAGAATATGTCATTCCTATTGTTATGGTGTCAAGAGTTAAGCTAGGAAAGACTCTTACAGCCTTATTAAATTGTGATTCGGCCAATTGAATAGGGCTCTATATAATCACAGAGCATATTTTTTTACAGAAGTCCTTAGTTAGTGAAGACCTTGCTTTTGGATAGAAGTTCACTAACTAAAAACTTCCCTAAAAAAATCAAAATGCTCTGTACTTATATAGAGCCCTTTCCAATTGGCCGAAACGCAATTTAATAAGGCTGTTAGTGTCCTTCTCTTAGAGGGGCTCTAACTGACCATAAGGGTTTTATATTGATTATGGCACCACTGGGAGGTATTCACCTAAGACATGCCACCTAACATTTTAAGTGGACAACAATGGACACAGATTGTTAAAGTGCCAATGTTTGCGATTTTCACGTTGAACCTATTTTTTAGTTCACCTTTAACATAAAAAATAAATTTGCAAACAGTGACAAAGCAAAGCTTTAATCAAAAAATATAGTTTAAATATATGTTACCAAATGAATGGCTGTTGCTGTATTTTTACCCACCTCTCTCATTGTTCTTAACACTATTTCAAGGAAGTAAACGATTTTAACTGAAATATTACACATTATTATGACCTGCAGCTAATATCCCGAATAACCACTGTGTGCAGCACAGACAGCAGCTAGACGGCGTGGTAGTGAGTCAATAAGATGCTGGAAGGTTGGCAAGGGTATCTGGAGCCATGCAGACTGCAGTGCATCCAACAGCTGCTAAACAGTGCGTGGTGGAGGATCCATACGGCGAACATGGTGATCAAGGTGGTCCCACAGGTGCTTGATTGGGTTCAGGTCCGTGGAATTTGGAGGCCAGGGAACCAGCGCACTCGTGGACTCTCTATTGTAACTGAATTTGATGAAAATAAGTGGACATGGTCAGACTAAATTAGAACAATTTATTCAATTGTATTATTCAAATGTATCCCAAAGAGGGACAGTTGGGTGGAGGTTTGCTATTCTAATACATGTACTAATAGATGCTGATGAGAGTCAATTTGCTTGTGAACAGTGACATTACAAAACGGCAACTGAGAAACCTGCAATACATATATAACATAATTCTAGCCACAACCCTCATATAATGCCTTATATCTAGATTATGTGCCTGGGGTAGACCAATGACAGCTATTTGAGCATCATATTAGTTCTGTGCCACACATTTACTTGTGCTTGTTTTACAATAACAAAAATACTGAATATATTTTTAGATTCTTACTTTTCCATGATATGATCAAGTTGGGGTTCTCTTAATTAGAGAACGTGTGGACAGATTTTATTGTGATAACACTAAAAATAATATTAATTTAAAAAGATGTAATATTTTCTACATTTTACTGAAATAATTGCTTTTTGATACGGTTGAAGCAGAAAACATCTGTGTATCCACATGAGTTTCTAGTTTGCAAAGCAATTTCAATATGTTTGTTTTCATTAGAATGTGCAGCATGTGACAGTGTATTAACATGTGATGTGTCGCAAATTAAAATCTCCATATGTTGGTGGAAATTAAAAGTGTGGTTGAAATGGAGAGAAATATAAGAAATATGCATCAATAAATCCAAGTGTCACTTTGCTTCTACAATTTAGTTAGATTAAGCTGTGCAATTTCTAAAAACAAATATTTGTTGTATTCCATATTTTTTGTTAATCGTTGTGGTATTTTGCTTATTAGACAGCCATATTGCAGTTGTTCCTAAAAGGTTTAGAAATCTTGAAAAAGCGATTGAGGCATAGTGTATTCAGCTCAATATAAAGTATATCAAAGTTTTCCTGTTTTTACCGTTTTCTAATCTAACACATGCTGCTTATATCAGACACACACATGACATTGAGTCATTCTATACACATACAGATTTACTTTATTTAAAAATAAAATGTGTTTTCCACACCCCCAGAGCTGCTTACATAGGCACTGTGTACCTACCAATAAAAACACTACATCTGGGTGTTTGTAATCCTATACAGTACTAAATTTCAAGCCAGCAGCAGCACATTGCAGAGATCCACACAGCAATGTCTGACTCTTACTTGTTTCCTTGTGCAGGTGCTACACATTCCATAATATCTTGCTGCACAAACTGCCATCACAAATTGAAACAATGTATTAGCTCCCTGTGATTGGCCAAAACAAATTATGCATTTTAGGCTAAATTTAACAGGGATTTCCAGGGGAGTTAGCTCTTAAAATCAACTCAAGAGATTTAACTTTAGGGTAAGTATAATAATGTTTACTTTTTTCAAGCAAAAAATGGTTTTCATACACTGCTGATTCTCCTCTATCAGATTCACTCATAATCCATAAAACTTACATATGCCTTTAAAGGGCCAGTTAATTCAGCATAACTTGGAGCACACCACTGTAATGTACTCAAGAAAATATGTTGAAATACTTTTTGAATTTTTTAAATAGGTGCCTTTTTCACAGAAAATAAATCATAAATTAAGTTCTGTTTACATGATAATTAGGCAAGTCCCCCAGGCAGACTGAGAGCAAGAGCTGCTGTGCACAGAGCAGACCAGAGAGAGGGTTAAATGTTCCAAGATTCATCTGTGCAGGGAAAGGACTGCTAGAAACTCACAAATATGCTACTTGGGGGTTAACAGATGGCTGATTACATTCCTGAAAGAGACTAAAACTATCATTCTTTCTGTTCACAGAGTTTTGAAATGGCTGTTCCCAGCAGATGCTGTAACTCGTGGGGCAGTCTGCGGAGTGTCTGTAAACAACCTGAGACTGCAAATTTTTAACTGTTCTTAGTTTAATTAAAAAAAAACCTTAGATCACTTTAACACAGAATCTTGTGCTCTTTCATACAATGAAAAGCACTTATATTGAGGTAAATGTCCCTTTAAAGACTGCCATTTAATATAGCACCTTGAAAGTATAACTCAATTGAAGCTACAGGTAGACTAGCAGTCAAAGATAGAATCATAAATATGATTTCCTCCAAAATGATTTTTTGTCTTGCATACCTGCTAATGTTGTTATTTTGTTACATACTTCACAAGCATGTGAAGATTTTACAAAGTGACAGTGCTCTTTTCATTTGACTACCAGATTAAGCCCGTCTATTTTGTGAACTTGTTTTTTTTCTTCCTTTGATGGGAAAGGTATCAGAGTGCTAAAGAAGAAATGAGTCCCCCAAGCTATATAAACTGTGAGTAGGATTGGAAGCGGCACTAAGCCAAAAAAATTGAAACACTAATTTAAAATTGGAAACATCATTTACTGCAGCAGGAGCAACATATGTTCTGCTGCATAGGAATAAATCAAACCCAATCCACTGCTAACAAAGGCATTTCAATATGCTTAGCTGTAGACTAGTGTTGATTAAAAAGCTCACTAGGGGAGGCACAAGCACATATCCGCTGGGTGCGCAGGCTTCAGACATTATGCACTCAACTGAATTTTGGAGGGAGGGAAGATAATCAAAATCATTTCATTCTCTGTGTTTCCGTTCAGAGCTTTTTAGTGTTATGTTACCAGAGAGTCTGTCAGGGCACTGCAGCCATTGAGCTTTTATAAATAATATGGCATCCAGCAAAGAGAGTTAAAATAAATGCATTTGTTCATGTTTTAGTCAGGTTTTTCATGGTGCTGCAAGATAAGATGTATTGTATTTATACACATTATTGTTGTTGTTTAGTCATTCAGTCGTATCCAACTCTCCATTACCTTATGGATTGCAGCACGACAAACACACCTTCTGCCTGGTTGTGCTTATCCATAATGTTTTAATGGCAAAGATACTGGAGTGGGTTGCCAGTTCCATATCCAATGGGCTGTGATTTGTCTGACATCTCTGCTATTACCTGCCCATCTTGGGTGACTTTACATGGTATAGTTCACATCTTCATCGAAGTACACAAGCCCCTTTACCACAGCAAGGTAGCAATCCAGAAGGGGATTTATACACATACTCATTGGTCTGTAAATTCTCTCTGTGTCAATCTGATTTTTTTTAGTCTAATTTTGTTTCAGCAGGCTACCTTAAAGAGCTTGCAATCTGTTTCAATCTTTTGTAGTGTATACAACCTTACTACCGTTCCAGTGCTTAACCCGATCCATCAACTGAAACCAAAAACTTAAAAACAGGAACTTTATTAGAAACTCATAAAAATATACAATGAAGACCCTCTGAAAGTACCAATAGCATCCTGGTTGGATGAGTCAATAAAGAAATAAAGTTAAGGTATACAAAAACCATTCAGAAGAAACCAAGTTTATGCAACACAATCCCTGTGTCTCATTACAGAGACCTCCTATCTTCGATTGTAAGTCTGCGCGTTTCAATCCTGCGTCGGTGCTTTGGGGAAAGTGCTATGGACACCAGATTCCAAGCTCAAAGACAGGGCCCTCCATTCATTGCAATGTGTGAATCTTGAACTTGTCATTGCCTGTAACTAAACTTATGTATAGCGCCATGGGATATGTTGGCGCATTACAAATAAACAATAATAATCTGAGGGGATATGGTGTGCCAACCAAGCTGGCTAGTAGCCCTACAATAAAAAAGTATAGACTGAATCAAATTGATCACATACCAAACCAGAAGTATGAAAATATATAAAAAGCTCGTTCGTAGCGTTAAAAACAACCTTAGCGTATTGTAACCCGCATTGGGATAGAGTGTATGTGCAATGTGGGTGTTACCCATCATATAACCTCCCTATTCGGTACAGAAAATGCTGTGTACAAAAAGTGCTTACCATTCATCATGTTACACTAAAGATATTAATATGTTATAATTTAGCTTTTAGGTTGCAAAAACAGCTTGAGAGCAATTTGGTATATTATACTACTATATTATAATTAAACCTCTTTCATTTCAATTGCACATTTTTACATATATTATAATTATCTTTGAACAAAGTGTTTCTAAATAAAGATGTAAAGAGGTATGAATAGAAACACATGGCCATTGGTAAATTCAAATAGATTGCTTAAAATTGCGCTACTCGAAACTAGAGGCTTTCACACGTTACATAAATGGACACTGTAAGGTTTCCTGTTACTGCATAACTAATTAGTACAATAAATAATATTATTATAAATAAATTGAATTTGAGGTGAATAATTAACTGTCACAGCAAGGGTGATAAACAGGAAAATAATTTCCAGGTAGCATACTGAAAATAAGAATAATGAAAGAAGTTTTAACAATTATAAGTCTCTGTCATTACACTGGGAATGCTTTTCCTGTTTATCATTCCCTGCTAGAGATAATGAATCACCTTAGATAAAATTACTAGTTTATGCTTAAAACACCTAGCTTTCAAGCTCTCCAAATTTATAGTAAAATCAATTGCAGTTATATAATGTATAATTTTAATTTCACAAAAAAGTTTATTTGAAATTGTGTATTTCGAATATACAATTAAATGTTAGCAATTTTCACGCACGCATGAATACTACTAACTTTGTAGTTATATGAAAAAGTCCTATATGATGCTGCATATACAACGTACGTTTTATTCAAGTAGTAAATTACTTGATGATAATAATAGCATCCCAGTATTGCACTCCAGTAAAATCAACATTGCCATTAATCCTAAATGTAAACAGGTTTCAGAAAACAACTGGGTGATAGATTGGATCCTATGTATTCACACAGTTTATTTATAAGTGCACATTTTGTTCCTTTTTTAGTGATTGTAACTTTAAACACGAGTTATAGTTGATTGAGCTGCTATAAGTTATATTATCATATCAAAAGCATGATGCATTTACAATTTTTACATATGCCCATCTCTAAGTGTATTGACAACAAGGAATATTTTCTCATTTTTAAAACAAAATATATAAACATATCAGTTTTGTGGATAGTTTGTAATTCCTGATACTAACTTTGCAACAGATTGGACATTTAAAGAATGATTAAAGCTGTACATTTTGGTAAATTTATTTTTTAGCAAAAACAAAAATGAGTTGTCTGGTTTTAACACTTTTAACAGAGCGAGGATCAGCAGGAGGATGACTTCAAATAATGGGAATAGTCACACTCTGCCTCTACCATGCGAGAAAGTATTGCCGAGCTAGGAGATACCCTCTAATATTTGTAAAATTCTCTTTCTGTCTCCCAGACATTCTCCTCAACTGTCTTCACCCTCTCCTTTCCCTTACTCTCACACACACGTACATACATGCTCATTACTGGATGCACCTATGCTCTCTCATACATAGTCTTAAACAGGCTCTCCCACACTATTGTACTTACTCTTGTGCACTCTCATTCAAACACAAGAAAACAGTCATGCACACATTTACTGTCTTATATTAATGGCCGGATCTTCCATTAGGCGAGTTTGGCACTCGCCTAAGGGTGCTTCTCATTGAAGGGCGCCTGATTTTTTTAAAATCAATTAAAAAATATATAAATATATATAAACTCGAGCCCTCTTACAACTGAGACCCGCCTGCATTTGGGGTGGGCAAGGGTGATGTGCTGCACAAAATTGCCCCTTTATGTATTTAAACAATTTGGTGCATGCTATCAGGGGCTCCTGGATTTTACTTCCTAGAGGCTCCAAAAGCTAAATCCGGGCCTGCTTACATTTATCTATGCATACATGAACTCTGTCTCACATGCAGTCACACACTCATTCTTATATACTCCCATATGTGTACTCATATACAGTACGCTCACATTCAAGTATATACTGACTTTCAGACACTATATTTTACATGAACCGTTCACATACACTCAAACTAATGAATGAACACACGACTTGAGTGGGTGTATGTCTTTAGAATGTGAGATTATACCATAGGGATGCAAGAACTATTGGATTGATTGGGATTTCATTATTTTACTGTTATAAGGGCAATATAATAGTACTATAAAAGGCCATTATAATTTCAATGACGTACATTTGTTTTATTGCCCTTTTTTCTTTCATTGAGTATTTTTATCATGTGGCACTTTTTCTTTGCTTTCCCTGATAGTTTCAGGAGATGAATCATGGTAAGTTTTCTTAAAACTCTGATTATGAAAATGTAAAGTTTGTTTATATAATGAATATAGCAGATGTTTGGTAAATAAAGACAGCCCGGCACACCAGGATATTACAAATTACGTTGTAATATTGTTATGTTTGTATTCTCTCAGCCTTAGGCATTGTCTTTTCTTTGGATTCTAAACGTGTTACCCATTCCGTAAAATTGTTGCTACCCAGGGATTTAGTTGCCTATAAAAAAATAACATCCCACATAAAAAACATCTGTAATGGTTTTTAAGTAGCAACATTTCTTCAGCTTTTGTAGACAATTTTTATCAAAAGCTGGTAAAATGGACAATATAATAGCATCAGAGTAATTTGTGCTTTGTATAGTGTTTGGTTAATGCTAGATTCATAATTTTGTAAAAAGGCAAATTATGATGCAGTACATGAGGATGCTATGAAGGATACAATACATAAGGATGCAATACCTTGGTATGAGAGAATAAGTAGTATGTATGTCATGTTAGCATGTATTCTATGCAGCTAGGTGTATCACACTGAATCTCTATTTGTGGCAGTAAATATATTTTTCATAGTAAAAGCTTATCACCTATATTCTTAGCATTCACAATCTGTACAACCTATTGTGCCCAACTCTCACACAGCTTGTAGCAGGCAGTCACGTCCAGTGGCTGCAGTCTGTGGACTGTTACCATCCTTTAATTCACTCTCAATGAAACTCTCTAGAGTTTAAGCTCTTTGGATTAGTGACTTTAGGTTAGTTCTATAGAACAAACCCAATTAGGTATTGTTTGTTCTAAGATGAGCACCTCTACTCTTTTTATTTAGTTTTTCTCACCTTAAGGATGATAGGTGGAACCAGACACGGACTTCTTGGCGACTGTACCTTAGGGAGTACAGATGCACCTCACTGACGAGGCCCACAGAGGCTGAAACATACGTCTGGAGTTTGCTTTGCCTCCTGTTCAGGGTAGAATTGCCTGGTATTTCCAGGCTGGATCACTATTATGAGTGAGACCAGACTGATACATTACAGGATATTTCTCCCTGAGAATGGCACAAGAAGGCTAAAAGAGGCTGCTCTCTGTGTAGGTAACCAGACCTATAGGACAAACCTACTTAGGTGTTGTATGTTTTCAGATGAGCACCTCTACTCTTTTTGCTTAGTTCTACAGGCTATCTTTGTATTGCTTCATTGTTTTGTTTTATGTTTGTTATTTGTGTATAAATAGCCCTACAGAATATGTTGTTGTTTTATAAAGAAATCAAGGTGCATATATACTGAGTCATTGTTTGGTGATATAAGTTATTCCTGTTTTGGCAGCAAATATGTTTTTTTTTAAATATTAAGGCACTATCTGAGAAGTCTTAACACATTTTTTATATTAAGCTGATTGGGAAGACTAGAAGCATCATTCATATTGCACTAAAGTTTTTTTTTTTCAAATACCCACAGGATCTGGACTGCTGTGACCATTCTGGCTTCCTGATGCCTTTGGGTCTGTTTTCTGGATTCCTCTCTATGCCTCCTGCCTCTGACCTCCTGCTTGGACATTCGCTTATGATCGTTATCTGACAGCTTTTTGACCCTGGACTGTCCTACTTTGATATCTGGGCCCTATTTATACTGTCATTGTAGTATAGCTGTTCCTGCTACTGGGTTCCTTCAGTAAAGCCTTATAAAATGTGAAAAGCTCAGTTGCATAAGAAGTCCAATTAGACACCATATAGAAAGTCCTTCAGTTCAGGGTGGTGACAGTTCAATCTTGGGCCATACAGGTCCTTGCTGGTGGGGTTCAGGGGTCTCCCATTCTGGCCCTCCACAAGTTAGGCATGACAGATTCCAACAGCCCTGGGTATACCCAAGTTCATAGGCTGTTCAGAGATATATAGTGTCTTTTAGCAATCCTACTGCTAAATTCAAAAATGCATGTTACAAAAATGTTAGTTATCACCACTGCCTAGCACACTACACAGTCATTAACTAAAAATGATTGTTCCTACTATAGACTAATATTACATGTTTAAAAGTGGTAATCCCTTCTCAAACTACAATCATTTTTCCATTTAAGACACCACGATAAAATAAAGTGCATTTTTGTCATGATTTTACTCAAAACTCAATCTACCTATCTTTCAATAGAACTCATATTGTGATAGAACTTGGGGATTGATTATCAGCAAACAAATCTTTTATTGCAGCTGAAAAAGGTAGTTTTAGAAATTAAAAAAAAAGGAACTAGCAAAATTACATTTGTAGTGGACGGTCACCACAAAAATAGTTATGACAGCAGTGACATTACTATGCTTGGCATACAAAGAATTTCATATTGAAAACTAGATGCTTAATTCAAACCAAACCACAGTTTGGTCAACCAAAAATGCTTATTTCACACAATTCCACTGTTTGTGCATTATAGATGGGTCACAATATGCTTCCCTTGGGTTAAGTGTATGTTTCTATATATATATATTTGTTCCACAGTAATAGGAAAAAGGCAATTACAAAAGCAGGTTGTACACTGATAAGGAGGTGTAGGAAACTTCAATCACATACAAACCATCAAACTGAAATGAACCAGAGGCAGAAAAGGTAATTTTGCAAAGTTAGTTTGTCTACTTAATTTCTAAGCTTATCGTGTATAAGGGACAACTCCACACAGAACATAACAGTTCTTCTATTTCCTCCTACACCATCTTCCCACAATTAATCAATTCTCTCTTGCTTCTAAAACCATTTAGATTTCTTGTCTTCTAGAACTACTATTGCTAAATTCAAGCAAGTTTTAAAAAAACTGTATCTCCCCAGCAGTAACTGTCCTACATTATGACACATTTCTGTACTATGATTGACTAATAAAATGAGCATGCAAATGTTAAGGTATTCTCAGAAAACAATCCTTTTTACATTTATGTGACTAGTTAAAGATTAGCCAACAAAAAGTCAGTTTTGACACAAAATGTGCCAGACCTATTGTAATCCATGCTCTCCTCCACTCTTATTTGCTCCCACAAGCTTCTCTCCTTCCTCCAGTCACTGATCCTCCATCTTCTAATGTTCATAAGCAATAATGCTTTTGCAAGTCCCACTCTCATCTCCTCTAACTCTCACTGCTTATTTTGCTGGCTGCTGTAGACATGTCTCCTAACCTAGGTCCCTTATTCATTCCCATCTTTTATCAGCCATGCTCAGCCCCTAGGGCAGTAAACACCCAAAACCACCATACCTTTTTTTATTTTTTTATTTATAAATATTTTCAGACATGATACATGCAACAATGTAAGAAACATATACCTTTTTTTATTTTTTTATTTATAAATATTTTCAGACATGATACATGCAACAATGTAAGAAACATATACAGCTTCCGTTTCCATCACTTATTATTATATCAATTCTTGTGTCTGTAAATAAATAGTATTGATATATTTTACATAGTGACATTTAAAAATCGGACAATATACAAACATAATTGAAATCTCTTTGGTTTCAATATGCAATATTCATAAACAGGTCAAATAAACATAAAAAACATAACACATAGGGTACCCAATAGAAGCAGCTGGTCCTTCTCTGACATATATTTATTCCAAATGTTTAATTTTAATTTGGTTTTATTTATCAGTCCTAATTCCTAGAAATCCATTTTTTGTTAACAATTGCCATTATTTAACTCTAAGAGGGCACCAAAGACTGGCCACATTTGCGAACTAGTAGTCAAAAAGCAACCATAATAACATGTATAATAAACACTTTAATTTCTAAGTTATAATCTATAGGGAATATGTGAAAAAGAACCATCTCGAGTAAGGGCAGTATAATTTTTTAAAATATTTGTTTTTCTAGAAACTTTGAATTATATTGCATTACCACCAAATATGGAGACAGGACCCAATCTGCCCACAATCTCTCCAGTATTTTGCAAACCCCCCATAACTTAATACCCAAACCTTCCACTTTGCCATTCTCATGTGCCCTCTGGAATGCAAGGTCTATTTGCAACAAACTCACTTTCATTAACAACCTTTCTATTTCCCACTCACTCAATTTACTGGCTATCACTGAAACCTCGCTCACTCCTTCGGACAGTGGCCTTCACTTCAGTTACACATTTCGATCTGGTAATAAGCAAGGTGAGGTGTAGGCATATTACTTTCCTCTTGCTGCACATTTAACTGCATTCCCCCAGTTCCCTGCCTCCAATTGTCATCCTTCGAAGTTCACACTATCTGCCTCTTCTCACCCATCCCTCTGCAAGTTGTTGTGATCTACCACTCGCCTATACCATCTTCTTAATTTCTGGACTATTTTGTTGCCTTGCTTCCTCACTTTCTCTCTTTCAACATACCTTCACTGGTTCTTGGAAATTTCAACATTGCCATTGACAGTTCTACCTCCCCTACAGCCACAAAACTACTTGCATTTACCTCTTCTCTTGGCCTCTCGCAATGGACAGAATCACCAACTCTGTGATGGTCACTCCCCTGACCTAATTTTTACAAATCTCCCATCATCTCCCATCATCTCCCCACTCCCTCTTTCTCACCACCATCTCCTAACCTACAGCCTCATCACACCTTCCCTCTTCTCCCCCGGCCAACATAACCCACAGAAACCTGCAAGCACTTGACCCACAACATCCACAACACCCACCCGCTATGCTACAACTTCTCTGTTCCTTCACTACCCCATCTTGCCCTCATATTGCCACCACACATTGCAACTCGACTTTAACTTTCACCATTTTCTTGCTCCTATAACCACAGGCAGATGACCTCACACCTTCTTACAACCATGACACACTACATCCAGAGGTGTTCCCGTACTGATGAATGACTATTGAAGAAGTATTGCACTTCAGCAGACTTCCTCCACTACAAGTTTAATCTACATTCCTATCACTATGACCTCATTCTTGCTAAACAGTGCTACTTCTCATCATTAATATCCAAATTAGCCTCCAATCTCAAACGTTTGTTTGCTACATTCAACACCCTCCTCTGCCCTCCACCACCTCCTGCTCCTTCCTCTACTAGCCACTCGTTGTGGTCTTAATGTATTCTCCTCTCAGCTAACCGGTCAACACCCAGCCTTTACTGTTACCCATTTCAACATCTATAATGGACGCATTTGAACCTGTAACTGAGGATGAAGTCTCTAGTCTTTTATCCACCTTTCGTCTTAAAACTTGCCCACATAATCCTATTCCATCACAGCTAATCCCACTCTCTACCACTCTTATTCTCACATATCTAAACAATCTTTCCCTAAACACTGGCAACTAACTTTCCATCACCTTTAAAACATAGTTACACCCATTTTTAAGAAAACCTAAACTGATTCAGCTTCTCCATCAATTTACCACCCTATCTCTCTACTTCTTCTGGTTTCTAAACTGCCTGAGCCTTTCATTTACAATCACCTCTCCAAACTCATTTCCTCCAACCAGCTCCTTGACCCCTTCCAATTTGGCTTCTGGTCTGAGGACTCCACAGAGACAGCTATCACTAAAGTCACTAATGACTTGCTCACACCAAGCCAATGGGTTACTTCTCTATTCTTATTCTCCTGAATCTCTCTCTTTGACACAGTTAACCACCCTCTTCTTATCCAAATTATCCACTCTCTTGGCACCCATGACACTACTCTCTCTTGGTTCAAATCATATCTAGAAAATCAAACATTTAGTGTCTCCTTCTCTGGTTCCTCTACTTTGCCTCACTCTCTGACTGTTGCTCTTCTTTTTAGCCTCACTCTTTCTATGTCCTAGAACTATCCCCTTATCTTTTAGCTCATTTTACCAACTGCCTCTCTAGCATATCCTCCTGGATGTCTGCCTGGCAACTCAAACTCAATCTGTCAAAGACGGAGCTCCTAATCTTCCCACCCTCCTTCACAGCTTCCATTCCTCAAATATCTCTCACTGTTGACATTACCATAATCTCCCCCAACTCTCAGGTCCATTGTCTTGGGGTTCTACTGGATCCTGCCCTCTCATTCTTCACATACAATTAATCGCTAAATCTTATCATTTTCACCTAAAACACCTCCAAAATATTGTCTCTCACACAACACAACCAAAATGCTAATACACTCTCTTATCATATCTCATATATTTACTAATTCTGTCAGTCATAAACTGGCAACACTCCAGACATAAGACTGACAAAAACAGAGCACTATTTATAGCTCATGTTATTGTTCCCAAAAATGGTGCATGATTTTAATAAAAATGAATCTTTATTTTCAATTTAAAATCAGAAAGTTAAAAATGTACAGCCTTATTAAATTGTGATTCAGCCAATTGAATAGGGCTCTATATAAGCATATAGCATATTTATTTTACAGAAGTTTTTAGTTAGTGAAATTCTATCCAAAAGCAAGGTCTTCACTAATTAAAAACTTCTGTAAAAAAATATTCTCTGTGCTTATATAGAGCCCTATTCCATTGGCCAAATCACAATTTAATAATGCTGGTAATGTTTAAAAACAACCTCCTGAGGAAATTATTCCTCAGTATCTGCATATGATGACACTAATTCTATTTTGCACAACAGGCTTTTTCTTTATAAATATAAACAGCCTTATTAAATTGCGATTCTGCACATTTAAAAGGGCTCTATATAAGCACACAGCACATTTTTGTTTTACAGAAGTTTTTAGTTAGTGAAGACCTTGATTTTGGATAGAAGTTTACTAACTAAAAACTTCTGTAAAAAAATATGCTATGTGCTTAAATAGAGCCCTATTAAATTTGCAGAATCTCAATTTAATAAGGCTGAAAGTGTTCACCACCCGATTTTCCAGTAATCTTTTTTTATACAGTTTTTAAAATGTAACATTACTTTACTTCATGAATGTTACCAAGCTTCTTCATAAAGCTAATCTGTCATTAATCTGCTTCAATTCTTGTGCATTTGATTTATTTACCGGTCTTGCAGCCTTTTTTTTTATCCTGCCAATTGAATAGAGCTTTATATAAGCACACAGCATATTTTTTTACTGAAGTTTTTAGTTAGTGAACTTCTATCCAAAAGCAATAACTAAAAACTTCTGTAAAAAAATATGCTATGTGCTTATATAGAGCTCTTTTTCAATTGTTTGAATCGCAATTTAATAAGGCTGTTAGTTTTATATTTGTAACTGAGATTACAAATTACAGAGAAAAGATATGCAAAACTACACCATTTGCCTAAATTTAACATCTTAGGTCTCAAAAGATCTTACTAATTCTCTGTGAGAATAATACAATGATTTTATTTTTGCTAGAGACAATATAAGGGTTAATTACTTATTACACATTGAAAATATATATAGGTTGGCTTCACATGATTCTTCTTTACATTTGTTATTGATGCTCATATATTTGAAATAGTGCTTGTTGTTATCTTTTGTTCTTCTTTAACCCATTTTATATTTGATGGCAAATGCAGACGGAGGTGGAGGTTCTACGGCGTAATCACAACCGGTAACATACGCCCACAGAAGCGGGACTTACTACGGATTTACACAAAAAAAAATACGACCCGCAGGACTTATAAAAAATCCATTACGGACTGGCAAAAAGACGACCTTAACGAACAACCCGCGCACAGGGGCAAACATTAATAAACACCAAAATACACACAAAATAAAAATAAAAACCTTAACCACAGCAAGGGGGGACACCCAGGACATTTGAAAGACAGGTTAAACCTCGATTTCAGTCAAATTTACAAAGTTTAGACACTCGAAAATTCCCTAAGCGAGAGAAATAATGGCAGACGGAAAAAACGAAAACGAGGCTAAATGATCCCTAAAGCCGAAAAACACAGCCAAGCACATAAGACTTTTACAAAAATCTGTATGACCTACAACATACACAATTAGCAAGGACGCTAAATTATACAAACCTGCTTACCACATACACATTCGCCACCATTTTACAACACTAACTTACAGAATGCGGAAGTACCAAGCTACACAAACGGCATCCCCTCGCGCACGCAGCCTATTTACACTACACACTGCACACATTGCTGACACTTACACCTCAGCTCAACAACACTGCAAATCTACATTATATGCTACAGGAACATCAAAACAGATTGTTAGCTCTTCAACACATTCCTTGTTGCAGATATTAACTACAAATAGGTAAATATTAATTTATGATTTCATTAATTAATTAGTTAGCATAAAAAAATATACACAAAACAAAAAAAATGAAACACTACAGTATCTCAAACAACCACAAAGACCTTCACCACGCGACCCACAAGGAGCACTAATGGTACTCATAGGACACAAAGTACACCAGGGGAGAGCCTTGCAATCAGCACCAAAACAAGATCAGTGAAGACCTTACAATAGGCGCAAAAGCACCTATGATAACAAAAATACACCAACCCAGAGCCACGTGATGAGCGCCAAAGGTGCTCAGCGCCAGGCTCGCAATGAGCGCCGAAGGATCTCAGACCACCAAAACACTTACTCTCTGTGGCAAACCTTTACCTGCCTTACAATTTTATTGCCGTAATTTTTTGACGGGCAAGACGCTAGTAATAAAATAATAGTATTAATAAAAAGTAAAAATGTATACAGGGGGTTAATAACCCCCTCGTCCATAACTTCCTACCCATATGATCCTGGGTATCCTACGGGACCCCCTGAACACAGACTGCCCCCTATAAGCGTTGGTATCTTCAGGCTTAGATAGTCAGCTAAAATGTATGGGCAATAGCCCAAAATTTGCTTTTCAAATTCAGAATATAGAAATATATAACAGAATTTCAGCTGCAGGAATAAAAGGAACTACACACCCATTTAAGAACCCAAGTAGGTTTCTTCTTTAGGCCTGATCACTTGCTCAGAGAGCAGCATTCTTTTAGCTCACTTGTGCCCTTCACAAGGAGAAATATGGCCAGGGCTGCCTCTGTATTTGGATCCCGAAAAGCCCATTTGTGAGCATTTTGTCAACCTGGTCACGTCGTCAGGACTGGAAGATGCTGATGCCCAGGGTATTGAGGAGTTGCTGTAAGCTTCTGATGAGAGCCTTACCAATGTTGACCTAAAACTGGTACAACAAGGCGTTTGGGCGACCCGAAAACAGTAATTTGTACACTGAGGAACCCAAAGAAATTACGATAGATTTTGTCACTAAAAGTTCTAAGACCATCAATGAAATTGTCGATCAATGTGTAGCAAATGATCCAGACAGTGACCGGAACAGAGAAGCAAGATGAAGCATTTTAGGTGTGGTCTACTCAATGAAAGTAAGATAAAAAACAAATGTACTGGATGACTTCATCTCCACAAAAAAAACAGAATCCAGGATGAGCCAAAAGATTCAACATTGCAAATTTAAAGTTTATATTTCTGCTACTTTTCAGTTTGTGTTTCTGTTATGTTTGCTTTTTGTTTGAAGTTCACATAAAACAAAGAAAAGTTAACATTTTAATTGCAGTTGTGTATTTTTTTTGTGAGTTCCCCTATTCCTATTGACCATATGTTAAAATGTCCTTGTTTAGCGTTGTTTCGCTTAGCACTCTGACTGCCAGGATCCTAGCTGCATTATTATATGGGGTATAGCTATATATATATATATATATATATATATATATATATATATATATATATAAATATATTTTGTGGTAGTTTGACCTGCTACCCTCTAGATTAACAGCAAGAAGTGAATGTATTCTTTTAATCATTTTATTAAAAGTACAAAAAGTACACCACATTATGGCTTACATCAGCCAAATGTATAACAAAACACACAGTTCTCTTGTATATATCTTCCTCAGTAGAACAAGGGGAGCATTTGGCCCGCCCAACTCTCAGAAATACTCCAACCTCCAGGGATCCTTAAACAGTCTTTTGAGATACACAGTTAGACTGCTGCCTTCTCCCTGGGGTTACTTTACACAGACTCTTGTAAGGAAAAATATAATCCTTGACTCACAATCTATGGGACACAGCTTCCTCTGGGACACAGCTTTACCTCTGGGACACAGCTCCCTCTGGGACACAGCTTCCTCTGGGATACAGCTTCCTCTGGGGCACAGCTTCCTCTGGGACACAGCTCCCTCTGGGACACAGCTCCCTCTGGGACACAGCTTTTCCTCTGAGACACAGCTTTTCTCTGGGACACAGCTTTTCCTCTGGGACACAGCTTCCTCTGGGACACAGCTCCCTCTGGGACACAGCTCCCTCTGGGACACAGCTTCCTCTGGGACACAGCTTCCTCTGGGACCCAGCAGTCTTCTGACTGCAATCAGGAACAAACAGCAAGCTTCTTTCTTTAGCTTGCTCTTTGCTGATAACAGCAGCTTATCAACAGGAGCAGATTCCACACACTGCTCACACTGCTTAGGCCCAAGCCTAAGTGAGAGAGACTCCACCCATGGTCTTAAAGGCAATCAACAGCTGGGCTCCAATTAGCCTCTGATCACTGCCCAGAGTTAACTCTTTCCTTCTCCAGAGAAATCTTCCAGCCTCTTTAATTAAACCCACCTCTAGGGGCACTCTTTGCTTCACTCTGTTACAATATATATATATATATATATATATATATATATATATATATTGTGGTGAAGTGCCACCAGGGGTCAGAAGAGAGCTCTTCAAGACTTCTCCCCAGGAGTGAGAGAGTTCACTCCTGCTATAAAAGGCTCCCTTGGAGAAATGGGTGTGGTCCCTGTCAGAAGCCTGTCTGTGAGACAGAGTGTGGAGCTGCAGGCAGAGAGGTGCCTGGGACACACAGGCCCCAGTAAAGAAAGGCTTGAGTTGGAGTTTGTGAGCAGAGGCAGATGCTCACAATATGAGAGCCGGGAAAGGTTGCAGTCCATGAGGAGACCCCAGAAAGGTGATTACCCAGGAGGGGAATGGCTGCAGAGAGAGAGAGAAGGACCTGAGATTACAGGCAAGTGAAACCCCTGAAGAGGGTGAAGTCTTTAAAGACACAGAGAGGCCTATGATTACAGGCAATTGAACCACCCTGAAGAAGGTAATGCTGAACAAGAGAAGCCAGTATTAAATATTGGGACTGTATATAATGAGAGCTGCAAGGAAACTATATTTATTTTCTGTTCATGTTATTTTCATGTGCTGACTGGTCTTAATAAAACATGGAGTGGAATGAAAAGCCTCCTGTGCCTTCCTCCATAAAGCTAAAGAGATGGTTAAAACAGGGCACTGACCCCGCAAGTGGTAGTGACCCTGTCACAATATATATATGTAACGGAGCAGGAACACGCAGTCCAAAATCTCCGCTGGTATACGGTAAAATACCCAAGAGGCACTACAGTTTCACCATTCCCGACCTCCCATATTGGACGACACACAATTTGGGAGTCAAATGAGAACTCACTTTATTTTGTTATTGCAGAAATATTTATACATCTCTTTGGCCACAGGTAATACACATGCCCATATTTGGCCGCACTGTAGTTGGGAAGCTTTTAGAAGGGTTAATAAGGGACAGAATACAAGAATATGTCTATTTGAACAGGATCATAGGTAGCAGTCAACATGGATTTATGAAGGAAAGGTCGTGTCAGACCAATCTAATTAGTTTTTATGAGGAGGTTAGTAGGAACTTGGATCAGGGCAACTCAGTGGATGTAGTCTTTTTAGATTTTTCAAAGGCATTTGATACAGTGCCACATGGAAGACTAGTGAGCAAACTAAGGGATACAGGAATTGCAGTAAATATCTGCTCATGGATCGAGAGCTGGCTAAAAGACAGGAAGCAAAGGGTTGTTGTAAATGGAACATACTCCGATTGGTCTAATGTGATAAGTGGGGTTCCTCAGGGCTCAGTATTGGGTCCTCTCCTTTTTAACATATTTATTAATGACATTGAAGTAGGACTCGAATGTAGTGTCTCCATTTTTGCTGATGACACTAAGTTGTGCAAGGTAATAAAATCAGATAATGATGTACTTTCCCTACAAAAGGATTTGCATAAATTAGAGAAATGGGCGGCTAAATGGCAGATGAGATTTAATACAAATAAATGTAAGGTTATGCATTTGGGAAGGAAAAATAGCCAAGCAATCTATAATCTTAATGGAGCAAATCTAGGGGTATCAGATATTGAAAGGGATTTGGGAGTACTAGTGGACAACCACCTAGGTAACAGCGCTCAAAGCCAAGCAGCGGCTGCAAAGGCAAATAAAATATTAGCATGTATTAGGAAGGGTATAGAAGCCAGGGAAGAAGATATAATTCTGCCACTATACAAATCTCTAGTACGCCCTCATTTGGAATATGGAGTACAATTTTGGGCACCACCTCACAAAAAAGACATCTTAGAGCTGGAAAAAGTACAGAGAAGGGCTACAAAACTAATAAGGGGAATGGAGGGGCTAAGTTATGAAGAAAGACTAGCAAAATTAAACTTATTTTCGCTAGAAAAAAGGCGTCTAAGAGGAGATATGATTACGTTATTTAAATACATCCAGGGTCCATATAAGGCTTTGTCAAGTGAGCTTTTTGTAGCAAGAGATTTTCAACTGACAAGAGGACATCCGTTGAGGTTAGAGGAAAAAAGATTTCACCTTAAACAAAGAAAAGGGTTCTTCACAGTTAGGGTGGTTAAACTGTGGAATTCTCTACCAAAGGAGGTGGTGACAGCGAATTCGATAGACAACTTCAAAAAGGGGTTAGATATATTTCTGAATAAAGAGGGCATTCAAGGCTATCCTAGATAACTAGCGAAGGAATATTGATCCAGGGAGAAATTTGATCGCCAGTTTCTGGGGTCAGGAAGGAATTTTGCTTTTTTTCCCCCTTATGAGACAATTGGCAAAGTTTCAATGGGGTTTTTTTTATGTTTGCCTTCCTCTGGATCAATTAACAATAATTAACAATTAACAATAATAATAAATAGTCCAAATTAAAAAGATCAATAGAGATCTAAAAAGGTTGAACTTGATAGACTAACTCTTTATTCATTCTCCAATACTATACTATTAATAATTATTTAATCAATAATTTAATTAATAACTAATCCGCATATTGCAGATCAGAGGAGATCTTAACAGGTTGAACTTGATGGACTGAAAGTCTTTTTTCAACCTTAATTACTATGTAACTATGTAACTATGTAACTATGTAATACACATAAAGAGAACAATAGGGGGGTCACACCTCCCTGGCAACTTTGATACAATCAGACATTGATTCAATTACACTTCTTTGTTCTTATCTGAGAATGAAAACACTGTATACAATAGACTTCCTTTATCTTATGCAGAGTCGCTGTAACAAGATTATCTCCCATGCCAAGTAGCTGTAAATGTCTGGGACAATATTCTGCAGAGCATCAACCAACATACATATAGTAGGATCATATTTTAACCATAATAATCATAAAACAGGGTAAAACAGTGATGGGTTCCGCTACACACCTCCCCCGTGACCATAAGCCGGCATACACGGTCTGATCCCGACGGATCGGCCTGGGGATGTCCGGACAAAAGTATTTGTTGGTCAATTCTCTAGTTTGACAACCCATCAGCATTACTGCAATTCACATTTACTCACATTTCCCCTATCCCCAGATAGCTGGGATCTGAGCGCACAAAACTACCGAATAGCGCTCAGATCCTCTTCACACAGTTCAATTGCCATGTAGCTAAAGTCTTTCCCATAGTCTTTCATCATATGAATGGGCTCCATGGCATAGCTATCTGGGGTATCACTGCTCCCACAGGGCAAGTACAGAATGACCCCCTGTATGTAAAGGGCCAGAATGAGTGACATACACTCTGGTATGGCCGAACACTGGTTCCAAAGGGCAATATGTACCAGGGCCATAGTCGCAGGGCAGGAGGCTGGCAAACAGTCCTCTCCAAGCCAAAGTGGCGAAGGGCACTTTGTCACACATCTCCCCTTTGGGGGGAAGTCTAACCAGGCACCTGGATATTTTGCTGGGGTGATGGTGCAACACGCTGAGGGGACTTGAGGGGCAGAGGCCAGCGGCACTCTGCCCTGATGCCAGCTCTTCTGCTGGTATAACCTGCAGGACATCCTGCTCTGTACAAGAGACAAAGGGAGGGCAGAGGCCGACTGCACTCTGCCCCGCTGTCAGCTCTTCTGCTGGGGTACTTGGGACATATTCCGGCTCAGTAGCCAGGGAAACGTGGGGGTCAGTGGGGGTTAACATTTCCTCTGTTAACCCTGGGGCCACATTAGAAGTTAGCTGGGGAGGGGAATTTGTACTTACCCCCTCCTCCGGTTGTCCCAGTGACGGTAGTTGGGGATCTGGACAAGCTGTGGGCGCAGAGACCACGGTCCCATCTGCGCCGTCTGGGAGATTGGTGTCTCCCCTGGTTAGGGTAAACTGTCGCTGGGGGGGAAGGACGACACCTTCTGCCCCCTGTGTTTCACACTGCCGCTGGGGGGGAAGGACGACACCTTTGGCCCCCTGGGGTACCCACTGCCGCTGTGGAGGAAGGTCGACACCTTCTGCTCCCTGGGGTACACACTGCCGCTGGGGGGGAAGGACGACACCCTCTGCCCCCTGGGGTTCACACTGCCGCTGGGGGGAAAGGACGACACCTTCTGCCCCCTGGGGTTCACACTGCTGCTAGGGAGGAAGGACGGCCCCTTCTGCTCCCTGGGGTACACACTGCCGCTGTGGGGGAAGGCCGACACCTTCAGCTCCCTGGGGTGCACACTGCCGCTGGGGAGAAAGGACGACACCTTCAGCTCCCTGGGGGAACACACTGCCGCTGGGGGGGAAGGCCGACACCTTCAGCTCCCTGGGGTACACACTGCCGCTTGGGAGGAAGGACGACAACTTCAGCTCCCTGGGGTACACACTGCCGCTGTGGGGGAAGGCCGACACCTTCAGCTCCCTGGGGTACACACTGCCGCTGGGGAGGAAGGACGACACCTTCAGCTCCCTGGGGTACACACTGCCGCTGGGGGGGAAGGCCGACACCTTCAGCTCCCTGGGGTACACACTGCCGCTGGGGGGAAAGGACGACACCTTCTGCCCCCTGGGGTTCACACTGCCGCTGGGGAGGAAGGACGGCCCCTTCTGCTCCCTGGGGTACACACTGCCACTGGGGGGGAAGGCCAACACCTTCAGCTCCCTGGGGTACACACTGCTGCTGGGGGGGAAGGATGACACCTTCGGCCCCCTGGGGTACACACTGCCGCTGGGGAGGAAGGACGACACCTTCGGCTCCCTAGGGAACACACTGCCGCTGGGGGGAAAGGACGACACCTTCTGCCCCCTGGGGTTCACACTGCCGCTGGGGAGGAAGGACGGCCCCTTCTGCTCCCTGGGGTACACACTGCCGCTGGGGGGGAAGGCCGACACCTTCAGCTCCCTGGGGTACACACTGCTGCTGGGGGGGAAGGATGACACCTTCGGCCCCCTGGGGTACACACTGCCGCTGGGGAGGAAGGACGACACCTTCGGCTCCCTGGGGAACACACTGCCGCTGGGGAGAAAGGACAACACCTTCGGCTCCCTGGGGTACACACTGCCGCTGGGGAGGAAGGACAACACCTTCGGCTCCCTGGGGTACACACTGGCGCTGGGGGGGAAGGACGACACCTTCGGCTCCCTGGGGTACACACTGCCGCTGGGGAGGAAGGACGACACCTTCGGCTCCCTGGGGAACACACTGCCGCTGGGGAGGAAGGACAACACCTTCGGCTCCCTGGGGTACACACTGGCGCTGGGGGGGAAGGACGACACCTTCAGCCCCCTGGGGTACACACTGCTGCTGGGGAGGAAGGACGACACCTTCAGCTCCCTGGGGTACACACTGTCGCTGGGGAGGGGAATTAGTTGGAGTATTCCACGTGGAGCGGTTTCTGTTTCTGGGACAGACTCTCTGCATGTGGCCCTGCTGGTTACACGTGTGGCACCTGATGTACCGTGCAGGGGTTTGGTAGTTCCCACCACCCGGACGCAGTGCTGGGGGGGGGGTTAATGGTGGGAGGTGGGTTAGCAGCTCCCAAGATGGACCGCTCCCGTGCCCGCTGCTTTTCCATTATGAATTTGTGGACATCTGTCATTAACCATTCCAAGGTTTTCATGGGAAGCGTACCTGGGAAAAAGGCCAGTCTGCTTTGGAGTTCTCTTTGAAACTCAGTCTGTGGGGTAATAAGAGGTACTGTAACCATGAGTTCCTTTCTGTCTGCATCCCTGTAGTCCGCGGCCGCCTCCTCCTCCTCATGATGGAACGCTGTCTGAAAACTAGCCGGTTCCATCCTTCTGTAGCCAGGGGCGCTGTACGGATACTAGCGTTGCCCTCAATTTGTACTCCACGGAATGGTGTCTCCTGTAGCTGTCCTTCTGACCGTGGGAACAATTCCGACACTTGCCACCAAATGTAACGGAGCAGGAACACGCAGTCCAAAATCTCCGCTGGTATACGGTAAAATACCCAAGAGGCACTACAGTTTCACCATTCCCGACCTCCCATATTGGACGACACACAATTTGGGAGTCAAATGAATACTCACTTTATTTTGTTATTGCAGAAATATTTATACATCTCTTTGGCCACAGGTAATACACATGCCCATATTTGGCCGCACAATACACATAAAGAGAACAATAGGGGGGTCACACCTCCCTGGCAACTTTGATACAATCAGACATTGATTCAATTACACTTCTTTGTTCTTATCTGAGAATGAAAACACTGTATACAATAGACTTCCTTTATCTTATGCAGAGTCGCTGTAACAAGATTATCTCCCATGCCAAGTAGCTGTAAATGTCTGGTACAATATTCTGCAGAGCATCAACCAACATACATATAGTAGGATCATATTTTAACCATAATAATCATAAAACAGGGTAAAACAGTGATGGGTTCCGCTACAATATATAATCTGGGGAGGGGGGGATTTGTGCCCCCCAATTCCTACACCCTGCTACCCACCCTACCCAAACATGTAAACACAGCAAGACATGCTGAGTCTGAAGCTCAGAAGTCTCTGTGTCACAGTGCTGCAGAACATCACACTAGCCCTAACACATCCTCTATCTATCTATAGCAACTACTTACCATTAAAGAGAAGGGGTTCATAAATAAAAAGCAATGCACGAGTTTATGACCTCTCTGCCTATCACCCCCTCCCCCCTATGAGCCCAGGGATTCCCATGATTCCTTCACTACAGCTACACTAAATGGGGAACCCCATGATTCCCTCCTTCTGCACACAGGGATTCCCTCCTCTCATAAACTATATTTGAATCCCCACCATCTACCTAATCTACCTATAAACCTTAACCCTTATGCCATGGAGGCCCAGCAAGGACCCCCATTGAATTTCAAAGATTTTGTGTAGGCAGTGTGCCAGAGAATCAGAGCTCGACATAATTTGTTAGAACTGGCTCAGTTTCAGCCATTTCCTGTTCTGAGCCAGCTGTTCTTCAACCTTCTTGCTGTGAGGCTTTTATGTCAATGAGGGGTTGGGTGATTGGGAGCAACTGTGCACACTTAAAGAGGCTACCCAAGCACTGTGTAGTCTTCCCTGTAGCTCCAGGGATGGAGAAGGTGAACAGCTGGCAGAGAGTAGCAAATGGCTGAAACTGAGCTAGGAAGAAAACCTTTAAAAAAATATAAAAAAGTAAGCAGTTTTTTTACTCAGTTCTACCCATTTCTCATTCTTGGCATACTGCCTACTCAGTATTCCTTTAAAAAAAAGTACCCATAGTGCAGTGGTGATTTCACATCATGGGTCAAGTTAAAATTTGTGTCCGTCTTGTAGTCTTAAGTCTGAAGATGGGTCAGTCCTAAGAAGTCTCTCCTGAGGAAGTTTTCACTGTTCAGCAATGTCTCGGACAGATCATTACTCCTACCAGTTGTTGCTCAGGTAACAAGTCAGCTTTTGTTTCTCCTTGGAGAAACCTAATGACTAATGGTTTCCTCACCAGTGTGTTAAGCCTCATGGAGTTTAATAGCGTCCCCACTGTATTTGAATATATAGGAACCACTAACTTTAAATGTCAAATCTCGGTAACAGAGTGGAATTTAAAAATAGTAAAGCCAAAATAATAGACTCACAGATGCAATTCATGCATAATACAGTCTTTGAAAAACACTGTTCCATAACAGGAATATATGAAATCTTAAAATCTAAAAAGACACATGTCAAGAACGTAAGATTGATAGCTTCAATCAAAGAAGCGTTTATTTTTATTTGGTCAATTGTGAAGGTTTCTTATTGTACTACATAGCTGTCAGTTAAATGTTTACAACCCGTGAATAACTATACTTGTGCAAGTATTAAAAAGCATAGGGATGGAAATAAGAGCTGAAGTCTTATTGTAAAAAAACTAAATTTCATATTCTTCCTGCTGGTTGATGATCAAAATAAATGATTTTTACACAGTTTGATGGCGCTGAGTATATTTCATTGTACAGGTGGCAATAATAATATTATCGCCATCTTCTGCAGGTTGCCAAAAGTCCATGGTGTTTTGTACAAAAATGCTGGCAATGAAACTTATTTCACTTAAAATTCAATTCCTTTGCCAGTTCTTCCAGGTCTCGCTAGTCTGATAGGTAAAAATAAATCTATACTTAGCTCATGCTAATAATATAGCATAAAAATACTGAATAAAACATGCAAACTGAAAAAAATTATCACATAAATAAATTGTATTAAAAAGATCCCACCAATACACCTTATATTAACGATTAAAGTTTACTCTTGCTATGTTTCTTCATTATTGTATTTAGTGTAAATTGAATGCAAATAAGATTTTTTTTCTTGACAAGGTATATAAATGATAAAACACAGAGTACATTTTATTCCATCTGTTTCCTATGTAACTGACAAATGGCTTAAATGATATGCCTTGAATTCTGTTTTTATGCAACTATAAATGTATGATAAGAAATTAAATGACAAAGCAGAGGATTCAGATATGGTATCATTTAAATCTACAGGTAATAACAATGGACTTTATCAACTGATTGCTATTAAAATAACATTTTCCTACAGTAAACTAACATCAAAGCTTGCCATTTTGAGCTGTAATTCCACATTTCTGCTCCATCCACAAACTGAGATTCATATTTTTGGGTATTTTGGTAATGAGAGATTATTGGCATTGATTATTGAAAAGACCCTGGGGCACTGGGTCCATTGTCTCGATTGTCGCATGAACAAAAAGAGACTGGGCATATTCAATGTGCAGGCGACTGCATTCAAGACAATGTACCTTATTTATATATATACTAGCAACTTGCCTGTCAAAAGAGACGAGGCAATAACATTTGAAGCCATGGGAATGCTGTTTGAGACATAATTGAAACGGTTTTGTACTGTGAGGAACTTCAGCGCTCATTGCAAGGCTTGCGCTGAGCGCCTTTGGTGCTTATCACATGCCTCGCAATAAGCACCTTCAGTGCTCATTGCGAGCCTCAGGACCTTCGGCGCTCATTCCGAGGCTTGCGCTGAGCGCCTTTGGCACTCATCGCATGCCTCGCAATGAGCGCCTTTGACGCTCATTGCGAGCCTCTCCTGTCGTGTACTTTTGGTCCTCTGCGAGAGATATATATTTCTATGTATATGTAGTTAAGTAATAATTAATGATTTATTCAATTAATTAAGAATTAATTATTTATGCAATAAATTAATATAATTTAATTATTTTTAATTGATATATGCAGCGACCTAACAATCTGTTTGTATTTTGCATCTGCATAGAATATACATTGTGAGTGTTGGTGCCCTGCTTATAGTGTAATGAATGTTTGAACTGTGCATTCTAAATAGGCTGCGAGGTAAAGCCGTTGGTTTATTGTGTAAAGCGGCATTGTATAGTTGTATTGTTATTAATGTGGTACGCGTCTCGTGAGCATTTTCCGGCTTTTGTAATAGTGTATTTTGTAGGTCGTATTGTGATGTGTAAAGTGCTACACGCTTTGCTGTGTTTTGCGTGGTCCGGGGTCCTGTAGCCTTGTTTAAATTTTTTGCGGCGGCCATTGTTTTCCTTGCTTAGGAGATTTTTGTGTGACCAAAATCGGCTAAATCGAGTTAAACTCGCGTCCCACCTCACTCACAGACGTCCTGGCTGTTGCCCCATGCTATCTGTGATGTTTTTGGAATTTGTTTGGGTGTATTTAGTGTGTTTTTTTTTGTTTTTGTTTTTTCTCGTAAATGTTTGCGTCTCGTATCTTTTTTTTTTCTAAGTCCTGCATCTCGTATTTTAACGGCTCGCCTCGCTTTGCCAGGCTTGCATCGGCTAAGTGCTACAGTTTAGCGGCTCGCCTTGCAGCGATGAGCACCATCAGCGCTCATTGGGTAAGTGCTACGGTTTAACGGCTCGCCTCGCTTTGCAAGACTCGCAAGCGATGAGCGCCTGCGGTGCTCATCACCTAAGTCATAAGCACCTCACAAAGCGTGACGACGTCTTGCTGTTTGACAACTATTATATGTGACTAGGGACTTGCCTGTCAAATAATACTGGGCAATAAAATTGGAAGGCAGGTAATGCTGTTTGCCACAGACAGTAATTGTTTTGGTGGTCTGAGATCCTTCGTCGCTCATTGCGAGCCTCTTGGTTGGTGTATTTTTTGTTATCAGAGGCTCTTTTGCTCTTATTGTAAGTCCGCGCTGATCTGCTTTTTGTGCTTATTGCAAGCCTGTCCCCTGGTGTAGGTGTGTCCTATGAGCACCATTGGCGCTGCTTGTGAGGCGCGCGGTGAAGGTCTTTGCCATTTATTGAGATACTGTTTTTGTTTTTTTTTGTAGGTTTTTCTGATAATTAATTAATAAAGTAATAAATTAATATACTTTACCTATTTGTAATTAATATATGCAGCAAGCATTGTGCTGAAGAGCTAACAATCTGTTTTGATGTTCCTGAAGCATCCAATGTAGATTTGCACTGTTGTGGAGCTGAGGTGTAAGTGTCAGCAATGTGTGCAGTGTGTAGTGTAAATAGGCTGCGTATGCGAGGGGAAACCGTTAGGGTAGCAGGGTACTTCCGCATTCTGTAATTGAGTGTTATAGAATGGCAGTGAATGTGTATGTGGTACGTGGGTGTGGATGATTTAGCATCCTAGCTAATAGTGTATCTTGTACCTCGTACAGGTTTTTGTAAAATCCGTATGTGCTTGGCGGTGTTTTGCGCGGTCCAGGGTTGTGTAGCCTCATTTAACTAATTGATAAAGTTCCTAAAAAAGTAATTAATATAATGCATAGAACAGAGTTCAAAATATGCCTGTACCAATAGTATGCTACCTCCTAACATAATCACTACCATGCAGTAATTACATTCATGTACACATGTATATTGTTTAAGTGTGCAACTCTTTACACAAGTTTTGAGATTCTAGTGGAGCTACCACTGATGCAGGTGGTGCAAGGCACTGAGGCCCTTCCTTGCTGGGGCTCCAGTCTGTGGCCCTTGCCCTTCCTGGCCCCCACCATCACGGTACCCTAGGGCTCACCTGCTTTTAAACTGTCTTTCTCCACTCCCTGTGCCAGCTTTAATAAGGCGCTGGAATAGGGGAAAGGCAGCTCAAAAGCAGATGAGACCTTGAGTACCGGGATGGTGGGGACCAGGAAGGCCAGGAGGGAAAGGATAGGGGTGGGGGCCAGGAAGGGCAGGAACAGGAACAAGGATATCATAAATATACTATAAACATATATATATATATATATATATATATATATATATATATATATATTTACAGTGGATATAAAAAGTCTACACACCCCTGTTAAAATGTCAGGTTTCTGTGTTGTAAAAAAATGAGACAAAGATAAATAATTTCAGAACTTTTTCCACCTTTAATGTGACCTATAAACTGTACAACTCAATTGAAAAACAAACTGAAATCTTTTAGGTAGAGGGAAGAAAAAATATAAAAATAAAATTACATGGTTGCATAAGTATGCATGCCCTTAAACTAATACTTTGTTGAAGCACCTTTTGACTTTATTACAGCACTCAGTCTTTTTGGGTAGGAGTCTATCAGCATGGCACATTTTGACTTGGCAAGATTTGCCCACTCTTCTTTGCAAAAACACTCCAAATCTGTCAGATTGCGAGGGCATCTCCTGTGCACAGCCCTCTTCAGATCACCCGACATATTTTCAATCAGATTCAGGTCTGGGCTTTGGCTGGGCCATTCCAAAACTTATATCTTCTTCTGATGAAGCCATTCCTTTGTTGATTTGGATGTATGCTTTGGGTCGTTTTCATGCTGAAAGATGAAGTTCCTCTACATGTTCAGCTTTCTAGCAGAAGCCTGAAGGTTTTGTGCCAATATTGACTTTTATTTGGAACTGTTCATAATTCCCTCTATCTTAACTAAGGCCCGAGTTCCAGCTAAAGAAAAACAGCCCCAAAGCATGATGCTGCCACCACCATGCTTCACTGGGGGTATGGTGTTCTTTTGGTGATGTGTCGTGTTGTTTTTGCCCCAAACATATCCTTTGGAATTATGGCCAAAAAGTTCAACCTTGGTTTCATCAGACCATAACACCTTTTCCCACATGCTTTTGGGAGACTTCAGATGTGTTTTTGCAAAACGTAGCCTGGCTTGGATGTTTTTCTTTGTAAGAAAAGGCTTTTGTCTTGCAACTCTACCCCATAGCACAGACATATCAAGAATACGGGAAATTGTTGTCACATGTACCACACAGCCAGTACTTGCCAGATATTCCTGCAGCTCCTGTAATGTTGCTGTAGGCCTCTTGGTAGCCTCCCAGACCAGTTTTCTTCTCGTCTTTTCATAAATTTTGGAGGGAGCTCCCGTTCTTGGTAATGTCACTGTTGTGCCATATTTTCTTCACTTGATGATGACTGTCCTCACTGTGTTCCATGGTATATCTAATGCCTTGGAAAT
The DNA here is from genome assembly GCA_027410445.1 of Discoglossus pictus. Classification (NCBI taxonomy): domain Eukaryota; kingdom Metazoa; phylum Chordata; class Amphibia; order Anura; family Alytidae; genus Discoglossus; species Discoglossus pictus. Next base: position 373,838,767 of record CM050163.1, read on the forward strand.
TATTTTGTACCCTTCCCCTGACTAATTCCTTTTAACAATGAGATCCCTCTGATGCTTTGGAAGCTATCTGTGGACCATGGCTTTTGCTGTGGGATGCGACTAAGAAAATTTCAGGAAAGACCAACTATAGCAGCTGAACTTTATTTGGGGTTAATCAGAGGCACTTTAAATGATGGCAGGTGTATGCTGACTCCTATTTAACACGATTTAGAATGTGATTGCTTAATTCTGAACACAGCTACATCCCCAGTTATAAGAGGGTGTGCAGACTTATGGAACCACATTATTTTTATTTTTTATTTTTCTTCCCTCCACCTAAAAGATTTTAGTTTGTTTTTCAATTGAGTTGTACAGTTTATAGGTCACATTAAAGGTGGAAAAAGTTCTGAAATGATTTATCTTGGTCTCATTTTTTTACAGCACAGAAACCTGACATTTTAACAGGGGTGTGTAGACTTTTTATATCCACTGTATATATATATATATATATATATATATATATATATATATATATATATATATATATACAGTTGCAAGCAAAAGTATGTGAACCCTTTGGAATGATATGGATTTCAGCACAAATTGGTCATAAAATGTGATCTGATCCTTATCTAAGTCACAACAATAGACAATCACACTCTGCTTAAACTAATAACACACAAATAATTAAATGTTACCATGTTGTTATTGAACACACCATGTAAACATTCACAGTGCAGGTAGAAAAAGTATGTGAACCCCTAGACTAATGACATCTCCAAGAGCTAATTGGAGTGAGGTGTAAGCCAACTGGAGTCCAATCAATGAGATGAGATTGGAGGTGTTGGTTACAGCTGCCCTGTCCTATAAAAAACACACCCCAGTTCTGTGTTTGCTTTTCACAAGAAGCATTGCCTGATGTGAATGATGCCTCGCACAAAAGAGCTCTCAGAAGACCTAGATTAAGAATTGTTGACTTGCATAAAACTAGAAAGGGTTATAAAAGTATCTCCAAAAGCCTTGCTGTTCATCAGTCCAAAGTAAGACAAATTGTCTAAATGGAGAAAGTTCAGCATTGCTGCTACTCTCCCTAGGAGTGGCCGTCCTGTAAAGATGACTGCAAGAGCACAGCGCAGACTGCTCAATGAGGTGAAGAAGAATCCTAGAGTGTCAGCTAAAGACTTACAAAAGACTCTGGCATATGCTAACATCCCTGTTAGCGAATCTACGATACGTAAAACACTAAACAAGTATGGATATCATGGGAGGATACCACAGAGGAAGCCACTTCTGTCCAAACAAAACATTGCAATCCATAGTGCATCCAGTACTGGCAAAATATTATGTGGACAGATGAAACCAAAGTTGAGTTGTTTGGAAGAAACACACAACGCTATGTGTGGAGAAAAAGAGGCACAGCACACCAACATCAAAACCTCATCCCAACTGTGAAGTACGGTGGTGGGGGCATCATGGTTTGGGGCTGCTTTGCTGCGTCAGGGCCTGGGCGGATTGCTATCATCAAAGGAAAAATGAATTAGAGAATACGCCTTCTGTCAGAGTCCTGACCTCAACCCGAATGAGATGCTGTGGCATGACATCAAGAAAGCGATTCACACCAGACATCCCAAGGGCCTCATTCTATTACGGCCGCAGCCGCTGCGGGGCCGCAAGGACCGGCCGCAAGCTTTACGGCTATTCTATTCCCCTCCGGCCGGGGACTCCGGCAGGCTTGCGGCCGGCGCCTTGCTATCTCTTGCGGCCGAGGAAAGCCTTTGATCTAAAACGGCCGCAAGGAAATCAGCCGTAAGAAAAGCCTGGTTGCGATTCTATTGCACCGGGAACCCTGTCTGCAAAGCTAAAAACGAGCCGCAGCTTACTTGCAGCAAACAGGTCCCGCTAGCACCAATTAAGCACATAAAATAGCTCAAATAAAGCCATCCTGCACTTTGAGAAGACTATAAAGTGATATTCGGTGTTAGAAAAAATAGCACATAATTACCCTATACTCAAATCCGTAAAATAATTTATTTTTAATATACGTAAAATATCCATGTAAAAAGTCCAGAGTGCTTGGAGCACCTCAGACACACCCACGCCGCAGCCGGAAAATAAACAGTTAATTCGAACTCGGGTTTGGGCTGATGTGCAAGCTTGAGAGTGGGTTACTTTTAATCCTCATGTCCCCCAATATGATCCCTAGCATTTACAGAGCTGTACAGTGCAGGCTTGAATTTATTTTTTAGTTTTTATATTTCAGAGCTTACGGCCGGTTCCAAGATATGCGGCCGGCCGTAAGGGGAGATCCTTGCGGGGCCGTATAATAGAATCGCGAGTTAACTGAACTCCGCAAGGAATCGCAGCCTTATGGCCGATTTACGGCCGGTAATAGAATGAGGGCCCAAGAATATTGCTGAACTGAAACAGTTCTGTAAAGAGGAATGGTCAAGAATTACTCCTGACCGTTGTGCACGTCTGATCTGCAACTACAGGAAACGTTTGGTTGAAGTTGTTGCTGCGAAAAGAGGTTCAACCAGTTATTAAATCCAAGGGTTCACATACTTTTTCCACCTGCACTGTGAATGTTTACATGGTGTGTTCAATAAAAACATGGCAACCTTGAATACTTTGTGTGTTATTAGTTTAAGCAGACTGTGATTGTCTATTGTTGTGACTTAGATGAAGATCAGATCACATGTTATGACCAATTTGTGCTGAAATCCATATCATTCCATAGGGTTCACATACTTTTGCTTGCAACTGTATATATATATATATATATATATATAGTTACACAGTTATAGAGTAATTGAAGGTCAACCTTTCAAGATCTCCTCTGATCTGCAATATGCAGATTAGTTGTTAATTGATCCAGAGGAAGGCAAACAGAAAGAAAAAAAAAAACAAGTGAAACATAGCCAATTGTCTCAAAAGGGAAAAAATAATTTATTTCGACCGCAGATACTGGCAATCAGATTCCTCCCTGGATCAATACTCTCTAATCAACCAGGATAACCCTGAATGTCCTTTTTAATAAAAAAAAATGAATTCCCTTTTTAAAGTTATCAATAGAATCTGCGGCCACACCTCCTTTGGTAGAGAATTCCACAGATTAACCACTCTTACTGTGAAGAACCCTTTTCTTTCTTTAAGGTGACATTTTTTACTTCTAACCTCAAAGGATGTCCTCTTGTCAGTTAAAAACCGCTTGGCACAAAAAGCTCACTTGACAAAGCCTTATATTGAGCCTGGATGTATTTATATTGGGTAATCATATCTCCTCTTACACTCCTTTTTTCTAAAGAAAATAGGTTTAATTTGGTTAGTCTTTCTTTGTAACTTAGCCCCTCCATTCCCCTTATTAGTTTTGTTGCCCTTCTCTGTACCTATTCCAGTTCTAAAATATCCTTTTTCATGAAGTGGTGCCAAAATTGTACTCCATATTCCAAATGAGGGCGTACTAGGGATTTGTATAGTGGCAGAATTATATTTCCTTCTCTGGCTTCTATACCCTTCTTAATACATGCTAATATTTTATTTGCCTTTGCAGCCGCTGCTTGGCATTGAGCACTGTTACCTAGGTGGTTGCCCACAAGCACTCCCAAATCCATTTCACTATCAGATACCCCTATATTTGTTCCATTAAGATTATAAATTTCATGGATATTTACAGTTATTCATATTAAATGTCATCTGCCATTTAGATGCCCATTCCTCTAATTTATGGAGATTCCTTTGGAGGGAAATAAACAATTATCTGATTTAATTACCTTGCACAACTTTGTGTCAGAAAAAATGAAGACACTACTATCCAGTCCCACTTCTAAGCCATTAATAAATATGTTAAAAAGTAGAGGACCTAATACTGAACCTTGAGGAACCCCCCTTACCACATTAGTCCAATCGGAGTATGTTCCATTTACAACAACCCTTTGCTTCCTGTCTTTTAATTAGCCCTCAATCCATGAGGAGATATTTACTGCAATTCCTGCATCAATAAGTTTGCACAATAGTCTTCCATGTGGCACTGTATCAAAAGCCTTTGCAAAATCCAAAAAGACTACATCCACCGAGATGCCTTCATCCAAGTTCCTACTTAACTTCTCATAGAAACTAATTAGATTTGTCTGACATGATCTTTAGATTAGATCATTGTTAAGCCACAATGGATGTGATTTACTCCTTTTACTTTTATTCCCACGTATTACATGGTGATTAATATGCATATTTAGTAATGATTTAAATGTTGTCCATTTATGTTCAGTATTTTTACCCATCAGTTCTTTGTCCCAGTCTATACTTTGTATTGCTGCCCTTAGACTGTTAAAATCTGTTCTTTTAAAATCAAGAGTTTTTGTTGGCCCTTACAGTTTAGTTTTTTTAATTCAATCTCAAATGAGACTGTGTTGTGATCAGTGTTTTCCAAAGGTTGCTCAATTTCAATACTTGATAACACATCAATATTATTTGTTATAACTAAGATAGCCAAATTTCTAGTAGGCTCCTGTATAACCTGGGCCAGATAATGATCCCTGAGTGTACTCAAGAACTTTCTCCCCTTAGTTCAACTGCTAGTTTCATTTATCCAGTTTATTTCAGGGTAATAAAAATCTCCCATTATTAGAACTTGCCCATGCTTAGCTGCATTTCTAATCTGTAACAATTGTATTTCCTCACTTTCAATTATTATTTCAATTATAGCATATTCCAACCAATATTATTTTGGAATTTGTTTCTCCAGTATTTAACTCTACATTAAACATTATCGCTATTCCCACTATAAATATCTTCTCTGACTATAGGCTTAAATTCAAGCTTAACACACAGACATATCCCTCCTCCTCTTTTACTATTGCCTCTATCTTTCCTAAATAGGTTATAACCATCCAGATTAACAGTCCCTTCATGAGATCCATCCTACCATGTTTCAGTAATGCCTATTAAATCCCATTTTTCATTAACTGCTAATAATTATAACTATCCCATTTTTCCTGGTAAGCTTCTGGCATTAGAGAGCATACACCTTATATTTTGGTTTGTATGTATATATATATATATATATATATATATATATATATATATATGTATATATCTATATACAGTATATATATTTCTATATATATATATACAGTCAGGTCCATATATATTGGGACATTTACACAATTCTAACCTTTTTGGCTCTATACACCACCACAATGGATTTGAAATGAAACAAAAGAAAAGATATAATAAAATATTTACAAAAACGTGAGGGGTGTACTCGCTTTTGTGAGATACTGTATATATATATATATATATATATATATATATATATACACACATATATATATACTGTATATATATATATATATATATTTATAGATATACTGTATAGGGAAGAGAAGAGTATGGAGAAGGAAAGGAACTGCTCATGATCCAAAGCATACCACCTCATCAGTGAAGCATGGTGGTGGTAGTGTCATGGCGTGGGCATGTATGGCTGCCAATGGAACTGGTTCTCTTGTATTTATTAATGATGTGACTGCTGACAAAAGCAGCAGGATGAATTCTGAAGTGTTTCGGACAATATTATCTGCTCATATTCAGCCAAATGCTTCAGAACTCATTGGACGGTGCTTCACAGTGCAGATGGACAATGACCCGAAGCATACTGCAAAAGCAACCAAAGAGTTTTTTAAGGGAAAGAAGTGGAATTTTATGCAATGGCCAAGTCAATCACCTGACCTGAATCCGATTGACACTTTGGGCCCAATTTGGACATTTCCACTTGGGGGTGTACTCACTTTTGTTGCCAACAGTTTAGACATTAATGGCAGTGTGTTGAGTTATTTTGAGGGGACACCAAATTTATACTGTTATACAGACTACACGTCCTACTTTGTAGCAGAGGATCATTTCTTCAGTGTTGTCACATGAAAAGATATAATAAAATATTGACAAAAATGTGAGTGGTGTACTCAGTCATGTGAGATGCTGTATGTATATATATATATATATATATATATATATATATATATATATATATACATATATGAATTATTTGTATATATATATATATATATATATATATATATATATATATATATATATATATATATAAATGTAGGTTCCACAGGAGTCGTTTAAGGCATGGGGTTAATTTTTAGGTGTCATGGAGTCTCAATAGACCCCTATGGTTATACCTATTGGGGATCGGGTATGAGTGGGGAAAGGGATCCCTGGGGGTTCCCTTACCTGAGTGGGAGGAGGGAATCCCCAGGGTTCCCTCCAGCATAGCAGGAGTGAATCCCCGGGGTTCCCCAATTTATTGTATTGTAAATGGGGGAATCCAAAGGATCCCTGAGCTCTTAAAGGGTAGGTCTCTCATGGGTGGGTTGGTGTTGTGTTTGGTGCACTTTTAACCCCTTAATTGTGTTGGATATAAGGAATCAAGCCTTATATCCGACTCAATTAAGGGGTTATTTTGTTTTCAAGGTCAGATTTTATGCTGCCTTTTTGTATGCTCTTCAGTGCACATAAATATTTTTGCTGAACTTCAGTAATTTTATATAAGTGGCAAGTCATAAGTAATTTTGCAAGTTAGGAATTGAATATACTATTCGTAATATTATGATTATGGGATGTTCTAGAACATTTTTCTGTGACATGAAAAACATGATAGAAAACTGAACAGGGCCCATAGTTTGCATAAAGTTTGTTTCAAGTTTGCTGGTTGTCTAAATGCAAGAATGGGAGGCTTGGAGAATATATTCTTTTAATTCTGCATCCTCTTTTAGTAGTGGCGGTAAATCTTTAAGTATTTTGTTTATTTCTTCTAGAGCCGGATGGCACGTGATCACAAGAGGTGTACATGAAGTAGTTTCTTTAATTTTGGAATGTAACAGATGAGCCGTAAATAGATTACTTGAAATGGAGAATACTGACAAAATATGTGACAGGATCAGTCAGAATAGGCACATGGTAGTGTAACTTCCTCTCTCAAGTTCTTGCTGCTTGAGGCAGCTGTTAAGTGAGCAAAATATGGACATATTACTATACTTGTGATATCAGGATAAGCTCAACGGGGATTATAAACATAAAACAGTAGAATACAAAGGAAGAACATGACCTAAGCAAGGCCCAGTTGGTATGTGCATATAAGAATTTATACCCCATCACCCATTGAATATAAAATTAGACACAGACCATTTCTTGGGAGATAACTGGCCACAGCGTTTATTGGTAAACACAACATGACGTAATAACCATAACGATAAATAAATAAACATAACCCCCGAGGGGAGGAGCCTGGACAGAGACAGTACACCCTACGCCCTGAGGCCTCATCCAGGGCCTACCGTGTTGGAACATCCGTACCACCGTAGGGTAGGATCTCCCCCATTTTCCCACTGTCCCGGCGACTCCCCTCACCACCCGCCGCTGTGACAATATAAACAAACTTTTGAAACATATAATATATACTTCCATGAAACATCCACAACAACGAGTACTTCAGACAATAAACAAATTAATAAACAGCTTTTCTTTTTTTTTTTTTTTTACAATACCACATATACATAACATTAACAACAATACTTTAGGGATGGGTGGGTGGGCATCTGTTCCCATGGCTAGCTGGGGGCAATCTGGTGGAAATTCGCGCCAAACGCCTACCATGGCTCCACCTCCCCCAGCTAGCCACCTCCTGACCCCATACCCGGGCCTGCCAGGTCAGGTGGTCCCTCCCTCCAACCCCAGGCAAGCCTGAGGTGGCCTACGGGTCCTTCATTGATGATAATTCAGAAGAAGGCATTGAAATTTTCTGCGAATGTAACAAAACAATAGCTTCCTCAGACATTGCATCAAAGGCAATTTTAAATGCCTAAATTATGTTTTAAAAATATGCTTTGCACATGTGTTTGTAATACCCTCAACTAAGATTGCATCTTAAACTTGACTGGTCTCCTTTAACACATGCATAGTTTTAATAAGAATGTGGTTCACTTAATCTATTCGTTCCTCTACTTTTTATGTCTGTAATGTAATCTCATCTCTTACATTAGCTTTTATAAGCATTTTGCTTATGATATAGTAAATTTTTTTTTAAAGCTTTTACATTTACAATAAAATGTCTTTAATTACCACAATAGTTCATCACTATATGTGTCTCTGTAACAGACTTGTTCCATAAGAATTCAGCATCAACATTTTCCAGCTGAACAATATTTACTATATTTTCAAACTTTGTTAAACTTTAGCCAGTGTCTTATTCAGTACTTTGTTTTCTTATTTTTACAATAATTTTAGATTCCAATGTTGTACTAAACTTACTAGAAAAAAGTCACTATACTGTATCAGTATTCAGTGCTTTAGTGCTGGGTGTTTGTTATTGTCTTTTACCTACTCAGTTCAACTCCTCTGCAGAATATAAATATCTAATCATATTTTCTCAAAAAAAACGCATAATACTGTAAACCGTGACTGATTCCATTTCACACCACTTGCATCTCTATTTCACATGCAGATGAATCTCACTCCCAGTCTGCACACAGATACAGTAAATTTTTCTGATAGCAACCAATCTATTCTTTTATTTGCTTATGGATAGTTTAGTATCATCAGCACATCTTCAGCAGTTCATAATGTAACTAGTGAATTATGATTTTGCAAAGCTAGTGCTATTTAAAAAATAATAAAAATGGATGCTGTATGAAAAGCAAATTTTACTAGTTTATATATCTCCACATGGATTGCTCAGACCACTGTTCATATTAATTAAACTATAAATAATTATGCGCAGAAATTTTATAAATGTCATAAATAGTACAAAATACAAAACCGTTCCTAACTTTCTAAAGTTTAGCATTAATTGTTATACCAAGCATATCCTGAAGTTAAATTGTGGAGCGCCATGATGTATTCTTCTGTCTCATAATATTAAATTAACTGAATTGTTTAGTGCCAATGGTTACACCCAGATTTGTGCACCCCCATTAACCATGTACTTCTGCTCCTTTACCTTTGCTATGTCCCTATACTATTATAGCTATATAGTATACTTCCTGGCCCCCACCCCTACCCTTGTCGCTCCTGGCCTCCCTGGTCCCCACCACCCCGGTACTCAAGGGATCATGTGCTTTTGAGCTGCCTTCCTCCTTTTCCAGTGTGTCTTAAAGCCAGCACAGGGAACCCCAATGACGTCATGTTTATGTGACTTAACGCGAGATTCCCTGCGCCAGCAAATAAGCCACGCTGGCAATGGAGACAGCTCAAAAGCAGGTGAGCACTAGGGTACCAGGCTGGTGGATTCCAGGAACGGCAGGTGCAGGAGTCACATTACTGGACACCCACGGCTTCCTCAATCTTCATAGGTAAGGACAATGGCCCCATTCAGTTGAGGTTTTGTGCAATCCATTAGCCTGTAAGTGAGGTTGCAAGTTAATTTGCTATTCAATTGGCGTTTTTTGCGGGTTCCAAACAACTTACGAGTAACAGCTTTGAAAAAAATGAGATGGTTAAACCTGTAACTTCCAGCCTCCCAAAGCCTTTGATCTTTCACTTTTGCAAGAGTTACGATGGCTAAAATCGCAAATCACTATTCAACTGCTCAATTTCCCCAAGCCCGCAAATGTTTTCACACCCGTAAATGGCAAAAGAAGGAGAAAATCCTACAAGTCTTAGAGAGGACCCGCAAGGGGTTAAACACCTATTCGTAGCACTGTAAATACAAATAAGAAATCAATAGTGCACTGTAAATAGAAAGGAAAGTGGTGATAGACATTAGAATTAATTGCACAACAGTCTGAAGCTCGCAAATCAGCAGGAAATTACTTGTTTTTAATGTTTAATTTTGGGGCTAGATCGATCTCGGGTATCAATGTGTTAATACATATCAGGCCACCCATATGGACTAGAACAGTATTGGCAGTCATTTTCAGAATTCTTTATTTTGCAGGTTTGTGAAACTGATCGCATATCGGACCCCCGAACCTTATTGATTGACATGTAAGCTCCATGTTTTACTGCCGTAATTATTTTCTATTGGCTGATTTGAAATGGGAGGTTAAAGGCTTGCTTAATTAATCATGTTCCCGACCTGAAATGCTCCGAACCAGTGCATGGTTTACGGTTGTGGCTTAGGCCCGTAACTTGCAGCCTTGAGCAATTGAATAGCATTGCAATCGGAGATGAATGTGAGCCCGCAACTCAAATCAAATTGCCAGTCTCGAATTGAATGGAGCCCATAGTGTCTAGAAATAGAGTTATCAATAAAGATTTCATTGAATTTAACCTGAATACACAAATGAAAATTAATATCGCCTGGAAAATGTGGGATGACTACATAGAAACACTTAACTAACTTATGGCTCTCTTCTCCATTCTGTATTCAGTGGATTTAAACAACAATATGTATTGACAGAAAATCACTAAGTATGTTTATGTTTTGTATGATTTTATATATGTATTTGTGAGTTTTATGTAAATTTAAAAAAAAAGAAATGTTAAACTGAACTGAGGGCATGGCCCTGTCAGCCAGTGAGCTGTAATATAGCTGCATGACTCATTCCTGTCTGCCAATTAAATCTATAGACAAGTATGCTCTGTGAATTTCCTGTTAATCTTGTTCAGACAGGTTTTATTTAACAAACACATACCTTAGCTGATGTTTAAAGCATGTTCATTTAAATGAATGAAAAAATAATTAGGACCCTTTAATAAAAATAAATATTTATGATACAAAGAGAGAGATCTGATGATAAATAGTAGACAATTAAAATAACTCTTCACTGTGCATCAGTGCATCAACCCAGAGTTGTGTGCCATGTTGCCAGTGTATCCAAGAGAAGGAGTCCAATATTGAAAGATTTAGAGTCAATGGGGATGGGTATCAGTTGTACCCATCCCTGTTCAAGTAAGAGCTTGTGTTACATGGGTAGTTTCTTTTGTCTTTATTGGATTTCCTCCATTTGACTTTGGCTAGTGACATGACCAGTCCTAAGCCCACATCCCACATGCAGCCCTGATATTCTGGTGGTTTTACTGTTACTCCAGTCTATTGACTACCCGCACATTCTGTCAGTATCCTTGACTATGATAATTGCTATGAGCTCTTGACCATCAATAGAATCACAACTATTATGCAGTTACCTGAACCTGGTATCTATGCTCTGCCTCTATTCCATAGGCCCTTCTCCTATCTGCCAATATGTTTGGCAACCACCAGTTTAACAGTGTTGTCCCTCAAATTACATAACAGAATAATGAATATAGTTGTAGTAGCAATAATAGTAAAGGGGAAGTTTATCATGCTATAACACATGCATGCTATAACACATGCATTATATTCACAGTACTCCCTAAGTCATGTATAGTATCTCATAAAAGTGAGCACACCATCACATTTTTGTACATATTTTATTATATATTTTCATGTAACAACACTGAGGAAATGACACTCTGCTAAAATGTAAAGTAGTAAGTGTACAACCTGTATAATAGTGTAAATTTACTCAACACACAGCCATTAATGTCTAAACCGTTGGCAACAAAAGTGAGTACACCCCTAAGTGGAAATGTCCAAATTGGGCACAAATTGTCAATATTTTATGTGGCCACCATTATTTTCCAGCACTGCCTTAACCCCCATGGGTATGGTGTTCACCCGAGCTTCACAGGTTGCCGCTAGAGTCCTCTTCTACTCCTCCATGATGACATCACAGAGCAGGTGGATGTTAGAAACCTTGCACTCCCCCAACTTACGTTTGAGGATGCCCCACAGATGCTCAATAGGGTTTAGGTCTGGAGACATTCCATCACCTTTACCTTCAGCTTCTTTAGCAAGGCAGTGGTCATCTTTAAGGTGTGTTTGGGGTTGTTATCATGTTGGAATACTGCCCTGCGGCCCAGTCTTAGAAGGGAGGGGATCATACTCTGCTTCAGTATGTCACAGTACATTTTTGGCATTCATGGTTCCCTCAATGACCTGTAGCTCCCCAGTGCCTGCACCACTCATGCAGGCCCAGACCATGACACTTCCACCACCAAAAGTATATACTGAGGAAAGGTAGTTGAAATAATCCCTAAATGACAGAAAAATGGATAAGGCACAAAGAGCACAAAAACACTGATATGAGATGAAACCCTCAGTTTGAACGTAAACAGCGATGCGGAGAGATTGGAGGCAGTATCTGACATCATCAGGTAAATGCATATAGGCGGAATCAAAACAACATATTATAGAAAACATGTATACGCATAGAGACATATGTGTATATATGTTTGGTCTGGGACTGCATGAGTGCTGCCGGCACTGGGGAGCTACAGTTCATTGAGGGAACCATGAATGCCAGCATGTACTGTGACATAGCAGAGCATGATCCCCTCCCTTCGGAGACTGGTCCACAGAACAGTATTCCAACTTGATAACAACCCCAAACACACCTCCAAGATTACCTCTGCCATGCTAAAGAAGCTGAAGGTAAAGGCGATGGACTGGCCAAGCATGTCACCAGACCTAAACCCTATTGAGCATCTGTGGGTCATCCTCAAACGGGAGGTGGGGGAGTGCAAGGTCTCTAACATCCACCAGCTCCGTGATGTCATTATGGAGGAGTGGAAGAGGACTTCAGTGGCAACCTGTGAAGCTCTGGTAAACTCCATGCCCATGAGGGTTAAGGCATTGCTGGAAAATAATGGTGGCCACACAAAATATTGACACTTTGTGCCCAGTTTGGACATTTCCAATTAGTGGTGTACTTACTTTTGATGCCAACGGTTTAGACATTAATGGCTGTGTGTTGAGTTATTTTGAGGGGACAGCAGACTTTTAACTGTTATACAGGCTGTACACTTACTACTTTACATTGTAGCAGAGTGTCACTTCTTCAGTGTTGTCACATGAGAAGATATAATAACATATTTACAAAAATGTGAGGGGTGTACTTACTTTTGTGATATACTGTATGTGGTAATGTTACTGTGTCAATCACAAACCCATTTAACAACAATTTTCAGATACTCTGGCCTCTGAGAGATTAACACATAGTTTGTATAGGAAGATTAGCTAAAGGAGAAAAGGTCATGTAAGAGAAGATAAAATAATATCCAGAGTTTTGGCAGTGAAGAGAGTAATTAAAGGGACTATTATTAGTCTGTATTTTTTTTAAAACAAACAACATATATTTGAAGTAGCAGTAGCTACAGGTTAGACAGTTTAGACAACAAATAAGAGAAGTTTCATCCATGCCAAAAGACCGTTTCCTTGATTTAATGTTCATTTGAACACTCCCATGTTAAAAGATAAAGTTTAGCATATAAGCCATTGACATATTTAGGTTTTATACTACCTAGGCTATTCATATTTGTGCCCACCCCACTTGCAGGTCCTCCTTTCCACTTTCTACATCTCAAATCATAAGTGTGTTTATCTAAATATATGGAATACAGAAAGTACACCTATATGCAGAAATATTACTGCATATAGACATTTATGTGCATTTACAAACATATTTCAATATACTGCACTGTATCTTCAGGCAGTTTGCTGTCCCTTGAAAATGTTCTTTCTTAGGCCTGAGCTTTATGATATAAGCTGTATCAAAAGGCACAGTATCAAGAAAAAATGTACAGTATGTCTAGGACAGAGACTTGGGGAAATCAACAGAGAGACTTATGGAGGATGAGAAGCAGTGAAAAAAAGTTGAAATGCTACAATGAACCTCATGCAATAATTGAACCAAACATGAATACTGTTTAGAAGACATCATGGTTTATTTGTGGAAAACCAACAAGGTCAAATAATAAAGACAGCCTTGATATCTAGAAATATGTGTGAAAATAAATCACCTCAGATTTTAGCTATTTGAAGGCCATTGCTTAATTATTGTTTTAGTGGAGTGAGAAGAGCGCCAAGTAGCATGGTTCACGAACAGAAATGGTGGAAGTTTGCAAGACTGTAAGATTGAGGCAAGACTTTATGAGGATATTTGTAACCCTCTTAATTACACTTGAAAATGAATTGATTATAGCAGCAGTATAGTGGAGTTGGTGATATGACTGCTTGTAGGAATAAGAAACTATTGGTTTTAGGATGTTAAAATAAATATTACTCAGAGTAAAGTGATGGGTATATATATCAGTGAAGAGTCGCAAACAGTTTATCACCAGTGACTGATATGAAAAGAATTCAAGAAATGAGTGGCTGATCAAGAAAGTGTGAATAAGATGCAGTGGGAATGCTTTGACTAATTCAATTTAGAGAAAGGGGGAAATGTTTTGAGATTTGTGTAAGATAAGGAACTGTGTGAATTCTTAATGTGATTTTCATTTGTTGGTGAATTTGAAATAGTATTTTTTATTTCTGTCGAGAGCAGTATTGAACCCGGACAGAAGACGTTAGTGAATTATTGAGTGAGATGTTTCTCCAGATGTGACAACAGAAGCAAATGAAGGAACATAGATTGTCAGTGAAGCTAGTTGCTTATGGCCTGGACTTAGAATATTGAGAGCCAATGATAATTATACAGGCATTTCAATCCCAGGAGGTAAGTTTCATTACATTTAGATTGGAGAACATTTATAAATAACATGACCCGGCAAGACCCAAAGTCCCTGACCCCCCTAAAAATGACACAACACAACTGTTGGAGGTACAACTGGCCGCAGCGAGTTTTATTGTTATCATATGCAAATGGAATATGTAAATTCACTACAACGGGGGAGGAGCCCCGGGCTTGGCAGTAACCCCATCCCTTGAGCCCACGCTCAAGAGGTCAACCTCTGTGCCGTCGTCACACCTTCCCAGGGTAGGGATGGCCCTTTCTCATCATTGGCCTGGGCAACTCCCCCACCCGCCACGGCGACTCCAGACGAAACCTCTATGGAGTTGCTCCCACCCATCGCTAAGGCCTGCTGTACCCCGACCTTAAAGCAGCTCCAAGCCTATTTCCGTTAGATGTACTCCAACTTCCAAGAAAAATGCATCCGCATTAGATTCCTCCAGATCATGATGGCACAGAGATATCCATCCCATCTTTTTAATGAAGCTTGACATCAGCTTGTTCACCTTCTGCCTGGCCCTGTCCAGGCTACCTGGGTCCCTTACGTTTCTCCATGCCCTCCTTTTTACCATCTCTGACCACATAACGATTATTCCTGGGGATCTCTCTCTCCAGACACCGATGTCACGCTTCATATCCCTCAGCAGCCTTTTGATAGGGATGTATCCCAAGTCATTTCTTCCCACATGGAATAACACAATCTCCGGCCGACCAAAGCGCTGGGTCTATGAGTCCATCAACCCACTAGCTTGCCTCCACCTCATTCCTCTCGTACCAAACCAGCGCATTGCTCCCCGCCCATTAGGTATACTCAACTGCAGACCATCCTTCGAGTTCATGGCTAAACACTCCGCCCAGTATATGCAGGAGTGCCCGATCACCTAGAGTTGATTCCGAGGGTCTGCAATGGCATGTCAAACTTAGTAATCAACTGAAGCCAGGCGAATGTATAACTTGAAACCCGCTGCTTCCGTTGCCGCCCCTACGCGGAATGAGTGAGTTACAAATTCAGCCTCACATAGTCCCAGCTTGCTAAACAACTTTTGAAAACCTTATAGAATTGGAAGCACGACAAAGCGAGCCCGTCCAAGTGTATTAATAACGGCCCGGGCGAACCCGGCCGCCGCTGCAAAAGTTGGCTCACCCAGTCCACTGGGCAACAGTCCGTTCCTACCCGTCTCAGCATGATCTCCTTGCCATGATCCGCTTGGTCTGTCTCGGACCTCCTTAACCATAACACTACCCTGCCACCCATACGTCCTCCACTTGCATGCCTCCCGGGCCGTGCTTGCTAGCCGCAACTAGTTCGCCTAACCTGAATGCTCCAAAGAAGGCTAGCGAAAAATTGTACGGAACAGCAGTGCCTCGTAGGCCGTGTGGCAAACCTCCTCCAGTGCCACAGAGATACGCAACAAATTTGACAGGATGCCGCTTGTCTGTACCTGACTGATTCTTCGCCAGTCCCTTCAGAACCCTCCTTACCAGAAACTCCTTAGTCAAGTCCTTCTGCCCAGATAGCTTGAACATAAAAGCAAACGCAGTTACTTGACTGGACACCGATGCCTCCGACATACCGGCATCCCTACATTGCAGTATGAACCACAGCAGTATGCTTAACCTCTGATCATCAGACTCCTCACCGCCTGCCGCCGCCATCAAGTCGGCCCCACTTAAACAACACCTTCCTGTATGCCGACCATGTTGATGGCGCCAATGAATTCCTGATCAGCGACACCACCTCTCTGCTCTGAGCTCCCATAGTGTGAGCGGGAACTGCTCCCCCGTTGCTGCTGCTTAGGGTGCCAGCTGTCTAAAACGTCCCCACTGAAAACGAGACAGTGCGTCAGCTATACTGTTATCCCTGCCAGAAACATGCTCTAAACATATGTTCAAACGTAGGCAGGCCAGAACTAAGTGTCGAAGCAACCTGATGCCCAGTCTTAATGACAAACCAAAGGAATGCGCCACTCTGGAGAATGTGGCCAGCAGGTGCGCCCACACTTCTTGTTCCCTTGGACCCCACGAACAAGAAGTCATCCAAATAATGCACCATGCTATCATAACCTGACTCCTGGACTTCGAACTATCTCGGTCGCCGAGTCAAACGTATGAAACTGACGACCGATTCTTGTCAATACCATCAGTGACTGATTGCCCGTTTGAGTATGACAGGTGATGTATCAGTCTAAACTTTCCAAGTTTTTCTTTGGCACCACACCCAAAGGGGATATACGTAAACAAGGTATAGGGGGTTCCGCAAACGGGCCTACCATCCTGCCCAATTTGACTTATTTTCTAATTTTTTCTTCTGTTACACCAGGAAACTTGGCCACTGATTTTAGGCCCCGCTCCGTCCTGGGCTGACCCGGTCCAATGGTTGCCTGATTACCTTTGATCACCCCATTGATCACCTGTGGTCGACATAACTCATCCATTTTTTTTTAACCAACCTCTTGCTGCCATCCGACCAGTGAGAAAGAGATGGCTGCGCCGCACCGCAAGGCTCCCCAACCGCTCATAACTTCCTCCATGA
Organism: Discoglossus pictus; assembly: GCA_027410445.1. Classification (NCBI taxonomy): domain Eukaryota; kingdom Metazoa; phylum Chordata; class Amphibia; order Anura; family Alytidae; genus Discoglossus; species Discoglossus pictus. The sequence goes on from CM050163.1 coordinate 373,855,816, forward strand.
CAGTGATATACAAACTGCGTCTGTTGGTCATTCTTGGCCTTCACCTCACACGGTCACATGCTCACCTTGAATTCTAGGACCGGACCTCCGAGGTCAACCCACCTTGTTTGTTTTTAACCACCCTCTCCCTACCGGCCGGAAGAGTCGGCTGTACCGTACCTCAAGGCTTCATACTTTTTACAGACCTCTTTCCGTCACCGTGGTATACCGCCACATGGTCACTTGATCAACCTCTGGATCCCAAGACCGGGCATATGTTCACACAGGATCTCCAAACCAGCCACATGATCACATGATCACCTTTTTGATCCCAAACCAGCCATATGGACATATGATCCCCTTTGGATCCCAATACCAGGCACTTGAGGCCACTACGCCTTGTCTGTATACCAACCACCCTATCGCTACCGGCAAACCTGCGGGAAGGAGAGATGGCTGCACACCAACTGAAAACTGCTCTGGAGACCTCTCGCTGATGATACTCGCCAAAATCGACAATGCCTGTAGCCAGTTCTCAAACGTCTTAGGAATCTACCTTAAGCCTTTTTGCTCTGGCTCGCTCAACACCGGCCCTTTGTCCTGGATAACCCTGAATCTTGATGAGGGTAGCAATGAGAATATTTTGATAAATTCCCTCTTCCAGAACCGCTCCTTTTCTTCCAGCGGCAGATGAGCACCCAAGCTATCCACGCTGCATAACACCATCGACCTGACTGAGCTGTCGGATATCCTGACTGTGCCTGGTGCTGTTACCGGGTCTGCCGGGGAAGGTGGTGAGACTAACCATGAAGCACTCCGGGAGGCACGACTCTTCTCCTGTGCTACAGTACCTTGTCCTCCGCAGGCCTGCCTTGCCAAACTCGACACCCATTCTCCTAAATCTTCATTTTTCAAGTTAACATCATATAACCTCAAGAATCCGTTTAACCCAGCCAAAACATCCCTGCCAGTACCAGTGTAGCCCAAAGTTAGTGTCTCACCTGTATCATGCCTGGCAGGCTCTCAACGTGGCTTCTGTTTGGCTGGACTGTTCCTGTCTCTGGATCTCGGTAGCCTGCTCTTCATACTCGTTGCACATGATTCCATCTCCGAACTGGAGTCCGTCCTGACGCGCCGATAGGACCTGCGGCTATGGGAGCGAGATCTGCCCATAGATGATCTGTCAAGGCAAAAATAACCATGTGAGGGCTGTCCTTGCCTGCCATACCTGTCGTCCCGTCCACTCCCATCCAGTGATGACTCGCAGTTGGAATACGGTAAGGACAGCCCTAACCTCCCGAACAGCTCTACCATCTTCTTTTAAAGCCCCTGTCAGTTCTCTGGTGTTACAAATTAGGTCCTCTACGGCCGCAGTCCCCCCTGGCTGGGTAACCAACGGTCAATGCTTACCGCATTGGTGGCTGAGTGGTTTGCTTCTTTCCAACTCTGATGGAAGATAAAGAAAGAGGGCTGTACCTTGCTGTTGGCTTCCTTCTTCTCACAGGACGTGGGGATCGTATTGCTTCATCTCACCTCATGGTCTCCGTGACCATCTCTTTTTCCACTTTGCTTCTTTTTTTTTTTCTCTGCAACGATAGGGATGGCGGCAAGCCCTGCGAATTCAAGGTTGGCACGTTATCACCACTCCCGCTTCCCGCTAGCCCAACTCCAGGTTGAGGTGTCAGAGCCCTGGTGGCACTTCTTTTAATTTTTACCCCTCTGCTTCCTATGAACCTTAAACTCGCTCTGCGGTGGCCGCATGGATAAAGAACCCCCGCTAGAGCACCGTGGGGATTCGTTCTGAGAGTTGCCGGCTGGCCTAGAGCCACTGCCGGCAGCATGGCTGCGACTGGATCTCCTTACCTCCTCCCTCGGCTGGTTCTGAGACCTAGAAAGCCCCCGGGTGACTCTGTGGGGAGGAATGCCGCTCCCAATGCAGTTGGGGGAAACAGCCAGCACCGACTGTTCCCCCGCAGATAAAGGGGGGTTCTTCTCCCTCAATAGAGTCAGCCGCAGGTACTGCAGCAGCCTGTCCACAGCCCAGACGGTCTTTCAACAATCTCACCCCATGGCTGATGGCTCTGGACCACACCTCCGCCAGGATGCGCACTGAACCCACTGACTGAAAAATGAAGAACACACAAGCACACCACAGCCACCACACTCACAAAAGGCACATACCTGGGTATGACACCTAACTATAAGCACAGCTACTGAAAGGAAACAAAGCTGAACCACACAAAGACAAGAAATATAAGGCCCTCCCCCTCAAGAAATAAACGAAAAGGAAGGAAGAAAAAGAAGACAAAACACAGTCTAGTCCCTACCCTACACTATAGTGCATTTATGAAGTATGCACACAAAATCAAACCACTCTATGTTCACCATCCGGCTGCTCCTGCGCTCCTGCTGCTGCCTGGTTCCCTGCCTGCAGGGGAGTGAAGCTAAAATGGTGCCCGTGCTTGCCTGAGGGGGCGGAGCCACCGCACCTCTCACATGAGGCCCCGCCCCCCTGCTTCCTCTGCCGGCACTTGGTCCTAGCATGTCAAGGGACCCCCGTTGCAGATACCAGCACGCTGGTTCCGCCCCAGTAGTCCTTCATTATAATTTAACTAAAACTCCCAAAATAATTTTCACAGAAAAAATGACAATGACTAGATAGAAATGGAAGCCAGAGAAACAAATATTTTCGAAGTGATAACAAAAGAATGAGATTTGAAATTCAAACATACTGCCACAAGACTTTCTGTAAAATAACCTGTTCTTGACATTTTACAGGAGGCTTAAAATAAAAAGGTTAACAGCCTCACAATTTTTTTTATGGCTTTTGCATTTTAGGCGCTTATTCAATGCTTTGCTAAAAGCAGTATATCTAAGGATACTTATTTTTGTACAATACTTCCTGTGGGTGATTGGAAAAAATAGCTTTCAGTGTTAAATATACAAGGCTATATGGACATGCTGTTTACATTGACTGCATGTGTTTAGAAACCACTTTATACAAAAGAATGAAAACACTATTTGGTATTCTCGTACATTGTATTGCATTTCCTACCCACCATCTAGCATTGTTCTTATACAATCTCCAATAGATATATTCATGAGTGTATTTGAGCTATTTAGTATCCAGAACACTATATACAAAACTGCATAGGTTCATATTCAAGCATTTCTCTTTTATTTTGAATACAATGGATTACATGAACTTCAATTATTCTCACCCATGCTATAAGAAAACTTTGGATATAATAGCATGAATATGAAATATGATAAATTGGGCAAATTTGATATATTCCATGTATGTGTTTATTGGAAAAGAACAGGTCTTGGTAAAATAATGCACATGACTAAGTAGTTATGTCATTTCATAGAAGGTAATTATGGATCAAATCCCATATAAGCAGTTCAGAAGCAATCCATCTCCATGTCTTCACTTATTTAAATAAAACTGAATGCATTATATCAGAATTGGTTTTAGATGCTGTCTATCATATGAAATTAAATGGAGGGGTGTGAGGTATAGATGACATACTGGCATTAGAAAGGGACACAGATTAACAGGTATGTCCCAATTATTCTATTTTGTTTGTAGAAATACAAACTTTAAAGAGACACTTAATTCAGCAATCTTTGACCACATTACAGTAAAAATCTCCTGAAAGCATGCTGAAATACTTTTTGAAATACTTTTTTTAAGTATGTGCATTTTTACTTGAGAAATAAAATAAATTAATTCTGTGTTTACATGTGTCACTGACTGCCACTGCCAGAACCACAGCTAAAGCTTTGTGTAGTGAGCAAAAAAAAAAAGTTAACCCTTAACAAATTTATCTATGCAGAACATGGGATGCCGGAATTACCTAAACACATCAGATATGGATTAACTGGTCAGTGCAGTTCTGAGTCCAGGAAAAAATTGCTATCAATTACTGTCTTCACTGCATTCCCGGTTATCTGTTATTACTCATGCAACAGACAGTAGATAGGCTACAGTTTGTATGTAAACAGACTTAAAACTTTAGATTTGTTAGTTATTTAGTGTAATTAAACAAATAGATAATTTTAATATACAATATTGTCTTCCACACCACAAAGAGCACTTACAGTGAGGCAAATGGCCCTATAAGCATTACAAAAAGTGTTTAGTGTTGCAAAGTTAAAGATTATTTTTAAATCCATTTGTAAAAATGACTTTTGTAGTTTTCACCACCACAGATTTCTGATAAACCACTGTAGCTTAGGAAAAAAACTCACATTTGTGGAGTTTGTGAAATGCTAACATCATTAACAGTTGTGTAAAGCATTTATAGATAAAATCTTATTTTTTTCATTGTGGATAAAAAATTCCATCTGGTCAGGCTTCAGCACCTCATGATAGCATGAAAACTAATGGCATGCACTTATCTACAGAACAAAGCAGGCAGGATAGGAGGTAGAAGGGAAGAGCTTTGTTACATAATTTGATCTTCATTGGAGGTTTTTAGTATTTGACTCTTGCTCTCTTCCCTGCCACATGCCCAGTTTGCTCACAAGTAGACTTTTAATCTTGTACACAGTACAGAACAACTCTGTGGTAACATGAAGTTCTTAAAGGAACTTGTTTAATATAATATGTGATAATATTAGAAAATAATAGTGCATAAAAATAAAGAATATTTTGTATAGAATGTTTGCTAAAAAAAACTGCAAAGATGTAGGTCAAATTAGCTTCTTAAACGTTATCATATTCATCATTAAGAGGCTGCCATCTTAATAAATGGGCTGGTTTACCCGCCCCCTATCGTGCTAGAAGAAAATGTACATAGGGGTGTTGCTAGCCTTTCAGGTCCTGCTTGCACTGTATAACACACACACTGTATAATATGTAGAGAGACACTGCTGCAGTGGTCTAGTATAGCACTGTATATTTACACACATATACATACACCATACAGAGAACAAAGGAGGATGAACTGGGAATGGGAACTGGCAGTGTCTGATTGGAATCAAATTAGGACATTATGTATAGCTACCAAGCTGTGAAACACATGCATTTCTAGGTGAAGAAGACCTCAAGGAAGACAAAGAGCTATTCCTTGATGCCACTTTATTTCTGACTGTGTCTTTGCCAGCTGTACTGTGTTGGACAAGCTGTACTAAACTGGTTCCAATGTGTCTACATATTGTCGCTTCCCAGGCCCTTTCATATACTGTATCACATTTAGCAGAAAACAGTGGAATGGCCTGGTGGTGACATACCCATTCCCTTCAGTAATATTATAATCCAGGACCATGTTAAAAAGCTTTACTGTAGACCTTATACAGTATAATACAACACACAATAATTGTTTTTATCATAAGTATATCCTACAGTACAGTGAATTATTTTTTAAATGCAACATACAGTTTTAATTGTATCCCTTCTATTCAATATATTGGAAAGGTAAAAAACGGAGAAAGGCAAAAGGGGTGGAGATAAGGCAGGTATTCATACAGTCTTGGTTCCATGATCCTGTAATAAGAAATTAATAAACAGATATAGCAAAAATTAAGTATTATGGTTAGCACTGTCACACTATGACAGGTGACATTTAATATTTAGCTAGTAGTTTTTAAACCTTTTCATCCAACAACCAAATATGTTTTGTTATTTTATATCATTGTTTAGAGGTGCACAGTGCACAACACAGTAGCAAAGACCATTATTATAATCCAAGATCCTTAGCAACATTCATGTGGACCACCAAAACTCTAAGCAATTTTTAATGGTCATACAAAAAATAAATTTTGGGTACAATTGTTCTAACATTTATCTTCTTCGTCTCCACATGTGTAGGAGCAATCCTACTTAGTTGTACAATTTGCACCATTCCTATTTGTTAACAATATACACCTTAAACACTAGATATGACTGTATTTATTTTTGTCCATCATGCAGCTCTGTTTATACCCTTTTAAACTCCCCCTCTCTTGACCCAGAGTTAAACTTCTTTCTAAGCCATCTTCTGACATGGAGACGTTCTTCTAATTTTTATTATCTACTCAAATGTTAAAGGAGGGAGAGAGTATTGTTGATTAACTAGTGAATTTAGATACAATTTCAGAACGGGACACTTTCCCTGTTCCCCCCATATATTAAGTATAGGAAGCTTGCAAATATACTTGCAAGGCTTCCTTGACCTGTGGCGTAACCACTCCCTTTAGCCTTGAAATGGAAGTATTACTATCATTAGAGCTTCCATGCACTAGCAGAGTCTGCTAAAATGAAGGTTTTCTTTGACCTACACAGCTGCTAATTCTGTTAGTGTGTTGCATACTTTTTTACTGATCTTCAATGGTCCTCTAAAACAAAGAAATACATCAGAAATACAAGAAAGGAAAAGGAAAGCTAAAGGGTAAAGACAGCTTACTTATTTTAGCCACTAATATGGAATTCTTGAGATACAATTATGTGATCTTACTTTACATAATTGTGACTCATATGTCATCTCATCCTTGATGTTTAATTATTCAGGGGACATAATAAAGACACACATAACAACCCTCTTCTGCTCTTTAGGCACATCTCAAATTATATTCCATAGTGACATTTTTTCGGAGCTGGTTCTTACCTCATTACTCTCTTGGAGAATATATACTTTGTCATTTTCTTCAGTACTTTTCAGGATGCTTTAGCATTTTGCTGCCATATTCTCTGCCGAGTTTTATTGTTTATATTTACAATGAGTAAGGATTCCCATTTGTGGACAAATGAAGGAGTGCCTGCTTCTTTAGGTTTGTTAAGAGTGTTGTATATAGTTGTATTGTGTCAGGGCCATCTATGGGATTGATACATAAGATTTAAAATTGTGTGAGGTTTTGCGGCTTATTGTGTTTTACCAGAGTGTTTAAGAGGTGTTTGGTTTGGAAATAATGGATTCTCTCTCTCTCTCTCTCTCTCTCTCTCTCTGTTACATTATATGGCATATGTAATTCCATAAAGGACATCGACCCACCGTTTTTGGTGAAATCATGAAGCCTGGCTATAGCATTTTGACATCATTTTGTTGCCTTGTCCTGGGGGTAAGCTAGAATTTTCTAGTAAAGATTGAGTAAGTGACGATGTTTAAATTGTAAAACTTTAAAACATATATAGTATATTAATGTTAAGAATATTACCATCTTTTTCAGCGCAATTATATATAAAATTAAATTAAATGACAATATCAATCATACATTTTATTTACATCATAAAAGATTATTCCATTTTATTTAAGATACAAAAAGTCATAAGACAAGTTTTCTTGATAGTGAGAATATTTTCTGTTTATTTAAACACTTTCTAGCGATAACTAATGTTAAAGCCAGTTCTCTCCAGTGATTATATATGACAATTTCATGCACTGAAGCTTCACTACAGTGTTGGAGGAAGAACATAAGGAAGGTATTTGTCAGTAGTGTAAGGTCTATGACATTGTATGGCTGCAGCTGGGCAACAGATGGAATGTATTGCTTAATGTACCTAATTTAACACTGCATGCCAAAAAAGAGTCTTTGTACATGCAAAGAGCTACTGTCTACCATATTGGCACATAGGACTAGCGATAGGCAGAGTGCCACTCAGACAGATGGGTTTCTATGTTAGCATTCTTGTGATATTAGGTGAATTACAGCTGTGTCTTTATCTCCCATTTCCTAGGGATATATTTATTTGCGTAATTATTTTTTTCCTATTTGCTCTGAAGCTACATTAGTAATCCAGGTGCAAGTTTAATGCGGGTAAATGAGGTTAGCTTAACCCTTTAACATATTTTGTCATCTCGAATAGAATCCAAAGAATTGTAACAGCTTAGTTTTGCATTACCATTGGCATTCTTTTACAGATAACAAATTACTTCATATCTCAGCTTGGGTGACATGTAACTTTATAATGATCTAAACATGTCATGTGTTGGGCTAGAAAATATGTAATAAGTTGATCATGTCATGCCTCGTGGATAGGTGGTGATGACAGGTTTTGAGTGCCTTACTTTTCTTAGAAGACATACATCTCGATGTGCTATATTCACTAAGATGAGATTCCTGTGGAAGAAACATCTTCATTATGTATGCTAAATTACAACTGTAGCCATAAAAAAAAAAATTGAAAATAAATAAATAAATAATACATTTATATGCAATTATGATGTAGTGGAAGCTAATATATTGGTTTGAGGAGACCATGAATGTAGAAGAAATTTCCATTCACTATAGAGGGAATGTGGCAGGTAAAACATGATAGATGGACATTATTTTCAACATGATAGATGGAAACGTATACATTTACATGGACACACTCTCTTGAGAAAGTAGAAGACACAATCAGTCTAGAAAAGAAAATGGAACCACACAGAAAACAATAGCTGCATATAAAATCAAAAATGTAGTGGTAGTTATTATATCTTTTTTGCTTTCTAAAAACATTTTGCCCAGTCTCAAATTTAGTTATTCATGCAACAATATAGAAAACCAACATAGCCCTAGTATATAGAGCATACATTTCAAGATTGGAGATTAGGCTCCATAGAGTTGTTTTTGTAACTGGTGAGGAAAACCTTACCTTAGTGAATGATCTTCCTGTGATAATTTTTGACTTCAGCATCAGTTTTCAGAATGTAATCAAAATCTGCTATTCTATTCCAGAATTAATCTCAAATAACCTAATGTGTTAGAATTCATTTAAGAGAACATCCTTTAAACAGTACAATATTTTAAAATATAAAACAAACATTGCAAAGTTTAAACATTTCAACTTTTAAGACTTAATTTAGAACAGGTTTAGAGTTCCTTCTCAGAGACTCAAATTATCATGCCATGGAACTGAACAACTATGGCTACAAAGCTGTTATACAGAAATGTAGGACTTGATTACATTGCTCTCAGAAAGGAATCTTTCAACTGCACTTTCCACATAGGGAACTATTACATTCCTTCTGCAACAAACAATTATGAATAAACCCTTACAGGTTATTGCTACTTTTGAGCTGTTCCCTGTACAGGATGATTGGATTAGTTTTAATTGCAATACAATAGTCAACATGAGGAAATATTATATGGTCATAGCTGAGGAATACCCAGCAAAATGTGGTTATAATGTATGACAGGTTAAGTAAGTTGCAATACAAAAACATCAAACTCTTATGGATCCAGGTTGGTTTCTTTACTTAGAAGAACATATTTAAAGTGCCGTCTTCCTCACTTTAAGTGTTCTTCATAATGTGAAAGAGCATAAGATTCTATGTTATAATAATCTACTGTGTTTTTTTTTTTTTATTACCTTAATAACAGCTAAAAATCAACAGTCTTAGGTATGTTTCCAAACACACTGCTAACTGTTCATGATTTACTACATCTGTCTACAACGTCCGTTCTAAGCTCTGTGAACACAATTGTTATTGTTTCTCTCTGCTTTCAGGAATGTCATCAGCCATCAGTTAACCCACAAGTAACATATTTTGGAGTTTTCTGCAGTCATTTCCCTGCACAGATGAATTTTGGAAGTGTTAACCCTCTTTCTGTGTCTGCTCTCTGCAAACAGCTCTTGCTGTCAGCCTCTCTGGAGGCATGCCTAATTATCATATAAACAGACACTTTATTCATGATTTTTTTGTGTGAAAAAGGCACCTATTTAAAAAATTCAAAAAGTATTTCAACATGTTTTCAGGAGTACATTACAGTGGTGTGTTCCACGGTATGCTGAATTAACTGGCCCTTTAACATAAGATAGAAGTACATGTTCTATTTTTAAAGGTTACGTAGGTCACAATACAAAATGGGTACAAGGGCACAGTGAATTGTAAGATAGGATTATTGCTGGGGGGATTAGAAATGTATTTTTAGGGCAGTCTGGCAGGTATTAACGACTGGGGTTTTTGTATTAATGAGATGTTTGTGTGTTTATGTTTTCTAATTGACATTGTGAATGTATTTGATTGTTCTTGATGTATGTATGGGGCTGGGTTAACCAATGGAAATACTTTTTGTGTGCTATTTGAGTCCTAAAAAATGCTTCCAAGATATTTTTTCACACTTAGACATCTCCTTAAGTGTCTCATAAGTGTTCTCGTAAGGATATTCTTTGCTCTAATGGGAGATTGATTTTACATGTAAGGATTTGTTTCACTGCAAGCACTCCCAAAGCCTTATGAGAATATGAAGGATGCTCAGTAACTCTTGCAGAACCATATAATAGCACTTTAGGTAGAATCTCCCATAGCAGCCATATCAGTTTGATCCTCCCTATTGTGCAAACACTTTTCCCCTTACGTCTATCTTCAATAATCTTGTGTTAGATAGCTCTATATATTCACTGGCATATGTGATATTTTGCTGTGATGGACCAAGATCAGCTCTTTGCCCATGCGTTTGTTTCTTTCTATATCTCACCGGCTCTAGCTGACAACAGACGTTTGGTAGCCCTCCTGCAGATTTAACAATCAAAAACAAAGCATGGAATTACAGCACCCAGAAAAAGAACATAGCTCGACCATGTATGTCCTAACTAAGAAGAGTCTATTTATTGTGCAGAAACTTACAGTGGTGACATTAGTTATTAACACAAAGTAATAAATCAGCAGTACCATTAAACATTATCACGTGGTAACATAATCAGTAATTTGAGGCTGAGATTAAGCTCACTAGATCAGAAGGTCCAGGTAAAATACTACCAGCTGTTGAAAAATATCTGACGGGTTAGTTCAAGTTTGTTTGTTAATGCTGAACTTTTCCATTGCTTTAAAGGTAGCAGAAGCATTGTGTCAACTCTGTAGGAGGGCTCCTAGGTCTGCCTTTGCATACAAGTTACTACTTGATTACACATACTTAGACCAGTTCACTCAGTATACCTTGAATTACCAAACAAACTATATAAACTGATATATACATATATCAGGCAGGTTTAATATGAATATATAAAGCTCATAAACACAGCTATAATGCATCCAGTACTACAGTACAGTAAAAACACAACAACAACAACTCTGTAGTTCAGTGGATAAACTGAATCCCTTAGCCTAGAGGCCCAGTGCAAAGAGAATACTCCACACAGCCTTGGCTAACACATCATGATTCGTAACAGATGCTAAAAATATATTTAATCAAACTATCTTGTGTGGATAAGTTTATTTAAAACCTTGACCCATGGGCAAAGAGTGAGTTTTGTGGAATGTTGGGATCAGAAGCCAGTTTGGGAGTTGGAGGAAATAAATTGTGTAGGGCAATTGTAAAAAATATGCCTAAGCAGTATGGAAGCCAGGGGAAGTAAAGAGATAGAGAATTGGTAAATGTAGAAGCTGAATAAGAGGAGGGTTTCTTAAGAATCGGTATCATAGCATGTTTTAAAAAATATGTTGGTATGTTGTGAGTCGGGTGAGTTAGGGCCACGTTGAGAGGAGAGTTACTTTTGGACATTTTCATTTTATTTTTATAGTGGTTAGCAAAGTTTTGAGACTTGAGACAGGAAGGGGTGGGAGGTGAGGGTAGGCAGAGGAGAATGTTGAATGTGGTGAACAAATGTTTTGGGTTAGAGGACAGATTTTATATTAATGATGAGAAGTAGTGTTGTTTGACAAGATTGAGGGCAGAGACATATGAGCATATAATGGAAGTAGAGCGCTTGTTTAGTATGCCGTGGTTGTAGGTGAGTCTTGTGTCATGTGAGATAAATTGTCTTCATATGTTACATCATTGCTTAGAAGACATTTTACTTAAGTTCCAGTTCAGTCTGGAGAGCTGCCCCTCAAGAGACTGGCAACCTCTTGCTGTTGGAATTGCTTGCATCCCAGTGCTATCTCCAATTGCTTACTATTCCTGCTACTTTTGTGCTCATTCCTCCTGGCTTTGTGGAGCTGTTCTTACTCTATGCCCTCAAAAATGTCTCCTCAGAACTTCATATTTCTGCTGGACCTGAATGTCTTTTAGTTGTTCATCCACCTCCAATGTGCGAGCGGGTGGCTGGGGGCCATTGGTGATGCTGCCGGGCTGGGACTGTGTGGTGATCTTGGTGGTGGTAGTGTCAGCAGTCTTGGTGGACAGGCAGCAACCCAAGACTCCAGCTGTGTATAGGTTGGCAGTGGGTCAATATTTGAGAGGAGGGGGGTCAAAGTCCACTGTTGTAGCAGCTGGGCCAGGTATCCCCTCCTCGAAACTTCACATGAAATGGAAGTCTTGCTCCTCATCTTGTTCCACCTCTTGAGGAGAACAAGTTATATTTAATTTCCAATTCTCCTTTACATAACATCTGTTTTCTTTGCATTTTATTATGGGTTGCAGATATAATGTAATATTCCTATTTGTGAATTAAGTTTACCTGTTTTTAAAATGAAACAAATCTGCTAAGTAATTGTTTGCATATCTAAAATTCATGTTCTTAACAGTGCTTACAAGCTATGTTTTAATTCACTGAAACCTTCCAAATAGTCCTTACAAAGGTAAGGCCCCATTCACTCATCTACACAGTGTTTTAATTGCTATTAGGTGTAGTAACCAATCACAGTCTGAAACACTGTGTGTATGCGCTAATGTAGAGACCATTTGTCGGCTGACCTTCTCAAATGAGATTTCACCAGAAGGAGATCTTGACAGTGCTGCAGCCTTTTTTCCACATGAAAAAGAACTTTAGTAAGGTTTCATTTTTGCTCTTTAAATGCATCCTATGTAAATATTTGACTTCCAGGCACAATCATCAGACAGATTTTCACGCTCTCAGACACATTAATTGTTTCACACATAGACTCATAGTTATGCACTCATACAGTGTTACAGCCAGGCACACAGACACGCAACTCAACATCTGAATCAGTGAGCCTTTATGAACAACATAGGCTATAGTGTGCATGAGTTGGTCTGTGTGTGTGACAGCATGCATATAAAGTTCTGTCTTTATACCTTAATAATTTGCTTTTGTGTGTGTGTTTTCTTGCCATATGTATTTATAGACACTTGATTGTGTGAGGAGAACAATATTAAGAGCATCAGGGATAATGCTGGAAAGGGAGACAGACCACTTTATAGATCAAGTACTGGGCATTGCCAGTAATTCTAAGCACAGATCAGCAGGTTAAATCTCATAGGAGCATAAATAAATAAGAAGGGCAGCTAAAATGATAAATCGCCAAAACAACAAACAATTTTAAAGGAAACACTTCATGATCTTACTATATATAGTTTAAAGGAGAGAAGAGGGTCATTTGATGTTATCCTTCAGGTTTATTAATGGATTTAATAGTGTTCAGTAGAAAAGCCAAAAAGAGAATAATAAGTGTGCAATGGAAAGTTTTAGAGTAAGTATAGTAACAAAGTTCAATAATGCCTGGGACAGTCATAATAATAGCATGGTACTTATTTGTTCCTATGGAAAGTAGGCTGGAGATCTCGGCAGTATCTGTCACTTTACATACCATTGAATATAAATAAATATGTCATGTATAAAACTTAGCAGTAACACTTTGTGTATTTAGTATGCCTCTCTTGGTAAACTCTAGAAGTTCTGTAATTTTATATTATACTAGCAACTTGCCTGTCAAAAATGACGGGGCAATAAAATTTGAAGCCATGGGAATGCTATTTGAGACATACTGTAATTGAAACTTTCGGCGCTCATTGCGAGGCTTGCGCTGAGCGCCTTCGGCGGTCATTGCATGCCTCGCAATGAGCGCATTGCAAGCCTCAAGCCCTTCAGCGCTCATTGCAAGCCTCTCCTGTCATGTACTTTTGGGCCTCTAAGAGAGATATCTATTTCTATGTATATGTAGTTAAGTAATAATTAATGATTTATTCAGTAAATTCATTTAATGTAGTGTAATTATTTATAATAATTGATATATGCAGCGAGCAATAGGCTGAAGCAATAGGCTAACAATCTGTTTGTATTTTGCGTCTGCATAGAATATACATTGTGAGTGTTAGTGCCCTGCTTATAAAGTGTAATGAATGTTTGAAGTGTGCATTCTAAATAGGCTGCGTGCGCGAGGTAAAGCCATTGGTTTATTGTGTAAAGCGGCATTGTATAGTCGTAATGTTATTAATGTGGTACGTGTCTCTTGAGCATTTTGCGTCTCTTGAGCTCCGTGAGCATTTTCCCGCATTTGTAAGAGTGTATCTTGTAGGTCGTAGTGTGATGTGTAAAGTGCTACGCATTTTGCAGTGTTTTGCGCGGTCCGGTGTCGTGTAGCCTCGTTTTAATTTTTTTCGGTGGCCATTTTTTTCCCTTGCTTAGCCGATTTTCGAGTGGTGAAAATTGTCTAAATCAAGTTAAATTCGCGTTACACCTCACTCACAGATGTCCTGGCTGTTGCCCCATGCTGTCTGTGATGTTTTTGTAATTTTTTGGGGTGTATTTAGTGTGGTTTTCGGGTTTTTTGTTCGGCCGCTAATCTTGTAAATTTTTGCATTTCGTATTTTTTTTTCTAAGTCCCGCGTCTCTTATTTTTTTTTGTTCTAAATCCCACTTCTCGTATTTTAACGGCTCGCCTCGCTTTACGAGGCTCGCATGGGCTAAGTGCTACGGTGTAACGGCTCGCTTTGCGAGGCTTGCAGCAATGAGTGTCTTCGGCACTCATCAGCTAAGTCCTACGCGTTAACCCCGCACATCGCCTAAGTCGTACGCGCCTCGCAAAGCGTAACGACGTCTCGCAGTTTAACAACTATTATATTTGATATATACCGTATATACTCGTGTATAAGCCGAGTTTTTCAGCCCTTTTTTTAAGGCAAAAAAGGGCCCCTCGGCTTATACTCGAGTCACTCTCCCCCGTGTCTCTCTAACCCCCCGTGTCTCTCTAACCCCCCCTGTGTGTTTCTAACCCCCCCGTGTGTCTCTAACCCCCCCCCCCCGTGTGTCTCTAACCCCCTGTGTGTGTTGAGGATGGGGGGGTTGAGGAGGAAGGTTCAGGAGGGGGTTGAGGATGGGGAGGTTGAGGAGGGAGGATGAGGATGTGGGGCTTGAGGAGGGGGTTGAGGATGGGGGGGTTGAGGAGGGAGGTTGAGGAAGGGGTTGAGGATGGGGGGTTGAGGAGGGAGGTTGAGGATGAGGAGGGGGGTTGAGGTTGAGGATGGGGGGTTGAGGAGGGTTGAGGTTGAGGAGGGGGTTGAGGATGAGGATGGGGGGGTTGAGGAGGGAGGATGAGGATGTGGGGCTTGAGGAGGGGGTTGAGGATGGGGGGGTTGAGGAGGGAGGTTGAGGAAGGGGTTGAGGATGGGGGGTTGAGGAGGGAGGTTGAGGATGAGGAGGGAGGTTGAGGATGAGGAGGAGGGGTTGAGGAGGGGGGTTGAGGTTGAGGATGGGGGGATTGAGGAGGGAGGATGAGGAGGGAGGTTGAGGAGGGGGTTGAGGATGAGGAGGGAGGTTGAGGAGGGAGTTGAGGATGAGTAGGGAGGTTGAGGATGAGGAGGGAGGTTGAGGATGAGGAGGGAGATTGAGGAGGGAGGTCGAGGATGAGGAGGGAGGTTGAGGATGAGGAGGGAGGTTGGGATGAGGAGGGAGGTTAAGGATGAGGAGGGAGGTTGAGGAGTGGGGTTGAGGAGGGTGATAAGGGAGGGGGGAAGAGACACAGGGAAGGGAGAGGGGAGAAGAGACATGAAGAGAGAGGGGGAACAGAGGGCACAAGAGGGACACAGGGGGCAGCACATTTCCCACCCTTGGCTTATACTCGAGTCACTCATTTTACCCAGTATTTTGTGGTAAAATGGGTGCCTCGGCTTATACTCTGGTCGGCTTATACTCGAGTATATACGGTATGTACAATGTAATGCATTTTTTATTGGATATGTATGTATTAATACACCAATGCTTTGGTGTGCTCATAAAAATACATATATATATCTAGGATCCAAAGAACTTACACACAGTACTGACAACAGAGCTGTCTGAAAGGAACAGGCCCATTGATGGCGACACATGCTGTGGATGTCACTGAAATGATAACTGTTTGACAGGCCTTATACAGAACAATATATGACAAGGATCTGCTGTATTTGAGAGCTCTAGGCTATGGCACTGCATCCAGTTTACTTGCACATCTTGAGACATAATAATATTTATATATCATCGCTCATCAAGTAATTAAATACTTATATTTTCAAGCTAGTGGTAAAACGTTGAACACAAATCTAAACAGCA
The DNA here is from genome assembly GCA_027410445.1 of Discoglossus pictus. Lineage (NCBI taxonomy): Eukaryota > Metazoa > Chordata > Amphibia > Anura > Alytidae > Discoglossus > Discoglossus pictus. The sequence continues at coordinate 373,871,909 of CM050163.1, forward strand.
TAGGTTGAAAAACATAGTGTATAACACAAGGGTATATTATATGTATTCGTAATATAAAGACATTTGCATATTATCTTTAATTTTGCTGTATAGAAGGGAGGCTGAAATCCCATATTCATAATATGCTTTGTCAGACTAAAATAGACAATGAACAAAGTCTTTTTGGAAAGTAAAAACACGTAAAGAGCCTTTTGCCATCTTGCTGTAAGCTCATATGTGGTATGAATAATTGAGCTAAAGAGGAACCACTTGTGACCAAGTTCTAATATGAGAGTTTGATGTGGATCATTTGTTTATTTGGCAATATCTAATACAAACACTTATATTTTGCTTCTTTGTGTTTCCTTTCTATGTTTTTCTGATTGTGAAAATTCAAATTCACCTCCTATATAGTTTTCTATTGGAAAATGTAATTAATTTCCACATTTGATCTCATATACCATCTGGAAAACTACAGTGTACCAGTTTGTTACCTATTGGCCCGTCACATCTTCATTGGGTATTGTAGATGTGTTATATGTTTAGAGATGGTTGTAAATGTATGAGCCTTCAATCTTGTAAAGTAAGCATTATTTACTGTTGATTGTTAGCTAGACAGGGCCCTCCGTTAGGGGCACTTTACCCCATGTCTAGTGCTACATAATATATTGGGGCAGTATAAGTATATGTCAATAATAATAATATTAATAATATTAATATTAATAATGAAAAAGTTGTAATAGACACTAGCATATCCAACGTACATAATACATTATTCACTATTATTGTTCTTATCACAAGTATAGTAATGTATTCATGTAAATAAATTTTTATTTATACCGAGTAAGGGGCACCATTACATATTAACAGCCTTATTAAATTCCAGCCTCGTAGATAAGAGGCTTCTACTTAAATCCTACGTACTGCAAATTTCTCAAAGTTACGATGCTATTAAATTATCCCTGCTGCGAGCAACGTGTGAGCTACGCAGCACGGCCGTCCGTGTCAACACTGCAAAAATGTACATGCGGAGTGACAGCCTGTGAGATGATCTCGCAGGCTTCCACACCTCATCAATTGCTGCGGGGGTCCTAAACGGGGCCTCCGCAGCAGTCCCACACATAAGCCCTCCCGTGGGGGGTACTCCAACTACCCCCCGGCACCTAAAATTAACCCCTCTCCATGCGAGAGTCCCCATCGGGACCCCTGAAGTGTCCCCACATTAACCCCTTGCTGCAGGGGTCCATAGTGACCCCCACAGCCCCCCACATTAACCCCTTGCTGTGGGGGTCCTAAATCGACACAGATCAGGCCCCCACTGCATTTAATACTTGCAGCATGGGGATGTGTTTAGGGAGCAGGGAGGAGCATCACATGGCTGTCTCAGGCTGCTCCGAGGCAGCACGTTTATGATTTAGGATCCTTTGCTGGCACTTTTTGTGCCAATAGGGATTCTTCCGAGGTGCGAGATTCACCTCATAGATTTATGGCTGCGTGTGACTCCGTAGCTCTCTCGGAGCCTATTCTCGGACATTTTTCGGAGTCATCTCGCAAAATAGGCTTCAAGGGACTTATTGGGGAATCGGTCCTCGCAAACAGCAAAAAAATGCCTTTTGCGAGGACCGAGGGAACTACAAGGGCTAATTTAATGAGGCTCTTGATGTTTAAAACATCTGATAGGTATTAGTAAAGTGATATTTTAACTGGTGCTAGCTTATATGCCAATTAAACTTTGGCCTTTGTAGAGCTAAAATATCTGCCTTTCTAGAGTTTTGGCTAGTTTACCCCTCTACACCATGTCTTATACCAGTGAAGTCATGTCTCATAAGTCATGTCATTTTAGGGTGTTAGTCAAAATGTTTTGGTAGATATACATTTTCTCATCCATTTTTCAAAACATATTATTGGGGAAAATATGTCTAGAAAACACTTTAAAAACCTTTAGGATGTCTCTTACTAAAAGTGTATGATTTTGTATGTATTTGTAACTATTTTGAAGTAAACATGCCTTTAACTTATATACTATCAGCCTTATTAAATTGCGATTCGGCAAATTTAAAAGGGCTCTATATAAGCACATAGCATATATTTTTACAGAAGTTTTTATCTATCCAAAAGCAAGGTCTTCAGTAACTAAAAACTTCTGCAAAAAAATATGCTGCGTGTTTATATAGAGCCCTATTAAATTTGACAAATCGCAATTTAATAAGGCTGTATGTGTTTTGGTTATCGCCAGTGAAATGCAATTATGAAGCGTATGTAAGGATCTTCAGTTACTTGCATAAATTTACACAGGAGATGTAAAACATTAATTTTTACCCATATATTGTTTATTTTATGTGTTTCTGGATGATACAAAGTTTTTAAATTGTAATTGATTTTTCAGTTTTGTTTAACTACAAAAAGCCTAAAAATTATATGGAAAATCCTTGGCAGTTTATCAGACAGTATTAAATAACTCTCCCCAAAAGATCAACTTTTTAAATCAAGCTAACTAGACGTTTTCACTAATCTGGACCATTACAGCTGCCTGAATCTGAATCTTCTTTTTAAAAAGAAGCTATTTCTTGAGATTATACCACTTCTAAGAGGTCACCATGTTTATGCTTCATGTATTTTAAAATGTACCTTACCAATGCTGACCTTATGTCAACACTTGAATACAAAAATGTTTATTATGTAATTACTAGCGACTTGTCCGTCAAAAATGACGGCAATAAAAAGTGAAGCCTGGCAATGCTGTTTGCCCCACAGTGGGAGCCTCTCTCCCTCTACTTTACTGGCTTCACGATGAGTGCCTTCGGTGCCCATCATGGGTCTCGCAATGAGCACCTTCGGCGCCCATCACGGGCCAAAGGCACTCATTGCGAGCCTCCCACCCCCACCTCTCCCACCATCTACTTTACCGTCCTTGGAGCTCATCGCGGGCCTCGCAATGACCGCCTTTGGAGGTGAGTCTCTCCCCTGCCTACTTCCTTCCTTGTGTCTCATTTCCCCCCTCCTCTCTCTCCCTGGTGTCTCCTTTCACCCCCTCTCTCCCACCCTTGTATCTCCTCCCCCCCTGTGTTTTTACCTCCCTCTCCCTCCCCTGTGTCTCTTTCCCTCCTCTGTCTCTTTCCCCCTCTCCCTCCCATGCGTCTATTTAACCCTCCCCTGTGTCTCTTTCCCTGCTCTCCCTCCCCTGTGTCTCTTCCCCCCTGCACCCCTCCCCCTGTGTCTGTTCCCCCCATTCCTCATGTCTCTTCCCCATTTCCCTCTCCTGTGTATCTTCCCCCCTCCTCTCCCTTCCCTGTGTCTCCTTTCTTCCCCCCTCTCCCTGTGTCTCTTCCCCTCTCTCCCTCTGTGTCTCTTCCACCCCCCCTCTCCCTCTTTGTCTCTTCCCCCCTCCCCCCGGTGTCTCTTCCCCTGTGTCTCTTTCTCTCCTCTCCCCTGTATCTCTTTCCCCCCTCCCCGTGTGTCTCTTTCTCCCCCTCTCCCTCTGTGTCTCTTCCCCCCTCTCCCTCTGTGTCTCTTCCCCCCTCTCCCTCTGTGTCTCTTGCCCCCTCTCTCTCTGTGTCTCTTGCCCTCCTCTCTCTCTGTGTCTCTCCCCCCTGAGTCTCCCCCCTGTGTATCTGCCCCCTCTCCCTCTGTGTCTCTTTCCCCCCTCTCCCTCTGTGTCTCTTCCCCCCTCCCCCTGTGTCTCTTCCCCCGTGTCTCTTTCCCCCCTCTCCCCCGTGTCTCTTTCCCCCTCTCCCCCTGTGTCTCTTTCTCCCCCTCTCCCTCTGTGTCTCTTGCCCCCTTTCCTTCTGTGTCTCTTGCCCCGCTCTCTCTCTGTGTATCTCCCCCCTGTGTCTCCCCCCTGTGTCTCCCCCCCTTTGTCTCTTTCCCCCCTCTCCCTCTGTGTTTCTTTCCCCCCTCTCCCCACGTCTCTTTCCCCCCTCTCCCCTGTGTCTCTTTCCCCCTCTCCCCTGTGTCTCTTTCCCCCTCTCCACCTGTGTCTCTGTCCCACCCTCTTTCGACCATGCATCTCTTTCTATCTCCCCTGTGTCTCTTTCTCCCCCTCTGTGTCTCTTTCCCCCCTCTCCCTCTGTGTCTCTTCCCCCCCTCTCCCTCTGTGTCTCTCCCCCTCTCCCTCTGTGCCTCTTCCCCCGTCTCCCTCTGTGATTCTCCCCCCCCTCTCCCTCTGTGTCTCTTCCCCACCTCTCCCTCTGTGTCTCTTCCCCCTCCTCTCCCTCTGTGTCTCTTTTAGCTTTGCGAAAGTGACCATTTTTTCAAGCCCATAACTCAGAAGTCGCTCTGAGCCAGCAAAAAAACGACCATTGAATAGCAAAGTAGCTTGCGACCTCCAGATTTCCCGAAACCTTAATTGAATGGGGGCCAGTGTTATACACTGGTTAGGAGGCATCTTCCCATTGAAAACATTATTCGCTTACATCTTTAGAAAAAAAAAACTAAGGTATATATACCCTCCCTTTGACCACAGAACAGCCTGAATTCATCTTGGTCTGTATTTAACAATGTACTGGAAACATTTCTTAGAGATTTCTGTCCACATTGACAGGATAACATCACATAATTGCTACAGAATTGTCAGCTGCGCACTCATTTTGTGAATCTCCCGTTCCACCACCTCCCAAAGGTGCTTTGATTTCAGATCTGGCAACTGTGCAAGCCATTGAAGTACCTGAACTCATTGTCATGTTCATAGAACCAGCTTGAGATGATGTGTGCTTTGTGACATGAAACATGCTGCTGGAAGCAGCGATTACCATCTGGGTAGACTGTGGCCTTAAAGGGATGCACATGGTCAGCAACAATACTCAGGTAGTCTGTCACATGTAAATGATGCTCAGTTTGTATTAGGGGCCATGAAAACATTTCCCATACCTTTACATCTCCACCATAGGCTTGAACCATTGACACAAGGCATGATAGATCCATGGTTCTTGTTGTTTTCACCAAGTTCTGACCCTACATCTGCATGTTGCAGCAGAAATCGAGATTAATTCGACCAGGTGATGTTTTTCCGATCTGCAGCTGTACAGTTTCAGTGCCCACTGGAACCCAGTGTGGTCTTCTGCTGCTATAGCCCATCCACATCACGGTTCAACATGCTGGGTATTCAGAGATGCTCTTCTGTGTACCAGTGTTGGAACACATGTTTTTTTTAGATATTGTTGCCTTCCTGTTATCTTTAACCAGTCTGGCCATTTTTTTTTTTACTCCATTTTTTATAAATTCTAGAGACTGTTGTGTGTGCATATCCTAGGAGATCAGCAGTTTCTGAGATACTGAAACTAACCCACTTGGCACTAACAATCGTTCACCAGTCAGTCACTTATATCACACTTCTTTCCCACTCTGATGTTTGGGACTGTGTCTGCAGGCTTTTATGGTTTGAATTGCTGCTACATAAAAGGTTGATATAGATATAGATATTGGTAGATATTTGCATTAACTAATAAAGTGTTTATATATATAAAATAATACCAATACAACATTTAGTTAATATACTGTACTAGAATATTGCCTGTCAAAAAATGACGGGAATCAAATTGTAAGTGAGCTAATGCTTTTTGGTGTATGGTAATGAACTAAATACGGTAATACATTAATGAAGGAATATACTTTACCTATTTGTTTTTTGTTTAGTTTTTTAGTTTTTTGAGTGCTGTGGAGCTGCTGTGTAAATGTGAGCAATGTGTGCAGTGTGTAGTGTAAATAGTGTGCGTGCGCAAGCAAAATCCGTTAGGGTAGCTGTGTACTTCCACATTGTATAAGTTAGTGTTGTAAAATGGCGCCTAATGTGTGGTACGCGGCTTTGTGTGGTACGTAAGCTTTTTATGTGTTTGTTGTGTGTATTTATTGTGTTTTAAATGTTTTGAGGTTCGCGCGGGTCGGCCATTAAAGTCGTAATTTTGCGAGGTCGTAATGTTTTTTTTTCTAAGTCCTGCGTCTCGTATTTTTGTGTCATAAGTCCTTAACGTTGCGAGGTCTGCAGTTGCTGGCATGGAGCGCCTTCAGCCGCAGCGTTAGCAACAACTTTTGACAACCTGCAGTTATGACAACTATATATGTGATATATATATATATATATATATATATATATATATATATATATACATATATAAAATATGGGATACCCCAATTTTCCCTGTGAATGGTAATTTTGAGCACTTTGATGCCATTGGGAAGTGATCTTGTTAGCATGAGCTCAGCTCGTCTTTACTACTTAGAGTATTAATCAAAAGGATCCACGAAGTCAGTTGTAGGCAATCAGTGTTGATGTCCCTCGGCAGCTGCCAGTCTTGTCCATTTATTAAAGGAGTCCTGCACCAATGGTATATATTACAACAGGCTACTTGAACAACAAGCAGAAATGGCATAACTCACACAGTCCTCTACCTTCTGAATTATAAGTGTTTCTTTATTGAACATGGCTGGACTGTAACAAGAGATCTGGGATCTCAGCCTGAAATTCTCGTACAACGTGGTTATCATTAAGTGCTAATTGCTAATAAAAAAGCTTAAAAATGTTGCCTGTGTTTGTTAAAGCCAATTAACTAATGTTGTTTTTATAATTCTTCAAATGAAATGGTTTTATTCTACAAGGGTTTGCCCTTGGGGCTCTTTATTTCTTTGCAGTAACAATTAAATCAATGTCTAGCAAACAACGTCTTGTTAAGGTAGTAATTTGGCTAGGATTCTATGGCCAGGCTTGGTTGTTTTTATGCACTGTCATAATTTATGTACTTATCAATGTCTTGTGCTCATCATGTTGTTTAAAAGAGGTGCAGAAAATGCAAAACATTTTTTTTAATGAAATCCCACGTCTTTTGAACCTCAATATCTAGGAGTTCATAATTTGATAATTAAGTACAGCAATATTAATAGATATACCACCTACCCATCAATAAAGAACAGTAGGTCTCATAGATTTTAAATCTTGAATAGGAAAATATACCCATGGCAAAAAAGAGGTGAACATATCGTGGTAATACTAAACTCAGTATATTTATAGATGGTGAAAAATAAGAGATTGAAAGAGACCATATAATCTCAACTCATCCAATACCCTAAATAAATTACTGTTACAAGTTTAGGAAATCATTATATATATCCTTCAAGTATTACTTTAAAACCTATGTTCTTCCCCAATTGCCTAATATCAGATTTCTTGTGCTGATAATTCTCAGGTATAAATCATAGCTGAGAGTCTCCAGCCTTTAAGGAGACATAAACATACTTATTTGAAAAGTGATTGGGGCTACATAGTGATTAATGAAATTATAAAATAATTTAATCATAACTTATTTTGAAGAAAAAGGAAAGCATAATCACTGAGGGCCTCATTCTATTAGCGGCCGCAGCCGTTGCGGGGCCGCAAGGACCGGCCGCAAGCTATTCTGCTATTCTATTCCCTTACGGCCGGAGGCTCCGGCAGGCTTGCGGCCGGTGCCTTGCTATCTCTTGCGGCCGCTCGCGCCAGAGGAAAGCCTTTGATCTAAAACGGCCGCAAGAGTTTTGCAATTCAATTCCTCCGGGAAACCTCTCTGCAAGGCTAAAAGCGAGCCGCAGCTTACTTGTAGGAAAGAGGTCTCGCTAGCACCAATTAAGCACATAAAATAGCTCAAATAAAGCCATCCTGCACTTTGAGAAGACTATAAAGGGATTTTAGGTGTTAGAAAAAATAGCACATAATTATCCTGTACTCAAATCCGTAAAATATCTTATTTTTAATATCCGTAAAATATCCATGTAAAAAGTCCAGAGTGCTTGGAGCACCTCAGACACACCCACGCCGCAGCCGGAAAATAAAGAGTTAATTTGAACTCGGGTTTGGGCAGATGTGCAAGCTTGAGAGTGGGTTTCTTTTAATCCTCATGTCCCCCAATATGATCCCTAGCATTTACAGAGCTGTACAGTGCAGGCTTGAATTTATTTTTGTGTTTTTATATTTCACAGCTTACGGCCGGTTCCAAGATATGCGGCCGGCCGTAAGATGAGATCCTTGCGGGGCCGTATAATAGAATCGCGAGTTAACTGAACCCCCGCAAGGAATCGCAGCCTTACGGCCGATTTACGGCCGATAATAGAATGAGGCCCTGAGTAAGCCCTACACACTTTACCATATCCACAAAGGGTGATTCAATATCTCCTTTTTTAAATGGTTTTAAGTTTCATTTTAATTTATTTTCTATTCTTTTGCTCCGCTGTTCACATTATATATAAATAAACTTTAAGAATTGTAAATATTTGTAAAGAATTTATCCCTCTATTGTATGTATATATTTATTTATATATTAATATATATCATGAGTGATTCTAGTTAGATTTGGGTTAATGCAAAAGGCAAATGTGACACATTTATTGAACGATGATTGGTGAATAAGCAAAGAGTCACAAAGTTTACAACTATTATAGAAAACATAGACCCGCCATACCAGAGAGATATTTAGTTCACCTATTTTATCTAATGTCTATGTTGTCTGATGTTTTTATATACTTTAAATTCCCATAGTCCATATGATCCTTGACAATTTTTTCATCAGTTCTGGTTAACTTTATACTTATGCAATGGGTATTTACAGTGCCTTGGAAAAGTATTCACCCCCTTGACTTTTTACATATTTTGTTACATTACGGCCTTAAGATCAATGTTTTGTTAATCTGAATTTTATGTGATTGATCAGAACACAATAGTCTAAGTTGGTGAGGTGAAATGAGAAAAATATATACATAAAACTATTTTTTTTTAAATAGAAAACAGAAAATTGGCATGTGCGTATGTATTCACCCCCTTTGTTATGAAGCCCATAAAAAGCTCTGGTGCAACTAATTACCTTCAGAAGTCACATAATTAGTAAAATGATGACCACCTGTGTGCAATCTAAGTGTCACATGATCTGTCATTACATATACACACATTTTTTGAAAGGCCCTAGAGGCTGCAACACCTAAGCAAGTGGCACCACTAACCAAACACTGCCATGAAGACCAATGAAAACAAGTAAGGGACAATGTTGTTGAGAAGTACAAGTCAGAGTTAGGTTATAAAAAAGTATCCAAATCTTTGATGATCCCCAGGAGCACCATCAAATCTATCATAAACAAATGGAAAGAACATGGCACAACAGCAAACCTGCAAAAAGAGGCAGCCCACCAAAACTCACGGACCGGGCAAGGAGGACATTAATCTGAGAGGCAGCACAGAGACCTAAGGTAACCCTAGAGGAGCTGCAGAGTTTCACAGCAGAGACTGGAGTATCTGTACATAGGATGACAATAAGCCATACGCTCCATAGAGTTGGGCTTTATGGCAGAGTGGCCAGAAGAAAGTCATTACTTTCAGCAAAAAATAAAATGGCACATTTTGAGTTTGCGAAAAGGCATGTGGGAGTCTCCCAAAATGTATGGAGGAAGATGCTCTGGTCTGATGAGACTAAAATTGAACTTTTCGGAAATCAAAGAAAACGCCATGTCTGACGCAAACCCAAAAGATCACATCACACAAAGAACACCATCTCCACAGTGAAACATGGTGGTGGCAGCATCATGCTGTGAGGATGTTTTTCAGCAGCCAGGACTGGGAAACTTGTCAGAGTTGAGGGAAAGATGGATGGTGCTAAATACAGGGATATACTTGAGCAAAACCTGTACCACTCTGTGCATGATTTGAGGCTAGGACGGAGGTTCACCTTCCAGCAGGACAATGACACCAAACACACTGCTAAAGCAACACTTGAGTGGTTTAAGGGGAAACATGTAAATGTGTTGGAATGGCCTAGTCAAAGCCCAGACCTCAATCCAATAGAAAATCTGTGGTCAGACTTAATGATTGCTGTTCACAAGTGCAAACCATCCAACTTGAAGGAGCTGGAGCCGTTTTGCAAGAAGGAATGGGCAAAAATCCCAGTGGTAAGATGTGGCAAGCTCATAGAGACTTATCCAAAGCGACTTGGAGCAGTGATTGTCGCAAAAGGTGGTTTTACAAAGTATTGACTTTAGGGGGATGAATAGTTATGCACATTGACTTTTTCTGTTATTTTGTCCTATTTGTTGTTTGCTTCACAATAATAATAAAAAAACATCTTCAAAGTTGTGGGCATGTTCTGTAAATTAAATTATGCAAATCCTCAAACAATCCATGTTAATTCCAGGTTGTGAGGCAACAATACACGAAAAATGCCAAGGGGGGTGAATACTTTTGCAAGGCACTGTAGATACTTTGGGGTACTATCAGTGCTTATTCTAGGCAAATACCATCCTGGAGATTTGCTTGAAACAATAGTGTTTTCATTTATGTCCTTTGTATTTCTCCTCATACTGGTTATATTTTTCCTTTGCTGGCAAAGTGCCAAAAAATGGAAAGGGACTGACGAAATATGGTGACACAGACTTAGATTGGCAGCAAGTGCCAGACTTCTTCAAAAGGAAATGATTAGAGTCACACACAATGGCACTGATGGGCCACAAATGTCAAATACAATTACAGACACAAATTACATGGAATAAATACATTTCTGTTCATATAAAGAACATATTTCAATGTAATGCATTTCATCTTCATCCAGTCTGCTGTTCCCTGAAAATATGGTGGTCCTAGGCAGAAATATACCCCTTATTATGTAACTATGCATTGCAACATCATCATTGCAACAAAACTATTTAGTGCAAAATCTAAAGACTAAAAGGAGTTTTGTTAATAATATGAAGATGATTGGGCTACTGTTTTATATGGCACCACATGGTCAATATGCTCCCATTCCAGATAGCTTATGGTGGCTTGCAAAGGTAATGGTGAGTATATATTGGTAATTACAGAAATGCCTATGATGCTGTTATCACAGCCACTCTAATGTTTTCCATAATGTGAAACTGCAAGTTAATAGAAGTCCTCAAGGTTAGGCGTCATATGTACTATTGGTTATAATGCTGGAGAACTCTACTGTAGGTGACATTTAATTGTAGAGAATGAGCATCATAGCCTAATGTGATGACCCAGGGGACCAGGGGCCTGGTGTACCCCAAAACCTTCCCACTACAGCTTCACGAATCCCCTAGATTGTCGGGGTTCTGGTGATCTCAGCGCCCAGCGTGCTTCTTCAGGTCCGGAACCAATGCTGGAACCCAGGAACAAAGGATACAGCAGGAATAAGCGGGAACAAGCAGATGTAGGTCCCTTTAAGGAAGGACCAGAGAGGTATCAGGATAACCTGAAGTGATTTTAGCTCAGGAAGCCCTTACCCAAGAATGACATTACACAGTAGTTATGTACAGCCAGACTGGACTAATTTATTAAGGCCAAATGCATGAATATGTATACAGAATAAACCAGTGTGGGACAGCCTGCAATACAATGAACAGAGGAGAGTGACTAGGTTTGAATTACCCGCCTAGGAGTATGGGAACCAATCAGTATACTAGATACACTAACTGGGTTATCTCTGGACCACTCAGAGGGGAACTGTCCCCTGGGACTGAACACACTGCCAAGTGGGCTCTGTCCACTCTGGAGTGCAATGTGAGTCATTTGCTACTTGGGGGGCCATGTGGCTGGTAGCTACCTCTTGGGGAAACAATAGAAGGGAAACAAATGGGAAACCAGCTCAAACCAGTGTATAGTAACACTCAGTAAAATGTACAGTAATTATGAATTCCCAAATCACATAATTACATGGACATACCTTAGAAACCTATTATCACAGACATAATACTCAGTGGGGAATGATAGTATAGTTTGGGAGCAGAAGTGTGGTTATGAGTGGTGAACATTTTTTTCACTGTATTTATAATTCATTTAGCACTTGGCTGTAACAACAGCGACTGAGCAGACTTCAACTTTGTCCTAGGTTAGTTATTCCTTAGAGCCTTAGTTCTCAGGATGGGATCAAGGTTTGGTGTATCAGGGTGGCTAACATGGGTGTAGGAGCCCAACAAAAATCTGGGGGAAATAAAGTTTAAAGAGACAAAAAAAACTGTCCTAAGTGGTGCAATTCGACTCTACTCCCAGAAGAAAGAGCAGAGGCAGAGTGGAGGGCTTCTATCGCACTTTTGCCCACCACATTATAAATGATGTGCTGTGGTGAACTACCTACTCATAAGGTCCACAACACAGGCTGAGATCCCGCTCCATGCTGATGAAACAGCTGTACATGGATTGGATACTCAGCCTGTGTTTAATCCAACCTTGGCTTTGAATTAAAGCTGTGTAATACAGCATGCATAAGCTTAAAGGAAGCCATGTTTGATAATGGCTAAGGATTGAAGAGCGAGGCATTTGTGGGCACATTTGCAAGTTCCAGTTCAACTTCCCAGAATGCAGTGTAATAACTGTTTTTCTCGGAATTCTTACCTGGAAGCAGGTTTTTAAACTTGTTTTAGACATTCAAATGTGAACACAGATGTACTATTTATTTACTATATATGTATATACAGTATATATATATATATATATATATATATATATATATATATATATATATAAATATATATATATATATATATATATATATATATATATATATATATTTATTTATTTGAATTATTAGTCCAAATTAACCATAGTAATCATAAGGATCAATTATTAGAGCATCATTTATTAGATCAAGGTAAAAAACTGTGGCAAGTTGAATGATAGAGCTGACGGGTAGCTCTGTATGCGCACTTTTTGGAAACAAATTGGTTCAATGCATTCAAACAGTTAACATAAACCAATATTCTTTGTCTGTGTTTTAGTTACCAAAATAACTCAATATATATAAGGCGCGCCGACAGAAGGGGCCTTGAGCTATGAGAGGCGCACCCGAGGAGCTGAGGGTAACAAGTGCCCGCACCGAACATATCGATGGACCCCGCTGTCGACTAAGCGTCGCCAAGTTATGCCACGTCGGAGGATGATTATATTTTATGTCTTCCGTTAAATCCAACATTAATTTGATAATGACAAAATATTCCTAAATTGGATCCATACTGTTTTCAGTATAATGTAAGTTCTGGCCTCTGAGGGTGGTTCATGCCAAATTTTTAGAACATAATGTAATAAATGTTTTCCCTAATTCACAGCCTAAAGAATTTTGTCTTGTGCTCATGGCACCTGCTACTAGAAAATATTTTGGGTTTAGGGTTCTTGAATCAGCGTATCAGATCTGTAATAGATTAAACAAACATTCAACACATTGCCTGGTCATTCTACAGAATGACCATGTTAAAATATTCAAAGATTCTACACATTGCCCGGGCATTGTACACAATGCCCACATTCAACACATTGCCTGTTACATATAAATATAAATATGTAAATTATGGGTTAAATCTTTAATGGGAAAGACATACTCCTCCATATATTTTATTATTTCTGCATTATATACAGTTGCAAGCAAAAGTATGTGAACCCTTTGGAATGATATGGATTTCTGCACAAATTGGTCATAAAATGTGATCTGATCTTCATCTAAGTCACAACAATAGAATTAAATGTTACCATGTTGTTATTGAACACACCATGTAAACATTCACAGTGCATGTGGGAAAAGTATGTGAACCCCTAGACTAATGACATCTCCAAAAGCTAATTGGACTGAGGTGTCAGCCAACTGGAGTTCAATCAATGAGATGAGATTGGAGGTGTTGGTTACAGCTGCCCTGTCCTGTAAAAAACACACACCAGTTCTGGGTTTGCATTTCAGAAGAAGCATTGCCTGATGTAAATGATGCCTCACACAAAAGAGCTCTCAAAAGACCTACAATTAAGAATTGTTGGCTTGCATAAAGGGTTATAAAAGTATCTCCAGAAGCCTTGCTGTTCATCAGTCCACGGTAAGACAAATTGTCTATAAATGGAGAAAGTTCAGCACTGCTGCTACTCTCCCTAGGAGTGGCTGTCCTGTAAAGAAGACTGCAAGAGCACAGCGCAGACTGCTCAATGAGGTGAAGAAGAATCCTAGAGTGTCAGCTAAAGACTTACAAAAGTCTCTGGCATATGCTAACATCCCTGTTAGCGAATCTACGATATGTAAAACACTAAACAAGAATGGATTTCATGGGAGGATACCACAGAGGAAGCCACTGCTATCCAAGCAAAACATTGCTGCACGTTTACAGTTTGCACAAGAGCACCTGGATGTTCCACAGCAGTACTGGGAAAATATTCTGTGGACAGATGAAACTAAATTTGAGTTGTTTGGAAGAAACACACAACACTATGTGTGGAGAAAAAGAGGCACAGCACACCAACATCAAAACCTCATCCCAACTGTGAAGTACGGTGGTGGGGGCATCATGGTTTGGGGCTGCTTCGCTACGTCAGGGCCTGGACGGATTGCTATCATCGAAGGAAAAATGAATTCCCAAGTTTATGAAGACATTTTGCAGGAGAACTTAAAGCCATCTGTCCACCAGCTAAAGCTCAACAGAAGATGGGTGTTACAACAGGACAACGACCCAAAGCATAGAAGTAAATACACAACAGAATGGGTTAAACAGAAGAAAATACGCCTTCTGAAGTGGCCCAGTCAGAGTCCTGACCTCAACCCGATTGAGATGTTGTGGCATGACCTCAAGAAAGCGATTCACACCAGACATCCCAAGAATATTGCTGAACTGAAACAGTTCTGTAAAGAGAAATGGTCAAGAATTACTCCTGACCGTTGTGCACATCTGATCTGCAACTACAGGAAACGTTTGGTTGTAGTTATTGCTGCCAAAGGAGGCTCAACCAGTTATTAAATCCAAGGGTTCACATACTTTTTCCACCTGCACTGTGAATGTTTACATGGTGTGTTGAATAAAAACATGGCAACATTTAATACTTTGTGTGTTATTTGTTTAAGCAGACTGTGATTGTCTATTGTTGTGACTTAGATGAAGATCAGATCACATTTTTTGACCAATGTGTGCAGAAATCCATATCATTCCAAAGGGATCACATACTTTTGCTTGCAACTGTATACACAATATATATGTACTAGGTAATTGCCCGTCCAAAAATGATGGCCATCTGCGCACTTTTGCTGCTCATCTCGAGCCTCAACATTCCAGCATTGGAATGATCAGCTTCGGCGCTCATCGCGAGGCTCTCCCCCTGTGTAGTTTATAGGCCTTGCGCTCAACTGTTACTGTGTTTGGTTGTGTTAGTGCCTTGGGTTAAGTGTTACTGGGTTGGGTTAAGTGTTACTACGTTGCGTTAAATGTTAGTGGCTTGGATGAAGTGTTACTGGCTTTTGTTAAGTGTTACTGCCTTGTCCTTCGGGTTAGTTTTACGTCTTTCGGGCTAGTTTTCCATCCTTTGGCCTTGTTTTTGTCGTGTTCTGTTTTTGCAACCTCACTCACAGGCTTCCTGGCTCTCCAGTTCCGTGGTTCAGCCATTAAAGTCGGATTTTTGCGATGTGCACAGTACGTGTTCCGGTCCTAAGTCCTACGGGTCCTATGTGTTGCGTGCCTCAACTGCTCGCCTTGCTTTGCAAGGCTTGCAGTGCAATGAGGGCCTTCAGCGCTCATTGCAGCCTACTTCTCGCGTGCCTCAGCAAGGGGGGCACCCAGGACCTCTGAAAGCGAGGTTACATCTCAATTTAAGTCCAATTTACCGAGTTTAGACACTCGAAAGAAAAAATGGCAGCCGAAAAAAACCAAAACGAGGCTACACGACCCCAAAGCCGCAAAACATCACCAAGCACATACAGCTTTTCCAAAAAGCCGTACGAGGTATAAGATACACTTTTAGCAAGGACTCTAAATCATCCACACCCGCGTACCACATACACATTCGCTGCCATTTTACAACACTAACTTACAGAATGTGGAAGCACACAGCTACACAAACGGCTTCCCCTCGCGCACGCAGCCTATTTACACTACACACTGCACACATTGCTGACACTTACACCTAAGCTCAACAACAGTGCAAACCTACAATGTATGCTGCAGGAACATCAAAACAGATTGTTAGCTCTTCAGCACAATGCTTCCTGCATATATTACTTTCAAATAGGTAAAGTATATTCATTTATGAATTTATTACTTATTTAATTAGCATAAAAAACAACATATACACACAAAAAAGAAAAGCCATTCACTGCGTGCCTTACAACGAGCGCCAACGCTGATCATAGCACACAAACGACACCAGGGGACAGCCTTGCAATAAGCACAAAAAACAGATCAACGCCGACCTTACAATGACAGCAAAAGCGCCTCTGATAACAAAAAATACAACAACCAAGAGGCTCGCAATGAGCGCCGAAGGATCTCAGACCACCAAAAAAATGTATGTCTGTGGCAAACAGCATTACTTGCCTTACAATTTTATTGCCCTGTCATTTTTGACTGGCAAGTCGCTAGTACAATACATAAAGAGCAAAAGCTTAAAGTGCATATTAATTCAATACTTAATATAAATTAAAACATCTAATAACATATATCTCCATTGTACACAAAATATAAAGTGCAAATAATTATTCAAAGTGCAAAAAATCAGAATGCACTGGCTACAATATTATACATTGAATCTAATTCTGAAGTTCCTACAAAGACTGTTGTGGTGGCTTCAGAGCCCGCCACTGGCTCCTAAATTAATCTAGTTTTAATGCTAAGTATAACATCAAAATACACAGTCTATGGAAGTGGCTTTTTGGGGATCAGTCACCCACCCCCTACATATTTTTCATAGCTATACGCTACACTAATACCCTGTTCTAACCACAAAATGTGTCATTTGCATACCCACATGTTAATACTTTTATCTGCTTAGCCTAAATGCATTTGTATACAATTCCACTGCATTATATATCATAGTGTGTGTATTAGAGTTATTGGTAACTTATCATTGTAGTCTTGTACTTCCCGAGATTGCTTGTGTGCAGCGTCTTGTGAAATCAAATGTGGGACAGCAGCGTCGGCCCGTCCCAATTACGTCATCAAGAAGGGACAGCTCTCTGAATCTGGCCTGATGCTGTGTTTCGCCTCTGCTTCCTCCTAGGCCAAACATAAGCAGCCTGCTGACTTTCATTGTAACAGTCCCTGTTAGGTTTAAACAATTGCTTTTTACTGTAGTCCTCTTTAGGGTGGCTTTAGGCTGATGAAAGCAGTTGTGGGTTCAGAAGAGTCCCCCCTTGCCCCCCAAAGTCTAGGCATGACAGCTAACATAGGAATTGAGAGTATCCCCAAGAGTTCAATATGTTACACCTTAGTACATTTAGTCCCCGTCTACTGATACAAAGTTTGTACATTTTTAAAATGTACTTCTGTTTTAATAAACTACAAAGCAAAGCTTAAACTACATTCTAACTGATGCTCAGTTGTTCAATTTAATTTCTACCAAATCTTGGTTCATCCAAACGTTATGCATACAATCACTTGACTTGCTTTCACTCTTTCAACTGCCGCTTGACTGATTACTATATATCTTCTTCTGCACTACTTGGTATAGCACTGACAAGTGTTTAATGACTTGGTCTGTGCTAAGTTTAAATATCACATCTCCCTGCTGAGTCTTCTGGATCTCTGCTGCTCTTGACACATGATCACATTTCAGCTAGAACATCAGGGTGCCGTTGGCGTGAAAAAAAATTGAAGTAACCATTTAAAAATGTGTTAGATACTTAAAGGACCACTCTGGTCAATTCTGAACTGAGCAACTGAACTTGAAAATGGGCAAAATGTTTTTAGATAACAAAAAAGATATATTTTGAACTTTTACATTAACTTTTTGTTCTTTACCTCTAAGCTGTATTTTCAAGGTTTGCGCACACCTCAAGAAGTTGATCAGCAGAAATGCTATATTCCACTATTACATAACTGCACATAAAATGTAGAAAAACAGAGGCTGTATTGCATGCCTATTTTCAACTGAAGTTCTTCAAAAGAGTATATTCAATGTAAAAGACAAAATAGTTAATTTAAAGGGATTGTTTGGAGTTTGTGTTCTCTAAGTAAACTAATATATTTGTTTTAACTCATTCCACTATTTAAGTTTCAGGGTCTTTAATCTAAAAAAATGTTCTAGAATAATCTGATAGACTTGCAATTTGTTGGCATCAAACTCCACTCATTTCTTCTTTGTATGCAAGAAACACATTGCCTAACACACCTCATACATTGAAATAGGATGTTAGTGGGTGAAGATGGAAGCACACGGCTTGTTAGGCTGTGGGTGTCACATGAAAAAGTTTCTTTTATTCCCTTTTTAAAATAAAGTTCAAAGTAAATATCTAACATAATAATTGTAATATGTTGATGTCTGCTCTCAAAATTCAAATTAATACAGATGAATTTTAATCATTGCCCTACATTTGAGCTCATCAATATGAATATCATACAAGCATTATTGACAGAACATTATTATCTGTAGGATTAAGACACATATGCTCCCTAGGCTGTGCTTTGAAATTATCATGTTGATAAGACTTTTGAACTCCTCTGAGAAATATAAGGGAGTAAAAACTGAGGCCTAGCCCAAACTCAGAACCTGACAAGTATATTGGGGTGGCCTTGACTGAAGAGCTCACAATCTGAAGGCAGATGATTATGCGGAACTGATCATATTTGCTGAGAATATAGAATGGATTTTTTTTTTTTTTTAAACAAAAGCACTTTTTTTGGCAAGCACAATAAAATACAATGAAGTAAAGACGTTGTTGTTCAGTCCTTTAGTCATGTCACACTCTTGCTTACCATATCAACACAGCACGCCAGGCACATCTGTCTGTGTTTTTGGTTGTGCTCCATATGGTTTTCTTGCCAGTTCCTTCTCCAGTGGACCACGATTTGTCTGACCTACCTTTCTGCTTTGATCTGGCCATCTTGGTGTCTTTTCTAAAAATAATATATATATATATATATATATATATATATATATATATATATATATATATATATATATATATAATGTAATTTTTAAAGTAGATATATAGAACTTAACATTGTATGAAAAAATAACATGACTTACTTAAGAACTTTAACATGTACAGTTTGTTAAATCTCGGTTTCTGTTCTCTCTCCATTTTCCAAAGCAAATAGCAGAAGGTTATTTTGAATAAAGAGAAATGTTAGTTATTATACTAGATATACTATTATACCATAGGGTGAAGAACTTAGAAGGAGTACTTGATACACTGACTAACCACTCGGCAGAGGTGGTACATACTAACATACTTCAAACAGGCAGATATTTAGGGCTATTCTAAAACTAGAAATCAGTATGTACATCTTCTCTCATCTCTTGTGTTTCACATTACTAACATTACTCTTTATTATTTCTTACTTTTAATTCACCCATACTTATCTTTTTCTGTATTTCTGATAATTAGTAGTTAGTGTATTACCATGTTTTCTGACTTTACATTAAAATATATTAAATCATTTTTGAACAATACTGTGGGCACTTATTTCTAGTTATATCATTTAGGACAATATTTTGTGTAGCACACATATATTAATTTCTGCCTGATCTGCAATTGAACTGATTTAAAAATGCACTGTAGCTTTAGACTAATCTAAGTATTAATATAAGTATGGCTGTGTCTTGCTCTATATTACCTGTTTTTAAACTATGCCTAAATCCCCCTTTACTACCAAAATCCATATCAGATGCCTTGTATTCCTTTCATATTTACTGCCATTAGAAATAATAGTGCTGTTCGGGTTTTATTTCCACTCATATTTCGTCCTCTATCTTGTGCTGTTGGTGCTGCTGTCATATCCGTAAGGGAGAAGTGATTATATTTTTTACAGCACAAACATAATTTATATTCTAATAAACACTCCTAAAACACTGTGAGCCTTTTAATCACATCTCCTGCAGACTATGATTTCCGTTCTGCAGTTTCTAGAATGTGTTTGTTTGCAACACCAGTCTCCTTCTATGAGGCCAAAGCTTCTTAAATATCATCCGTTGTATGTGGGTACATTAACTTGGCCCTTGTTCATTTTTTTGTGCTATTTTAGTGTTACCATCCACTATGAGATTATATACACACATTTTATTTGATTTCTTCTTGTTAAATTTGATTGAAAACTATGTTCTCCACCATATTGTGAATGCCCTGAAAATAATTCTTAATATAACTATGTAATACAATTAATAAGTGATCATATCACTTTCTTCTGTATTTTACAGGACTCTGTATGTATATGACTTTTTCTGGTTTGTATAAATCATTTTAATTGAATTTCTTGATCATTTTACCACCATAACAGCTGATCATTTGTTCTTTTGCTCCTCCATCTACAGTGCAGTATTAATCAATGAATAGGTCTGTTGGTACAGCTTTGTGGTGGGCTTATAATAAAGATGATGCATCTTGTCCTACATTTTATACACATCATATTTTAGGAATAGTCAGTAGGTTGTGGCATGGTGAAAATTACTAGAAGAAAATTGTATTTGATGGCTAGAGCCCTATTTTAAATATATGAAATAAAAGGAAGAAAGGACCAAATCAGGAAATAAGAGGCACTTGTTAGTACCTGTAGGTTAGTGCTAACATATAATGGAAGAACTAAATAATTCACGTATATCACATTCTCTAATACCCCCATTCCCATTTTTCTCCCATATTTGTGCAGCTTGGAAAAAGAAAACCCTCTCAGAATAAACTGTTTTTGCAGCATGAGACACAGATATTGTGCCTCAGTTGAAGCTTAGCTTGCTGACTGCTGTGCTGCCTGGTCACAGAGTGAAGGATGACAGCAAGCATGGGAGTAAACAAGAACAATGGGGGAAGGGTCCAAATGCTGACAGACATATTGTCTGTTGACTTGTTGAAAAAGTAAGTAAAGTATAAAATGTGGTCATATTTTTAACATTTACTATTTTTGAGTAAGGTAAATATACCTGAAAATAAGCAACATGCTTTTGTAATATAAAAAAGTAGCAGCCTCGAATTTATTAGTTTTTCTATACATTTATACTGCTGTGGAATCTGCTGCTTTGCTTTCAGGTGATCAATATCTTGAGCTGAGAGGATACCTTCAATTCACAGAATAGAAATATGGCAGCAATAACTGTCAGTGCTCAGCTGAAATATGGTGGAATAAATCTCATGTCTGGACTGTTAATCTGGATGGTTAGAACCTATTTAGGAAAGATAGAGGCAATGGTAAAAGGGGAGGAGGGTTTTGTCTGCATGTTAAGCCTGAATATAAGCCTATAGTCAGAGAAGATATTTATGCTGGAAATAGCGATAATGTTGAATATTTTTTTCCCTTTTTGAGATGATTGGCTAAGTTTCACTGTTTTTCTTCTGTTTGCCTTCCTCAGGATCAATTAACAACTAATCTGTAAATTGCATATCAGAGGAGATCTTAACAGGTTGAACTTGATGGACTTAAATTTTTATTTCAGCTTCAATTACTATGTAACTATGTAACTCTATGTCAACTCTATGCCAACTAATGAATCCTGCAGAAGATTCATTTTGGAGGTGGATGCTTCTGAAGTGGTTGTCGGAGCCGCTGCTTCACAGAGAAAAGCCACTATATTATGTTGCCTTCATGCCAAATAAATTATGCCCGGAAGAACAAAACTATAGTGTCACAAATGGAGATGTTTTATCTATAAAACTGGCACTGGAAGACATTTTATAGAGGGAGCGAAACACCCAAAGAGATGTAATCCGAGACAAGCCAGATGGTCTCTTTTTGTTTCCAGATTCCATTTTAACATCTTGTTGGTCAGGATCTTTGAATGGAAAATCTGATATTTTATCCAGAATACATTAGGAATCACAAAATGAAGAACTATTTAAACCTATTTTACAACCAGGACATTTTCTTTGTTCTACTACTATAATAGAGGAAATCCACAAAGAGATTGACATGAAACATCACCTTCCTCCACATGTCAAGTCAATGCATAAAGATGAATTACTGTACATAATAGAAAGATTATATGTACTGCCTAGACTACATCTCCAGGTACTTCAAGCCTTACATGATGCATCTTTGGCTGGTCATCTTGGAATAAATAATACTTTACATTTAATTCAGGTGGTCTTTCATGACTTAATTTGTAAAGGGCTTTATCAAAAACATGTGAAGTATGTATCCCAAATAAGATACCTCGTACACATCCTCTTCATCTCATTATGCCTCTTCCAGTTTCTCAATAACATTGGTCTTCATTAAGAATATATTTTATAGTGGACTTGCCACCATCAAATGGGCACAATACTGTTATGGTCATCACTGACAGACTTATTAAGATGGTCCACTTTGTGCCTTTTAGCAGGATTGGTGCAGTAATGGAAGAATCCTTTATTACAGATATTATACATCTACATGGGATAGGTGTACAGTTTACATCCAAGTTTTGAAATGAATTTTGTAGATAACTCAAAATGAAACCTTGTCATAGCTCAGCTTTTCATGTTGAGTCAAATGGACTAACAGAGCGAGCCAATCAATCTCTTGAGTGATACTTCAGATACTTGCTACTTACATGATGATTGGTACCAGTTCTTCCATATTGCTAAATTTGCCTTGAATAATTCTGTTCATGAGTCAATCAAAATGTCCCTGATTTCACCAAATTATGGATATAACCCCACAGTCATTCCACATGTCCCAGGTAATTCCTCTTTTCCTATAGGTTAAGAAAACGAGCAGAACAAGTAGAAAATTTAAGGAAGCCCATAATTAATTCTCAAGAGTCTCAAAAGAAATATTCCAGTAACTTGAACTGTAATATAGGTGATAGGGTTTGGCTCTCGAGGAACATCATTAAAAAAAAAGCATCCCCCAAAATTGGGAGCTAAATATATAGGCTTGTTTGCAATTCCTGGCATCATTAACTCTGTAACTGTCCATCTCGAGTTGCCATCTACTTTGCATATTCATCCTGTGTTTCATATATGTTAACTTAAACTGGTGATGGCTAACAAAATGTCATGCTCCTTTCTCCACAGTTAGATTTATTTGCACAAGTGCTAAACCTCACAATATTCTAATGGAAAACTGGAGTAACTAGTTCTGTCAGCTCTTTATCTTGTCTACTGTGGTGAATGTGGATGGCTGCTATTATTATGGTATGTATGTGGGTGTGTACTGTGTGTCAGCTGACCTAAACAGGGAGTTAAAATTCCAGTAGACTATAAACAGACTTTGCTGAGTTGTTGGCTGGTCCGCTTGAAAGCGTTTGTTTGTTTTAGTTACTGTTTCTGACTTCCTGGTATCTTACACTGGCTTTGTTTATTGGACTCTCCTTGGATTGCTGCCTGGACTTACTTTTTAGCTATTTATCTTTTCTGAACTTGTTCTGCCTGCCACTGACTACAGGCTATTTTAACTACTATTTATGTCTCAGGCCCTCTTGTTTTGATCTCTTTGGATACTTCCGCAGTGAGTATTCAAACACCTGCTGTTATTGTTTACACATTGTGGATCCAGCCTCACCTCTTTTGCTCACCGCTTCCAAAGACCTTGCTAAAAAGAATATATATATATATATATATATATATATATATATATATATATATATATATATATATATATATATATATATAATAAATATAATACAGTAATGGTCTTTATATAAAAAAGTATAAGAAAAATAAACTAACCTAAACTACTTTTAACTAATGTTCATTTCAACCTTAAACTTCTTGCATCATTGTAAAAGTTGGATGTTCTTTTTTTCTGGGAATGAGGCCTCTATAAAACAATGATACTATAAATATAATAATGGCGTACCCTGTTACCTCTGTATAAGCAATGGGGTGGAGCGAATTATGTCACAGGGCTGAGCCAGTGACAGCATAGCCCTGCTCCATGATGATCCAGCCCCCAGGCAGAGCTGGTAACACCCCCAGGAAGGTGGAGAAAAATATCTCTGCTTGAGAAGATAACATACAATTTTAAAAGCAAGAAAAAATATGAAATATTATTTATTTAGAACTTCTTAAAGTGGTTAATAGTCTATGCCTATATTATTATGTCAACAAACATATGAACTTCAATATACTACAGTGGTCTTTTAACCTTCATGGCAAAGGTCAGTAAATCAAGCCCACAGAGTAAATGAAAAGAATATGATTATAGTAAACATGCCTTGTCTCACAGATTCACATAGAAATGTGCTGTATAAAGCTTAAACAGACAAGTATTATACAGTTTGCCAAGCACTAAAAGAAGTATCATTAACAATACATGGAATCATTAAGCATTACGCATATGTTTTCACCTTAATCTAAGGCACTAATTTAGTTAAGACAACATCAAAACTATGTTAATGCATCTTGATTATGCAGAGCCTGCTGTTTAAAGGATATTTTATGCTTAACAAAATAATTCTCAGGAGTTCTTTGGATGTTCTCAAACAAGATTTTGTTATAGAGAAATTATAACTCACATTTAAATATGTTGTATAAAAGGAAATGCATAATAAAGAAATCATTTTAAAGCAAACTGACTTGACAAAATGAGAATATCTTAAAATTGTATCCAGGTATTTATAAAAATGTAAAAATACTTTAACAAAAAACAGAAAATGCAGATCACCGAACAATTGTCAGAAACTTTTGTGAGAATTGGTTTATTGGTTGACGCGGAGGCTGCACAGGCTCCCTGGGTCAGCATGTAGCGTCGCGTGACCCAGCGGAGCCTGTGAGGCTGTCAACCAATCACGAGCATCGGGGACGTGTCTTCCGCAAAGCAGCGCAGTCTCCAGCCTGAAATGGACGGAGGTCTGAGGTCTTGCACAAATTACTGTAAAAGTAGGAGGTTATTACTGAGAATTGGTCCCCAGCTTACCAGCACATAAGGGGCAGGGTGCAAGTCAACTGAGTGTGTGTTTTGTGTGTTTTTTCCCCGTTTGTGGTGTCCGTTTTTTGTCTCTTTGTGTGCGCCTGTGGTGCTATTGATGCTGAGGACTTAGAGGCCTTATTGGCCGAGGTTAGGACCCAGGCCCTAAGCCAATGGGTCAGGTGGGTGCAGGACAGGCTGGGATCACCCATGCCTTCTGCGCTAGGCCCTCATTACATTGCACTGACTCAGCCTCCAGTGGCTGGTGGCCTGGTCAATAACGGAGGTGCCAGTGGGCTATCTTCCCATCCCACCAGTGTAGGGCTGACAGACCCCCGTCTAGCAGAGGGCAAGGCCAAGATAGATGAGGGGGCTACAGGTCAGGACAGCCAGGACCCCATACCCCTCAGATACGTGAGCATGAGGCCCATGGGCGGTGAGGGTGAGGGCCTAGAACTCCGGCCATCACCGGTCACTTTGCCTAAAGGGCCTCAGCCGCATCAAAGCGCAAGGGAGACCCCTCTACCGCCCCGTAAAGGGGGCGCAAGGGGTAAGAAAAAAGCCGGTAGCCCTAAAAATGCTCCTACAGACCCTCATTGTGCCGACCATGGGGTCCCTTCTATTTCACGTACTAACAGTGCTTCTGGTGCTTTACAGGGACGCACTCTAGGCGGCAAGCGGGACATGGAGACTATGAAAGACGGAACAGAGTGGTCAGCGAAATGAACAGCCAGGACAGCATGGTAGTGATCAATGATGTGCCTGTGACAGCGGCAGTGGCGAGGCCGGCGCGCCCAACTAGAGCTAGGAAGACCACAAGCAGGTACACTCCACTGCTATTCACACATACGACCGAGAGCTGAGATTGAGGGCGTTATGGTTAGGCCACAGCAAAAGGGGGCTAATACCGACCCACAGGTAGACCTTACACCACCAAAAGAAGTCTCAGGGGAACCCCTGCGGGGGGCGTTAGAGGCTGCGGCGCTAGCTTACTCCAGCCGCGCAAGTATAGGTGACCAGGACCAATCCTCAGGGGAGGAGCGGACGGTATGGGCACGGGCATGCAGGTCACGGAGAGCTAGTGACTGTTCCTCTTGCACCCACAGGTCCAGAAGGAGATCCAGATTGAGAAGCAGGATATCCTGCCATGGCAGTTGAGCCTGCACTGGATCAGTGAGGGGACGGAGCCCGCGGAGGGCCAGACGTTCAGAGTCCCCGGAGCGTCAGGAGAGACGCAGGGACACCCCGTTGGCGGTTTCCACTCCGAGGCTTCCAGAAGCAGGTGAGCGCATGATGGTGGGTCACACAGTGAGCCCACAGGTTTTTTGGGTCCCTTAAGACCCTCTTAGCTAAACACAACATTGCAGTAAGCGAGCAGGAAATGGGTTCGTAGATAGGGGGTTTAGCGAAGAGCGCATGGGACGACCAATCCCCTAGTGGGGCAGCGGTGCAGGGAGCGCCGGCCGAAGGCAAGGGGGTGGGTGGGCCCCCCAAGTCGTTGGGGGTCCCGGGTCCACTAGCAGGCAGTACCAATGCAGGGTTTACCGATGCAGCTATGAGACCTATTGTCTTGTGCTCATTGGATAACTTGGGAGCGCATCCTTCCCAGGAGGTTAAGGAAAACATTTGGAGGAGGGAATTTGTGGAATTGTTCTCTTTTCTCCCCATGTCCAGACAACTGGACGTGGGCGAGAGTGGCCACCAGGAGGGAGATGACCGTCGTAAGTCCTTTAGGCGGCTGCCCAGGACGTTCGATACCTGGCTTCAAGACTTCTCCATCATGGCCTGTGTCTTATGTGAGCGACATCCTGAACAAAGTTTGGGGTTGTTTTTATACATAGATGAAATTCGGAACGCCCACAAGGTTTATGGGGGCATGGCGTGGTAGCGGTACGATGAGGAATTCTGCCAGTACCTGGCATCCAGGCCAACCATGGCGTGGAGTGACAAAGCGATGGCATACTGGTTGAATCTTATGACACCTATGCGAGTCATAACGCCACTTTGTAGCGGGTCTGGCACGGGTCTTAAGCCCTTTTATTGCATACAGTAAGGGGGTCTGTAGATGGGCCCCGAATTGCAGGTTCAAGCACGCATGTTCTACCTGTGGGGGGGAGCACCCCCTCGCTAGATGCGTCAGAGCCAAGGAGAGCCCCCTGCAAAAGTGCAAGATGCCCATATGCCTCCCCGCCATGCTGCCGTGGCTAAAACGCTACGGTAGGATGCCGGGCAACTCCACCGCCGCTCGCCTCCTGGTAGCTGGTTTCCGGTAGGGCTTTCAGGTCCCATGCGATATAGAGTTACAGGGTCTCATGGGACCGAATTTGCGGTCAGCGAGGGAATTCCTAGGGGTAGGGTCAAAAAAGATTCAGACTGAGGTCCAACTGGGTAGGATGGCGGGGCAATTTGCTTCCCTTCCTATTCAGGATTTGGTCATTTCCCCTCTCTGCGTCGTCCCTAAGAAGGAGAAGGGGAAATTTAGGTTGATCCAACACCTTTCCTATCCCAGGGGGCGGTCTGTAAATGACGGGATCTCCAAAGACCAGTCAACTGTGTTTTATGAATCCTTCGATCGGTCTGCAGTGATGGTTAGGCTGGCGGGTGCCGGCGCTCTTATGGCGAAGGTGAACATCAAAGCAGCGTTTAGGTTGTTGCCCGTTCACTAGCTCCTGGGTTGTTTCGTCGATGGCAGTTATTTCATCGACCTATGCCTACCCATGGGGTACTCAATATCGTGTTCTTACTTCGAGGCGTTCAGCAAATTCTTACAATGGGTTGCGCGCTCGGAAGCAGGGTATAGGAGCATTACGCACTACCTTGATGACTTCCTGTTCGTT
Organism: Discoglossus pictus; assembly: GCA_027410445.1. NCBI lineage: Eukaryota > Metazoa > Chordata > Amphibia > Anura > Alytidae > Discoglossus > Discoglossus pictus. The sequence goes on from CM050163.1 coordinate 373,899,439, forward strand.
GGTCCGGCCGTGCAAGACACTTGCCGGTTCATGCTAGAGGTGTTCACTGGAATCTGTCAAGATTTTGGAGTACCGCTGGTCCATAACAAAACCGAGGGCCCCACTACAAAGTTGACCTTCCTGGGGATTCGGAACGATTCCATGACAATGGAATGCAGTCTTCCCTGGGAAAAAGTGGTGGACATGCGAGCAAAGCTTGGTGCGCTGGAAGGTGCACATAGGGTGTCCCTGCGACGGTTGCAATCCATCATAGGGAAGTTGAACTTCGCCTGCAGGATTATCCCCATGGGGAGGATATTCTGCAGGAGAATGTCGCTCGCTACCGCAGACATCTTGAGGCCACATCATTTTATCAAAGTCCATGCGGAACGATGCTAGGGTATGGTCGGTTTTCCTGGCCGAGTTTAATGGCATTGCGCTTCTTCAAAAGAAGAGCGCCACCAGTGTGGAGTTAGAACTTTACACCGATGCATCAGGGTCTGTCGGTTGCGGCGCATATTTCCAGGGGAGATGGTGCGCCGCGGCATGGCTGGAGGAATGGGTGGTGGCAGGTCTGCCAAAGAACCTGGCATTCCTCGAGTTATTTCCCATTGTGGCAGGAGTACACATCTGAGGCCCGGCATTCCTGGATCCGTGAGTTTTATTTCACACAGATAATATGGGAGTGGTGGAAGCCGTCAATAACATCACGGCAACATCTATACCGGTCTTACAATTACTTTGTCACCTTGTGCTATGCTGCCTCCACCTGAACATATGGTTACAGGTGAGGCACGTACCGGGGCAAGAGAACGGGATTGCTGACGCCCTTTCTCGGTTTCAGGAAGAGCGGTTCAGGGCACTGGACCCGCAGGCGAACTTACTGGGGGAATGCATTCCCGCGGAGCTCTGGGAGCTTGGAGCTGCCAGGTGACGAGACTCATCAGACAGTCTGTTGCCCCAGCAACATGGGCCGCATACAGACGCGTGTGGGCAAAATGGAATGGCCTAGTTGCAATGGCTGGTGGTACTACGTCGGAAGATAAGACCCTAGGGATCCTTCTTTGGTACCTGCTGTGGTGCGCCGAGGAAGGCGAAACAAGAGCAGTAATAGGGAGACCGGTCACGGCGCTGGCTTTCATGTTTAAGCTGGCAGGGCAGAGGGACCTTACATTATAGTGCGCAAGGTGGTGCACGGCATGTTTAACGGTGATCGCAGGCCGGATACCAGGAGGCCGATTACTTTTTCCTTGTTACTGAGACTGGCTCAGGTGTTGTTGGTGATCTGCAGAATCCCCGTGGAATCTCTGCTTTTCCATACGGCTTTTTCCCTGGCGTTCTTCGGAGCATTTCGGATAGGGGAGTTAGTCGCGAACAGTAGACACGGTTCCGGGGAACTGCAGTTGGTGGATATCTGCCTGAGTGAAGGCACGGGTAGTGATATGGTTACGGAGGTCTAAGACCAAAAAGGAAAAGAGGTTGTTCTGCACCGGGTTGGTACGGAGTGTTGCCCCTACATATGTGTGGAGGAGTATCTTACCCAGCAACCGGCGGGACGGTGTTCGCTGCTGGTTCATGCCGATGGGACGGCGTTATCCCGTTACCAGTTTGAAAGGGTATTAAAAGGCGCACTACAACGTCTCGGGTTAGAGCAGTCAGGGTTTGGGACACACTCTTTCCCAATTGGGGCAGCTACCGAAGCAGCCAGGCTAGGTTTGCCCGATGCCGCGGTAAAGCGTATCGGAAGATGGGAGTCAGAATTTTTTCGGTCCTACGTGCGGCCCAGGGCAGTGGTCAAATGTATGTTGCTTTCTGCTTTCAGGAGGTCAGAGGCAACTGTGGATCGCGAACAATTCGTACGTGTACTGGGCCCACAGGTTAGCCGCAGTTACAGAAGGAAAGACACAACTGGGTTTCCCTGTTACGGACTTGCACGTGCGGTGGTGCTGGATTCGAGGCCTGCGGTGGGCGCAGGTGGATGGGATACTGGACACGTACGCCCAGCGTTACGGTCAGCCTAGTGTAATATTGATACACGTCGGCGGTAATGACTTGCGAACGGTTCCCATGCGAAGGATGCTGAAAGTCATGAAGAGGGACGTGGAAAGCTGGATGAAGGAGTTCACAGGGACGTTTCTGATATGATCGGAGATTATATAAAGACGCTCCTGGCGGAACGCTCGGGACCCCGTTGGGCTGGACAGATTGCGACAGAAGATTAATCAACAGCTGGCAAGTTTTTTCAGGAAGTTGGGGTTCATTGCTATCTGATATAAAGAGTTTGAGCCGGTCGGTACCAACGAGTTCTTCGGGAAGGACAAAGTGCATCTTACTGAAATCGGGCTGGAGTTACTGATGTTGGAATTCAGGGCGAGTGTCGTGCGGGCCTTGCCTTTAATGGACAGCAGGGGGGGTCGCAGTCTCGGGAGGCGTCCCTCGATCGCTCTGTGGTGGGAGGTGAGTTGCCCGGCCCACTGGCCTAAGTGGGCGTTGGCCCTACTTCACAGGGCATGCTTAATATAATCATTGGGGTTTTGGGCAGGGCCCAAAGCATGAGGTCACTGTCCGTGGCCAGGCTCCTTCCCCTAAAAAATATTGCCGTATTTATATACATAAAGTTATGTTTACGTTATATAATTGATCATTAATAAAAGCTGTGGCCTGTGTTTCTCCCATTCAGTCGTCGTGTCCATTATTTCATCAAAGCCTAAATGGATCATGCCTGGGTCAAGGGAGTGGAAATTAAAACTGAATACAACATAAATAACTCACTACTTTAAAGGGAAAATAGAACTCACCTTAACTAATTTGACAATGGAAAGTTTGCAATTGTGTGGGAAAGCATTTTTTTTTTTAACTAATCAAGGGTTAACTTACTTATAAACATTTTTAATTACTGCGCTAATAGTACTTTAAACCCTGAGGATGTTTGGCCACACAGTCAATGAACTGCTGCATCTGATCAGGTGAATAGATTATAGCTGTAGCAGGTTCCAGGAGTAACAAGTAGCTGCAGGGTCTTGTTGTTGTTTAGTCATTCAGTCGGTTAGACTCTCCCTGACTCTATGGGCCACAGGCACCTCTGTCAGCCCCTCTAAGCTGCATTAAGTGCACATTCATTGCTTCAATTACCTCATGTATCCATCTCCACCTCTGCCGCCACCTCTTTATGTAATTTTAATGGTTCAGGGTAAACCAGTCACTTGAATTTTCATTGTGCCTATATTCAACCACAAAATGGTGCAGAAGAAACACTAGCATGATCTATCCTGGGTCAGCTCTGCAGCGGAGAAATAATCTTCTAAGATGTGTTAGTAAAACATTAGTAACAGTTAAAACAAGTTATACACTAAAGGTCAGCCAGTAGACACTAGCAGAATCTGCTTAAATCTATTTAATCTGAAATGCTTTGATGCTCTTAGCTTACACAGCAGCTAATATCATTTTCTTATGTAGTTCAGAAAGATAATATATTTTTTTAAAGTAAAGTGGTCATTTAACTTAATAAATAAAATTAGACCTTTACATTTCATCTTAATGCAATGTGTATGATGGTTGGTTGTCAGATGTGATTAGGGTACAATGGGAAGTATATACAAGATGCTTGTGAGGTGAAAGTGAGTACATCTTGGTCTGTATAATAAGACATATATAGACTAAGACATATATAGACTAAGCAAGCATAATATCACAGTATAGTAAGACTATAACTAATATATATAGGAAGGAAAAAACAAATATAACAATATTTATTCACCCTTCCAATTAGGAATGCTTGAAAACATCTTTCAATCAAAAGTCCTTATAATAATAATGTTTTACCCACTTCTCTTTATGCAACAGTACTAAAAAGCATAACAAATCAACAGCCTTATTAAATTGCGATTCAGTAAATTTAAAAGGGCTCTGTATAAGCACACAGCATATTTTTTTTACAGAAGTTTTTAGTTAGTGAACTTCTATCCAAAAGCAAGGTCTTCACTAAATAAAAACTTTTGTAAAAAAATATGCTATGTGCTTATATAGAGCCCTTTTACATTTACCGAATCGCAATTTAATAAGGCTGCAAAGGTTTATGTTAACTGCCAACATATAGATCCTTTACCAAGCTTATCACTTTGGGTCCTGAAACAATACTTTGATTGCTGTTTGTTTACTTGTATTTTTATCTGAGCTACTTATATGTATATCTCAGAATGTGTGTACTCTCACATAGCTCATCTGCTGTCGAGAATGTCGCCCACTGCACTATATCACCAATATGATTTTAATGCTTTGTAAGGGAAAGCTTGTGTAGCCTGAACCCAGTTCCTTAGGGCAATTTAACATGGTTGTAAGTGACAGATTTAGATAGTAACGGAGTGTGCTCTTAAAAACTGCTTTTCACATTCTGTTCTTGGGAGTCTAACATTGCAAATTGGAGATACTAATTTTAGGATGGACTAATAGAAAAATAGTGGTTGCTGCAGGGCCACTAAAGTGATCATATAATAGGGTTTTATTAATAACTGATTAGCAATTAAATAAGTATTTTAAGAAAATAAATTCAACATAGCATTTTCTTCTCCAAATTAGTTGCAAAGCGATTTAACTACCCTATCTTTCATATAGTGAAGTGCGACATTTCCATAATTATAACTAATTTCAAAACTGTATGTAATAAAAATCTGCACATGCTGCTTATCACTTTATTTTTTTCATTATTTACCATCTCATATCAATTTTAATAAAACTAAAAATCAGTTGGAGAATAGTGAGTATAATATTTTAACATGCATTTGCAGAAGATTTTCATTTTAACTCGCAGGGAATCTATATTTTTACTGTATTAATAAATTATATTATATGTTGCTCTTACATATTAACCATTACTACATACTGCCACTCTCCCTGAGTCTGTAATTGCAGTCACTCCATTGCTGAATAAAATAATCTTGATGTTACGCCTGCCAGCTTTGGGGGACTACACTCACCCCAATTCTCTCTCTCTCTATGGGTCGAAACTGTTTGTTCAGATCTCGACACTAGCAAACACTTCAGATTACAGCATAATTTCTGAAGAGGCAGGCACCATTAGACCCCTTAGGATCTAAGTATCACACACCATGTACCTTTGATTAGTACAAGCAGACTACGACACCCCCTTTGTTTAGTGTGTCCAAAATCAGACTGCCACTTCTTTATTGTTACAGAGATATATCAAAACACAGAAAGATGACACAAAACACCAATACTTCCCCCCAGTTCTAGCCCATCCTCCTGGGCAAATAGCTTGCTATCCCCTCTCACCCACATGATTTCCAGATGTATAGAGGTGTCTGGCTTTCTTACACATTTCTCCTCCTTCATGACTAAAGCCAGAGCCTTCACACATTGCCGATCGCAGGGCCATATAAAGTCGTTAAAATCTTTAACTTTAACCTTTGTATATCCCAGATATAACTGTTAAGCAAGTTGTTAGTACCTTCTAACCACACATATAATTACTGATAAACCCCAGTGGGCCCTTCTATTCATAACACTTAATAATCTTAGTCAATGGCTATCATTAAGAGTCACGACTGGTTCATGGGTAGGCTTAGTGAATCTTACCCACTGAGCTGTCTAGCAGTTGAGAAGGAAAAGGAGAAACTAAGGCCTTGATTACAGCCTGCGAAGCTGCTTTTGGGCATTTTTACAAGCAATTTTGTAGAGCTATTACATGGCTCAGCAAAGAAGTCAGGTAATTGTTATGGACTCGTACAATGGAGGTATTGAATCTTGCCAGCTAGCTCTAATATGAGATTGCAACCTGCACGTATACACGTAAGAGCCTAAGTAAGGAACACAGAAGTCTCCATAGCAATGCTACTCACTAACACATTATACACAATATCCCTAATATCCTCCCCTTAAATCACTATCTCTACCCTCAATCCTCATCATCGTGCTATGGAAAGTCTGTATAAAAGAGTATGGTCAGGTCAGAATGTGTAGTTTGTTTTAGAAGCTCCTAATAGGAGAAGCTCAATTAGTTATAGCATAGTTTTGTTTTTAGAATATGGGGATTTTTGAATAGGCCTTTTCATGGCTTGAAGATGAAGATAATTGGTTTCAAGGGACATCAATATATTAATTGGACGTGCCTGTTTATCCAGCCCTGAAGACTAAGGTCCAGGCCTTCACTTGACGTTGCTGGATCCAAGTAGGGTAATGTATTATTTTTTACAATTATTTTGTATCTTAAGTGTAGTATATTTCATTGTAATTTAATAATTGTTTTCCTATCATTTCTTTTTTATTTTCAGTGATTTTCATTTTCACTAATGTAATTTTCTTGTAGTATCTTTGATTAGGTAGAATAGGCTTGGGGGAATAGGCTTGGGGGTCAGAGTTAAGGACTATGAATGTACTCATGGACCCATATAGGGAGATAGGGTACATTGAGTCCCATAAGGACTATCCACACGGACCCCCATGTGAGGGGGCTACTATTAGTGGTCATGAAGGTAGGTAGAGGCTGAATGGAGGGTATATAGTAATATTCATGGGGAGATTCATATGGGAACATGGGGGTTAATATGGATTTATTAATTATTTATTGTTTGATACTGTGCGTAAAGCATGACGGCCTAGTTAGACATTATTTATAAGGGTTAATTGCTCCTCATCTCAAAGATTAAGGTGTTGGGGTAAAAGGGAGGTTTGATGCAAGACGGAGCTACCAGTGGTCCAGTCGGTGCAATGCACCAAAGCCCTCCTCTGAGGTAGGGCAGCTATGGATAGGGGTCTTGGGGGCTGCCGCTATGGGAAAAGGTCTTGGGGAGGGGTGCTATGGGAAGGGGTATTAGGCAGGTGAACTAGGGGAAGGAATCTTGGGGAGGGGCACTGTGTGAAAAAAAAGAATATTACAGCCTAGGGTGGAGGGCTCCAATTTTATTTTTGGACTGGAGTGCTCCATTCTCTAGAATCGCCACTGACTTCATGTTCCCCTAGGTACTTTGGGGTCTCTAAACTTTATGGGGGAGGGGGCATAATCGCTTGCATTGCAATTAGGATTAGCCCCCTTCCCTGTCGCAATCATGGCAAGGAAGAGTGCATTAAAAAAAGGAGGGTTGTTTTAAGCTTTGGCATGTGTTTCAGATTGAAGCTTATTTTTTAGGCTTTACCGAGTGCTTGCAGAGCCTAACAGGCAAGTTGAATTTGAGAGGGGGGTCATGTAATAGCACTTTAAGCAAAACCACATGTGGAGCAAGGCAGAGTTATAGGTAGCAAGCATTCACAAAAGCTTTTACATCTGATGTAATCAAGGACAACAATCTGTTGTATTCACAAAGTTGAGAGGTTCCTCATAATGAGACATTTCTGATATCTATATTATGGTACGATACCTATTCATTAAAGTGTGAAATAACATTTCCAATTTAAAAAGGAGGCATCACAGAGTAACATAGGAACTGAATGACATTTCAAATTACTGGTAAATATAGCCCAAGTACATCACCTTGTGTTGTACAAACAAGATTACAAATATAAATAACAGTGGCAAGAAAACAATATGCTGCCAAGAGAGAAAGAAATCCTGTTTTTGCATATCTTCTTTTGCATCTGATGTAGAGGTATCTGTGGTCATGAAAGCTTATGGCCCAAAATGCTTGTAAGAATGATATATAGGTCCCTAAACGGTATTACGAAGTGCAATGTAATTTGGTCTTTCTGTGACCAATGCTGCTATAAATAGCATTTTAAATCACATCTTCCCTTTATTACAAAACCTGCCTACTGTCAGAGTTTCTTTTTCTTTTCTTCTTATAAAGCAATCAAGATGCATTGTTAAATAAATTACTACAAATGAACAATAATTATAACTTAACGTTTTCATAAGTTGTGCTGGAATAACAAGCATTCATTCTCACATAATATAATGGAATATTTCACTTTTGTTCACTTGTTGATATATTTATACATTTTTTAGGTATGAGTTTAAAGAGACACCTACTGAAATATTAAAAAGAATAATAAGACACATTCATAAATTGCCCCACCCTAGTATATTGTATTTAAAGGGACTATTCTTTTTCTGTAGAATAAGCAAAATCATTCTAAAATATTGAGGAATTAGTTTATTTAAACTGACAAAAATACTTAAAAAATGTTCTAAACTCATCCAACAAGGAATCCAGGTCTGGATATTTCCTCTAATCCATGCCAGTTCTCCTTTACAATGAGAATCAGAAACTGGCCAGCCATTCACAGGTCATATCCCAGTATACCTTTTCTTCAAGATCCCTTGAAATTGGCTGAAAAGTCCCCTTCACCGCTAGTGGGTAGATGAACTATTTTGACATAGTGTCCTGTTTTTTTCAGCTATTGGGTGAGTTTAGAAATTACTAATATAATTTAAGTAAACTAGTGCCCCTATATTTTATGATGCTTTTGCTTAATATGCGGGGAAATGCATTGAATAGTGCCTTTAACACTGCATTCCTGTTTGCAAGCCTCCCCTTCTTTAACCCCTGAAAGTGAAAACAAACTGCTCGTCTCCATTTTTGATTAGCTCATCAACATGGATTTCCATACCATTTAAACGATTGGCTCCCAAACCTTGTCTCAGGGACCACAACATAGGCCAATATTTAAGCATTTGCTTGCTTGAGTACAGGTGCCATTAGTAGTCACTTGCAAGTAGTCGGTACTATAAATACATGAAAAAATATGTTACACTATGAGACATTATTACTAGTAAACTCTTTGTCATCTACCCATTACAATATGCATTTATTCATTTTATAGTAAAAGTCCAGTGTAAGTGCCAGATAAAGGGCTGTAAGCATCCAGTCAGCCATTTGTTAGTTCAAGAAATGTGAACAATAAAGCTATCTATAAACAAAATTAATATTAACCTGCCTGGTGTTCTGGGTTTGTCTCCACCTTACTTGACCGACAATTTTTGTCTGGACGTCATTGAACTCACCTAGTGGCTGTTTAATTATTGAGGAGTTGTGGTTTATCTCCCTAGCATTGTGGTCATACCATGCCCTGATGTCAGTGATGTTAATGTTTTTGTTGCATTATTTAAATAAAAAAAAAAAAGATTAACTAACAATCTGGACCTTTCCTGTTGTCTGCCCGTGAGTAGTGCAGAACCAACGGCCAGTAGGTGGCGCGGCCACTGGGTCCCTGAATTTCTTATGCTTTAGTGTTAGGGTGAGGGGCATTAGGGGTCAGGTACTGGCACATTATACTCCTTACACTGCAAATATATTCACAAAACCATCGGCCGATGGCGGCCACTGCGCACAGGCAGCGAACAGGAAAGATCCAACAATCCTACAAGATGAAAAGTACACCTAAACCACAATGCCTGAATAATTAAACCCCTGTTAGTTGACTTTAATGGTTTCCAGACAGCGGTCCTATCGTGTTGTATGTGCTGCCGCGTGCACAATCTCGCCCCGTCGATTTGCACCACTCTGGAGGAGTGAATAGTTATTTTGCTATATCGCTGGAGCACGCTTCAACAGCAGCGCACATAAAAACGTATAGGTCCGCCCCAGCACATCAAGCAGGAAAACATTCATTTTAAAACCATTACATTTACAGATTACTTGTTTGTTGACTTTATAAACACACATTTCTTGAACTAAAGAATTAGATACTCACGGTTCTTCACTTGGTGTTTACACTGGCCATTTAAGCCTATGACATATTCACAGAAGCAAACATTTAGGCATGACCTTATTTATAAAGTTTAACTGGATAGTGATACTGCCCGTGAAAATCTTGCATGATGAGGTCAGTGCAGTATTTCATAGCACAAAGTAGCTTCTCTGCATAGCATGATAGGATACAGCTTGGAACATTAAGCAAATTAGCAGAAAGCATGTCCTTATGACAGCTGTTCTGATTGCCTCTCTGCCATGCCCTTCAAAGCATCAATGTCCAAACTCTTCAATCATTTACTGCTGGCTATATTTGTTTTGATGAATCTGTCAAGTTTAGTTAGACAACACTACAGCTGGACAATGTAATAAACTTTATTTTTGGACTCCAGTAAATGTTTCTTTTTGCTATCTGGTCTAGCAAGGCATCATTACCAAAGAATCTCATTCCTAAATTAAACCTGACACTCTTTTCTGCCCTCATTTAAGTCACATGGATGAGACTGAGTTTCCAAAGCTGTTGCCATCACTTTGCACAAACAAAGTTTTGCTCTCAGTTCGTGTTACTGAAATTAATATTTTTGCATGCAGAAAGACTGTTATTGTATCACGATTACCCTTGAAAACGAGTTTAATGATAGCTTAGTCTGTGGCATGGAGAGGTCGCACCGTCTCATTCTTGAAGCAGTCTTAGATAAACCTACATAAGTCCCACACTTTCTGCTAAGTTGCTAGAATGTCAGAAAACAAATCCTAGCTTTGTACCTTTTATGAGTTGTACAGTAAATTATTTTGACACACAGAGGATGATTTAATAAATACATATTATTATTTTTTAGCGAAAGATTCCTAAATAGAAATATATAATATTTCACTTATTATTCACAAATATCTATTAAGAAAAATGTTCCACTTTGAATAGGAAGATTATTGCTACTGGGTTCAGCTCAATTTTGTTTTTTCACTCTCCTTGCTATGCAACATTATAACCAGATATGTAGACAATCTTTAAAGTAATAGTTGAACAAATAAATGTAAGAAATCAAAACCAAGTAAAAGATAAGGTGCTTAAGATAGCAAATGTTGGTAGAGCTGTCAATCATTATAGGGTACCATCCATGCCAAAAAAAGAAACTGCACTCAAAATACTAATTAAACAACATAAACAATAATATTATAATGCAGTTAAAGTTTTATGTCACAATATCCTAATGGAGAAATTTACTATTTAACGTAATTTACTATTTAATGTAATGTGAGTAGATAAATGGACGTTTTCTCTTTGATGTTGGCACATTTGGAACCTGGAATAATCATTTGGAAGAGGAGCTATTCCACAGTATCCTCCATAGAGGACTGTGATTCTGAGTATTAAATTACAATACAATGGAGGCCTTGATCATCTTACCTATGCAGTCATCCAATTGTAAACTCCATCAATTGAATGTTTTATGTTGTGTATTGTTCAACAGTGCAGTTAAAAAGACCCAAAATTAAACATTTCAAGTCATCATATAGGTTTTCTGTAACTTGTTTGATAAGTTAGTTATGTATTTCACACATATTTAATGCTGTCACAGAAATTTTTTGGAAATGTCGTAAACCTGTTTTTATTTATGTGTGATATTGGGGCACACCTGTTGTCATGTTTATGGTTTTCAATTAATTAGCTTTAAAAAATAGAAGCTTGCATCCACTGATCAATTATACCTCAACTGTCCATTTTTTTTAAGAACATTGCCTCTATTTGAGAAAAACCCTTTGTGCTTACCAGTATACCATTATAAAGCAAATCTCCTTCTGTTTTCCCCAAGAATTTGAGAAATAGAGAAGTTAAAGAGCCACTATAAGTTAACAAAAATACTTCATATTTGTTTAGTATGCAAAAGTCACAAGCATAAAAGTATTTTCAGAGTAAATCTTTATTTTAGCAGTCTTATTAGTGCACAGCAAGCCACAAGGGGTGTCTACAGAGCAGTCTTGCAAGTAGACCTGTCAGATACCTCTACTGAGCCTATGGGAGGGAGGGGAAGTGTCCTGTATTGAAATCTTATCTGAATTGACCACCTTTCCCCCTCCGTTCCTTCTACTATTGGATTAATACAAATGAACATTTTAAACAGAACATGGTCTACAGCATATATATAAATCCTATCAGAATATAATGATTTAAGTCTTGGGGATAGAAGTCTGAGCTCAAATTTGAGGAAAAACAGAAATGTGATAGCTTGGATTAACAGTCTACCAATAGGAATGGAAAATGGATTTCAGACACACTTAAGGTGGTACAGGCATATTGTGAATCAGAAGGCCAATAATTGGTTATGGCGGACTTTACAAGCCAGGTAAGAAATGCTTTCTAAAATTGAGCAGTAATCAAATAACATTATCTCAATTATTACTGAGAGTATTGTATGGGTTAAAGTTCTTCCAGTAATTTTGATAAATGCATCACCTTTCAATTTGTGTCCTGTCAACCCCCTGATGATATGCACATTTCTGTGTGCATATATTGACTTTTTTCACTTATGAACTGAGCTTCAATCAGACCAAGCACATATGAACCCAATTAACAATTAATCCATGTCAGGGTAAATGATGTATAGCTAAATCTATGAATAATTACATCCAATAAACTGCAATTAGCCAACTGTATCTATTTTCCGTACTTTAATGCTGTGGGGTTGACGTGTCCTGCCCAATGGTTGTTCTGCAAATCACTATAATGATGGAGGAGCATGATACCTCTCCTACCTTAGTGAAACATGATTTTTACACTTACAAATATTTATGGAATGCAGTTTTCACAATTTTCACTATACTGTTAGTTTATATACACATATGTTTCAGTAAGATTTCGCCAATAATGTGGCTTCATAATGTCACAGTGCTAGTTATAGCCTTTAGTGATTCCACAGGAGTCTTGAAGAACAGACCTCTTATACAGCATCTCAGCAGGGTCAAACACATGGATCGCATTCTTAATTCCTCAATCCATAATCTCAAGTGGAACAAAATGACTCCTCTCAGTATTATATCAAGTGGAAAAAGTATAAAAAAAACTTTTCATTTGTTAAGCGTTTGAGCAGGGGTGACCAAGTTTGGTTCTGGTGGGCCTGGATTTGAGGATATCCTTGCTGCACTCAAGTGAAACTACCACTTCTACAGTCATGCAGATTGACTCACCTGGGTACAGAAAGGAAATCCTCAAATCCAGGCCCACCAGGACCGAGCTTGGACACCCATAAGTTAGAGTGAACTGATGGGTGTGTATGAGTATTGAAATGAGGAGAGCTTGGAAGTATCTAAAATGATGTATGCAAGAGAGTAGACATTTAATTAATGATCATGTCTGTGTTATAGTAGCTGTGGGAAATAAAGGTGATATTACAGAAACCTACAATATAAAAGAGCAAGAATCATAGGTGGGTGGGAGAACATGTAGAATTAAGTCAATGGCAGATATGGCTACATGCATTTTGTAATGAAAAGCAGAATTTGGAAATGGTTCACTTTATAAAAAATGGATCTTGTTTCATCCCTCCAGCTGCTGCATGCCGCTGCCACTAGGTGGCGTGACTGTGAAGCTGATACTTTGTTCAAATTGTTCTTAGAAGGAGGGGTTTAGGTTTAATGTTTAGGTTCCGCGTCCCTACTTTACTATGGATCTGCCATAACCCTGAACCCTAATCCCTAACCCCTAAACCCTAAGTCTAAACCTAACCCTAACAACACATTGAACAAAGCCACCAATGCACCACCTAGTGACCTCTGCACAGCACTAATGGCGGGAATGAAACAGGAAAGGTAAAAACATGGCTAATACAATGTAGTCTTAAAAAGTACTCCCTTTTTTATTAGTGTCTTTTACATCACTTTTGACTCTAAACTGTGAAACAAACTAAGAATAAGAAAAAGCACTACTTAGTCTATATTAGTTAGGCAACAGTCATAATTAGTTATATTAATAATAGTGATAATAAATAAATTAGCTGTATTATCCAAATTAGACAACATTATAAAATGTAACAGTGGAATATATATAACACATCAATACTCGTGAATACATTTTGTCATTATATACAAAAAAAGTATTAAAAGTACAATAGCGAATGCATACATTATTTGCATAATTATATAATGGTACTTTAAATCAATCGCTAGGAAAAAGTAGCATTCAAGACGTTCACCTTGTATGCCACAGGAAAATGGAGTTTTAATTCAAAGTCAGACTGATGTGAGGGGGTGAGACGGTATGGAGAATATAAAAGCATGTAAGTGTAATATTATACATTTCCTTTAGATATAATACATGTGTCAGTTTCTTTAATGAGATATTATTAAACTTGTCATGATGCACAAGCCACTAACGCATCAAGGAAATGTTAGTAATGTACGACAATGAAACATTTTCTATTCAATGTAAGGAATACTAGTCACACATTATAATTTTGCACAACAGATAGGTAAATTACTCCATTGATGAACATTAATTCAGGAACAGTAGTCATTAACAATACAAAGTATAGTATGCAACCTTTCATGGCAGCACAATATGGCTTTTTATTAGGTACATGGAAATTTAAATGCTTAATTAACTCAATTTAACAGTGAGGTTGCACAGTCAAGGTAACATTTCAAATCAAGAAACGTACAAACTGACAAAAGGACACCCCTTGGAATTTTGCATTTAAAGAAAGAATACTCATCGTATGGACTGTCAAGTTGTGGATTTCACCATCAAGATCGTGTGACCCATTATTTTTGATTAAAAATAATTCTGTTTCAAATTATTTATCAGAAAGGATTGTTACATTTTACCTGGTGTATATTTTGCTAATGCTCATATTTAAGTGAAGAATTAATTATTTCACTCTCTTTTATTCTCCGAAGTGTATCCAAAAAGGAGATTTGTAACTGTTATTATTAACTATCGACTTCCCCGTCAAAAAATGACGTCAATAAAATTTGAAGCCATGCTAATGCTGTTTGCCAGCGAATGTGAGGTTATGGCCCTTCTGAGCACCTTCGGCGCTCATTGCGATCCCTGCGCTGAGCACCTTTGGCGCTCATCGCGTGGCTCACAATGAGCACTATCGGCACTTATTGTGTTCCACAACTTGCTAACCTTTAGTGCTCATTGCAAGCCCCACGATAAGTGCCTTCGGCGCTCATTGTGTGGCTTGCAATAAGCGCCTTTACCGCTCATTGCAAGCCTCTCCCCCTGTGTACGTTAGACGTCACACTTGAGTACCCTCGGTGCTCATTGCGAGCCTCTCTCCCTGTGTTACTACCTTGGGTTAAGTGTAACTGGCTTTGATTAAGTGTTACTGGCTTGAGTTAAATGTTACTGCCTTTTATTAAGTCTTACTGTTTTGGGTTAAGTGTTAGTTCTCAGGGCTGGTATTTACGTCCTTCGGCCGCGTTTTCTGTCCTTCTGCCTCGTTTTCGGTTTGTTTAATTTTTTTCGGCGGACATGATTTTTCTCGATTCAGCCTTATTCGATCGTAAAAAAAGTCCAAATATGGCTCAAATTAACTTGCAACCTCACTCACAGGCTCCCTAGCCCTCCCGCTGAGCTGTGTGTGAGTGTGTCTGTAAATTTGAGGCATATTTGTGTGTTTTTCCAGTTTGGTAGTTCGGCAGTTAATTTAGCATTTTTGCGGGCCGTAATTTCTCGGGCGTCGCTAAGTCCCAAGTCATACGGGCCGTAATTTCACTGGCATCGGCGAGCGCCTCCTGCACTTTTTTTATCTAAGTCCTGCCTGTGGCGCTCATCTGCACCAGTGCATTGAGCACCTTCAGCGCTCATTGCCTAAGTCCCGCAGGTCGTAGGGATGAGCGCCTATGGCGCTCATCTCCACCAGCGCAATGAGCGCCTTAGGTTATCATTGCCTGGCTGCAACTGCGGCCCTTGCTTCGCGAGCACGCAATTTTAACATGGCGTTACCAACAACTTTTGCCAAGCCCGCAATTAAGACAACTTTATATGTGATCATATACACCAATGATCGTCATTAATAACAACCATGTGGGATGTGGTTTCAGCCTAGTAAATAACTCTATAAAGGATTAGGCTTATAGGACCACTGTAGTTCATGAAAAATGGCACTTGTTTGTGAAGTATGTAACATACTAACAGCATTAGCAGCTTTTCTAAGCCACAGAAATAAAAACATTTTACAGACGCTGTTTACGCATATACCATTTTGTCTTTGCTGCATCTCTTCCTGACAAGTTGATCAGGTATGCTGTGTTTTTTATGTATCAGTGGAAGGAGTATTTGGGAGGAGGTAAGAGGAAGTGGTAAAATGCTTTTGTTAGACAAGTGGATGTGATTGATCCACCACACCACACTATTTGTCCTTCAAGCCAAGAAACATGTTGCTTGTACCAATACATAAAACCCAACTTCAACCAAAATGTCATGGGTGTCTCTAGGGTCCAGCAAAGGCATCAAGACATTAAAAACTAGTTTTATGTATTTGTTCTTGCTTAATTCTGCTCTTAGTTAGGCTCAAAGTTCCCAAACACATCTTTTATTGTACAGAGGTCCTTTTTTCAGTTACTTGATCCACTATAAATGATCTTTGTTTCCATTTTCATTGTTTTCCTTAGTTTCCATTTACTTCAGTTTCCTGAATTTCAGAAACTTGTGGAATCTTCTCAAACAACCATGGTAAAACCTAGATTTTTATGACCCCTGGTTGTTTACACCACTAGGGCAATTAGCTTATCTGGTGCTTTAAATCCAACACACTTTTAGCTATAGTCAACATTTAATGCAAAATGCAATATATCCATCACTAGATCTTGCAAATTAAAATTCTGTAGTGGCTATAACCTGACCTTAGTCAGTCTTGACCTGATGACCACACAGTGTCTAGACATCATGTACTACAAAGCTCTGTCCTCCTATGCAAATTCTCTTTCCTTTTTTGGGAATGCTACAGACTGTTAAAACTATACTTAGGTTTCAGCATAGGGTAGCAACTGTGCAAGACAGTTAAAGGGGCATTGGTTTTGTTAATACTACACTACATTATCAAACAGAGGATTTTTTTTAAATGTAGAGTTCTTTAAAATGTATGAATATCTCACTGTTTTAGAAAAGTTTTATATTACCCATTAAATCCTCAAACAATTCTAACTTCGGCTGTGCAAAGCATCTTGGACTTGCAGGTTCTGAAAGTACCGAAATTCACAAGCACAATAAAACGTCAATATACTGTCTGTTTACTGCAATCAAAATTTTAGTTTGCTTCATTAGGTATTCTAACACAAAATAAAAAATGTGAAATGTGTTATTGCAGAGAAAGGAGTATTGTAGCATTTAGTATGGTCCCTTCAAGACGCGAGAATCTGCCTATAATCTCATTAAATCCTGCTTTACAGCTTGACTCATGCTAAAAAAAAAGTTTACATGCTGTAAAACCATTTAAAAACAATTATAAAACTTAAAAATTGCTTCCAATGAAAAAGATTTATACCTTTTCTACATCATTTGGACTGATGGTGCAGAGCAATATTTATGAGGTCAGAGTCATTTTTAGCATTGTTGTCTCTCTTAGTTCTGAATACAGAAATGCGGAATTTGATTATTGGAATATCAGAAACTTCAAAGCCTATGTATCTCAAAAGATCTTTACAATCTGATACATTTTTATTGATCTCAGAAGTTCTTCTGATTTATGACTTTCAACAGATTGCTTGTATATTTCACGTATAACTCATATTAAGAGCCAGTGACACAGGAAATCCATATAACATTTTGTTCAGATCATATTGTGAGCTATAAGCATGGGCTTTCAATTGACTCAGGAGCAACATTTATTGTCACAGGAACAGCGGAGGAGATACAGCTGGTGAAGCAGATGCAAAGTGCCAGGGCCCACGGGCCTTCTGCTACTGCCAATAAAGGAGGAGTCTTCATTTATTAGATGAGAGTGGCAGATAATGTCTTTAGAAAAAGGTGATCTGATCACCATAGGGATGATCTGATCATCTACATATAATTTTGTATTTGTTATTGACCGCTGCAGGGTGGATGGGTACACTGGTGGCCCAGTGATTATGATTTGGTGCTTTCCCTGTTGTGACCTGGGTTCAATTTCAGTAAGGGAACTAAGAGGTCACACCACCCTGAAGCAATTCAGGGTTGGGTCTGGACAGTACTTGAATGGGAGATCACCTAGGAATGCAAGGAACTGTATGCTGTGGCGCACTGGAGAAGGAGCTGGGAACCCACTCCAGTATCTCTGCCATCAAAAAACAGAAGTGGCTAAGCATGGTGTGTTATGGGGCAATAGGTAAAAGAGAGTCGGATACAACTGAACAACGCAAACACACAGGGTAGATAGGGAAGTTGCAAGGAAAGCCCCACATTATTTTGCTCCAGTGCCCTTTATTCACTAGTTTTTCACAGTAAAATGACGGCATCAACAAAGAGTTACTTCTAGCTTTTGTCAACTGTACCCCACAAATTGAAATGATAACATTTCACTACTGGCACAACCACATGAACAAAGAGAGTTATAATTGAATAAGCCACAAAAGTAAAATTTATGGATTACCTCTTTCACAGCAAATTAGTCCTTAGTTCCCATATACCTCCTTCTGCTGTGTATTCTATAGGTCAGGATTGCACGTAACATTTTATAATTACAGTATAACTAAACAATGTACTATGTTACTATTAGGTATATTGCTACAATAATTGAAATTTAGTTAAAGGGTTACATTCTTAGAAATGTAATAAAAATAATTTGTGAGAAAAGTTTCTGTTTAGTAATCTACATTACTAGAATCAAAACCCTTCTGGTTGATAGCAGCCGCCTATCAAGGGAAAAAGTAACAGGTCTCCCTGGTAAAGATGAAGACCAGTATAATGGGGCGCTGGCCAAAAGACACTGGAGTAAGGTGTTGGAGGTCCATTGGATCAGTGTTCCGGGGCCCTTGTCAAAACCATGAAGACAAAGCCAAGGTGTTCCCAAGCCTTCAAGGAAGTGGGCCTGAAGATACTTCTGACATATTTTAGAGGACATAAGGAAAAGAGATCATGGGCACGCCGTGATTTTTCAAATATTTTATGGCTTTCAATAAAAAATCATCAGCCTTATTAAATTGCGATTCGGTAAATTTAAAAGGGCTCTATTTAAGCACACAGCATATTTTTTTTACAGAAGTTTATAGTTAGTGAACTTCTATCCAAAAGCAAGGTCTTCACTAACTAAAAACTTCTGTAAATAAAATATGCTGTGTGCTTAAATAGAGCCCTTTTAAATTTACCGAATCACAATTTAATAAGGCTGCATATGTTCGCAAGGTCACCAATTTTCACAACACAAAATTAAAGGTAGCAAAGAGAGACTACAAGGGACAGTAGCATAATTTGAATTTATTTCCAAAATTTAGACATTTCTGATTGCTTAAAATGTCTTATGACCTTGACTAAGTGTCCAAATGTATAATAAACAATGACTATAGTCAGCTGCTAGATATCATTTGATTATGAGAGAGAAGTATTTATTTTTCTGTACTGCAAAGCAATCAATCATTGCTGAAAAGCTCTCATTAGTTTTTAGTTCAAGGTCTTAGGTAATTATATATATGTATGTTTTGAACATGATGCACTGATGTAGCCAATAAAAAGAAAGTGGTGTCATTGCACATCATTATCAAGCTCGTCTTATTTAATCCTCCCAAATACCTAGTTAAGCCCTCTGATTGATATCAGAGTCTGTAACACTGTCATTGCTATTTTTGTGCCACAGATCTGTAGTCACCAATTTAATTTTTCTTTGTCTAAAGAGCAAAAAGTTATTTGGTGTGACTTTTTGCTTTTTTTCCAAGTAACCTAACACTGTCAGTACTAACAGTCCTTCTTTGGTTGTTTGTTTCTATCAAAGCAGTATTTATGTAGAATAGGCACATGATGACCTTTTTCAAATCTCATCTGTCCCATGGTTCATTTCATGCCAGCAGATAATTTCAGTTGATGTGTCACAAACTAATTATCTTTTCATTTTTGTCACTTCCATCCCTTGTCACCATGAACTTTATAATGGGAAATGAAAGGTTATTCAATCCAATTTGCATTTCTTAAAATCATTATCGTTCATATTAGTCATATAATGAGCATCTTATCAGCAACAGTAAAAAAGAAAAAGAGAAAAGCTCCAATTTTTTGGAAGATTTTGAGTGATAAACAAACAATAACTAGGAGATTGTATCTGGTAAATACCAAAGAGTTGACCGCCAGTGAAAATATAGACTTTTTCAGTGATTAACATTTATTAGTTGTTATTTTTTAAAAGTCAGCCTTCATTTATAAAAAAAAACATTTGGGTCATTTTTTCAATAGATGGAATTAAAAATCAACCCATACTAGACTTTACTTCTATTTTTAGAGCAAAGTGTTGAAAGACACCAATGTCGTAAAACATTGCCAAGTCCAGCATACACATGTCTTAACAGCAAATACTGGAATATATGATTTGCTCATACTTTTGCTGCACTATAATACATTCTATTTTTTGAAAAATAAAGCTTGAACCAGGCTAGTAATGATAGTGAAGATATGTATAGAAAAGGAACATCATGAAAATAGAAATGTATCGTAGAAACGTAAGAGTTGAACAAGTTCACTATTATTGTCTCTTGCTTTCTCTATTATTCAGTGGACATATTGAATAGGACTCTATATAAGCACAGAGCATATTTTTTTACAGAAGTTTTTAGTTAGTGAACTTCTATCCAAAAGCAAGGTCTTCACTAACTAAAAACTACTGTAAAAAAAATATGCTCTGTGCTTATATAGAGCCCAATTCAATTGATCGAATCACAATTTAATAAGGCTGTTGATCTCTTCTGCTTCTGCCTTTGCAAAACCTAGCTTGCACATCTAGTAGTTCTTGTTCCATATATTTTTTGCAGCTGAGTCTGCAGGATTTTAAGCATTATCTTGCTGGCATGTGAAATGAGTACAACTGTGCAATAATTGGAGCACTCTTTGGCACTGCATTTTTTAGGGATTGGGATTTAGACTGACCTTTCCAGAATATTGGCCACTGCTCAGTTTTCTAAATTTGTTTGCATAATGCAAGCAACTCTTACCAAACATTACCTTGTAGGATTTTGAACAGTTTGTTTGGGATTCCATCACCTGCTTCGTTATTTAATGTCGTACATTAAAGTGATGGCACTTGGGAACGGAGGTCATTCTATACAGATACTGGTAGTGGGTCTAGGAAAATTCACAGAGAACATTTTACCGACAGCAATTCACCGCCGACTATTTACCGCAACAGCAATTCACCTATAAGCAATTCACCAAAAATCAGTTAATCGCCGCTACAGCTTATCGCGTAAGCAATTCATCAAATAAGCCATTTGCGTTGAAGTACAGTACTGTAATACAGATATGTAATGCACAGTTAAAAATTATCCAACATAAAAAGTAAAAAATAAGTGTATCATACTACCTGCAGGGAATACAAATTGCCTGCGGGGAGTACAGACCATGACATTAATATGTATAGAATAGAGAGGACTACATGACATTAATATGTATAGAATAGAGAGGACTCCATGACATCAAACAAAACAGTGTTTATTGAATACAAATTACCACAGTCATAAACATAGCACTGTGCATTAACATGGCAAGGTCGGACAAGTTCAGTATGTACATTAATATGAAATGTTTTGTGCAATGGCTCTTAAATAGTCAACAATGTCTGCATCTGCATTGTAGGCAGTCACTAGCCTTATTATTCTTTCATCACAATCTCTGAATGTTTTTTTCTTTGGACTTGATCAGCTCCACTCAAGTACTGTTCTATGCGTAGTTCATTCGGGCTCTGCTCTTTTTTGATGCACGTAATGAATTTCCATATATTTTGATGACACGCAGCAACTTGTTCTTTAAAGCCTTCGTGCTAGCCTTCCACAGAGTTATTTGTTCTTGGCAGCCTTTGAAGAACCAGTTGATGTACATTCCAGAGGTATGCGCAAACCTAGGTGCTCTTCGAACCTCACGTCTTGTTGGTCGTCCTATCCACGTGTCTTCAAAGTCATTCGCCACTTCTTGCACTTCTGCTGGAAAAAGATGTTGCTCACCTAGAGTTTCAAAACATTTGTGACATTAGCAGTGGGCACAAATGCTATCGCTGCCCAAAATCTCATAGGGAAAGCAAAATTGGCCTCCTTTTCGTCCTGTTGCTTTAAGCCATTGTTCTGAATTGAACGATATATGGACTGTGCAAAATGAAAAAATCAACCATGTTGAGAAGCGCCAGGGAATTCTCGCCTGCACGCATTCATCATGGCCAATTCTCAATCAATTGTTAGGGATTGTGCGGACAATGTTGGTTCCAAATTTGTTATCTGCTCTAGAAGTGAGACATTAGTGTCCTCTGTCTTGTTTGGCAACAAGGCGTATACAAATGGCAGGGATATGTTATCCTTAAATCCATAGATTGTGTACAGCTGGAAAAACAGTAATGGAACTTTTTTAAAGTACCATCAGCGTACCAATGCTCACTTTGTGCCAGCAGCTGCAGATTCCTAGTTGTAGAGAAGATTAGCATACTATTGTCCTGAGGTCTAGAGTCATACTTAAGAAACACTTCTCCATTGCAAGTACTTTTGTACTCATCAGTAAAGACAATGTCCCTACTGTGTGCTGGGAGAACGGGACCATCAAACTGTTTTCTCCTGATGTTCCTGATGGTACGCTTCATCGTGGCAACACTTAGCAGCTTGGGCGCTGCTGCTTGGCTGCAGGTTCTGGACTTATTGGCAATTATACTCTGCGCAGTATCGTTTGTTGTTTCTTCACAACCTCTCATGGTGTCCAGAACATGTGCTGCCTCAACTTGTGCTGCATCTGCACAGTGATTATGCTTCCTGAGTGTTTTCACTAAGTTGTACTCTGTAGTAACTCTGGCCGCACATCTTGTTTTTGTATAATTTTGGCAGTTCCAATATATCAATTTGCTTATCCTTATAGAACAAATGGCCATCATAGCACAGCTTTGCTTTTCCTTTTTCGGAATTAAGAAACTCAACTGCCATGATGCCTTCACAAACTGAAAGTAATGTGTGGGGAGGAGAATTGCAGTTGGTAAATTGTTCTTGGTAAATTGTTTCCGGATCCGACAAATTGCTTACAAGATAAACTGTAGCGTCGGTTAACCAATTTTTGGTGAATTGCATGTCGGTGAATTGCTATCGCGATGATTAGTCGGCAGTAAATTGCTGTCAGTAAATTGTTCTCTACAAATTTTCCGGATCCCACTGGAAGTGTCTATTCCTGCATCTTTCTTCTTATATAACCCTTTATATCCCCTAACAGGAAATCATACACTTTGTTTTCGTTGAAAAAGGCATGTTACCTAAAGAGCTTTAATTAACCAATCCAGCATTTTGCATTAGGTGACTGGGAATGATTTGAATTCAGCTAAATATCACACAGCCTTTCTTGGATACACACATCCAGTGTTTGCTGGGAGCACTTTTCTCTCCCTATGAATAAATGAGGGATTTTCCCCCTTTTTATCTGCATTTTTTTTTTATTTTAGAACAAATAAATGAGATATTAAGCTGTTAGCTCTCTTTTGAGGACATGGGAAAATTGAATTATGGAAACCACAATAATTCCAAAAGAATCAATGTATGCTGAATTAATTAGAATCTAAGATATGTGATATGAGGTTTAATTTGAACAAAATAAATTTTTACCAATTTCACTTTATGAACCCTAAACTTTATAGATACCAATTTATTGTAACTATTAGTAGTACACAGGAATAATAGATTGGAAGTGTTCCATTGATACTACAATATTTCAAAGATCTTATTGCAATACATGGTTGGTGTTTTAGGCAGGAAATATATTATGACAATTGTGTGTAAATAAAATGAGTCTTGTTCATTTATTTTGATAATGTAATATATGCAACAAATAACCAACAAAGTTTGTGGTAATGGAATTATGATTCAAGTTTTAAATGTAATAAAATGTGCAGTTATGTCCATGGAACATAAATTTATTCACCCATGCATTTAATTGAGAGTAAGTTTAATATTGATGTTTTCTATGTATTTGAATTAAAAAATAGGGTGTAGAGATTGGTATTTTTTATCACTATTAAGATAGGTAACAATTAAATATGTTCAAATGTTTCTATACAAGAGCACCTAACCCCATACACTATGATTTTTATGCCAATATAAGGTTTCATCATGATAATAAGGAAATGTAGTTCAAACTAATCTCATAAATTAAGCATATGTTTTGAGTCAACAAGTTTTATTTGGAACATTTTTTCTATGCCCCAATATTTCAGTTAGGATTAATTTTAATTAATCAAGGCATCGCCATATGATGGTGCTCTTAGGCCACAAGGCAGTGGAGAACAAAGGGTTACAATTCTTATTTAGTATTAGGTGACCTTAAAGGTCAATCTGACCTGTCTCTATTTACATATCAGCAGTAAATAGAGCAATATTTCAGGGGGTTTACCATCCCTGTAGGCTTGGGTGGTTGTAAATTCCCTGAAATATTACACTGTATGTTGCAGATATATAAACAGAGGTCAGCTTGACCTACTAGATCACTTATCCCAAATGAAAATGATGAATTTCAAAGAGATCTAGGAGAAACCCCTGACTCATAAGACTGGCAAGAAATATGGGAAATTCATAATTCCATCTCCTTATGTTCCAATTTTAAAGAACAATTGTACAAGACACTTCTCTGCTGGTGTTTTACACCAGTTAAATTAAATAGGTTGAGATCGGTGTCCAGTTTTCTATGTTGGAAAGGCTGTGGCCTAGATGGAACTTATTTACATATGTGGTGGTCACAATTCACTAATATCCACTTGCTTAGAAATCCAACCACTTAATCCATGGTTCTCTCTATTATTCCTATCCTGGGAACAATATGCAAAAAAATAAAGTGCTTTAGCTGCAAGGATTAACTTAGTCGCAAAAAGATCTTTATCAGATCTATCTTTAACAAAATGTGTTATTGTTAAAGTTATTTCAAATAAAAAACTAAATGGTGAATTTCTGTTCTCTACTATGCATCAATCTACAAATATTTTCAGAAACCTTTTATTGTTTTTTCTCCTTAAATCCTCCCTGAAGTTTCTAATGGATGATAAAAATTATCCTACCTAAGTAAACTCCATATGCCTATGGGTTCTGCAGAATAGGCAATAAAACATATTATGTACAAGTACTGCCAGATGTCTTGGAGAGTGTAGTGACATGGGACCACACTAAACAAGTAAGAGGAGGGGGCTGCTGGGGGTGAGTGGTGTAGCGGGGGGGGGGGGGGGCTGAATGCGGCTGCTGGGGGGCTGAATGGGACTGCTGGGGGGTGAATAAGACTGCTGGGGGGGCTGCTGGGGTTGAGTGGTGTAGCGGGGGGGGGGGGCTGAATGGGGCTGCTGGGGGGGGATAAATGGTGCTTCTGGGGTTTTGGGGCTGAATGGGGCTGCTGGGTGTTGAAAGGGGCTGCAGAGGGGCCAATTGGGGCTATTGGGGTGGTGCATGGTGCTGTAGTGGTTGTGAATGGTGCTACTGGGGGGCTGAATGGTGCTGCTGAGTGGTTGTGGGGCTGAATGGTGCTACTGGGGGGTTGGGGCTGAATGGGGCTGCTGGGCATTGAAAGGGGCTGCTGAGGGTCTGAATGGGGCGGTTGGGGTGGTGCATGGTGCTGCAGGGGTTATGCTTGGGGCTACTGGGGGGCTGAGTGGTGCTGCTGAGGGGTTGTGAGGCTGAATGGTGCTGCTGAGGGGTTGCAGGGGTGCACTGCACTAAAGAAAAGGAATGTGTTAGCATAAAATATTTTTACTTAGTTTAAATAAAAATAAAAAAATAAAATATATATATATATATATATATATATATATATATACATATATATATATGGCACTGGAGGGGGGCACGTCAAAGCATTTTTTGCCCCTCCTCTTTGAGGGGGGGTCCCAAAGTTTTTTTTTACGTGGGGGGTGAATGGGGCTGTTAACCACCATGAACTTTTTTTTTTTTATGGAAACGGTCCCTGGTGCCAAAAAGGTTGGGGATTAATGTTTTATAACATTGTTTATGTATATTTATTGTGACAAGTTTCCAGTCTCTCAATTGGATATTGTGCCCGTGTTTTCTGCACTTTGATTCTATTCCAAGTTTTACTAAAACTTTAGCAAGTGATACAACAATAATAAAACAAAACAAATCAAAGAAAATAAACACTATCTAGCTCCCATCCAGCTAAATCTGGGTTGAGCAAAAACAAACAGTTCAATACTTTGTTCACTATCACTGGCCTTTAGTTATAAATCCAGATCTCCACTCTGCTGTAGAACAGTCATCAACTCCAAGCTGCTTTCTCTCTGTTTGTGTCTTTTCCAGTGTCAGACACCTGCACGCACACCTGTGTGTATCTTTTCCCAACTCTGACCAGCTGCACACAATTCTCTGTGTGTGTCTTTTCTTCCAGCTTCTGAAAAACTGTGCATTTCTCTCTGTGTATCTCTTTTGCAAAATCAGTGTGTGTGTTTGTCTTCAGCTTCAAGCAAACTATACAAGCTGATCAAAAGCAACCTCACACAGACTGCAAGCTGCAGTCAGAAACAACCACACCTAGATTTTAGGAGCAGTCTTAAGTCTGGTCTCTCCAGCTGCATCTAATCAACTGCTCAGTAAAATGAATTCCTTCTGACCTCCTTGGGAAAGGGATCTTTGTAAAGTGTGGCTCCCACAAACCCCTTGTATCATTATGTCAAATTATATTTTATATCATTACAAAACATTTTTTGCTAAAGACCTGAGCAACTTTTTCTCTCCAAAAGATCAGAAAAACACAGAACATTCTCAACATTCACCTTCTGTTTATGACTGACAGCCCCAAAACTGCAAGAATGTGCTGTGTGCATGAAGTGTGTTAAAGCCTACCTGTATCTATTGTTTTCAACCATTTATTTTATTAAATACCTATAATTGTTTAGCATGATGTTTTTGTCAGCAATATATGTAAAAAAAAAAACAGGCAAAAGGGCCATTTTATAATGAAGAAAATGCATATGTTTGGACATTTTTGTTTGGCTAAGAGAATAACCAGGCAGGGAAAAAGCCATAAACCTGTATTTTCTTTAAACTGTTTTTATTAAAGGAAACAAGATTGTGTCAGTGTTAAATATACATAACAAGGAACACACAACAAGTGCATTTGTAACACCTGGAGAGCAAAAGAAAGACTTATTTCCATTTATCTCCATTTTTTTTTTAGCATTTGCCACATTTATATACTTAATGCTATCTAATCTAACCTATCTAATGTTGTTGAAAGAGAAAAGATAATATGCGAAAAAAAAGAAAATAAAAGAGAGAGAGGGAGGGAGGGGGAGATGGGGGGAGGGGGAGATGGGGGAGGGAGGGGGAGATGGGGGAGGGAGGGAGGGGGAGATGGGAGATTGAGCCACACTGGGGAGGAGGGGTCGATTTAATTTGTGATGTAGGCTAAGTCAGAGCACCTGACTAATAAGGAGATTCGGTTCCTTAAGGATATGTTTTTCAATCTCTAACCAAATCGGCACCTGCTCCTTACCAAACCACTTGGTTATTTGTGCCAGTCTAGTAGCTTTATAGTATTTTAGTAAGTCTGGGAGGACAAGGCCACCATTGTTTTTGGATGCCATCATGGTAGTTTTATTTATTCCTGTTTTTTGGAGATCCCAGACAAAGCGGGAGATTGCGCTCTGAAGAACCAAAATCTCCTTTGTGTTAACCACTGTCGGAATTGTACGAAAGAGGTACA
This sequence comes from Discoglossus pictus, assembly GCA_027410445.1. NCBI lineage: Eukaryota > Metazoa > Chordata > Amphibia > Anura > Alytidae > Discoglossus > Discoglossus pictus. Next base: position 373,926,892 of record CM050163.1, read on the forward strand.
AAAGCTTGGGTAGTGCATTAATTTTAATAGCATGGATCTTTCCTAGCCATGAGATTTTATAGGAACACCATGTATGTCATTAAGTAGTTTTTTTATAAGCATGGGATAGTTTGCATTATAAGTTAGGCCAGATTGCAAAGATGTAAAGATTCTCAAGTATTTAATATGTTATTGGACCCATTTAAAAGAGAGATTCGCTGACAATAGAGATTCCAAATGCTTCGGTTAAGAGATGTTTAGAGCTCCACTTTTGCTAGAGTTTATTTTGAAAACTGAGTTGCTGCCAAAAGCTCTAGAGTATTACATTAGATTAGGGAGGCTTGCCAGTGGTTCATTAAAGGTAAGCATGATGTTGTCTGTGAAAAGGCTCAGTTTATATTCGTTCTATGTATTCCCTTTATGTTTTAATTTTCACTCAATGCTTTGGCTAATGGTTCAATGCACAAAGCAAAGAGAAGAGGGCAAAGGTGGCAACCCCATCTTGTCCCTCTTGCTAATTTAAAAGGTTGGGAGCTCTAAAAGGGAGCTCATAAAGGGGAAAAAAGGGTAAGAAAATGCTAGAAACAGACAAGAGAGAAATATATAAAGTATTAGGGCAAGGTACGGCAACAATAATACGTTTTTCAAATCAATGACAGTGTTTCAGTATCTACTTTTACGATAGTTTTATAATAGAATTGTGCAGAATAAACTACAGTATAAACTTTATGGAGGAGAGCAAAAGTCTGTCCTCTTAGGAAATACGGTGGGTTGTCAGGTATCCCTCAAATTGGGTATGCTGGTGACTCGATGAAAGAAAAAAAAAGAAAAAAGAAAATATAAAGTGTTTCCCCTATGGGGCACTTCTATTGAATACCATTATTATAAAAGTGACTTTACGATTGATTAGGTTCTAATTGAAGTTAACATTTATCTTAGACCCTGGTCTGGCATTGATTCTTTCAAAGGAACCTAAATAAAATAACAATAATACAAGAATTTAATACCTAGTGGCCGCTGTGTGCAAAAGTGAGATCTCTCCTAGCTAAAACAGCTACAGTACTTAAAGCTTCAGCTTGTGAGTCATGGACCCCATGGAATGATCAGGTCTGTTTCAGTCCCATGAACGTTGTTGTGCTCTTGGGCGTCTTTGAGGGCTAGGGTCCGGACGTTGAGAGCGTCCCAGAGTTTCAGGCACAGGGATAACCCAAGATGAAAGCATCGCTATTCCTTCTTCCATGTCGCAAATGGGGTAGGTTCTCCCTTCCTTCAGAACGTTCAGTTTAAATGGAAAGCCCCAAGTATATCTCCATCCTTGAGCTAAAATAATTTCCAAGAGGGCTTTCAGCATTCTCTGTTTGTATAGGGCGGCCGTGGAGAGGTTGGCGTATATGCATGGTTGACCTCTGGCATACCTGGTCTTGCCGCTTTCATAAAGAGGTCTTTGGTTGTATAGTAATGGAATTTACTATTACGTCTTTCTCCAGGTTAGGCAGGATGGTTTTGCAGAGGTCGGACATATATAGGGGAAGATGAGTTATTGTTTCTGGGAGGTTGTGGATACAAACGTTCTGCCTACAGCACCGGTTTTCTAGTTCCTCTTGAGTATATTGGAGTTGTCTCTGCTCATCTCATAAGGCATGCATCTTCCTCCAGTTGGGAATGTGCCTGTAACAGATTGTTGTATTTTGGCCTCCATTTCTGTTACTCTAAAGTCTACTGCTTTGATTTCCCCTTTGAGATCCGCTGCCACTTTCTGGACCTCCTCCTTAATCTGTTCTTAAGGAAGAAATTGGGTCCTTCAGGTCCTGGATGTCTGCTTTTGTGCTTGGGGCTGTAGCCTCCATGGTTGGTTTTGGCTGGTGTTTTGGTGTATATGGCAACTGTTGAGATGAATGGGTACTTGTTTTTGGCTTGCAGTAGTCTTGAATATTTTTAGATCACCTCCTTGTTGAAATACTGGCCATTCCCCTCTATTGGTCTTTGACCAAGAGATTCAACTTTTGCTTGTTTGGTTTGTCACTTTACTCTGAGTTGTGCCCCCATATCTGGGGTATAATGTATGATTACATGGTAGGCGTGGTTATATAATCTTGCATCAGAAAGTGGAGCTTACAAAATTTAGCGTCTGCTGTCTTTTGACGGTAAATGAAGGCGAATTTCAGATGTATACAACCTATACAAGTGAGGCTATAAGTTATTAGGAGCTGTAGTTTCTTTAAGTTGTACTGAGTGTCCCCAGAGTGCTATGTTATGGAGAGGAGTTACCCTACTAGATAGACAAGAGCCTTATTGTTCAATTTATCTTGACTTTATGAAGCAGCGATTCTTTTATATCTCCACACAAGTTTACTACATAGCAAGGTATAAAATGCTTGACACACTATAGGTGATTTTCAAGGTAGAAACCTTTTAAGTTTCTCCAATTAGCCGATTATAGCAAATTGCTATTTTTGGCCACTAGATGGTATTATAGCGTTGTCCTTTGTTGTTTTCCTTGTTGTGAAATGAAAAAACGGGTGTGGAACAGTAATATATTTGTGAAATATTCTTTGTGTAGTATAACACTCAGTTTAAAGAGGTGTCTCCAAGATTATACATATAATCTTATAACATCCAGCAATCACTTTTCTAGACACTTGGGGCCTCATTCAATTCCTGGCCATTACTTGCACGCAAAAATCCGATTTGCTACTATTAAGATGCTTGTTCGAGTAGCTCTACTTTTACTTTGCTATTCAATTGTCCGGGCCTGCAAGTTAGTCTTCCTTCGCGAGAATCGGAAACCATGCTATTGGCAGTAGCATTTAAGGGCTTAAACATGATCGCGGACGCACGCCTGTACCTCATGGTTCAAGCCCGTAAGATCAGAGCACTTTGATTGCAAATATATATTCAATCCAGCACTGTAAGATGATAGGGAACACAATGGGTGATATTAGAATTAAAGGCACAACATTCTCAAGCTCGTACATCGCCAAAATATAATACTTTATTTCATGTTTAATTTCCAACCAAAGTCCTATGGGCTTGAATGACCACAGTAGATAAGGCTTAAAATCGCTTGCAACCTCACTTCCAGGCTTCTTGGCTCTCCCCCTGTGCTGTGTGTGAGTGTGTTTTATTTTATTTATTTTTATTTTTTCTTGTTTTTGGTGTTTTGGGAGTTACTCGATTCGTGCTTCAAAGGCTCGCCTCTCTTTGCGAGGCTTGCAGATGAGCGCCTTTGGCGCTCATCTCGCATGTCTGACGGCGCCCCTGGCTGCAATGAGTGCCTTTGGCACCATTGTGTTCACATTTGAATGTCTAAAATAAGTTAAAAAACATATTTCTTGTTCAAAATTCTGAGAAATACAGTTATTCCACTGCCTTCTGGGAACGCGGGAAGGGACATGCAAATGTTCTCACAAAGGCTTTGCTCTTGTAATCCAATACCATTTTAAACATGGCTTTTTTAAGCATATGCCTGCTGTATTACACAGCTTAAAGCAAACCCCAGGAAACCTACCCACAGAGAGCTGTTTCAACGTTACTCCCTCTCATCAGTGTGGGGCCGGGACCTCTCTTTTTCAAGTCTGAAGCATTTCTCATGTTTCGGATTTGAAAAAGACAGGTACGCTCACGAAAGCTAGTCATGAAAACTATGAATATGTTTGTCCAATAAAAAATGTATCACTTTATACTGCATTACTATGATTATTCATCTAGTTTACTGGACACTCACTCACTATATATATATATATATATATATATATATATATATATATATATATATATATATATATATATATATATATATATACACAAAAATAGAGTAGAGTTTTTTTATGTTTATAGCTTGCACAGCTGCTTATGTTGTTATTTTGTTATTTTCTTACATACTTCACATGGCCTTTCTCTTCAATTGCAACTAAATGTAGTAAGTTTAAGCCCTACATACATCTCAAGATAAAGCATCATCTATAACCAACACAATTGCACTACAGTTTAAGTATTTGTTACAGTAAAATGGATGCTCCAATGGCAAGTGTCAAAACATTGTCATATAATGATTTTGTTCCTCAGCCCGTGGCCCAAACTCTTTCAGTTTGTATTTGATATATTATTCAGTAATTACACCTGCTTCAAGATATGAAGCTGAATAAAGAGAACATTTGGGTCATAACCTCCCTGTGCGGATGCATTTCCAGCATTAAAGAACATAATGGGAAATATCTTGTAAAAACCGACATAATGTTCTTTCAGTTTAGGTAAAGAGGTTTATTATGAAGCTATTATTCCAATTGTTAGATGTTTTCAATAAGCAATTATGTACTCAGCTAGAAGAAACTTTTATGGGGACAAAGATCAACTTTTTAATGCATATTTAGTTTTGGGCATAAGATGATTTTTTTATAGTTGTTAAGATTTTCTTATTTATGCATTGCATTATCAAAAATTGTGTAATCTTTTGCAAAGGAGGTATGGGTTCCTAACACTATTTAATTTGTGTGTAAACATTCTACTGATATTCCCTTCATAAAATAAGTCTAATAACATTCATTACTGAATTTCTGGCAAAATAGGGATTTTAAAATAAAGATTCAGAAATAAAGAGCCTCATTCAATTGAGCAATTGCATGTCACTGTAGCCCGTGAGTGAGTTTGCAAGTTAATTTGCTATTCAATTTACTTTTTTTGCAGGCTCCAAACAGGTTACAGGTTACAGCCTTAAAAACGTTGCGATGGTTAAACCCAGAATTTACAGCCTCTCGAAGCCCTTGATCTTTCACGGCCGTAAGACTTACGCTAAAATCGCTGTTCAATTGCAAAAATTGCTCAAGACCACACTCGCACTCAAACCCGCAAACGCCAAATGGCGGCCCAAAGCTTATGGGTTCCAAATAGAACCCGCAAAGGGTTTACAGACTAGTTAGGAACACTGCAAGTGACAATATAAAGACACCAATGTGGACATGGGGAAAAGCAATGGAAGGCATTACAACTACATGCACAACAACTCCCAACTATCAAATATTGCAACAAATAGAATTGTATTTTCCTCATAGGTTGTAATGGTCATGCATATGCCAATATGAAAAGCCATGCTGCAACATGCTGCAAAATACCTCATTAAATTGCAACACAATATACATTGCACTCATCACATCTACATTGGGACAACAAACAGTGACTAAATTATACCGCCACATGGCATAAATTAAGTACCAGGGGAACATTTTACATATGGTGGTTCAGTCCCTTAGTTGTGTCTGACTCTCTGTGACCCTATGGACTGCAGCACACTTACTAATGACTCTGTCTGTGTGTATCCACAAGATAATGGAGTGGGTTGCCAGTTCCTTCTCTATTGCATAGTAACAAGGGCTCATTAGTTTACAGATATAGGAATGTGACACAAATATGATGTATGTGGATGTCCCATAACACCAACCATTGAAAACACACTGACACGGTGAGAATGGTATAACAAAGCTTTATTTCATACACAGAGCACAGTCAGAAATAGAAAAGACTGTGCATTAATATCATGGGTATGGGGTGGGCGGATCCTGGGAGAGCAAGAGGCTTGTGGGAAAAAAGGGGATACCTAAGGGGTTAATGTCATAGTCTAGATTAAGCATGATGCATAGCACCTACTAGGATCACATGTGGTCACTACACCACTGCAACCGGAATCTGATGAAAAAAAGGATCATCAGATATCACTCCATTTAATTGAAGAAACCATTAATGTGCATAGCACTTACAATATGTCTAGAACTGCTCTGTGAAACAGATGATTCAACCTCTGGACTTTGTAATCCAATCCAGTTTCACACAAACAGTGTGGTGACAAAACAAAAATCTGAAAAAAAAGTGGTAAAAAAAAGGCGGAGGAGAAAAAATAAACAAAGATGCATGTACAGTACAGTGCTAAATACTGTAACTGTAACAAAATACAAACTCACCAGATTCTCATCTGCAAGCATTACTAACAATTAGCTACGTCTCTGGATAACTCACTGGCCATGATCATTAATAATGATGTGTCATCTCACAATGAATGCTTAGCTGTGACGAATATCAGTGGTCTAGGCGTACAATCACCTTCTCCATATGATATTGTTCATCAACATTGATATCACATCCATCAGCTATACAGCTGTTAGCACATGTTAAAGGATAACCATGATATCAGCAATAAGGGAAAATACCCATTAATACATAGAGGACACAAAGGTCAACAGCCAAATTCAATGTTACTTACATCAGACTCAAGGACCTGTTCAAAGACTGATATTGAGATCAGGATCACATGATTCACTAGTGGATATATTAATGCTGGCTGTCATTAACATGGCATTGAGAGAACTTGCAAGTCCACCGCCATAGCGGTATTAGTCTACATTTCAGCTAACAACAATCATGTCTTAGATATCTGGCTATATGACAGCTTTAAAGTTGTTACATGTTAAGGGAGGGCTGCCATTGAAGGAATGTCTACCTGAGAGGCACTGGGAAAACCTTACACCTCATACATTCCCTTCACAATGCTTGCAAATGCAGAAGATGCCTTCATGGACCTGAGTTGTACCTAAAACAAAACAAAACAAAACCATAACACCTGCAAAATAAGGATTTAAAAAATATAAGGACTGCAGCATTTCTTCTCAACAGCATTCCTCAGTGACCATCAATTGGTTACTTGTTCAACAGAACCTTACGTGTCCACAGAGAAGAGGACCATGGACCATGTGATTAGAGGTAGCCATCTGCATACACAATATCACCATCACATGGGCCAAGATCCAAGACTCTGTAGCCAGGCTAGATTAGGTTAACATTTGGACCAATAGGTTGTCACTGAGGAGTGCTGTTGAGAAAGCCCAAACATCTGTGCAGCCCCTAGGTCCTCCTCCACCTAACCACAGGTCGTCAATGCCCTGTGGCCAGCCGCCGTCTCCCTGGTAGTGGTGGGGGGCAGGGAGATCGTAACAGCATTTCTCATCTTGGCCCATTAACAGTTTGCGGCCGTGGGAGGGGTTTTGGGGCTTGAGGCTTCGGGTCGTAAGTTGATGCCTTGTTCAATTGAATAGCTTCGGATTCGAAGACAAATGGGAGCCTGACGCACGTCCGCAGAGATACGACCTACATCCCGCGAGATGCGGGCTTGCAATTTAATCTGGCTCAAACATTATAATACACAAGTTACATCTCATTGAAATAAATAGACATACATTATAAAAAAACAAAGCTAATATATGACTTCAGATTTAATCGTGAAACATATTGATAGATTTTAGAAGGAATACACTATAACATTATCAGATAGTGGAGTGAGACAGGGAGGCAGTAAACATTCAACTGTCCCTAAAAGATATGAGAGGGACTATAGCTAAATTTAATTCTGTGACACTGTCATTACCAGAAATCTTGTAACCTAGTACAAATCTAATAACTAGTGCCTCTCGTTTTAGGGGCCGCCCAAAACCACTCACAGAGAATCAATCACACTCACAGTCACCTTTATGTTATTTGCTCATCTAATACTTGAATATAGGAATAAATGTATTCTGCTCTGAGACCTCCATTAAAGGGCCACTGCAGCTCACAAATAAAGACACTTGTTTGTCAATTATCAACCTAACAATATTAACAACTGTGTAAGCCATGGACCCCCTTCTAGATCACTACCTTGTTGTGGAAAATGGGCATGTGTACCTCAGTGCAGTTCTGAGCTTCAATGTAGGGTCACTCAAGATGCACAGATAATAGCAGAGAGGTCAGACAAATCATGGTCACCTGGAGAAGTAATTGGCAACCCACTCCAGCATCTTTGCCATGAAAACTTTATTTATTTTGGTTGCAAAGTAGATGACCAAGTTAAGAACTAACCCCCCCCCCCCCCCATATTTGCTGTGTTATCTGTGTTAGTATTCTGACAGGATGGGTTAAAATTTGTTAAACAAATTCTTATATTTCCCTAAAAAGATCACAGGAATAACATCTAATTCCAGCCTTAAAAAAATGCGTACCCTATCTATTAACTTTTTTTAGTGCAGGAATCCATTTTGTATTTGTTACGTCAAATACTCAGAGCTGAATCATGGGTGAATGTTTGTATTTATCAGTAGAGAGAGGGGCAGGGGAAGAAGGAACAGAGAGCCTTTGTTAAGATAAATGTAAAAGACTGAAATTGACAACCCTTCTGACTCACAGGCACCAGAAGCAGACTCCTTGCTTCAGGAAATACAACCAAATCTCTCAGGAGATGCAAACGCCCCTCTAACACATACAGCTTCCACCAACTTATCATGTATTCCCCCAGGCATAAAAAGTAACAGCAGTTTGTATCACATGTTAAGCCAAACATTACATATACTTGATGCCGCTTGTATGAATTTCCGATTGCTCAAGGAAAAATAAATTTAATGTTTTCCTTTTTTATGTTATTCATAGTTGAATTTACGAAAAGCAATTATCAACTTGATTAACTTATTAACCTTTTAACTTTCATTTCCCCACTCTCAACTAAATTCTTAAGTTATACAGTCTGCCTATACCAATATGTATATATATATATATATATATATATATATATTTTTTTTTTTTAAATATATATATATATTTGCACATGTATTTAATGAATGTTTCCTGAATCCTTTCTGTTATTAATTACATAGGCCCTCATTCAATTGCGATTTTGCCAATTGAATACGGCTCTAAATAAGCACATAATATCTATTTTTTAAAGAAGTTTTGAGTTAGTGAAAACCGTGCTTTTGGATAGATGCTTAGGCCCTCATTCAATTGCGATTTGGCCAATTGAATAGAGCTCTAAATAAGCACATAGCATATTTTTTTAAAATAAGTTTTTAGTTAGTGAAAACCTTGCTTTTGGATAGATGCTTACTAACTAAAAACTTATTTAACAAAAATATGCTATGTGCTTTTTTAGAGCCCTATTCAATTGGCCAAAATGCAATTGAATGAGGGCCTATATAACTAAAAACTTCTTTAAAAATATATGGGATGTTCTTATTTAGACCCCTATTCAATTGGCAAAATTGCAATTGAATGAGGGCCATAGGTTGCAGTTCTGCAGTAAGATGCCAATTCTTAGCAACTACTTTTTGCAAGTTGGATTGATAATCTGGTGTTCTTGACCTGTGCGAACTGTGGAACCTAACTTACTGCTGCTGTCCCTTATCAAACACTTGAGTAATTGAAATATTGCCTCAGTGTCCCTTTCTTCTTTATCCTCCAGATACTGATGCCACTGGATTAAATGTCAAGTCTACAGGGAATCCTCCAGAGAAATGGTTCTCACCAGCTGGTCCTGGGACTGATGGAGGTGTCAAGGCTCAGGATCAAAATGGGATGATATACCATTACAATTAGTCATATGCATATTATTGAAAAATATAACTGCAGGTACAATGTTTTCTAGTTATATTTGTTAAAAATAAATTAAAATGTAGTGTATGAAAATTACTAAAAGACAGATCCAATGAGCAATGGAACTGAATTAGGCAGTGACAAGATCAAAAAGATTGAGATGCTCTGCTCTGGAACACGTATCTTGCACTGGGGGTTATCCAGTTGATTCTGAAATAAGCAAAGGCTAATTAAAATATTACAAAAACGTTAGGTATACTTCTAATTCCCACTAATTACACAAGGTTTTAGTTTGAGCTAGGTTCAAACTTGGTTTGGCCTGCAATCTAGTGTCCAAAGATTTATGCAGTCTCCAAAGATAAAAAATCTGTTAATATAAGCAAAGAAAAAAATACGCAGCTTGTATAAAAGACAGCATCAGTAGGCAGTGATATGTAGTCTCTTTGGGGGGGCACATAAATTTGGATGGCCCTGGGGCAACATAAAACCTAAATCATCATTGCATTTATATAATAAACATAACCAACACCTCCACATAGCTATCCCCATATATAAAATATATGCACACATCTTAGTTGACAAAAACCTGTACTGTATTCACAGTACTTGTCAGCTACTGTATATAATCTTTTGGACAACATAAAAAGAATTGCTGTTATTTCTGAGAGATAACTTTTTATTGCATTCTATCACTCCCTAAAGTCAAATATTGAAGAATACCAAAACATAGAAGAGGGACCGATGTGTCTTCACATTTTATTAACAGATATAAATTACCTGGCAAAATGTAATATATAGAGCCAAGATACTATCAAGTAGTCTGCATCCTGCTAAAAAAGAAGCAACATCAAAATTAAAGCTGTTAAATGTACCATGTATCATTGCAGTGTTTTTATGTTTGTTACTTGTCAGTGTAATAGTACTTATCAAAATATACTTTATATTGTAGTAAAGGGTAAATGTACAGTACAACCTTCTTTTAATTTAACTCACATTATAATCACACTGAAATGAAAGCACTTTGAGTAAAAGAATGGCCAATGGCCAAATGCGTATATGTATATGAGCCTGAGCGTTACTGAAGGCACAACATGTGCAAGACAAATATGACCTTTAACCTTTTTTTTTAAAGAAACAGTTTAAACCCTAGTTGAAATGGCTAGAGAAAGGAATTACAATTTAACAAAGTGTTTTTGAGAGTAAATTTGTGTTAAGAGATGTATAAATGAGATTAAGGGAGTGGTCCATACTCTCATGCTTGGCTGGAGCCTGTAGTGCACGTGTTCAATCCTACTGTTCAGTGTCACTTCAATGCAACAGTTTAGAAAGGATGGAGGTCTTATTTACATCCGAGGTCCACCAGTTGAATAATACTGTTAAAGGTATATGCAAGTGAGCTGGATTATTAATGCATCTGATAGAGGAGAATTAGTAGTGTATGAAAAAATAATTGCATGAAAACATACCAAAATAAACATTTCAACAATTAGTCTAAAGTTTGCCAAATTTCTTGCATTTGCAAACTGTTTTCTATCAATGTTGAAAACCCCTGAAAATTCCTTGGAAAATTGGCATACATAATACATTGTATCTTTTTGGTCTGTGAATTGAGCTGCAGCTTTCCATTAGATTTCTGTAATACCCAGAACAAGGTCTGTGTCCCTTCATTCACCGATTGTTTTACCTACATCCCAGGTGACACTTCCCCCAGCCCCAGTAAATTGCCCCGGTAATCCCTGCAGACCCAGTGAATTGCCCCATCACCTCCCCCAGCCCCAGTAAATTGCCCCTGTAATCCCTGCAGCCCTAGTGAATTGCCCCATCACCTCCCCCAAGCCCCAGTGAATTGCCCCTGAGATCTATCCCAAACCCCAGTGAATTGCATGCACTCACACAGAAACACATGAACACCTCTCTTTCTCAAACTTTGCAGTCATTGCAGGACCATAAATCAAGCATAAATGCTCATTCGCCTAAAAGACAGATTAGAATAGGAAGAAGAAGCTGAAATGTTTGGTTTCAGTACAATTATAATTTGTCAGAATTTATCAAGGAGAGGGTGCATGTCTAAAGAACAACCGTGTAACAGCTCAAGCATTTTTACTGGAATGTAGATTTATGGTCCTTTTAGGATCTTAAGTTCTAAGGAGTGTAGCAGCATTATCTAGCTGGCTGCATACAGCAATGCTGATTGGCTGCAAAGCTGGGCATGCTCACATAGACAGGGTTCATTTTTACAAAGTCGAACCCTGAGAAGCCTAACTCAATTCTGTGGGTGTAAACATCATCTGCAACAGTTTTTTTATTTTATGCAAAGCTAAAAAAACATAGTGCATGCAAATAAATGTAATCATACACTACTAATTCCACTCTATCAGATGTATTCATAACCCAGCTCACTTGCATATATATTTAAGAACAAGAGCAAATATCGGCTTCAGTTGAATAAATTATTTAAAAATGTAAAGATTTTGAGCATCATGCAATCGCAAGCTTGTAATTACCTTTAACTTGACATTTTGGCTGTGGGTCACATTTTTTTGCAACATTTAGATGTCTTCAATTGTCTCTAATCCGTAATTACAGACTCACAACCTGCACACGCAAACCATGAACCCATAAGTAGCATTTAAGGGGGCATGATCATGTGATCTGACAATAATTAAGCAAGCTCGTAAGTTACTTTTTAGACAGAGCCAACAGAGACCGTCATTATGACATCAGTAAAACATGGAGTTTACAATTAACTTGCAATTGTAGGCTAAGCATTAATACACACAAATAAGTAATGTTTGCTGGTCAGGCTGCACTCAAGCAATCTTGAAATGCATCTGTTTAAGTCCATGTGGGTGGCCTGATATGTATTAACCCCTTGATTTCCAGGATTGGTATAACACAGAATAATAGTTACAAATAATATTTTTTTGCAGATTTGCGCACTTGAGACTCTTATGCAATTAGTTCTAATGCCTTTCATTGATTTGCATTAAATAATAAAGAACATATTCAAAAATATTTAAAGCAAAATAAAATATTGTCCTCAGAATCCCATTAAAGTAAAATAAAGTCTAGATTTTGTCCATAATCTGCAGTTTGCTTTTAAACCAATTAGCATTTTCTTTAGATCCTAGGAAACAGCAATGGTTATATCAGAACATTTGAGAGCTTTCTAGAATCTGACAAAAACATGTTTACATAACCAAACTTCGGGATTAGAAATAGTTTTAGAAAGTAAAAAAAAAAACATTTAATTTACTGTGTGGCTCCACTTTCATTTTAAGTGGATAATGTCTTTAACTTTTCCAGTAAAGTGTGTCCTTGTAAGCTAATAAGCTTTACTTTCGTACTAGTTTTAGATGCCACGTTTCCATTGTGAAGATATAAACTTCCAGTGCTTTCTATGTCTCCTCCTACCTCAGGAAGTTGATCAGCAGAAAATAAAATGGTATATTGCTCAAAAGGATAATTCCATATAAAAATTGTACATTAGAGGCTGTATTTATTTTTTACATTCTGAAAATGTTAACATGTTTTTCAGTGTAGTTCTTCAAAATTATTTTCTTTAAATATATTTTAACAAATGTATTCAACATTTTAATAGCACCTGGATATGAAAAAATGCAGATGGGAATAATTATATGCTAAAATGATTTGAAAAAGAACCCATTTTATCTGAAAGTGAAGTTAAAGAGTCATTTACCTCACTGTAAGTGTTCTTGATGGTATGAAAGATCACAAGATTATATGTTAAATTTTTTTTTTTTTTTATTACACTAATAACAGATAAACAATGTAAAATGGTAAGTCTCCTGCCTTCTGGCTGTTGCATGAGTAATAATAGAAAGCAGTGCACAGTGGGCTGATTGTGTAATGGGAAGACAGTGATTGAGAACAGTTTTCCCTGGACTCAGTTTAAACCCATAGCTGACCTGTTTAGGTGAGTACAACATTCATGCGTGCACAGATAGATTTGGTAAGTAAATATTTTTTTACTTTTAATCTATACACAGCACCTGGTACAGATCACTGGGCTGCATTGTTCAAATTCCAGAGAGGCAAGAGAGCAGAAACGTGCCATAAGAAATTACAAAAATGACAAGGTCTGTTCCCTTCATCCTAGAAATGTAAGCAGTCTTACCATTGACTTGAATGGGACACACACCCCTGAAATCTGTTTGGCTGTAGTATTGCCACAGCATGTGGGCAGGCTATTACACCTGTAAACACAGATTTGATTTGATTTGATTTCTCAGTGAAAAATGCACATATTTCAAAGGTTCGAACAGTATTTCAACATGCTTTTAGGAGAACTTTACTGTGATGTGGTTCAGATTGTGCTGAATTAAGTGGCCCTTTAATAGATATATGGTAGGAAATAAGATTCCAAGCCAAGTTCTTCCTAAATGTATACTTAAGAGGAAAAATGTATGTGCTTTTACAGAACTGACAAAAGAAAAGGGATGCATGCAGTAATGAGTAATTTTGTATAAATGATAAAATGCAAAGACTGTGGTTATTTAGTTTTTTTTTTTTTTTTTTTTACTTTACAAGAAAGATTTTACCCATTATTAAGTTTAATTATTTAACTTCTGTTGCCGAGCTGTACAATGTCTTGTTCTTTCTGACTTTGGGAAGCGGGTATTAAATATTCAGTGCCACATACCAGAAGCTGACATGTCTTAAGAGCCCAACATTTTTCCTATGTATCCTTATACTGGTTGCAATGCGCTGTGTTCTAAAGTTACACAGAGGCAGGGGAAGAATTTGAGGAGTTGTCACTTTACAGGCAAAAATGTGTTTTTGAATATCTCAGCATCACAAACAATCGTAATTATCTAAGCAATGCTTTATAAGTCCAATGTAGTATTTTTTTTTTTTATCCAGTCGTTTCCAACTCTCTGTGACCTCATCAATCTTAACACACCAGAGCATCTTTATGCCCATGGTCATGCTGATTCACTTGGTATTCAGCAATACTGGAGTGAGTTTTCAGTTCCTTCACCAGTGGGCCACAGCACTTCTCCAGTAGGCTACAGCACCTGGTATTCCTAGGTGGTCTCCCATCCCAGTACAGACCAGGCCCAACCCTGCTCAACTTCAGGGTGGTGTGACATTTTAGTTCCCTGACTTGGAATCAAACCCAGGTAAACAGAAGTGAAAGCGCTGAGTCCTAACCACTGGACCACCACCGAAGCCATATATAGTATAAAATGCATAGATAGTTTTTCGTCCAGTACCTAATTTTGGGGTTACATTTTTTTGAACAATAGAAAGAGAGCAAATGAGGTCTAAATCACATTGCTGTGGATATTTTTTTCAGCAGCCTTATCAAGAAATGTCCATTGAAGTGTAAGTATAAAACTTTTTCTAACTTTGCATACCTCTTTACCTAAGCAAGCTTTCCCTTTCTTCCTGACCCTTGCTACTCCTTACCTTTTCTTCCCCAGGTTTCTGCCTCTCCCATTCCCTTTTAGATTGTAAGTAGCAAGTTTCTAATTGTCTAGGGTGCTTTGTGGACAAAAACACTTTCTACAAAGATTTTAGGCTCAAACAGGGCCCTCCATTTTCTGCAGTTGTTAAAATGTTATTTTTCCTTGTTCTCTACCACTGTACAGCTCTACAAAATATCTTGGCGTGATACAAATAAACGTTAATAATAATAATAATATATTTTATACAGCCTTTTATTAGCTATTATATATAACTAGCTACTTGCCCATCAAAAATGATGGGAATAAAAAGTTAAGGCTGGCAATGCTGCTTGCCACCTAATGTGAGCACCTTCGGCGCTCACCGCAAATTTCTCCCCCTGTCTACTTCCTCCCTTGCGTCTCATTTCCCCCCTCCTCTCCTTCCCTTGTGGCTCCTTTTCAACACTCTCTCCTTTCCTCCCTCCTCTCCTTCCCCTGTGTCTCTCCCCCCCCCCCTCCCCTTTGTCTCTTTCCCCCCTCTCCCTGTGTCTTTTTTATTATAGATGAAATACTGTCACTTCCATAACACTGCTAATACAATGTATGTATAACCAGTTTTTAATATTCTTTAAAATTAAACCAACTTCTTGTTGTTGTTGTCATAGCAACCTTTTAATAAATGCTCAGGGCAGCTTTATGTATTTAGCTAAGGTAAGCCTGAGTCTTTTTTCTGTTCCCCAGATCTACTACTTCTTCACATTACCCCAAATCATCTCTCTTCTAACTTCAGATCAAGACCTCTTGTTTATATATTGTTGTTTTTCTGCAAAATCCTTCCCTCTATATCTACTAGTATCTATTACCTTCTTCATTAGATATTACCCTGCCAGTTTATGATTAAGACAAACAAGCATTGATAAACCATTTTTTTTTGTTGCTAAGAAACTAAGCAGTAAATAGTTTTTGGGAACTTTGAGTGCAAATCCATTACTAGTCGAACAATATAGCAAAGTGTGTAGGAGACATAGCCAGGAAGCATTTGAACCAAGTACATAGCTTCAGAATGACTCTATCTACATTCCAAAGCATAATACACAAGCCCTGCTTGAAATGTTAAAACCTAATGGAAAGCTCAATTTGCTCTGTAACCGGATTTTCAGAAGGAAGCTGCAGAATCCCTATCTCGTGGTTTGAGGTGTAAACATGTGTCTGAGCTTGGCTGCACTTTGCTAGATAGTTGAAAGGAACATTCCATACAAGTGTCAGTCTGTTACTTATTACAGTGGGGTCATTAGTCATGGAAAAATGGACTATCTGTCATCACTAGAACAGAAGTATATTTATATTTCATAAATAGAGTGTGCAAGGGTTTAGTTCCGGATTACCAACTGCTCATTCTAGATGGTGTTACTCAGTGCCTGCTCCTGAGTTGTCACTGAAAGCTATTATCTATAGCACCTTTTTTAATTCTTGGACAAACATGAAAAGACCCCTAAGGGAGCAAGCTGTAGATTGTGTGTGATTAACAAGCTTTGCTGTAGTATTGGGAGGCATTTCACATATGAGTGAGAGATTTAATGTGTTTCCATTTATAGTCATGAATTCAGAAACACACGTGTAACCATAGCAGTTAAACTGAAAGGCATTTGACAGAATGTGTTGAAGGATGGTTGGTGGCAGAACTAGTGAATGGAGGGCCCCCATTAATACTATATGTTATACATAAGATTAAAAAATAGCAAAAAAGGACAGAGTTTTACAGACAAATTGTAAAGTGTATAAACCAAATTTATAGTGTCTTTGAAAAACCTTTGATAAAAACAAACTTCATTCATTAGGACGTGTCTTTTTTTGTTGGTGCATTTGGGTCAATGTTGATGTGTCTTCTAGGTAGATAATAAGATCCTTAGTGTTGAACTAGTTGGGTAGGTGCCTAGGTGCATAAATCATGTTCTGAAATGTGTGTTTGGAGATTGCATTATCAGAAAGTGAAGCAATGGGTTCCCTGTTGGCAAGAAGGGTTAATTAATACATGGTCAGTGATGACCTGTGATGCCCTAGTCTTCACTCTTCAACCCTTGATCAGCGGGCACATCCAATCTTGATTGAAGGCTACTGATCCTCATCTTCTGGTTCTCCTGGAATTGGGCTTCTTCTTTCTTCATTACATTTCCTTGAATTCTCTATTCAGCCTTTGAAAAGGGTCATTCAAAAATGTAAAAAAAACACCAGAAATTTATTTCACTAATAATGGCATTGGGCCAAGCCCCAACTTTATACAGGTTATTTCTAGGCTTCTGATTGGCTGAAATATGTGCCAATCATATGTTAGCCAATCAGAATTGAATACTTGAATGTTAAAACTCTGATTGGTTACTCAGTAACCAATCAGAGAAAGGCCAGAGTTTGCAATATCAGATTGGATATTGAAAGAGCCAACCATAGAAGAGAATATTAGCTTTAAATGGTAGAATGTGTAAGGGGGCCTCTGGGACACCCAACCTCATTGTATTGATTGTGGATGAAGGGCAAAGGTGGAGCGGATCATAGTACCTTGCATTACTTTTATGTATAGCTTTAATTATATTGAGGACTGTTACATATCATGTAACAGTTTATTTTCCCTATTCTGTTTTTTCTATGGGTTTCAGTGGTGCTACAGGTGCACTCTACAGATACGGCTTAGGCTCACTACGAGCACCCTCTGAGCTTGACAAGAACACAAAGGATTAGTCTAGATGTCTTACAGGGGCCATGAAGTTGCACTTTCTGTCGATACACACAAAGTACAAGGGGGTTGTAAGAGGCAGCAGGTAATAGCAGCGTTAGAGCTTACATGGGTTTTTTATTCATAAATGTGTATTCATAGGAATACGTTATATTACTATGAATACACAAATTTGGGGTAATGCAGAATTGGGACTGAATATTTTAGTGTATAGTCTTTATGTATGTTTAGCAAATTACTATGTTTTGTTCACCGTCTTTGGGCTCTGTATTTCTTACATTTTGGAAGAAGGAGATTATTAATGTTTTTTATATATATTTGCTGTTTAACATATTTTATTATTAGAAATATCATGTGGATTGTTTTATAATGCTTTAGGTTACTTCTGTTTCAGTCATTATTGACTTCTCTGCTGACAAGGTGTTTAGTGTAAAGCAATAAGTTTATAAAGATTATTATACCAATATAAATCATAGCATATATACATAGGAAAGTTAGGTAGAAATCCCAAATTGAAGTAATAAAAAAAAGTAAATTATTAGACTAGAATTGTACGAAGGTTGAAGGGTGCATTATATTTTTAATGAGGGTAAGTTTTAGCAGTTGATTAAATGTTATAGTCTTTTAAAATGCTGTTGAAGATAAATCATTTGGGAGTTTACACTGTTAAACAAAATTAAATGTGCCTTTGTGTTGCACTTGTCTTTTTCTCTAGAATTGTGCTAGTTTTAATTAAAGGGCCAATATAGATTAGCAAAAACTTTCCATGTTTGTGAAGTATAGAATAAACTAACAACATTTAATCATGGACATAAAAGCTTTTTCAGAGAAAATATACATTTTTGCTGACTTTGGTGGTGCATGAAAGCTGCCATGAAACTCCCACTTCCTTTTCACGACACACAGGAGTATTTACAGAGCAAAGCAAGCAAGGCTTTATTAAAGGGCCATTTACCATTTACCTCACTATAAGTGCTCTTCATGGTGTGAAAGAGCACAAGATTCTATGTTAAAATGATCTATTGTTTTTTTTTTTTTATCACACTAATAACACCTAAAAATCTGTAGTCATAGGTCTGTTTACAAAAACACTGCTGATTGTTCATGATTAACTGCATCTGCCGACAACGGCCGCTGCAAGCTCCGGTGAAAACATCAATTATGGTTTTACTTGCTTTTAGGAATGTCATCAGCCATCAGTTGACCCACAAGTAAACTACTAAAAATGTTCCAGCAGTCATTTCCCTGCACAGATGAATATTAGAAGGGTTAACCCTCTTTCTGTGTCTGCTCTCTGCACACAGCTCTTGCTGTCAGTCTCTCTGGAGGCATGCCTAATTCTCATGTAAACAAACACTTCCTTTATGATTTTTTCAGTGAAAAAAGAACTTATTTAAAAAATTCAAAAAGTAATTCAACATGTTTTGAGGAGTATTTTACATTGATGTGTTCCAAGCTGTACTGAATTAACTGGCCCTTTAATAACATATAAAAGATGTTTGTATTAATGTGTTGCTTTTTACAACAATTTTTTTTCCAGCTGTACAGTTAATAAATGTGGTTATCTGTCATTTCCCTCTGCAATTGGCATAGTTTGGCACTCAACTTAAAATACTGATTTATTTTAATAAACAACAATAAAAGGGAAGTCTCAATTGGATAAGTCTATAATAGGTAGTTACCAATGAGAAAGATACAGCACTGAATACAGATCTAGGGCCTCATTAAATTATCCCTCGTAGTTCCCTCGGTCCTTGCAAAAGACATTTTTTTGCTGTTTGCGAGGACTGATTCCTCAATACGTCCCTGGCAGCCTGCTTTGCGAGATGACACCGAAAAACTTCTGAGAATAGGCTCTGAGAGAGCTACTTAGCAACGCGCAGCAATAAATCTATGAGGTGAACCTCGGAAGAATCCCTATGGGCACAAAAAAGTGCAGGCAAGGGCTCCTAAAGCCTATACGTGCTGCCTCAGAGCAGCCCGACACTCCTGCAGTGGTTAATGTGGGGTCACTTTGGGGGTCCTGATGGGGGACCCCTAGCATAAAGGAGGGTTCATTTTAGGTGCCTGGGGGGGTACTTGGAGTTCATGTTCAGGACTACTGCAGCAATTTATGAGGTTGGGTAGTCTGCGAGATCATCTCGCAGGCTATCACTCCTCATGCTCAGTTTCTCCATTTTCACATGGACGGCCGTGCTGCGTAGCTCACACGTTGCTAGCAGCAGGGCTCATTTAATAGCGTTGTAACTTGTCAGAAGCTGCTAATATATAGACTCTATATCCACTATAGGAATTGCAGACATTACTAATGCTGGTCACTGTCTTTGGGAATATTCTTAATTTTACTTATTTGTATATATCCAAACTAGTTAATGTTGTAAGTGTTTAAACTTGGAAAACAAAACCTCTATATTTATTTTCATAATTTATTTTATCAGATTTCATCAGTGGAGACTGATAGGCAGCACATTTTCAGCAATGAACCAGCACTGTCAAATTACACAAATATTGAGAAAACAGCTCTTGGCTTTAAGCAGTGCCTTACTAACTTGTATTGGTTTTTCTCTATCTATTATCTGATTTTATAATTGCCTGTATGTGTTGTTCAGTGGCACAGAATTTGTTGGTGCTTTATAAAAAAAATAAAACTCTGATAATAATATTAATAGCTACATAGACTTGTTATGCTATTACATTAGAAATACATAATAATTACCAGAGTACCAAGGCATTTTTAAAATTAGTTTTAAGTACTTATTTAGCAAAGAAATATAAATAAAATATTTACTCATATTGCACTTGAGTTAAACTATTTCTGGATACTAGAGTATTATTAATTTAGAGCACAAATGTACTTATCCAGTATTATCCTGAAGCACATATATATTGAATTTTTAAAACTCAGTTTCTGTGCTTTAGTTAGCAAAATCATGTTCTCTCTATCCTATTTATTGTTATGGAAATATTATTCAGTTGATCATATTCATTAGTATTGCTAAAAAAAAGTGCTGGATTCTACTAGCTATGTAATTATATCTGTCTCATTATACTGAATCTAGCATTTCTCTCACTAGGCAAAAGCGTAATAATAAAAAAAAGAAAATGTGAGCCACTTACATCCAAATTACCATCCAAATACATCCAAATAACTAGTACATTGAAAAGATGTAAGTTGAACTGTGGAAGTGTCTTGTTATAAATATGTGCTATTGAAATTATTTCAAAAAGAAAAGTTTGCACGCAGTTGCCAATTAGAACCTTTTCACCCATGTGGTCTACCATATTGCTACTTGTATAACAATATCTGCCCGCTTGTGACTTTTTCCTTTATATTCAGAGCAGACCATATGCCTGTCCAAGCTTGTACAAGTATCATCCTTTATGGTTCCTGAATATCAACAAAAGGTCTCATTGACTGCCAGTGCTGAATTGTAGATTGAGGTGTGATTCATAGCAATATTAATTAATCATTTTTAATAATCATTATATATCATTTAAAAAGATGCATTTCATAATTTTCCACTCACAGTTGATTTTTCAGTTTGAAATAAAATAAAAATATTACCAATTTAACTATTGTCTTTGCTTCTATAAGGCATTGTGACTTTGTGACTTGCCACCCACCCCCTAAGTGTGTCCTTAATTAATCCTAATTAACCTAAGGTAATAAGGAGTAGATCCACAAGTCTAAAGAAAAAGTATGTCATAGAATATATTTTTTTAGTGCACATATGCTTTGTAACAAAATATACAGCACTGATACACCTAATGGCATGGGTGTAGGAACTGGGGGGGGGGACAAGGGGAACAAATCCCCCCAGATTTTTCAATTTGTAGAGAAGCAGTTATGTGGTATTTTTTTTAATGTGGTACCTCCCCCAGATTTTCTTTGGCTCCTACACCCATGCCCATTGGTAGCACCTCTAAGCATGTAGTAGGTTGACATGTAACCAAAGCATATAGTTAACTGATAATCTTCACCAAAGAAAATACATAAGCAATGTTTTTTTTCTGTAGTAAAAAACGGTTAAAACAATTTATTTCACGCCAGTTAAGTTGACTGAGCCATAGCTGATCTTTATTGCAATGTGTAACCAAACATTTTTAAAGCAATATAAAATGCTTTATTTATTCATTTACTTTTATGTACAGAGGTGAGAATAAAATACTACCTACTGAAACCGCCACTCAAAGGACACAATAGCGATATTTTACATAAGAAAAGTGTATAACTGAACATTGTTTTATAACTGCAATTAAATAATTCTGATTTGTACTCTAGTGGGTTTTGACCAACAGAACTAAATCTCTCTGATATATTACATCACATGCATACACCATCAAATAGAATCACTAACTTTTTAACCTTCAAACATACAGTGCTGTCTTCAACAAACAGTATTTTTGTTTGGCTACTTTACACTCCATTTTAACCATGAGTGCTCTGTTCTGGCAAAACATGTACCCTTAGTAGGTGCTTTCAATCTAGGTCAAAATGCAGCATCAAATAATTAAAATCCACAGTTATAACTGTAACATAAGAAATGAAATCACACAAAGAAAAAATAAATTACAGCAGTAAAATAATCTCAACATAAATAGATAGTGAAAATGGTGTAGCAATCACTTAAAATGCAATGGCCCTAATGTACTAGGGGTGGAAGTGAAAGACCCATAGCATGCCAATGATAATGGCAAGTTTACCATGAAATGTTTTTCACTATGTTGTTAATTTATTACTTTCTGCTGTTTTACCTCAAATAATATGCTGTTTTGGTTGTGCACTGAGAAGCTGATTGATAATAAACAGTGACAATACAGAGAGAATAGCTCCTGCACATACAATATTAAGCGTGCCAATATAACACATCTACTTTAGTGTAATATAGTGATTATAATTAGAGCATGTAGAGCATACCTGGTAAAAATACTATTTTGCAGTCACAACTTAACTTTTGTAATAAGTGGCGTGTTGAAAAACTTGAGCTTTAGCTTCTACACTAATTATTCTATGGCTTGTAGTATCATCACAATGGGCGAGCTGCTGCTTAGGTTTTCTTCTCTTCATTTACCTCATTACAATAAGAAATTCCTATATGGTGAAAATTAGTGACACTGCTACATCCTCCTCAAACCTGATCAAATTATAGATGTGGTCCCACGACTATGGCATTAGCTAATTAAAAGAGAAAATATTTGATGTATTGGGTATCAAGGAGATTGAAGTCTCAGTTATGATAATCATATTGGCTTCATTTTCAGGTATGGGAAAGTAGCAACACAGTCACTGTGGTTCCTGGATAAACTTTACATTACTTTAATATTTAGTTAAGATTTCCCTATTTTGTATTGTTATCTTTAGTACTGTCTGTTTCAGTTTGCATTTAATGTCTCTTTAAGTTACAGGTAGTTCACGTTGATTTGGATTCATGAGAACTTTTGCTTCAGGTTTGCATAGCAATTTAATAAGTGAGATCTTGGGCTCCAGCCCATGTTGTACATATTTATAACTCTCAGCACAGCCTCACACATCTCTTTTGTGCCAGAGGGGCCTCAACACAGAAATAGAACAAAAGGCTGCAGGAATCTCTGGCACTAAAGGGCCCAAGGCATCACTCTTCATTTCCTTATACGTGATTCGGGCAGCACAAAATAATTTATGGCTGAAAAAAAACATTTATCAACACACTTTAGACATGCCTAATTTGGTTGGTAATGAAAAATGGACCTTGCATTGCTTATAAATATGCATATTGATTATAATTTATTCAGGCCTATGAGTTCTTTATTTGCAATTGACTACTGCACTGGAAATGTGATTATTACCTATAATAATAATAACCATATTAACATAATAACACATTGCTCTATTCATTTTGCATATTTTCTACGTTAGTCTGACACAGTTACTTCATTAACATCTTAATGATATCAGCTAAACTTATTATCCAACTAAAGATCCATGATGCTGCACAAGTTTCTAAACAAAGTACAGTTTTAAATCAACCTTTAGACTGTTTAAAAATATCACTTTTTGTTTTGAGCTTTTAGGCCGCAGTGTTTGCTTTGGATTGGAAAGGCTCCTTTGATGCTGCTGCGTAGAGTTGCCTCCTTTGTTCCTCCTGAAGAGATTGTAACATCTTGATCCTGCATTCCAGCCTATGAGTCCATTCTTCTCTTAACCTGTTAAAAATACAACATGTACTAGTAAACACTTTGGATCACATGCGTGGTAGGTTGCTCCCTCATAGTGTGTTTAACTTCCCAACTTTGATGCTTGTAGATAAATGCAGTTTCCAGAACAGAGTTTTCTGGGGAATCCAGGGTTCCATTTTGTACAAGCAGCGGTACCATAAGATCATTACTCCAAAACGTCACATTGACATTGGGTCCGATGACTTGACTAGTGTCACCTGCACATTGAGCATGCCCAGTTCCTTTTTGTGCAGGAGACTATAGTCAGGACAAGTGACCCAATCCCTCAGGGGCTTTCCTGTAATTAATGATAATTAATATGTTATAGTAACACATATTTGGTTGGACCAGATCTCATTATAGTTCACTTAATAGAAAGTGAGTACCCGAGGTTCCCAAACGTTTTGTGATGTATTTAAAACTTCATTCGAAAATGTTTTTTTTGTTTGATGAAAAATGAATGACAACAGTAGAGCCATATGTAAACCTAAGTTAGGGCACTGCCGTAAATCGGCTGCAGGATCTTTCTCCACCTAACTTTTGCACTAATGTAAATATTTTACTTCCCCAGATTAGAGCACTCAGTGCACAGCCGTAAATCCTGCTTTAGACGCAACAGATTTCTGTTTAAGAAGTAGGCAAAACAAACTTTACGGATGAGACACGGCTCTAGGAGCCAATAGGAAATGTGAACGTCATGAATATTATAATGAGTGGGAAGTGCAGTAACATGTGCAGTAATTAGGCTGCTGCAATGAAACAGAGATATATGTAAAGTAATTATTTTTTATTTATTAATATATTTTCATATTGAAAATATGTGACAATTATATTTATATCTTCAATAAATAAAGATGTGTTTATTTTGTGTTAAAATATGATATGTTTATATACAATGCATTAGAGTGTTTGTTCCTAGGCAATGTGGTTTTGGGATATGTATTGACCCTGTGAGTACTGGGTTGTATGTTACCATGGATTTTGTATAATAAAACAGGCTTAATACTAACATATGGTATTTTGTTGATATTGCACTGTTAAGTGTCAAATAATATTGAAATTTCATAATTTTATAGTGCTTTTTGTGCTATGCAGTCACTTTAAATGCTTCTGGGGGACTCGGTACGGCATTAAAAACCACTTGCAAGTGGTCTTTAGTACACGTAAATCTTTCTTCTGCTTTTTGCATTTACAGCACTGCCCTGATTTGCAAGTGATCCATAAAGTCTTATTAGCATAAGGTTCTGGTGTCAGAGTGTAAGGGAGTAACTAGTAATTTATTGTCAGTGCAAGAATCAATGGAGACTTATGCATTGCTTTTTGGCTTTGCCGTGAAGTTTACTCGTAGCAGTTCTCTCACAATATTTTAGGTATGGGTTATTAAGATAGCTATGTAGGATTTACTGTGCTGCCACGGCACTCACTATTGATTTTCGGGGATTAGCATGGGACTCATATTTATTATCTTGCAAAAAATGTTTTTGTAGACTGGTAGGAAGTCATCCATCTTTCTCAATTCTCTAAATGCTGTTCCGTTAGCAATAAAAAATCTTTCAAACTTCACACAAGATGGCTGACTGGCCAAACTGATTGCCTATACAAAAATAATTGAAGATTCTCAATACAATGATACTAATCTCCCACAAATGTTTCAGACTGAGGAAGAGTGAAACTACTAAATAAAAGGTAAAATTAAAATATATTCACATTTTAAAAACATACACTTTTAAATGTATAACTGAAACTGAATTTACTATCTCTTCAACGAAAATAAAAGCAAAAATGTTGTATGTGATATATCATAATGTATCTAAACAGTGGCAGAGCTACTGCTGGTGGAGCAGGTGCAAAGCAGCTGGGTAAGGGTTCTCTGCTATCAGCAACAGCAACGTGGAGTAAAGGGTGAATCAATTTATTACAGAAGAGAGTAATAATTACTTTTATAGAAAAGTGATCTGCTCACTTTAGGGTGGTGTGACATTTTGTTTACCCACCCCTATGGGTACTTTGTTTTTCTAGAGAAGCTGGAGTGGGACACCAAATTATTTTGCACTGAAGCCCTCTGCTCACTAGCTTCACCACTATATCTAAACATGTAATCTAGGTTTGAAACGTTCATTTCCAGTTCGTCATATGAAAGTCTGTTTCTTTGGAAAGGCATGTTTTCATTCCAAATTACATATCCTGTGAATGACCTAGAAATTACTGCATATGAAAGTCTGATTGGAAGGTATCACATGTCATCAGGTTTTGTTGTTAAAAAAACCCAGTAAACTGATAGGGTGTGTGAGAAGAGGCAGTCTAGCTTGAAGGGTATCCTGACACCTCTGCATGTGAGATATTACAAGCATACTCATCAGGGGAATTATGTACATGAGAAGCTTGCAAAAGCCTCTCATACGATTGAATATCATATGGTAAGAGTATCCGTGTGTTGCACTTATTAGTTAATTATGGAATATGCAAATATGTGAACCTGCTACCGTCTACATTCAGGAAATGTCTAGACCTCTAATGCAATTAGTGTTTTATATATATATATATATATATATATATATATATATATATATATATAATGTGATGTCTTTGCTTATTCCTTGAGGTACCAATGATACATTGTTGATTTGTGTATGCGTACATCTCTGGTGGTGCTGGCTTTAATTTATAGTCGAAAACTGCATGCTTCTGAGAATGTGCCAGGGGTGGATGAGATACCACTAGGTCCAATCATTAGACAAATAGAGTCTGCAAAAGTAACGTATTCTCTAAAAATTGTTTTATGTTTATGGCTTCGCATCTGATAGTGTTAATGGTTTTCGGCTGGCAAAAATAAGTTAAATATGCATCTTAAATTTCATTTTATATTTTTTTTTTTTTTAGAGGATAAGTTTCTTACATATGTGGCTGCAAATAGCATTTGGCTAATGTGCCATTCATTACAAACTGTGGCATAATGAGATCGGTTTTAAGGAATAGCTGTCCTTAATGTGATACTGATCTAAGCGGACACATATCTCACAGCTGTAAACCAGGGAGGAATAATAGGTTTAGTAAGTATGTAAAATTGGCAATAAACTGATACGTTTAACTATAAGGTAAGTATGTACTGTAAGTACAATATTAAAATGAAGATACTGTCAGTCTTGGTAATCCCACCCACAATTCTTAAAAATGCACAAAACGTAAGGCATCCTGGGCCAATGTCTTTAGAATTTGTTTACATGATTATTAGATGATAATATATGTAACCCTCCACAAAGGATTGATGCCATCTCTTCAATCTTAAACCAGATAATGCCAATGAAAATGGAGTGGTAACACCTTACTAGTGTGAAAAATCGCATCTAAGTATATATAGCCAAATTAAATTTGAACCTCGTATGTGCAAGTGAGACCTGCAATGGCTGCAAGCTTGAAAAGTTGCCGAATTATGGTGCAATTAAATAAGAACATGAAAGGCAAAACCATAAACCATTTTTCACTCATTGGATGTGCGGCCATTAACGTGATCAACTAGTCAAACCCATAGTTACGAATTTAGATGGAGCCAATGGCAACAGAGATCGTCAGAAGTACGTCACTGAAAAATGGAGGTGGGCTTTCAAAGTCTTACAGGGTTCAATTACAAATTACGATCGGACCCACATTCCAGATGTAATGCAATATTGATACAGCCGTAAATATGATATTCTATTACATGTGACGTCCATTATATGTATTAACACATTGATTGCCGGGATCGATATAACACAGAAAATAAACATGACATAAAGTATTTATTTGGGCTGATTTGCGAGCTTGAGAATGTTGTGCTAATAATTGTAAGACCTAGCATCCCTTTCCGTGTTAATATAAGTACAGTAGTGTGTGTATATGTGCAATTAAAGTGCTACGTATTGGACTTTACCCCCCTTGCGGGCCCTCTCTAGCACTCGTTGGCTTCTTGGGAGTTACAAGTTGGAACGCCAGTGATTTTGATGAAATGTAATAGCGCAAGCTCGCAAGTCACATCAGGTTTTCTCGCTCCTACCCCGCAAGTCATCGGCTGGCTGGTTTAAGAGGCCAATTTAATAGCCGTAAGCCTTGCAAGCTACGTTACGAGCTACGATTTTACCTGTTAGGGGAATTTAATGTGGCTGATAATTCTTAATGCATAGAGAGAGAAAGTAACTCTACAACATAGAACATACAGATGAATTAGATTTCCCTCTTATTGTTACCATAATTTAGCTACTCAATCTCCTTATTCCTCTCATAATTTATGTTTATTCATTATTTATTCATTTATTGATAACAATATTTTCAATATACCAACAGCATTTACTGAATAATAAGTACCATGCATTAGACCTACTTTGACAGAGCACTTTTGCTTCTTCTAGCATCTTCATGCTGATGATCAATTGTCTGCTTCTCTATCTTTTTCTCCCAAAAGTTTTTCAGTCCATCAGCATCATGGGACATTATCTCACGAACACCCAGACCATTTCTGTTACTCATTTTCTGAAAGCAAAACAACACTGCATAAGGTAAAAAAATTAATTGAATAAGCAAACGTAAGCAGAACTAGATTTATGTTAAAAAATTATGGCACCTGGTATATACACCTTTGCTTAGTGTGGACCTCTACATTCATGTAGAGTGACAGTAGAAGATGCCATTGTTGTGGAAATTCTGTTGTTAGAATTGATGGACCAATTCGACGTGGATCCATTATAAAACATGCTTTTATTATGATGATGTTAAGCTCACATTTTTTATTACGTGTGATCACATCTTGCATTCATAACACTGGTTTACAAAATAAAATATATTTTTTGTTATAAATGAATAAATCTGTGATCCAAATATAAGTTTTTTATGTTGAATTCAAATATGTTACTAGTTTTTCTTTATCACACAAGGATACAGGAAAGTGTCTATTTACAATATTCATGTTACTTAAAAAGTAACAGTTGATTTTCTTGAGTACTTAGCACCTGAAACATCCCTCTTAACATCCCGCTTAACAGCCTTATTAAATTGCGATTCGGTAAATTTAAAAGGGCTCTATTTAAGCACACAGCATATTTTTTTTTTGTCAGTGAACTTCTATCCAAAAAGCAAGGTCTTCACTAACTAATAACTTCTGTGTGCTTTAATAGAGCCCTTTTGAATGTACAGAATCACAATTTAATAAGGCTGTAAGTGTCCAGCAGTAGTCAGCATGCATACTAGGATTCCACTTGCCCTGGTACCTCTTTTGCATGCAAGAGATGTCTTGGTAAAATCACTCACCATGTTCGTCACTGACAGCACCAAGATTCTCAAGAAAGAATTCCATGTGAGAGTACAATAAATGCATTTTAAGGAAATATTACATCCCATAAAAATTCAGCCACTATGTCACAGTAATGTCACAAAAACTTTTGATAGCACTTTTGAATTATTTTCACACTGTTTTTTTTTTCAGCTTGTTTAAACAGATCCATACTTTTATGTGTAATCGAGATAAAAAAATTTTTTTCAGGGTTGACTAGTGGGGATTGTACATAATTTTTAAGGATTTCTGGCCAAATGTTCTTGATGTATGTCCCACTCACATAAGAAAAAACAAAATTTAGTATAGTCGAGCTGCAAACCAAGAACCTCATTCAATTGAGCAATTGTAAGTTACTGGCGCCCCTAATGGAGGCTGTAAGCTAATTTGCTGTTCAATTGGCGTCTTTTTCTGAGCTGCAAACGGTCTACCGGTTACGGGCTCAAAATCCCTGTGGTTGTTACAACCGTAACTTACA
This sequence comes from Discoglossus pictus, assembly GCA_027410445.1. Taxonomy (NCBI): domain Eukaryota; kingdom Metazoa; phylum Chordata; class Amphibia; order Anura; family Alytidae; genus Discoglossus; species Discoglossus pictus. The sequence continues at coordinate 373,956,363 of CM050163.1, forward strand.
CAGCATCTAAGGCTTTGAACTTTCACATCAGCAAGAGTTACAATCGCTAAAATCGCAAATCGCTATTCAATTGCTACAATTCCGCAAATGTTTTCAAACCCGTAAACTGCAAATGTAGAAGAAAATCCTATGGGTACTAGATGGTACCCACAAATGGGTTAAAGACTGTAAATGCAAATAAAAAAGCAATACTGTTCTATAAATGACGGGGAAAGCGATGAAAGACATTAAAATTAATTGCACAACAGTCTCAAGTTTGCAAATCGCCAATCAAAAATATTTTTTTTTATGTTTCATTTTCCAAGCCTTCATCGGCTAGACTTACATTATGGTACAGGTAAGTCCTCACTCTGACGAACTGGCCTCATAGCAGACAGCAAGTTTGAGTATTTCACTGTGTGTTTGGATTTAGATATTATTCCTGTGATGTTTTTTTGTATGCAAATAAAATAATCTGATTAACAATATTTAGGTTCCCTACAAAACCATGTGAACTGCAAAAGGCATATGGCAGAAACCATTTACTCATCCTGTCAGAAGCCTACCACAGGTGACACAGCAAATACGAGGCACAGTTCTTATCTTGGTCACCTACTTTGCAACAAAAATATGGCTCATAATTTTTTTTTAATAAGTTGAGTTATAGAAATGTTGCCTTTGATTTTTAAATGTGAATTTCCCTCACATATAACAGAAGAGATCTGAACGAATTAAAACACATCCTTGGCATAATGACACAGTATCAACCATAACACAGTTGCACAGTAACCGAATCACTAGACAAAAGAGACCCTAAGCTAGCGCAATGCATACATTGCATATACATTTCTGGACAGCTATGGTTGCATGCTTTGATGTCACTTCTTGCTTCTGTACCAGTGAGGGGAAATAGGTGTGATGTCAGTTTCAATATTGTCTAATTATCCAACAAATGTTCTGGACTTCTGTCTGCTCCCTTTTCCCAAATCCCTTCACAGATAACTACAAACACTCACCCCCGTCATCCAGCTCTCAGTATGTGATGTAATAAACACAAAATGGATTCCTGTACAAAGTCAACTCCAGTGGTCCTTTAAATGACTGCTATGGTTAAATATATACTTGAAAACGGAACAACAGAATGCTGAAATGTGAAGCCACTCATTTTTTTTACTTTTTAAAATAAAATGATGCTGCTGTGGAATCTACCATTTCTGAAACCGATTCCTGTGCTAGACATTGAATGCAGAGTAAGTTTTTGTCTACTCAGTGGGAATGTGACATCTATGACTGCAAGTACCTTCAACAGGACTAGTGGACATTTTATTGATATTTAAATAAAGGTTTCATATATATGAGATTCTTATCAGTATCAACCTGTAACTGTATTTTTGCACATATTTAGTTTAATGTGTTTTATATCAGTTTACACACTTTAAAAATTACTTTGTAATTACTTCTTAACTAGAGGTTTACACTGTCATGTAAACTTGCATCCACACAAATATATACAGTATCCCACAAAAATAAGTACACCCCTCAAATTTTTGTAAATATTTTATTATATCTTTTCATGACAACACTGAAAAAAAAGGCACTCTGCTACAATGTAAAGTAGTAATTGTACAGCCTGTATAACAGTGTAAATTTGCTGTCCCCTCAACACACCGCCATTAATGTCTAAACCGTTGGCAACAAAAGTGAGTACACCACTAAGTGGAAATGTCCAAATTGGGCCCAAGGTGTCAATATTTTGTGTGGCCACCATTATTTTCCAGCACTGCCTTAACCCTTATGGGCATGGAGTTCACCAGAGCTTCACAGGTTGCCACTGGAGTCCTCTTCCACTCCTCCATGATGATATTACGGAGCTGGTGGATGTTAGATACCTTGCACTCCCCCACCTTCCATTTGAGGATGCCCCACAGATGCTCAATTTTTAGTGGTGCCTTTAGGTTCTGTGCTGCACTAGGCCAATCAAATAGAAAATTACCCCCCCCCCCCAACTCCTCCCAACTATTAAGTCAAATTTGGGACATTTCTTTATACTTTTTCATTACATGAGTGAGTACACCTGTAATGCCAACTCCATCCCTCTTACCTTTTATTCCCCACTTCTGCCTTCCCCTTGTCTTTCCCTCTATATTCTCCCACATCTTCTCCATTCTCCCTGCTATAGAACATCAGCTTTGTTCAACGTTACTCATGAGGCACCAAGTGAGGCATTGTGTAGCGGCAAGTCATCTTGATGTGGATAGCACGAGTTCAATTGGAACTGCAACTTCATGGATAACACTCAATAAAGCTGATGTCTTCTGCAGGGAGAGGAAGGGAGCAAGAGTGGAAAGGTGCCAGAGGGAGAGGAGTGCCTGACAATGGGGTTTTTCCACCCCTAAAATGGACTGTCCTTAGGACTACTGGATACAGGCCTCACAGATCTAGGGCCAAAAACGCCTATGACAAAATATATACTGTACTATGGAATATGCTGCATGCTAAATTCCTATCAGCTGAAGTAGTTGCCTCATGACTTCAATGCAATGTAGACTGCTGTCTCTGGTTGGCTACTGGCTTCAGTTAGGATGCATTTCATGGAACGCTTGTTAATACATGTATTTTTAAAACTAAAGTATCGAGTATTGCGACTTTAAATATTTTGCTGGCTGAGTGAGCTAAATTTACCGGTCAGAAAGTACACAGTAAAACCAGGCATGGTATGACTTTTTTACTAGAGAAGATGCATTTCAAAGGTATGCGCATCTGTCACATTAAGGTCAGGATACCTTGTTACTGTCAAACAAAGCGTGTAAAATTACAGCATTTTACATTCCTAATGTTTGAAAAGTGCATGTTTACTTTTCTGAGATGACCTTTAAAAAATATGGAAGGATCTAATTAATAGAAGACGTAGAAGCGATGCAGAGCTTAATTGGACTAACTGGATGATTAATCTATTTTATATGATAATGCTGATACTGACCTGCAAGAAAAATGTCACCGCTAATAATTGTCATAGTTTTCACTTAATTATTATTTGCTGTAATTCTGTATATATCATCAGGAGCAATAAACTATATGTACTTGAAATACTAAATCCAAATAACTTTTTGGCAGAATAGAAATGCATTGTTGCTCCTCTGCTTGACACAATAATGAAATATTATAATATTAATATTCATGTCTTGAAACACACAGGAAAAAATATAAGCAACATGAAAAAGAAAGTTTCCAACTGAGCTCATCATCATTTTCAGAAATTGAAAAATATATTTTTTATGTATTATTTGCTAAAGAGAGTACAAAAATAAGATTTAATGACTTGAATGGGTTTCGGGGGCTTCTAGCTTTAAAGTTTGTAAACAATGAAGAACTGCAGGATTACAATACCAAGACTGATCTTCAGAGAGGATCTCTTGGGGTAATCCAGACCCAGTCAGTAGAGAAGAAGGGGTAACGTCACAGAAATTTGCCCAAATACTGCCAATTAGCTACCTGCGAATTCAGCTGATACTTGTATTTCAATGGCAAATTAGTAGCATTCCAGGTCTGCTGATAAAATGTTGGAAGATTATGGAATATCTCCTTATTTACACAATAAATATGTCTAAGAAACATTTGCAAAACTATCAATTTGGACTTTTATCTCTATATTTTACTTTTGAAATGTGATATTTCTATTAGAATTAACAACTCCATGGCAGAAGTTCCCAAACATTTTTTTGAAGACCACTTAAACATTGATGAGAGTTTTGGCAGATCATTTAAACATTGCTGATGGTCTTCAAGGACTTTTAAGCCCGCTGTTTATTTATTTATTTATTATAGTGTGCTATGTTATTGTATAGTATAGAATTTTCTGTAGCAAACAAGCAAATAAACTCTACGTACATCCTTACTACGTTTATATAGTTGGCATTAAAGGTCACTGTATTGGTCTAGCCTAAAATAAAGGAACCAAAGCATATCATCTCTCTATTGGGCAAAACAATTACCATGGTGCTTGTGCAAGAGATTGTATTTGTACTAATGGTTTGAATATATCTATGCAGACCGGATAGACTCATTGTATGGAAGATATTTATTATGTACACCTGTGTACTGATGTTTATTTTCTGTATGTTACTGACTTCTTCAGTACAGGCAAATTAAAAAATATATACATTTATACTTTTGTAACCATGTTTGTTTCTTGGACCACCTGAATGAGGGTATTGGATTGCAGTTTACAGCATGATCAGTTAACACCGAATTATTAGATATGCAAATCACATTTATTAATCAGTTTTAATATTTAATCTCAAGGCTGAAAACTCTCTCTCTATAGATACTTTTGCTTTAATGTATACAATATTTTGCTTTAGAAATAATGATTATTTTTTATATTATTTGTAATAAAACTAATACTACTACTACTACTACTACTACTACTAATAATAATAATAATAATAATAATAATAATAATAATAATAATAATACACTTCAGGACTGTAGGATTTTTTCCCTGAAATTATTTGTTTCATTAAATAGTTAAAAGTAATGCAGCTTTTCAACATAGGTAAATAGCTGTGCAGCAGAAAGACTAATAAATATCTTTTAATGCTTTCCTTTTCTCTTCTAATGCTGTTTGATTCCCACTGTGTATTTACACCTTGAATTAAACTTATTTCCTCTGCTCTGCTTAGACAGGAATCATTCTTTGTACGGTTATTCCCTCTGGCAATGCGTTGTGTCTTTAGCATCCTGCATTAATACTGCATATAAAATGGTATTTTTGTTAAGCTGATTCCATTGTCAGTGGTAAAAACTGCTTCCTACCTGAAACTTATTCTCTTGTAACTAATGTACTTTCAAGTCAGTAATTAAGAGTCCATAAGAACTGGTGGCAATATAACAAACCGCATATGGCGGTGATATGTTACACATATCGATATAACTTAAGACTGCATGTTCAATTAATACATATGTGGATACATATTTGGCACGTCCTGTCTCCACAGTGATTTTAGCTTTGATCGAGAGTTCACTTCATGGACCACAATTAAATATCTTTATAGTAGCAAATAAAGATCATGTGGTGTGATTTAATTTGCCTTCTTTACTTCCATAATATAAAAGGCTATGCACCACAAAACAAAATGGCTGTGGGATTGATTGGTAATCCATCAGAGCTGTGAATATAAAACAATTTGCCCTTTCTTGAAATGGCCTCCACTGCTACATTACCTAATGCTAATAGGACAGACAGTGTTGTTAAAGGTCTGACAAGGAAACACAGAGCAAGGTTGTTGAAAATAGTAATATAAAAGATAGTGTCCTATAGCAGTACTGCACACCATATAGAGTATAACAAATCTGTAAATTATCCTCCTGAGACATGGCAGCTGGGGAGCAGTACCTTGTGAGGTCATTTTATAGTTCATTGTAAATCATGTTTATGCCTGTCGCCAGTTGTCTGGTCATTTGCCTGTAAATATAGTCAATGTTTTTACAACCATTCAGTTTAGCATCTCATAGATGTTTATGACTTTCCTTCTTTTTTAGCTTTTTTTGTACTAAACTAACAGTGCATTTGTAATGATTACTAAAGCCAACTTCGATTAAAACCATGCAAATCTAAATATCATCATTTAACTACACGTGAGAAGCTCTAAAATCCTAAGGAATAATTAGCAAGGTAAACAAAATATAAAATAATGAGGCAGTAGGATTACATAATAATCTTGACCTTATACTAGGCTTTTTTTTTCAAACTCCATAGGCCATATATTTAAAAGAAAAAGTGGAGAAATTATCCTGCAGCAACTTTCTCTAAAATGTGGAGAAATCATTAAAAAAACAACATTTAAACCAATTATGGATATATGAACTACAGCTATTTTGGTGCAAAAATTGGCACACTCAGGCCTTATATTTATTTATTTACTTGTATGTTGCTTATGTTAATATATAATATATGGATCTGTGTGCATAGTTTTTGGCTTAATAAACAAATTAATTATAAAAGTATTGCAGAAATATAATGATGATTAGTGAGTGAAATTAGGTTTTGCTTCAACTTTGAAGCCTGACTAGAGTGCAACCCTTGGCCTTTAAAATACATTTTAATGAAAAGATTTAAAAACTGGGATGAGGTGGGAAGGGTTTATGAAAGCAAATATGTACAAGACAACGAGGAAGTAAGAATTTAAAGGTCTCTAGTGTCACACACAAATACAGGTTAAAATTAGCTTACAGTCTAATAAATACATAAATGATAAAGGCAATTCAAAAATATAATGATAACCATTGAAAGAAATTAGGTGTAGCTTAAAATGAAGATTGCTACCTTGCCGTGGTGAAGGCAATTGTGCATTTCAGTGAAGCTGTAAGTTAAACCGTGTAGGGTCACTCAAAATGGGTGGGCCATAGCAGACAGGTCAGAAAAATCACAGTTTACTGGAGAAGGAACTGGCAACCCACTCCAGTATATTTGCCAAGAAAATCTTATGGATAAGCACAACAAGATGTGCCTGGCGTCCTGTGGTCCATAGGGTCACGGAGATTCAGACACAACTCAATGACTAAACAACAACAAAACAGATGAGCCTGACTGGAGAGATAAAAAGGGCAAAGATTTTAGATAATGAAATATGAAAATGGTGCTAATTTAGAGGGAAGAAACATCTTAGGGACTATTGATTTTAATAAGAGTAGTGACTGATAATAAAGGTGAGGATTGTTTATGAATAAGATAAAAATGTCCTCTGGATAATAAGATGAATATGTGAAATACAGTATATATATATATAGGTAAAACACAAATGCTGGGAATATATGTCAATTGAATAGTTTAGAACAGGGGTTGGCAAGTTGCGTCCTGGAGAGCCCCTATGTATGTTAATTACTGTATGTTATGTTGCTTCCCTATGTGGGATTGTTATGTGATGTTGGATTCTGTTTGCTGCATGTTTGGTTCATGGAGTGTTAAATAATTTAGATTGTGGTGTTGTCAGTCTGTAACTGTCAGAGAGAGTCAGGTGAGACTCAGTTACATGAAGTGAGATGTAACGGTGTCTCTGAGAACAAGCCAGTCTAAAGGCAGTCTGTGATGCTTGTGAAGAACGTTGTAAAGAAAAGTGAGGCATTTGAGATACTGCTGTGTTGAATGTCTTAATGAAGATATATGCTCCTAAAGAAAAGGGAGCTGACGTATTTTGAACACATATGCTCCTAAAGAAAAGGGAGCTGACGTATTTTGAACACATATGCTCCTAAAGAAAAGGGAGCTGACGTATCTTGAAGACATATGCTTCTAAGGAAAAGGGAGATGAAACCTTGTCAATAGTAATTTATACAAAGTCCAGAAGGCACACAAACTGTTACAGGCTGTTATCAGGTTTGAATATACATCTATTGAACCTGATATGAATTTCAACAACAATTAAAGCAGTCCTTGAATTTTATAATGCTGAGCCTGAGTTCATATTTTCTTGAATACTGCATCTGAGTAAGGGCATTTTAAAGAGACATTGGCTGTCTTGGTGAAGGGATCAAAATAATCTGAAAGATCTGCTGGGTAGGTTTGGCCATAACAGCCTTATCAAGCACGACTGAAGAAGCAGATCGCAACATCAAGTGAATGACGGGTGACGAGAAATGAAAGTGTTTAATTATTACTTTACACTAAAAAGGTTGGCTGTAGGTTGTATATATTGGCTTAGTGTAGTAAACATGTTGACTTATGAAATAATTGGTTAATTATTATGAACTGTGTAAATAATAATTACATAAACATTTAAGATGTGAGTCTTAAATGCCCTGTCTTTTTTTCTGTTGTCTTGCACTTAAAATGGAACCAAACCCTGGGATGATCAGTTATTAATGGTAATGATCTTAAATGAATAAAAATAATAAATGTTATGGGTGGATCAGAAAGACTGGCTTAGAGCTAAAAATGGCAAATTCAATGTGAGTTTAGTTTAAGAAAATGCATTTTTAAATAACATTCAATTAATAAAGCATGTAATTATCTACAGTGTAAAACAATACCATGTTTGGAGAGTCTGCTTTAATGTGGTTACATACATTTATAGTATGTATAACACACAGACACAAATAATCCTTATTTTATAGTTGTGCATAATAAACACATTTTGAGGAAAAAATCTAATTAGATTGTATTTAAATAACTAAGTAAATTTTATGTATTATTGTGCATAATCTTTTCTTATTATTTAAGTATGCATATTCTGTCTGAGAAACAGTTTTATAGAATTTCACATTAAACTGTATTTTGTGTTTCCACTGAGGGCTATGCAGACACTAGACTTTCTTTTTCTAATAAGGAATCACACCATCTGTAACCTTAACATGACGCATTTACACTGTCTGTGAAGACAAAACAAGTTAATACAACATTCTCTTATCTTGTATAGACACATTTACCCGTGAAGATTGAGGCTGGCAAGTGTCTATGGATGTTACATCCTGAACAGGGTTTGGAGTTTCCCATTATAATATAGAAAAATACATTCATTCTCACATTATTTGCCAATTTTAGTGTTTATTTACTTATATAGTTTATCTCTGCTGCTGGAGGACAGAAATGTCTAAACAGTGACTTACACACAACATATAGATCTGCAAAGTGATTTTATTATGGTGAGTTTACAACAAGGTGACTTTAGAGGTCACCTTGATGTACTAAAGAAACAACCCTTTCTTTTAAGATATAACCCATGATAGACATTCATGAGGGTTATTGTGGTGTTGTGTGTTTTAGTTTGTATGGAAATATGTTTCTCAAGCATGAAATTACTATGTTATAGTTCTTGGTTTACAGACATTCTCATCATCAAGCTGAAAGACAAGTGCACATCATTGTACATACACATTAGTGTCCCATTCACACAGATACACATCATAGGTAAGTATATATAAGCAGTCAAGTCACAAATACAATATTAAAAGGACATGGAAATATTCTTTTTTGATAATGTGCCACTGTGTTTTCTTTTTTTTCAGAGCACAAAAACATATACAGATGTTTAACGGCTCTTGGTGGCTTGCCATCTACCAGCCAATAAGATCTACAGACTAAAGTATGCCCTTTTCATTTCCTATTAGTTTGAATTAAATTTAAATTGGTTTTATTTAAAAATGTTCATGCAAAAAATGTTGTTTGTAATGTTTAAAACATGCTTTAAATGCTTGAAATAAAACAGTTGTGTTCCATGTCCATTTATCAAGACTGTATGTACAAATAAGTTTATTGAGTAAGAAAATCCACTAATAGAGAACTGTATTTTGCTAGAAAAATAAATCACACCCATCTTTAAGCATGTAACGTACTAACAACGCCCAGATCGTAATATTACACACACTTAAAATCTCTCTTAATATTGACATATATTCTATTAGTTACTCACAATCCGATTACGAGTTTCCCGCCCACAATCACTATGGGCCAGCCAAAGACGCAATTTAGGATTTACTTGTGCATTGGTTTTAGCCCAGCTCGAACATTACGTGTGCTAATTAATTCAAGTTACACAAAATCGATGTTCTATTAGACCCGTAGCTCTAGCTCGCAAATAAAGTCAGACCCGCAACTGAAAAATGTATCACGATTCTTTCAAAAATTACGAGTACTAAATAGGACTCACAAGGGCTTTTTCAAACACTTATTAGAGCTTTAACAGCAATTAAACACACAATCATGGGAAGGCATGGAAACACATTAATAATTCATTGCAGAACATTCTCAAACCCACATGTATGCATTTAAAAAATATAATTTTTAAGTGTTATTTCTCAGTAATATCGATCCCTGGACTCAAGGGGTTAATATACATCATGAAACCCACATGGACGAGAATTTATGCATTTTATAGAGTGCTAGAGTGCTTTATTGTGAGCCCGATCTGCAAATATTACTTATTGGCTCCCATTAATTTGTCGCCTCCCATTTCAACGTCTAACTTTCATGTTTTACTGATGTCATCATGACGGACTCATTTACAATTGGCTGTGTCTAAGAAGTAAATTACAAGCTTGCTTAAATATTGCCAGATCATATGATCACGCCACCTGAAATCCTACTTAAAAAGGCAAGGTTTACATGTGGAAACTGTAAGACTTAAGTTGTGGGCTTAAGGCAATAGAATACATCTAGACATTTAGAGAAAAAAAACACCTGCAGCCAAAATCATGGGATAGAGTCACTTACGGGCTTCTAATAGAATAGGACTCACCATTGGAAGCTAAGCAAACAGCATAAAAGCATTTTAAAGAAAAAAACAAGCTGATTCTGCTTGTGTCATGGAGGATTGTATTTATAAGCTAATTGTCTGCCTGTAGCTGGAAGGGGAGGGTTATCCTATTGGGGCTTAGTCTTTTGTAGTGTTCTATTGTCAAGTGACAGTTGTTCCACAAATCTGAATAGAGATCTTTTCTAAAAACACAGTTCCTCCCGTTCAGCCCTGGTTTATCATCAAAATTTTACTTTAATGTTTATACAATGTTTAAACATTAAAGGTTGTATTTTAAACTTTGTAAAATACTGTGGTCATTATTAAGTTAAGTTCTTCAAACAAGCATAATTTAAAATATGACACTTCAGTTTCATTTAATATACACTCCAATAATATATGTTCAGTGTTCTATGTTAAAGAACTAGAATTAATAAAGCATATAATGTTTTGGAATGAAAATTTTTTTTTTTATTTACCACCTTATACATGCAATTAAATATAGTACTGGTGATTTCCATTGTCCTCTTATTAAGACCTCCCCACTATCTCTTATGTCTTAGGTTCCAAGGCTACCTCCTTCTTGAAGCACAGCAAAGTCAAATGTTTGTATTAAAAAAATGGCAAACAACTTAATAATGACCACAGTATTTTACATTGTTAAGTTCTTCAAACAAGCATAATTTAAATATGACACTTCAGTTGTCATTTTAGATACACTGCAGTAATATATTTTCAGTGTTCTATGTTAAAGAATTAGAATTCATAATTGATATTGACTACCGATTACATACTCACAAGCTTGATTTGCTGTCATCTCTAGTCTATGCACCACTGGAGAATTTGGCTATAAAAACCCTTTTCTTGGGTATGATAACTTGACATATCTGAGATTGACAGTGTAAAATAATAAGCTCTATTTACCAAGATGTATATTTTTAATTGGCAAAACTCTTGTCATCTAACTTTGAAGGATTTTCATTGTTTATTTAATTGTACTCATCATTATTTGAGCATATACAACTGCTTTTAATTGGTAATAATAAAGAACATGATATAAATATAACAAAATATCTATTACTGATTCTCGTTTTCTAGTTTGAAACTGAAGAATGCTAACTAATTATACCACTAGAAATGATAAAATTAATTATAAAACAAATTCATTTTGATTGCTTTCTCAAGATAAAAGACAAGTCGAGTAGCAAATCTCAAATGAGATGTTTGTTTATACAAATCACTACAAGGTACTTCAGTTTAAGAGAGGATGTAAGAGAGCCGGTTACAGACAAAATATGTTCCTGAGAACGTCTTTAGGTCGGATTTGTATGCAACTCGGATCCCTTATGAATAATAATTAGAATAATAGCAACAATACTATAATGGCTCATATCTGGTAATAATAATACTGTGCAGTACTATAATATTTATAATACCTCTGTACTGTAATAATGAATTACAGAATCTATTGGGCTCTTTCTTTTAATTCAAATAAACAGAACAAAAAAAGTCATACAAAAAGCCTCGGGAGCCCGTTCTTAGATATAGAACACCTGTAAGTCCGTTATCTTAAGCCTGGGGACCTCCTATAATACTGTTGGATTCACCAATCCTTAGTTCCTTTTTTCTTTATTTATTTGAAATTTGTATACCCCCATGAACTAAGAGAGAATCCAGGTAAAACTGCTTTACATTACCCTTAGATTGTAAGTTTGCGAGTTTCCAATATTGTGTCCGTGCCTTGGAAACATGCACTATGTACATTTGATTATAAGCTCAAAAACAGGGCCCTCCATTCTTTATAAGGTGTTAAGTTTGTTTTTTGCCATGTACTAAACCCCTGTATAGCGCTACGGAATATGTTGGCGCGATATAAATAAAGATAATAATAAGAATAATAAGAATAATAATTGACATATGTAATGTATATAGATAGATAGATAGAATGAGATAGATGATAGATAGATAGATAGATAGATAGATAGATAGATAGATAGATAGATAGATAGATAGATAGATAGATAAATAGATAGATAGATAGATAGATAGATAGATAGACATATTTACAGCAATTATCCTTATTGTTAAAATAAGATAAAATAAAAAAAAAAAATTGGAAACATGAAATAATCTTACGTTTGTGGAGTTTCCCTTTCTCAATTCCTGAGTCTGCTAAGTGAATGTGAGCGTAAATGTTTCCCTTCCTGCTATTTGACTTACCAGCTTGTGGGAGTGACCTCTATCCATTTCATTTTCACCTCTGTCTCCGGGGGATTGAGTGACATGGACTATTTTGAAGAGGCAGACTTGTCCCATTCCACTAAGTCTATGGGATGACCACACATAGCTAGAGCAACCCCTGACTGCATGTGTGAAACATTAGTATTTCAAACAGCTGTCAGAGGTGTCACCACAGAAAAGTTCACTTGAAAATGACTTTGCAAAGAATATACACTGCGTTACGGACTGTGTGACAAATCAGCATGTCAGTGCAAGACTGTCAGCAAAAGACTCCGGACCAGTACACATGTAACAACTAGGGACATCTTAAGAAATTACCAAAATTACAAGTGAATATAAAGTGATTCTCTGATATAAAGCTTAAATATGAAATCACTGCATATTCCAAACAAGCCCAAACCTACACAAAACAGATCAACCAGTTTGTGGGGGAAGAGAGTGCGGTCAGCTAGAACATGTAACCTTTTTCAATACGTACATGTAACATAACTCAGCGAGTACATGTTGAGATAAGTTATGCGTATGCATTTTGATTAGTTATGCATGGGTGAAACAAATCAGGAATCCTCAGGGTGCTCTTTTTATGGGGACCCCAGTACCCCCGTAACATCATGATAGTGGCTCTGAGCGAAGGTACAACAATATGAACAGCTAAATGGCACATCATTGTGTACTGAGTTTTGCTTTTCTAAACCATGATGCATTTCAGATTCAAAGCTTTTATGAAGACTGAATCATTCTTAACCCATCACAACAAGCAATGTGTTTGCTATTTACCATTCTGCTCCTAACACTGCAAAAATAAACTGATAGAAACATCATTTCATTTTATAAAGTATTTGCAGTGGCAGGATGTTGTGAAATTCTGCACCGAGATGATGGAACCATCCAGGTGAAAATACATTTTTTTTTTTACATTGCTTCAGAATTCAACCTATTACATAGATTTTTCCCTCACTTTCAATGTCAAACTTGGCAGGGAAATCAAACATTCATTTTTAAGCTTTTTTTGCATCCATGACCCGCAGAATAAATTTAGCGATGCAGTCAATATATTTAATTTGTTTGTGAGAAATTTCTTATTCATCTGCAAAATATCTTTCGTGTGATGCCAGTAATTTGAGAAGCACTGTTTTCTTTGCTGATATTCCGTGTTTTGGAAGATAATGACAATAAATACGGCTTTCAATTGCTCTGGCTACAGTGCATTTACTTTTATAAACATGTTCAAATCACTTTTATAAGCTCTCCTGACTGCATAAACACATATTCATCATTTCCTTATAAAGGTCTATAATGCACAGTAATAAACAATTTTAAAGTAAGCTGCTTTGTCTTCATCTTGCAATTTTTTTCAAATCTTACAAGACTATTGTGGTTCCATTTTTCTGTGATATTTTCAATAGCTAGATCATTTCCATTATGGGCAAAGGGGTTACACAACAAGAGAACAGATATACAGAGTGTTCAGAGACCTCTTTACCTAATTCACTCATTTGTCATAGGATGGGTTTATAATTTAAAAAGAAAATCATGTCCCCAATGGTCCCCCGTTCTAACCAAGAACTAAATGGAGCGTAAGGGGCCCTAATGCCTTTTATAAATTAATCATTAATCCATTCAATAGTCCTCTTACCATATGTTTATATCCCTTGTGACCTCTTAGATTGTAAACTCTCTGAGACCAGAGTGCTCACTTCCTTTTGTAACAGTGTATGGAAACATGTTCTGTCTTGTTTTATCTACCTTCTATTGTATGTAAATCACATATTATAATTGTCAAATGAAGACCACGTCAGCTGCAATCAGCCGAAGCCTCATTGAAGGCCGCAAATGCAGACTCTACTGTGCCTCAATCTCGATAAAAAACTACTGAGAAAAGTAGGACATAAAAAAAAAAAATTATGTGCCTTGGGACTTAGAAAAAAACAACAACTCGTGATGAGGAAATTGGGACTTTGAAAAAAATACGACCTGCAAAACTTAGAAAAAAAACAAACAAACGAAGTTAACATATGAAGTTAACGGCCGAACCACGTACATCGAAAAACACCAAAACCACAGAAAACAAACAAAAAAAACATTTTAAAAAATCACCCGCAGCACGGGGGGACAGCCAGCACATCTGGGAGGGAGGTTGCACGCGAATTTAAGTTGAATTTAAGCAGTTTTGGCACTTGAAAATCGTCTAAGCGAGAAAATAAATTGCGGACGAAAAGAAAAGAAAACAAGGCTACACGACCCCGAAGCGCCCAAAACACTGCCAGGGGCGTACGACTTTTACCCAGGCACGTACGAGGTACAAAATACACTATTAGGAAGGACAGAAAATACTCGCTAGGCGCGTAAGACATATAATATCACCGCCATTTTACAGCACGGAGGTGGAGGCTCCACGGCGCCTCAATCTTGGTAAAAAAACAACCGAGAAAAGTGGGACTTAGAAAAAAAAATACAAGCAGCAGGACTTAGAAAAAGAAACAAAAACTAAATCTTGCCAATCAGAACATTACGATTCTGAAATGGCACCTTTCCCGCCTAAAACAACTGTTTGGTCTCGCGCACGTAGCCTATATATACACACTACACACTTGCCACATTGCTGACACTTTCTCCTCAGGTGATGACAGTCTGACTTGACATTTTCTGCTGCCAGAAAATCCAAAGAGATTGTTAGCTCTTCAGGATATTGATTGCTATTTATGATAAATGGGTAAAGTATATTAATGTATTAATTATTAATATAAATAAATACAAATGATAAGAAAATAAATGGTTTCACCATTAGCTTATTTTATGATGAAATTAATGCTTTGCTTTTTCAAATACATTGATTCATTGATTAACTAATTATTCATGTATATTAATTTAATAATTATTAATTAATGCACAAAAAAATGTATAGTTTACACTGTATTTATATATATTTAGTATGCTTAGTTATTTCTAATACAATTATTACATAGCTATAAATGTATACTAATAATTAATATTTATCTAATAAAAAAATTATACTGCAGAAAAAAAAAGTATATTTTACACTGCACTTATATATATATATATATATATATATATATATATATATATATATATATATATTTTATGCTTACCTCTTTATCATACATTTATTCATTAATTAATTTATTAACAATGTCAAATTCATTTATTAATTGCTGATTAGAAGAAAAAACATTTTTGACCACTGCACTGTCTTTTACACTGCAGTTATATGTCTGTATTATGCTTAAGTCTTCCTAATACACTTAGGCCCTCATTCAATTGCAATTTGGCCAATTGAATAGGGCCCTAAATAAGCACATAACCTATATTTTTTTTAAAGTTTTTAGTTAGTAAGCATCTATCCAAAAGCAATGTTTTCACTAACTAAAAACTTCTTTAAAAAATATATGCTTTGTGCTTATTTAGGGCCCTATTCAATTGGCCAAATCGCAATTGAATTAGGGCCTTATTCATTAACGTCAATGAATTCATTAAGAATAGCTATATTTTACACTACACTTATGTATCTGTATTATTGCTCATTGCCTGACAGCAATAGGACCCTGAAATATGTTTTATACTGCAGAAACAAAAATGTATATTTTACACTGCAGTTATATATCTGTATTATGATTAGATCTTTATAATACATATAAGCCCTCATTCAATTGCATTTTGGCCAATTGAATAGGGCTCTAAATAAGCACATAGCATATTTTTTTTAAATAAGTTTTTAGTGAGTAAAATCCTTGCTTTTGGATAGATGCCAATGCCAAGAGTAAATATGGTTTTGAAAAGAGATCGCAATACTGATCTAAGACGGTATAATTTACCAACAGTAAATGAGGTTTGGTCTTTAAAAATGAGGATGGTGAACCCCTTTTTCAGCAGGATATTGGAATATATCCATGCAGTGAAAACCAACCTTTTATAAACATCAATATATTAAGTTGTAATTTGGATACAATGACACAGAAACAAAAATTTGGCCAAAATACTTCTGACCGAACAGATTTAGTGGCGAGAGTATTCAAAATAAAACTCAATTCATTAATATATGATATAACTAAAGCAGAGTTATTTGGAAAATGTGTGGCTTTTGTTTATACCATTGAATTTAAAAAAAAGAGCCATGCCACATGCACACATACGTTTTATCCTGCAAGAAAAAGATAAATGAAATACTGCCGAGAGAGTGGATTCAGTAATTACTGCTGAACTGCCACATCCAGAAAAATATACAAAACTTTATGAGATTGTAACACACAGAATGATTCATGGTCCATCAGATATCAATCCAAATTCCCCATGTATGGGAAATAAAAAATGCACAAAAGAATTCCCAAAACAATTTAAACTGCAGACTTATGCAAATTGTGATGGATACCCTTTGTATAAAAGAAGAGAAGGACAAACTGCTATTATTCGTGGCCAGAAGGTCCATAATAGATATGTAGTTCCATATAATCCACATTTGCTGATGAAGTACAACGCAGACATAAATGTGGAAGCTTGCACGTCTATCAAACCCATAAAATATGTGTATAAATATAGATACAAAGGATATGATGCAGCACCTGTTGTTGTGCAAGGTGCACAAAATGAACAAGATAATCCAATTTTACATGACGAACTTTCTAAGGCCCTCATTCAATTGCATTTTGGCCAATTGAATAGGGCTCTAAATAAGCACATACCATATTTTTTTAAAGAAGTTTTTAGTTAGTGAAAACCTTGCTTTTGGATAGATGTTCACTAACTAAAAACGTATTTAAAAAAAATATGCTATGTGCTTATTTAGAGCCCTATTCAATTGGCCAAAATGCAATTGAATGAGGGCCTAAGTATTTAGATGCTCGCTATGTCAGTGCTCCAAAAGCAATTTGGCGTCTTCTCAAATTGGAGATGCATGATCAGTCACATACTGTGTATCAGTTAGCTTTACATTTGTCACAAGGTCAATTTGTTTGCTTTACTGCAGGCAATGAAAGAAATGCTCTAGCACAAAATGAACATAGAGCAACAATACTTACTGCTTGGTTTCAATTCAATTGTGAGGACACTGAGGCCAGACAATTTTTATACATTTTTATAGATTCCATATCACTGTGTATTTGTAAATGGCCAATGGCGACAACGAAAAAAAACATACTCATAAAATTATCCCAGGAATTTATACCGCCAGTCCAAGAGACATTGAACGTTTCAGTTTAAGATTACTTCTTTTACATGTTCCCGGTGCACAAAGTTATGAACATTTACGCACAGTGAATGAAAAAGTTTATGATACTTTCCAATTAGCTGTAAGACATCAAAACTTCATAGCAGATGATACCGAATGGGAGAGGTGTTTAGAAGAAGCAGCACTATGTCAAATGCCAAAGCAAATGAAAGAACAATTTGTATATTTTGCAATGTACCTGATGCATTAACTTTGTGGAAATGGGCTCATGGATTAAATTGTGCAAGTTTTAATTTGCCTGATCCAGGACTTCTAGACACTGAGCTTCAACAAAAAAGAGACACAAGAAAAACTTGCAACTTTTAATACATTACAGTTGCAAGCATTTATCACAAATGCAACAAATGATAATTTCTATCTATATGGCCCTGGTGGATCAGGAAAAATGTATCTGTATAATTGTTTGTTGAGTTACACTCAAGCACAGTGTCAAATAGCAATGCCATCTGCAACAACTGGAATTTACGCACTTTCGTTAGAAGGTGGCAGAACTATGCATAGTGGATTTAAACTGCCGGTTCCCATTTTAGAAACATCAGTGTCGGATATTCGAATGAATTCATTACAAACCCAAAATTGTTTTTGATTATAATACATGAGTCTACAATGATGTCATGTCATGCTCTGCAATGTATTGATTGATTATTAAAAGAAGTTATGGATAATGATTTGCCATTTGGTGGAAAGGTCATGTTGTTAGGAGGAGATTTTAGGCAAACATTACCATTTGTACTACATGGAAATAGGACTGACATCGTTAAAACATGTATAAAGACAAGTAAACTGTGGAAAATATTTACTCACCTAAAATTAGAAAAAAATATGAAATCTAAAGGCCAAAATTAATTCAATAATTGGCTAATTTAAATTGGAGAAGGAAGACATCCACAAATATATAATCTACCTAATGACACCGTAGAAATTCCACCAGAATCACTAATATCGGCAATCTTTCTGAATACAATCAATAACGTTGATTACTCAGACATTGCAAACAAAGTAATAATAACATAAAAAAATATAGATGCCTTGAATATGAATAACAACATTTTAAAATTCATCAATGTACCAACAAAATTCTGCTATAGTGCAGATTCGGTTCTGGCTGTTGACCAAGGCCCTCATTCAATTGTGATTTGGCCAATTGAATAGTGCTCTAAATAAGCACATAACATATTTTTTTTAAATAAGTTTTTAGTTTGTGAAAACCTTGCTTTTGAATAGATGTTTACTAACTAAAAACTTCTTTAAAAAAAGTATGTTATGTGCTTATTTAGACCCCTATTCAATTGGCCAAATTGCAATTGAATGAGGGCCCAAGACAGTAAATCCAACTTTTCTATTGAATTTATCAATTCTTTAACTCCCTCTGAAATGCCACCTCAGGTTTTGCAACTTAAAAAATGGGCAATGGTCATGCTACTGAGAAATATGAATCCCAAAAAAGAACTTTTTAATGGAACCAGATTAATTGTGCAGGATTTTTAAACGTGCAGAAAGTATGACTGGTACCCATAAAGGTGAATTAGTTTTTGTACCACAAATTGATTTGGCTCCAAATGAGAGTGGTTTTCCTTTTGTCCTTCAAAGGAGACCATTTCCATTATCATGGCATTTGCCATGACCATTAATAAATCACAAGGACAAACTTTTAAATATGTGGGTATTTCTTTACAGGAACCTGTATTTGCCCATGGACAACTCTATGTTGCTTTTTCCAGATGCAACAATCCAGAGGAAATTAAAGTTCATGTTGAAGAAAACCAAAGTCAAGGTGATTTATTAGAGGATGGAGGCATTTTTACCAAAACATTGTGTACTATGGGGTTCTGTAAACATAGAGAACAGTGGTTTTATTTTGAGGACGAAAGTTGATGTCACTCGGCTCTATTTAGAGGACCACTATTTCACTAAGAAACTCTATAAAATGTCAAAAAGCAGAAGAGTGGTTTTACTTCCAGGAAGAACTAGAATGTCACTGGGACTCTTTTTAGAGGATCACTATTTCACTTAGGAAACTATCTGCCATTTTCCAAAACTACAAGAAAAACAAAAAAAAGTTTAAAATAAAAAATAAAACAATAATAACAAGTGGTTATATCTTATAGACAAACTACAAGTCTGATGGGCCCATTTCAAGGGAACCACTTAGACATACAAAAAAAGAAACACATTGGAATGTCTTTGAAGAAGTCTTTTCAGCAGCACAAAACAGTTATGTTACTACATGAAGTTACTGTTTGGAATGTTAAAATTGTATTTTAAAAGGTGGAGAAAGTTTTTTCATTTTATATAATTAAGAGTTCATGTTAGTACGATGATGACATCTTTAATTACTTAGATAGTATTGATCCAGGGAGTAATCAGGTCATCAGTTAATGGGGTCAGGAAGGAATTTATTATTTTGACCACTTTGAAACAATTGACCAAGTTTCACTGCTTTTTTGGGGGGGATTCAATATTCAAGATCACTGTATTTTTTGACAATTGTAGATTAAATGTTATTAGATTACTTTAATGATTTCATTGTTAACATTGTATTTTACAAGTTTTGAAAAGTAGTTTTATTGGATCTTATTAGGGTTTATGTCAGTAGCAGCATAATCATGTGTTCAAAATTTAAATGTATAATTAAATAGTGAGGATTGATCCAGGGAGTAATCTGTTTACCAGTTAATGGGGTCAGGAAGGAATTATTTTTTTCCCCCTTTGATATAATTGGCTAATTTTCCATGGAGGTTTTTACTGTTTACCCTCCTGGATTCAATACCTATGTGCTTTACCAGTAGTTCAACTACAAGTTGCATGTTAAGAAGCATTCTGTAATGGTTTAAAATACTCATTTATACAAACTTGACCTATTGTTATGTTACTCATGCATACCTCAGAATTGAAAATGTTAGTATTTTTAAAAATAATTGCTTGACCACTGTTTCAAACATAACTTCCATGTTACAAAGCTTTATGTAATGGTTTAATATACTTATTCAAACAAAATGCATCCATTGTTATATTATTCCTGCATACTTGACAATTAAAAAGGTTAATATTGTTAAAAAATACAAGTTCAATGTTAAAAAAAATAAAACATTTAGTACAATTGTTGTACGTCTTTGTAGATAACAAGAAGGTTATGAGTGTCATAGACTCACATTGTGTGGCAAACAGCATTCCCACAGTTCTATTGCCGTCATTTTTGACGGGCAAGTCGCTAGTATTTATATATTGTTTATTGTACTCCTAGCTGTATGGAATCTGTGTTATTTTAATCCTAGAGCTATGGAACGCTGTAAAATTAGGAAATAATAATTATAGTAATACCTGGTGGGAAAAGATAGGCAACAACCATTCCCAGCTAAACAAACCCCTATGTATGCCTTTTAACCACCACTTGACAGTGGGTTTGAAGGAAAGTACAATAAACCAACCACCAAACTAACCCCCTATTCAGTTTAGACAACTGGAGATGTATGGCTCCCCAGTCCCCATCCCTGATCTCAAGTGGTGAAAGCTAGCAGCCTAAGGGGAGTACCTTTGGATTGGCCCACTCCTGAAGTTTGGGGTAGCAGTCACAGTCCCATAAAAATGTTTGGTTTTGCATATAATACTTAAAGGACCACTGCACAATGAAAACAAATATTGAGTCTAAGAACATAATTAAAAAGGTAAAAGGGCAGTAATCTAATGTGGGGATGCCTCTGTTGGACCCTGGAAGTATCTATAGTCTTTTGTTGTATTTTTTGTTTGAAAAATGTTTCTGCTGCTGGAGAGGAGCTTGCCTGACTGAGGGAATGAGTGTGCTGTCAATTTTGAAGTTCATTCAATTATTTGACAAAGCCTTTTGCTCTCAACTTGACCCCTCCTCCCTTCCCTATCCCATCTACTGATAGATCAATTAGATGTCTTTTACAAGAATCCCTGTACTCCTAAACAGGATCGCCAATATATATTTTTTTTATGTCCATGGTTTATACAGCTGCTATTGTTGTTGGTTTATCACAGGAGTGTAGAAACTGGAGAGGATGGAGGCGGACATATCCCCCTCCCCCAGATTATATGAACAGGGGAAACAAAAAATAGCAAAATTACCATATTTGGCCACTATGTAATAGTATGTCTTTCCTATTAAAACTTTTACCCATAATATATTTATATATATATTTATATATAGTAAATAAATAGTACATTTGGGTTCCCAGAATTCCATACAGTTATTAAACTGCATTCTGGAAACTTGGCAGGGACATGCAAATGTCCCCACAAAGGCTTCGCTCTTGCAATCCATAACCATTTCAAACATGGCTTCTGTCATGCCCAGGGCCTGATTGAACTGTTTTACACTATGGCTTGGACCTGACTGGCAAGAAGTTACCCTGTTTATATTATTATAGTTATGTAATTCTTAGTCCTTATGGTTAAAATATGATTACACTGTTATACTGTATGTATCTTGGTTTATGCTCTAACCTTAGCTAATCTGCAGACTATTGCGTCAGCCCTGACCTAAATAAGAATATGTCCTATAATGTTACAGTATTGTTATCTGGTGATATACTCAGCCCCTACTAAATAAACAAACACAGGGGGTCTTGAGCAGATTAAAAGTCTGAGTGTTTACAGCAAATGGTGAGAGGTAATACAATAAACAGGATTGGATCTGATCTCATCAGAGGTACAGGGTTTTCCAAGTAAGCAAGAGGCTTACTGATTGGCCAGTCTGTGTGACAAACATTCTTATAAAATGTGCCAATTAATAAAGGTATGTCAGTTGTGTCGGAACTTACATAGACATGGTATAAGTGTCATTCTCTGCATTCATCCTAATTCTAAGGGATTATATGGTTTTCCTGATATCCTGAGGCCATCTTCTGTACCAGAAGTAGGAAGAACTACACAGTAGTGATGTCGCGAACATAACATTTTCGGTTCGCGAAACGCAAACGTGAACCGCAGCAAATGTTCGCGAACCGGCGAACCCGGCGAACCGCCATAGACTTCAATGGGCAGGCGGATTTTAAAACCCACAGGGACTCTTTCTGGCCACAATAGTGATGGAAAAGTTGTTTTAAGGGGACTAACACCTGGACTGTGGCATGCTGGAGGGGGATCCATGTGAAAACTTCCACGGAAAATTACATAGTCGATGCAGAGTCTGGTTTTAATCCATAAAGGGCATAAATAACCTAACATCCCCCTCCATCATCATCCTCCCCTGTATCTCTTTACTCCCTCCCTCATCATCCTTCCCTGTGTCTCTTTCCCCCCTTCCTCATCATCCTCCCCTGTGTCTCATCCCCCCTCCCTCATCATCCTCCCACCTCCCTCATCATCCTCCCCTGTATCTCTTTAACCCCTTCCTCATCATCCTCCCCTGTGTCTCTTCCCCCCTCCATCATCATCCTCTCCTGTGTCTCTTTCCCCCCTCACTCATAATCCTCCCCTGTGTCTCTTTTCCCTCTCCCTCATCATCTTCCCCTGTGTTTCTTCCCCCCCTCCCTCAACATCCTCCCCTGTGTCTCTTTCCCCCCTCCCTCATTATCCTCCCCCCTCTCTTGATGATTAGGGGGGGAAGAGACACAGAGATAAGTGTGAGGGGTGTTAGGGTAAGGAGTGTTAGGGATAAGGTGAGGGGGTTAGGTGTTAGGGTGAGGGGTGTTAGGGCTAAGTGTGAGGGGTGTTAGGGTGAGGGTGTGTTAGGGATAAGTGTAAGGGGTGTTAGGTCTTAAGAATAAGTGTGAGAATGTTAGGGTTAGGTGTTAGGTTGATGGGTGTTATGGATAAGTGTGAGGGGTGTTAGGGTTAGGGTAAGGGGTGTTGGGGATAAGTGTGAGGGGTGTTAGGGTTAGGGTGAGGGGTGTTAGGGATAAGTGTGAGGGGTGTTAGGGATAAGTGTGAGGGGTGTTAGGGTTAGGTGTTAGGGTGAGGGGTGTTAGGGATAAGTGTGAGGGGTGTTACGGTTAGGTGTTAGGGTGAGGGGTGTTAGGGATAAGTATAAGGGGTGTTAGGGTTAGGTGTTAAGTGTGAGGGGTGTTAGGGTTAGGGTTAGGGGTGTTAGGGATACATGTGAGGGGTGTTAGGGTTAGGGTGAGGGGTGTTAGGGATAAGTGTGAGGGGTGTTAGAGATAAGTGTGAGGGGTGTTAGGGTTAGGTGTTAGGGTGAGGGGTGTTAGGGATAAGTGTGAGGGGTGTTTGGGTTAGGGTGAGCAGTGTTAGGGATAAGTGTGAGGGGTGTTAGGGTTAGGGTGACGGGTGTTAGGGATAAGTGTGAGGGGTGTTAGGGTTAGGGTGAGGGGTATTAGGAATAAGTGTGAGGGGTGTTAGGGATAAGTGTGAGGGGTGTTAGGGTTAGGGTGAGGGGTGTTAGGGATAAGTGTAAGGGGTGTTAGGGTTAGGTGTTAAGTGTGAGGGGTGTTAGGGTTAGGGTGAGGGGTGTTAGGGATAAGTGTGAGGGTTGTTAGAGTTAGGGTGAGGGGTGTTAGGGATAAGTGTGAGGGGTGTTAGGGTTAGGTGTTAGGGTGAGGGGTGTTAAGGATAAGTGTAAGGGGTGTTAGGGTGAGGCATGTTAGGAATAAGTGTGAGGGGTGTTAGGTCTTAGGGATAAGTGTGAGGGGTGTTAGGGTTAAGTGTTAGGTTGATGGGTGTTATGGTTGGGTGCTAAGGTGAGGGGAGGATGATGATAAGGGGGGGAAGAGACACAGGGGTGTCCTTGCAGCAGAGATCAAAAGAGTCCTTCAGGACTGTATTGCACACTGTGTACAGTAGCCTAGCTATGGTTTTCCCTATTGATGCAGTATCACCTACACTCAGCCTCCTCTCAGTAAGACTGCAAGTTAGTTATGATTCCAAAATGGCTGCTGTCCATGAGGTAGAAGGCTCTGGAAGGGAGTGTATGCTGCTGATTGGCTGGAATGTGTCTGCTGACTGTGACATGCAGGGTCAAAGTTTGCTCAATGATAAAGTATAGGGGGCGGATCAAATATCGCATATGTTCGCAGTTCGCCGCGAACGCTAACATGCTATGTACACCGGGAACAGTCCGCCGGCGAACTATTCGCAACATCTCTACTACACAGTCCTGCTGGGGTAGGCTTGGACTAGGTTCTTGTCAAGACCCATTGAAGAAGCAGGTTGTGACAGCTTCCCTTAAGCATATGATTGCTGTATCAAACCGCTTTGAGCAAAACTAAGGTTGAATTATACACAAGCTAGGAATCTTACCCACGTACAGCTGCTTCAAGGTTACTGCCTCATTAGCTTGTATAGTGGATATTTTGAAGATGTAATTCACCACAACAATCATTTAATATATGGTGGTCAAAAGAGAGATAGAAGCGCTCCACCGTATAGTAGTACATTAAATAAATAGTACATTTGACTGTCTAAAACAAGTTAAAAAAACTTGTTTCATGCCCAGAAACACACGTTTTACACTGCATTCTGGGAACCTTTGCCCACAAAGGCTTCGCTCTTGCAAGCCATACCCATTTAAAACCCACGCAATCTATATCTATCTCTATATATATATATATATATATATATATATATTTAGATATTTATATATACACATATAGAAATATACATACACAAATAATACATTGCCACAGTTTTTTTTTTTGTTTCTTTAAACTTTATCTCCTCCTATGGTTTCTTACATACTTCTCAAACAAGTGTCTTCTTTCTTGAAACATAGTGGTCCTTTAACATATCAACCAACAACTCCGTTCACATAACCATTACTCTGTTTTAGTTGAGCTCACAGGGTAAAATAGGAAGCGACCTTTGCATTAGAGAAAAAAGACTAGACTACCTCATCATTGAAATTAGTCAACAGTCATGCTACGTCCAAGTATACAAACTGTGTGTCATTCCTATTCTACTACGTGTTGCATGCTACATTTCAGAAGATTCGATAGCCTTGGTGTAACATTTTTCAGTTTTTAAGTTTCTTAAAAATATTTTTGCCCAAACTTTGGGAAACAGGAAAAAAAATGCTAGCAAAAAATGTAAAATATATATTTTTGCTATTTTCTGTTTACAATATTTGAAGACTTTCCAATCCCCCAAGAAATAAAGTTGGAGTCATTTTTTATACTTTTTCTGAGAAAAAAATGGATGTCAATTCCATGACTAAAAGTGTCATAACTTTTTGGCAGAGAAATTTTAGAAAAAAGTGGATAGTACAGTTATTTTTTAAATTAGTGAATTTGATCCTCTCCATACCATGGTTTACTTTGGTCGCCAGTGTGTCACCTTTTAGTAGATTTGGCTCAGTATGTCATAATACAAAACAATTCAGCCAAATTCAAGCAGGATGGATCCCTTTTTTTTTTTTATAGAGTCTGTTTTCAGTGGTAAGATGGATGGGGGAGAAGAGAACAGGGATAGATCAGAAGCCATTATTAGATAACTGGATCTGACTGAAATTGATAATACCCCCATCCCCATCACAGGGTCAGGAGCAGGCTGCCTGCTTTAGGAAATGCAAGCATTCTCTCCAGAAATCTAAAAATCCATCTAACACACAACTTCTACCAATATAATGTGGATGCCTCCAGGGTCCAGTAGAGGTATTTTTTTTTCTTATGAAAAACTAGCTTAATAGCATTTTACTTCTGCTCTTAGTCAGGATCAAACATATTTGTTTTCATTACACGGTGATTCTTTAAGCAGCAGGTACAATAACAACCCGGCTTCATCAAACAAAAGGATAAACATAATGGGTGCCAAAGACAGTTTGTAAGTAAAAACTACTATTAGTGAGATAAAAGAAGTCTTCATTATATTTAGCTGTTTCTTCTACGACTTTCCCCCCAATGAGTTCAGGTAAAGGGATTTTTTTTAAAGACAGATTTTATGTCTTCAGGCACAGCGTATTTTATCTGGCTACCTTTCTCATTAGTGAGCTTTGTGGGTAGCAGCAGTGTCAGTAACCTTGGACAGCCAATCTACATGATAAGTTCTTACCGTATAACTCTGGGTTGGAAAGGCCAGCATGCAACATTTCTCCCGAGCTGATACAAATGGAACTCTACACATACAGGTTAGTTAAAGTACCACTGCAGTTCAAGAAAAAATATACTTGTTTGTCATGTACTGTATGTACTAAACTACCAATGTCTTTTATGCTAGTTCTGAAATATTGACCAATACAGATTCCCAGTGTTATTGGTACTGGGGCTCTCACAGTTGGGGACTTTTTGACAAGAATAAAGGAATATCTAAGTTTCCCTGTTCTTACCTTTTTTCTAATCTAACACACACTTATACCAGATATCCACATTGCATTATTCATTCTATATAAATACAGACTTAGGCCACCATTCAATTGCAAGCCCGCAACTCCATCGTTGTAGGCCGTATGTCTGCGGGTGCGTTTCGGGCTCTCCGATTGCGATGCTAATCAATTGAGCAATGTTGCGCGTTACGGGCCAAAGCCTCAAGCACGTAAAGCCTGTTTTCACCTGTAAAGCTTCAGGGTATCCGATCCGATGAAGCGCATCAAAATCAGTCAAGGCTGAAAGTTGCGATCCCAGCACAGGTCAATTAACAAATAGGAAGCAGAGGACTCCAATCAGCTCTGAGGGAATCAGCCTTCAGTTCCACAGGCTCCACCACCACCACAGTCAGAGCCTACAGCCTTCTCATCTCACCTCTTACCGCCAATGACAGCTGTTACACAGCCACCCTAGATGGATGCACCCCTTAATCCAACACCTCATGGCCATGGTAGTGCGTGGTCACAGAAGGTGTGGGCCCAGTGCTCAGAAACAGGAAGTAGGTGAGAACGTCCCCCAGGTCAATGGTTGTCAAATCTCTCCCCAGGACCCACCACACAGACCATGATTTGGGTGAAACACTGAGTGAATACACATGTGAAGCAATTTGAGGCTCCACTACCTGTTGAATACTATTTGCCTCATTTATTGTTTCCCATAAATCATTGCCTGTCAGATGGCTCCTGAGGTGAGGATTGAGAACCCCTGCTGTAAGTCCTCCTCATCCAAACTCCACAATGAATATAATTTTGTATTAATGTTAACATACTAATGACTGGCTATAGAGTGTGTACACGTATGGTTATGTTGAATATTTCTGCTATTGATGTTCAGAGTGGATTGCGGTTGAGATGACATGTTAAAGTAAATCCAAATAGCGTTCTGATTGATATCTTGTTCTT
This sequence comes from Discoglossus pictus, assembly GCA_027410445.1. Lineage (NCBI taxonomy): Eukaryota > Metazoa > Chordata > Amphibia > Anura > Alytidae > Discoglossus > Discoglossus pictus. The sequence continues at coordinate 373,984,231 of CM050163.1, forward strand.
GTCTCTGTAGGTCTTAATAGCCCAATCTCACGACCATGAAGGCATGTTCCTCAACCTCCTCTTTCTGTGTCAAATATTCTGCTAAACAATTTCTGATTATCACATATAATAGTTGTTAGACTACGAAACGTTGTCACGCTTTGCGAGCTCGCCAAGCGAGGGATGCCGTTTGGGCCGCAAATGCGGACCCTCGCTTGCGGAAGGTGGAGGCTCCAGCGTCGGCTGCAATGAGCCAAAGGCTCATTGCAGGCCGCAAATGCGGATCCACGCAAAGTGAGGGTCCGCATTTGCGGAGGTGGAGGCTCCCACATCGGCTGCAATGAGCCGAAGGCTCATTGCAGGCCGCAAATGTGGACCCTCGCAAAACGAGGGGCCGCATTTGCGGAGGTGGAAGCTCTACGGCGCCTCCCAAGCGGTTACAAACACCCACAGAAGCGGGACTTTGAAAAAATATATCTAACACACAATTACTAAATGCAGACTTAGAAAAAAATACGAGCTGCAGGACTTAACGGCCGAACCGCGCTAACCTCTGTTAGTGAAGTTACATCTCAATTTACCAAGTTTAGACACACGAAAATCCCCTAAGCGACAGAAAAAAAGGCAGCCGAAAACAACGAAAAGGAGGATACACAACCCTAAGGCCGCAAAACAAGAACAAGCACATGCAGCTTTTCCAAAAAGCCATACGAGGTACAAGATACACCCGCGTACCACAACACATTCGCCGCCATTTTACAAAACTAACTTTCAGAATGCAGAATTACACAGCTACACTAACAGCTTCCCCTCGAGTACGCAGCCTATTTACACTACACACTGCACACATTGCTGACACTTACACCTAAGCTCCACAACACTGCAAACCTACATTGTATGCTGTAGGAGCATCAAAACAGACTGTCAGCTCTTCAGCACATTGCTTCCTGCATATATTACTTACAAATAGGTCAAGTATATTAATTTAATAATTACTTATTTAATTAGCATACAAAAATACATATACACAAAAAAAAAAACACTATCGCAATAAACGCAAAAGCCATTCACCGTGCGCCTCACAACGATCACCAACGCTGATTAGATCGGTATGACATTATCCATGATTATGTTAATCTGTTTAATTGAGGGAACTTGGATATGCCTTTAAAAAGAGTTGTTGTGCTAGCTCTCCCTATTTATGTTGGAATCTCCAATTCAGTAAAATATGCTATTACTGATCTCGTTTAGCTGTTTGTTCCAAATGATTTAACTATAGAGGAACAGCTATCTTTAGACACATTAGTGCAATACAAGAATAGATTGATTGCTTACAGTTTATGATTTCCTTGGCAATAATTAACCTGTGTGGTTTCCTTTTAATTTATACAATTTAAGCTTGAGTGGTTATGGAGTTACCTGTATGGTGAGTATACCTGTGTGCTTGGGGAATATACCTCAGCATATGTTTGCTTCTCATTTCTATACATCGCAGGCCTGTGTGGTTACAAAGTTACTTGAGTGGTGACTTATCAGACCTGTGTGATTTCTTATTAATCCTTTTCCATTAACAGGAGAATATATTTATTTGTATATCATTTTTATATAACTGATGATTTAATATAAAAAGAGATCATATAATTGTTGTGTTATCTTTATAAAGACAATTTTGGCATTTCATCCTGTATCTATAACCTATATGATATCTCATGAACCTGTATGGTACTATACTGAAATCATAATTAAAAATCCATGTGATCATTTATATATTTCATTAATTAATCTGTGGGGTGAATTTAATAACCAAAGGGAAAATTCAACTCTACAGTGGGGGGGAAAAGTATTTCATCCCCTGCTGATTTTGAATGTTTGTCCACTGACAAAGAAATGCTCAGTCTATAGTCTAGTGTATTTTAACAGTGAGAGACAGAATAACAAAAAACAAACAAGAATAACGCATGTCAAAAAAGTCAGGAGGGATTTTGTCCCTGCTCCTCTTTGTAGATCCTCTCCAAGTCATTAAGGTTTCGAGGCTGATGTTTGGCAACTGGAACCTTCAGCTCCCTCCACAGATTTTATATGTGATTAAGGTCTGGGGACTGGCTAGGCCTTGCAGGACCTTAATGTGCTTATTCTTGAGCCACTCCTTTGTTGCCTTGGCTGTGTGTTTTGGGTCATTGTCATGCTTGAATACCCATCCACAACCCATTTTCAATGCCCTGGCTGAGGGAAGGAAGTTCTCAAGCAAGATTTGACCGTACATGGCCCCGTCCATCGTCCCTTTGATACGGTGCAATTGTCCTGTCCCCTTAGCAGAAAAACACTGCCAAAGCATAATAATTCCACCTCCATGTTTGACGGTGGGGATGATGTTCTTGGGGTTATAGGCAGCATTCCTCCTCCTCCAAACACGGCAAGTTGAGTTGATGCCAAAGAGCTCGATTTTGGCCTCATCTCACCACAACACTTTCACCCAGTTCTCCTCTGAATCATTCAGATGTTCATTGGCAAACTTCAGACGGTCCTGTACATGTGCATTTATGAGCGGGCGCTGCATGATTTCAGTCCTTCACGGCGTAGTGTGTTACCATTAAAATTATAGACTAATAATTTCTTTGTCAGTGGACAAACATTCAAAATCAGCAGGGGATCAAATACTTTCCCCCCTCACTGTATATTCAGTCTCAATATCTTATTTAACCAATTCATATGGTTCGTAAGAATTAGAACATTTATTTATGAAATACATATATTAAGACTAAGGATGTGTTATCTGTTGTTTTGTTGTACATACTATTGAATGTTGCATAAACAGAAGGCGTGTCTATAAAGTTACCTATGAAAAAAAATTATTAGACTTATCATATCATACATTTATATTTAATACAACTTATATGAGGAGGGCCTGAGTCAAGGAAACCCAGAGCAGAGCCCATCCCAGACCTCCGCAGCACAACTGCCTAAAGTGCCAACGCTGAGACCGGAGCTCCCTGCGGCCTGCCTTAGGTCTTCAAAGTGGAAACGAATCCTCCAGCTAGGCCCCAGCCAACTTCCTATAATTGCAAATCTTCAGGTTTAAGCCTCCATTGCAGCAAAACACTAATTAGCAGAGGCTTCACAAGACTGATCTTGTGTGTTACCTAGCTTCCACAAGTGGATCCACCACTCCTCTTTTTTTCTACATGCTTGACTTCAGCTTAACTATCCAAGCCTGAAAACAACTTACAAAGAGAGCGATATCTACGACTCACACCACCTGCTTCCCTGGGGTCTATTGCTAAGCGCTGTACACTTGTCTTCAACGTGCTTAAATCAGCAACAAGTTCTACAGATTGACGCTGATCAAGGCCTGTTTAAAACTTCTCAACATGGGCAAACCAAAGAAAAACCGACAATCTAAAATTAGCAACAACCATTTCAATAGACCACCCCCCAGAAACAAACCCCCGCCTTCGGATACTACTGCAATCTGGTGGATGGCTCTGACTCAGAGGGACCACAGGGCACTTCTAAATCAAGCCATGGACTTGACAGACCTGACCTTGTCTCAATTTGAAGACCTTCTCCAACTTCACAGGACAAAGGTGGTTAAGGAGTTCCGTCAAGACCTGTTGGAACTACATCAGCGCACGCAAGCCTTGAATACCATTATGGAGTAGCTGGTGGAATCTCAAGCCAATGACAGAAGCAATATTGTACATAATACCACACTAATCTCATTTAGAAAACAGATCGAGACACCATTATATATATCTGCGTGGCATGCCAAGGTCAGTCACAGACCTAATGACAAATCTACACTCCACACTTGCTACTATTCTTCTGACCCACCCCAAAAATAGATGGGAGATGGAACGGGCTCACAGAGCCTTAGCGTAGGCAACCAATACCAGCCAAAAGATGTTATTGTCAGATTCCTGCACCAGAAAGCCAGAGATGATGTTCTGGCAGCCACAAGGAAAATGCCCTCAATCTCAGGACCAGGCGCACTCCATCAGATCTATGCAGACTTAACACCGTCAACTCTGCTAAAAAGCAAACTGCTCAAACCAGCCCTGCTCATCTTAACGAAGAACAACATAAAATACAGATGGGGCTTCCCCTTTAGCCTCCACTTCCAGATGGGCTCCAATTAATTTGTTGCACATACCCTGGAAGAATGCCGCTCCCACCTTCTTCATCTCAACTTTATCTCAAACGCTCATCTTCTAGACACTACGGAATCTCATCTGCCTTCAAGACAGCCCAAGCATTGGACCAAGGTTCAAGGTCATTCAAAAAAAACTAAGCCTCAACCTATCTCTTCGAGTCCTCTGCAGTCCCCCTCCTAATTCTCCCCTACTGGACTGTTGGTGGCTCACTATCTGGTTAGACAGAACATTTGTGGATCTCCAGAGGGACAAGAGAGCCCTAGGACGATTATGTTCTTCTACAATGGAGATGTTCAGATGCTTTAAAGATATGTTCTGGTTAATATATGCAGAAGCATAACATGTTAATCTGTTAACATATATCACGTTATTGGTTCTTTACTATGCCTTTCTTGTTATATTGTCTTAAAATGTTGATGCCCAACTTTTCTAACCCTAGCTCTGGGTGACACTAGGCTGGCCTGACTTTCCTCATCTGTTGTTGTGATGTTTCCACCAAGCTACACAGACAACAGCCGGTTTTATTATGCTAAATATCTTAAATGGGCGATTTTGGTGTCTGAAAAATTATTCTTTACATTTTGACTACTTTCGACTTCTTCCTCATATCAGAGGTATTTTTAGGGACTGGATACTTCCCTCCCTTTCCTCTGGCACATGTGTGCCTTTAGTTCAGTTATGAGGACTACTATGTGCCTTAATCTACAATTGCTGTGTTTTTTACAATGTTTGTTTTGTAATTTACCTTATTTTTTCTAGCTTTTTGTAGTATCTTAAACTACCTCTGAAGTTCAGGATCTTCTACTCTCCCTCCGTTCTCTGGGACCTCAGCCAGGCGAGATTATGACCTCAATCTCCCAATCTGCCAGAGTTACCTTGCCAACATTATATTTAGCAACACACTCTTTTAAGGTAAAATGACAGATATGCCCTACACAATTATCTCTCACAATGTCAAAGGATTTAATTCCCAATTCAAAAAAAGAAAGGCTTTCCTTTCGTACAAACACCTCGGCTCCTCAGCACTGTTCCTACAGGAGACCCATTTTGCCCAAAACAAGATACCCAAATACTTTTATAAGCACTATCCAACATACTTTGCCACCTATCAAGCGTCTAAGAAAGCTGGTGAAGCCATCCTAATGCACAGGACTTCCCTTTTGTAATGAAACATAAATAATTAGATAAAGATAGTGACTTTATTATTTTAATGGTAACATGCTGGACGTTAATCTCTCTCTAATAGTTTCTATGCATCCACCACCAAACCACACTCCTCCTTTATTTGGCTCTTACAACACTTTAAGTCTTATGACGAAATATTATTCGGGGGGGGGGACCTAAATTTAACTTTAAATTCACAACTTGATAGATCAGCTCAGAACTGGAGTTACAGGTTCTCTGCCAAAATATCCCAGATAGACTCACTATTGCAGGAATTACACATGGTAGATGCCTGGAGGCTGCTCCACCCAGCAGGTTGGGATTACACTTTCCATTCTCCCGTCCATAATTTGTACGCGAGAATAGATGCAGTGTTTATTGCTTCATCCCTCTCAGACCATTAAACTAAATCTGAGATTCATCCATGCACTTGGTCTGATCATTCTTTGGTGAGTGTCACTATTTCTTTTGGCGCAAATACGCACCTTCCCTGCTCATGGAGGCTGAAAGAAATGCTCTTGACCAGCCCGATATTCATAGACCATGTAGCAAAGGATATCAAGATTTTTTTCTCTACAAATCTAAATATGGACTCAGATATTGGGTGGGTCTGGGTGACCCATAAGGCCTTCATAAGGGGAACCTGCATCAAATATTCATCCATGAATAAGAAACAAATGCCAATTAAAGAGACAACCCGGGAAAGGGAGCTATTAGCCCTGGGAAACTGTAATCAACAAAATCCATCTCTTAGACTTCGCCAAGCCATTGATAAACTGAGGTCAGAACTTTATTTAGTCCTCTCTCATCATACGGAGAAGGCTACGAGATGGACGCAGCACAAATTTTTTACCCAGGCCAATAAACCTCCCTTCTAGCTAGAAAATGCAAAGGGAAACTAGGTCAATCAAACATCTTCCGTATTAAATCCTCATCCCCTGGCCCGATGTATTTTCCAATTTCTATTATAAAAAAATTGCTGATTTACTAACTGCTTAGCTTACATCCTATTTAACTGGAAGGATTCCCAATGCCCCCCGTACTCAAATCAGGCCGATTTTGTATTTTTTCTCAAGGAAGGCAGGGACCCAATAGAAGTTAAGAATTACAGGCCCATTTCCCTTCTAAATGGGGATAATAAAATCTTAGCTAAACTCATGTCTAATATAATTAATCATTTCCTTCCCAGACTAATACACAAGGACCAAGTATTGGACGAGTCCTTCACTCAATCCACTGGGCTTAGCAAACTCAGACCCCTGCATGCCTACTAGCGTTAGATATTGAAAAGGCGTTTGACTCATTAGAATGGCCCTATCTAGAAAAAGCTCTCATCAAATATGGCTTCTTCGGTCCCTTTATGAACCTTCTTAAGACCTACTGCCGTAATCCCAGGGCATCACTTAAAATGCCAGGAAATTCAGCAACGTTTATTGACATCCAAAGGGCACTAGACACGGATGTCCTCTTTTGTCCCCTGCTGTTTCCTTTTGCTATAGAACCTCTTGCCCAGACAATTAGATCAAACCCTGCAGTCCATGTTATTGTAGTAGGACATCATCATCTTAAGTGTTTTCTATTCTCGGATGATCTTTTATGCACTTTATCCCAACCTGTCACCTCGGTTCCAACCCTTATGCAGATGATTGGATAATTTTGGAAAGATTTCAGGTTTAAATGTAAATTTAGAAAAATCAGAAGCTTTGAACTTGTCTCTCCCCCTTGAAGCACTACAGTTTCTGCATCTAAACTATCAGTTCCAATGGACCTCCTCCCACATCAAATACAGTACTTGGGTATCAATCTAACTCGCCAAATAAATAACCTACACAAAGCTAACTATACGCAATTTTACTCTGCAATGGGACAGACTTATTTAACCTGGTCTAAAAGTAATATATCTTGGCTTGGGCGCACAAACGCGGTCAAAATTAACAACTTACCCAGACTTTTATACTTATTCCCACCCTGCCCATAGCAATCAATGATTCTGAACTAGTAAGATTTTAACGTCTAAAATTCAATTTTATCTGGAGCAACAAATCTCACCGTATTTCGAAAAGCACCATGTTCAGACACAAAGCAAAGGGAGGGCTGTCATGTTCCAATTTTAAGCTATATTTTAAAGCAGCACAAATCCCCTTCACACCTCAGGCTCACTCCATTCTAAACCAGCCTCTATGGGTCTTTATTGAAAACTTTCACATGCACCCATATGAAGCTGTCACTCACAATTTGGCAATGGGCCAGACAAACCTGGAGTTTCACTCCTAAATTATCTTCACTCGTCCCATAAATCCCCATCGGCAGCCTACAATCCGGATTCCTCCCCCCTCTTTTAACTTAAAACATTGGGCCTTCTTTGGGCGGGTTCGTGTCCCCAAGACAATCAAATTCTCACATATGACCAACTAAATGCTCTCTACCAAATCCCACCCCGCAGGCACTTTACATATCGTAGCTTTCAACACTTCATTCATACTCAGGAACACATACATGGCACTCCAACGCCATCAGGACTAGTGAAATATGTCCCCTCTTATGAAAGGGGTTATTAACCTTATATAGGACTCAATTATTATTAACTTAAATCAATCTAAACGTAATTATATTCGTAAATGGGAGAGTGATCTAAACCGTTCCCTGACTCAACACATCTGGGAGTCCTCATGTTTAAATTTAACTCATGGAAACTTCGATCAAACGTCTCCACATGACGTATTATACCCCAGACAAACTCTATAGTTGGAAGTTAGCCCTAACCCTGATTATTTTAGAGAATGTGGGAGAGTAGGCTCCTTTTTCCACACCTGGTGGAATTACCCCCGAGTTACATTATTTTGGCATGAAGTATTTTCGCTTGTTCAACAAATCATCCCATCTGCTGTGGTTAGTCTCCTGGGCCTACATATCCCTTCATTATCCCTTCATCAAAACAAATTGATGCAATTCATAATGTTGGCCACCAAAAGTCACATAGCACTCCAATGGAAATCTTCATCTCTTCAGTTGCGATTGGTTATCTCTAAATTAAATTACCTTTTAATTAATGACCGATTCTACCACATCCTAGAAGACTCTTTACCCCATTTTTTAAATATCTGGAACCTGAGGTTGGCTTCCCCACCCTAGCATTCCTATCCACAAATAATGGCAACAACTTTCAAACTGGAACCCGACTTGGCTGCCTGAGGATTCCCGGGAAGATACAGTGGGAGGCAGGCCTTGAGCTCTTTGGTAATTTATAGCTGAGATACACTTTTAATTTAATAAAGTTAATTTTCCCCCTCCTTTCCCCTTTTTTTTCTTTTATTGTCTTGTTTTTTGTAATTTTTATGTTCACAATTCCTTTGTTATGTTATTATCTTGTACTTTATATTCTGAAAAATAATGTTTTACTAACAGTCCTATTAAATTCCCTCAACGTTGAAAACCGTAGCCTGTAACTTAGGCCGTAAAGAAACCTGCTAACGACTTGCTGGGTAAGGGCGAGAAAAGGCTACGGGACGTGGGAATTTGAACTGCGAGCCCGCAAATCCTTTGATCTGTCAAGCCCATAACTGTTACATTCCAATCACGCTATTAAATTGCAATTAATTTACTGCCGTTCAAGCCTTTAACCCGCAAATGAAGCCAAAAAGCCAACGGGTCCTAGAGAGGACCTGCTAGTGGGTTAAAGTCCTATCAGTACCACTGTAAATGAAAATATACACACTACTGTACTCTTAGGTAAAGGGAAAGCAATGTTAGGTATTAAAATAGATAGCACAACATTCTCAAGCTCGCAAATCTGCTAAATAAAATACTTTATTTTCAGTTTAATTTTCGTGTTATATCGATCCCTGCAATCAATGTGTTAATACATATAATGGAACTAGGTGACGTAATGATGACCATCTCTGTTGCCATTGGCTCCATCTAAACCCGTAACTACGGGTTTGACTAATTGATCATCCAACGTGCAACAAATGGTTTACGGGTTTGATTCTCAAACCTGTAACTCGCGGCATGGTCTAATTTAATAGCTCTGTAACGCAGCCGAAATTCAAGCCAGCAGCCTTTGAGGGCTTGCCGATGCTGCCATGGGCTTCAGATTTAATAGGGCGATTAGTGCTATTTATCCAGTAGAACTTGTACGTCTAGACAGTGTTACCTTTGTTAAATACGTTTTACGAATATATGCAAGACTCCCAGGTAGCCCAATCGTTTTTTCTGAATGATTTAGGTTACTTTTTTTTTTAGCTAACTTCCAGTATTTTGTTGTATCTTGACATCTTTGCTAATTAATTATAATTAACTAGCGACTTGCCCGTCAAAAATGACGGCAATAAAAACTGAAGCCTGGCAATGCTGTTTGCCACACAATGTAAGCCTCTCCCCCTCTACTTTACTGGCCTTGTGATGAGCGCCTTTGGCGCTCATCACAGGCCTTGCAATGAGCCCCTTTGGAGCTCATTGCGAGTCTCTCCCTCTGTCTACTTCCTCCCTCGTGTCTTATTTCCCCCCTCCTCTCCCTCCCTTGTGTCTCCTTCCACCTCGTCTACCTCCTTTGTATCTCCTGCCCCCCTGTGTTTTTACCTCCCTCTCCCTCCCGTGTCTCTAAACCCCTCCCCTGTGTCTCTTTCCCCCGGCTCCCTCCCATGCATCTCTTCCCCCCCCTGTGTCTCCCCCAACCCTCCCCTGTGTCTGTTCCCCCCTGGCCTGTGTCTCTTTCCCCCTCCCCCTGTGTCTGTTCCGGCCTTCCTCGTGTCTCCATTTCCCTCCCTTGTGTATCTTCCCCCCTGCACTCTCTCCCCTGTGTCTCTTCCCCCTCCTCTCACTCCCCTGTGTCTCTTCCCCCTCCTCTTTCTGTGCCTCTTCCTCCCTGTCTCTTCCCCCTCACCCTCTGTGTCTCTCCCCACTCTGTGTCTTTCACCCTCTCCCTCTGTGCCTCTTCCCCCGCCTCTCTCTGTGTGTCTCGCCACTGTGTCTCTTCACCCCTTCCTCTGTTCCCCCCCTCTGTGCCTCTTTCCCCCTCTCTCTGTACCTCTTCCCCCCTTTCCCTCTGTGTCTCTTCCTCCCTTACCCTCTGTATCTCTCCCCCCTGTGTCTCTTCCCCCCTCTCCCTCTGTGCCTCTTCCCCCCTCTCCCTCTGTGCCTGTTCCCCCCTGGCCTGTGTCTCTTTCCCCCTACCCCCTGTGTCTGTGTAGCGGAACCCATCACTGTTTTAAACTGTGTTATGATTATTATGGTTAAAATATGATCCTACTATATGTATGTTGGTTGATGTTCTACAGAATATATTGGCTCAGAATTTTAGCCAGACTTTTGCAGACCTAGCCTAATAGATAATCCTGTTACAGAGATTCAAGAGATAAGAAAGTTGTAAAGGATCCTTGCATTTTCCAAAGTGTTTTCATTCTCTGATAAGAACAAAGAAGAATGATCTAATTAATGTCTGATTGTATCCAAGTTGGCAGGGAGGTGTGACTCACCTATTGTCCTATATGTGTATTGTATGGGGGATATGTGCAATGTCTGTGTGTTATGTGTAAAAACATACTTTTACTAACTTTTGAACCCCTGGTCTGATTCATGCCATTTTTGTATATGTTGTTCCCCTGGGTGAGAGATATTGAATGGTGCGGGACTTAAAGGTGTACCCCCTGTATTTGGGGTACATCCAGAATGTGGTTAAAATTGTGTCTGTTTTAATTGTGTTACCTGTTATCTGAGGGGAGGAGACGTGGGGGTTGAACCATGTATATAATTGGCTGTTGTGATAATTATGTGGGTGTAGCCCTTCAGAGGGCACCATTGCATAAAAGGAGATTCCCTGTCATTAAAAGTTAGTTCCTCTGGACCCTTCAAAACGTAGCCTCGTCTCGTTATTTGAGGGGATCGCTATCATACTGGGGATTGCTATGCTTCTGCATACTCCCTTGAGCTGTAACTACTGAACGCTTGTTCCTGATGTACTATCCTTGGAGTCTGTGGTGGTTTTGGTGTCCGGTGCGGTGCTTGTAGGCCTCGACGCAAGCTAGGACGCATCCATCAACGGAGGTACCCGGTCGGGGTGCCAGTAGATCCGTTACAGTCTGTTCCCCTCTTCCCCCCCCATGTGTATCTTCCCCCTGTTCTCCCTCCCGTGTGTCTTTTCCCCCTCCTCTACCTCCCCTGTGTCTCCTTCCCACCTATCCCTCTGTGTCTCTCCCCCCTCCCTCTGTGTCTCTTCCCCACTCTCCCTCTGTGCCTCTTCCCCACTCTCCCTCTGTGCCGTGCCTCTCCCCCCCCTTTTCCCCACTCTCCCTCTTCCCCACTCTCCCTCTCCCCCCCTCTTCCCCACTCTCCCTCCCCTCTTCCCCACTCTCCCTCTGTGCCTCTACCCCCCCTCTTCCCCACTTCCCCACTCTTTCATCTGCTCTCGGGCCACGCTGCGCGCAAGCGCGGCTTGCGCCGCGCTCTGCGCAATGCGCGGCAGTTTATCATTGTCAAACTGCGATTCGTCTGAAGCGTGACGACGAATCGCAGTTAGACAATTATAATATGTGATTATAATAAAAAAATTGATTGTTAAAATGAAAAAAAGAAATATCACAACTGAATGTGTTGGATAGGATTTAACATAGTAATCACACTACCCTGCAGTCAATTTCATCAGACTGTTTTTTTTTCTGCTTAAACATTAACTTAAAAATTAACAGCTAGGATACAAATTATACGACTCCTAGTTTCCACATTTCTCTCACTGGCTGGTTTACCTATGGTAAAACTGATGAACAGCCTGGGAGATTCGAGTGAACCAATAGGGTGAATGCCTATGTGTTATATGAAATAACATAGGGAAAGTCTAGCATCAGGTAAACTGTACTGGGATGGCCAGGAACCTCTGCTGTAGGCTAGAAGTCATGTGGGTTGATTCTATTAATGGAAATGACACCAGAGTATTTGGGGAGAGAATGAGGACAACAACCTTACACATGGACAATTTAACTGGGTAAATGCATCAGAATTCTTGTTAGGACCAGGATGCCACTTGCCTGGGCTGGTCACTTGCCTGATGGCAAGTGGCCATGGACCTGTTGATGGCACGTACATAATTTCAAAAACGGATACAGCCCTCTGTTCTTGTACACTCATTCTCAACAAAGCAGTCCTACTCTAGTTTACACAGGAACTAGGTTAATTAATGACATACCTGAATCCGTTTGAAGTACTGTTGTGGTTAAAAATGTTCCGCTGCAAAGAGATTTATGAAACAATGTATGAGAAACTAACTGGCATTGTTTATATTAATATATACATATATACATTGGTGCAAGAATCTGTGAATAACTTAGTCAAATACCATACAAGAGAAAGAAACATAGTTCAAATTTTCTGCACTCATGGTTTCAAGAAGAGTAAAATATTACTTTTATTTAAATACGTAAAAAAATTGTGTCCATTTGAAAAAAGAAAAAAGGCAGTTTTTGTGAAAAAGAATAATAATGACATTACATTATTACATTACATTATTTAAAATTAGAGAGAAGTTAAGAGAGAGAAGAGGCAGTGGCAGAGCTGGAGAATAGAGGGCCCTGGTGCAACAAAAAATGTTGGGCCTCCTCGTGGGGATGTAAAACATTTGTTTGCTCTGGGCCCCCCGGGAATCTGATATCCACCCTGCAATTAATCCCAGAGGGAACCATTATGGCAGTACAACCTTTCCCTAGAAGAAATCGCCTTTCCAGACAATGGACAGATGTACATTTCCGTAAAAAAACAAAGAGAAATACATCTTCCCAACATACTCCACCTTCAGAGGGGGAGGAGATAAATCTGCAAATACAGGTGGACTAGATTACGCAACAAGTAGCTCCTTATAAGAGACAAAAGAATGACATCAAAAACAACATAAAATAGAAGAAATTAGTTTTGCAAACTTAAATACCTAAAGTTTCTTTGGTATATCCGGGGACATAAAATCTTTGCATTGATAAATCTGAAGGAGCCGTACAATAGGCCAAATTGATACTAATTGCAAATGTATACCAATGTCTGTTGCTCTCTGAATTAGTGTAATTTGTTTTTGACTTCCTTATTCTAGGAATTCCTAGGAGGAATAAGTCCTCACTTTTCCTAGGCACCTTAAATGCATACTTAATTGTTACATGAGAAATTTGATTGTTTATGTTCTTTTATTGTTTATGATGTTTTGTCATCAGTTTTTTGTTCACTAACTTATATATCTCTTTTCCATGTTGCCAGTATTGCAGGAAAAAGCAACTTGAAATCTCCAAAACTAGTCTTCCAGGCCTTCCCTCCGGTCCCCTCCCCCCTCCAGCCAGGGACTGGTAAGTGCACCCTCACATCAGCACATTCATCTACATTTAACAATGGGTAGCTCTGAATATGTGTGCCTAACGCACAACGTTAAGGGATTTAACTCCCCTTTCAAACGGGGTAAAGCCTTTCATAAAACAGTAGTCATTTTCATGCAAGAAACTAATTTAAAAAAAAAAACAATGTCCCCAAATTCCTACATAAATATTATCTGACCTTCTACACAACAAGCAAATCCTCTAAAAAAGAAGGCACAGCTATTTTGCTACAAAGAAATTCTGTTAACTCTGGAATCCAAATTACTAAACCCAATGGTAACTATATTATTCTTGTGGGGACAACTTTAGATGTCCCAATCACTTTGGTTTCAGTATATTCCCCTACCACCACACCCATAATAATCTGATCCAACTACTAAAACACCCAGTGCAAGTCAAGCAAGGCAAAATCATATTAGGATGGGACATTAACCTAGTATTAGACGCCTCAGTCGACAGGTCCGGTAGCAAGATCAGAAATAGATATTCAAATAAGCTAAAGAGAATTAATCCCCTGCTTTCTGAGCTAAATCTAGAATTCTAGACATATGGAGAATAAAACATTTATTAGATAGGGAGTATACATTTTACTCCATACACATAAGACCTACTCCAGAATAGACTATCTATTGATAGACTACTCTTTAATGGACTGCACAAGTACAGCGGAAATTGCCCCCAGTACTTGTAGCCATATTAAATTAAAGCTAATAGCTAACCAGTAGCACATAGTGGCATAAGTAGCACTACGCTGCTATTAAATTAGCCTCTAAAAACTGACACGCAGCCAACTTGCATTTGAAAAATGCAGGATGGCGGAGAAATGCCTAAGAGACAGGCAACGTGTAACGTTGCAGCCCGAAAACCCATTGATCTGTCATCCACGTAGCCCTTACAAGACAATCATGCTATTAAATTGCTAAGGATGTCCCCCACGAGCTAGCCCATAACATGCAAATGTTAGCTGAAGCCAAACAGGTGCTCCAGAGCACCCGCAAAAAGCTAAGAAATCCCTTACCCGAACCTCCCTCCGCCACGTAAAACCTCCCCACTGCTCCCCAAATACATCCCCTTGCCGAGGGGGTCCCAATCAGGAGCCCCGCGGCAGTTAAATAGTTAACCACGGTCGTGGGGGTACTTCAAGTAACCCCTTCAGCACCTAAAATTAACAGCCTATGCTAGGGGTCTCCATTGTGACCCCTGCAGTGTTCCCATGTTAACCCTTGCTGCATGACACAGAGTCAAAGCACTACAGTACACTATTAATCCTAACCATACCCCATTACCTCTAACTATACCCCTTTAACTCATACTAAGCCCCGTTAGCCCATTCTGAACCCAATTACCCTATCTAGGCCTATTTAACCACATCTCTATATAGAGATCCATAAGCCTCTATTTAACCCCATTAGTCCCATAAGGGTCTATGAAGACCCTTATGGGACAATAAGAACCCTAACAGGAACCCCATAAGTGCCATGAGGGCCCTCCAGGACCCTCATGACACTAAGTACAAGCACTACACTACACTATCCCCCCAATAAACCAATAAATCTAAACCAACCCCCTCTAACTAATAAACCCCCCTTCTCCCTATCGTAACTACCCCCTCTACCATAACCTATTAACACCTATACAACCTACCTAACCCCTACTAAACCCCCGGCACCCGACTAATTACAAAAAATAAAAAAAACTAGAATACACAAAATAAAAAAAAACTGCATTACAAAAAATAAAAAAACCTAGATCCCAGAAAATAAAAAAGCCTACATAACAAAAAATGTAAAAGCATCACTACAGAAAATAAAAAATGGACATAATCAAAAATAAAAAAAGAACATTATCCAAACTAAATTACATTAAATACAAAAACCTACTTTACTGAAAATAAAAAAACATATTTTCCTAAAAATAAAAAAAATGTACATCACATGCAATAAAACATACATTAATACCCTAACTACATATACCCTAACTACATACATAAATACTCCTATCTACATACATTTAACCCCTAAATACATACAATAAAAATCCCTCTATCTGACCTTAAACCACCCCCCTCACTAAACCTACAATAGGGTAAATAAAGCCACTTATCTTGCCCAAATACGACAAGGGTTTTCTGGCCTGCATTCCTAGCATTAGCCCATTCTTCATTGCCGTAGGTCCGGCACCCCTAGGATAAAAAGAAACATTACAATTAGTAACAAAATTAAACACAACATATAAATAATACATTCTAAATATTACACTTACCTTTCCGCGATGTCCCCGACCTTCTTGATATCTTCTCCGGCAGGGTCCTTGAAAAAAACCTGACGCGCTAAAAAATGTTTAAAAAGTAACTGAGCTCTTCCCTGAAGGATCTCCCTGCCGCAAATTAGGCTTGGATCGCTTTTTCCGGTAAAAATTTGGAAATGGCGTCTGGCTGAAAACGCTGTCAATCAAATTTCGGCCAATCAGAAGGCACCAAGGTGTGAGCCAATCAGAATGGGATACACCCCACGGGGTGTATCCCATTGTGATTGGCTACAAGCATCTGCGTCTTCTGATTGACTGATGTAACTGTCAATCAGATTGCCACCAATCAGAAGACGCAGATGCTTGACTGAAGGCAAATAGTGCCTTTTGATTGGTTTACAATTGAAAGGGCCATCAGCCAATCAGAATGGGATATAGGCGTGTATCTCATTCTGATTGGCTCACACCTTGTCTTCTGATTGGATGAAAACGCTGTCAATCAAATTTCAGCCAATCAGAAGGCGCCATTTCCAAATGTTTACCGGAATCAGCGCTCCAAGCCTCATTTGTGGTGGGGAGCTCCTCCAGGGAGGAGCTCTGTTGTTTTTTTTGTTTTTTTTAGTCCGTTGTTTTGTTTTTTTAAGGGCCCTACTTAGGGTATATGCAGTTAGATTATTAATGTATGTAATGTATGTTTTATTGCATATGATGTATGCCTTTTTTTATTTTCAGTAAAGCAAGTTTTTTTATTTAATGTAATTTAGTTGTTTTTTTTTGGATAATGTTCTTTTCTTAATGGTAATTTTTTATTTTCTGTAGTGGTTCTTTTTTTTATTTTGTGTATTCTGGGGTGTACAGGGGGTTAGGTAGGTTGTGTAAGTGTTAATAGGTTAGGGTAGAGGGTGGTAATTAGGATATGGAGGTTCATTAGTTAGAGGGGGATTGGTTTAGATTTATTGGTTTATTTAGGGGGAATAGTTCAGTGTAGTGTTTGTACTTAGTGTCCTGGAGGACCCTCGTTGCTCTTATCGGGTTACTGTTAGGGCTCTTATAGTCCCATAAGGGTCTTTATAGACCATTATGGGATAAGGGTCTTTATAGACCATTATGGGACTGATGGGGTTAAATAGAGGCTTATGGGGGTCTATATAGAACCCCAAAATTGGGTTAAATGAAGGCTTATGGGGGTCTGTATGGACCCCCATATGAGATGTGGTTAAATAGGCCTAGATGGGGTTAAATAGGCTTAGACGCGGTTAACTAGGCCAGGGTAGGGTTGGGTCCAGATAGGGTAAATGGGGCTTAGTATGGGTTAATGGGGTATAGTTAGGGTTAATGAGTTAATGGGGTATGGTAAGGGTTAATAGTGTGGTGCTTAGTCTTTTTTTATTATAGGGTTTAATTAGTGTCCTATAGGGGTCTATATAGACCCCAATTGGACTGATGGGGTTAATTAGAGACTTATGGTGGTCTGTGTGGACCACCATAAGTGATGGGGTTAAATAGAGACTTATTGGGGTTTGTATAGTTAAATAGGACTAGACAGGGTTACATAGGACTAGACAGAGTTAAATAGGTCTAGGTGGGGTTCAGTGGTTAGTGATAGGGTTAATTAGGTATGGGGAGGTTTAAATAGCGTTAATTACTAAGATGGGGTTAATTTAGATTTATTGGTTTATTGGGGTGGCTAATAGTGTGGTGTAGGGTAGTGCTTAGACTTAGTGCCATGAGGGTCCCGGAGGACTCTCATGGCACTTCTAGTGTTAATATTGGGGTTAAATTGTGTCCTATAGGGGTCTGTATAGATCCTTATGGGACTGATGAGAATGAGTAGTGTCCTGTAGTGGCCTGTATAGACCCTTATGGGGGTTAATTGTAATCTCATGAGGGACTGTATAGACTCCCATGAGTGGTGGGGTAAATTTGAAATGCCTGCGAAGGTACTTATAGTACCTTCACAGCAGGGATTAATTTTGTAGTGATCTTCGACTGCCGCGGGGGTCTCGATCGGGACCCTTGCAGCAAGGTTTAATATGGGGAGGCTGCGGGGGTCCCAATGGGGACCCCCAGCATAGGGGTTTTAATTGTAGGTGTTTGTGTGTGCAGGGCTTGTGTTTTTAACTGCCGAGGAGGTCCCAATCGTGACCACCGCGGCAAGGGCTGATGTCGGGAGCCTGTGTGTGATCACGCAGGCTTTAATTAGCCATGATGGCAATCTCTCCTGCCATTGGCTAATTCAGACTCATTGCTACGTAATTGTTTAATTGATAGTAGCACTATCGCAGATCCAACGTGAGAGGAGACTGGCTTACAAAATAGCCTCTCTCCTCACAGTTTGCAGCTCCTTTCTAATTTAATAGCAATGCAACTCAGGGGAATTTGAAGCATGTTGGATTTAAGAGCTCCACGGTGGAGTTCCGAGGCTAAGATTTTATTGGGCTGTTGGTCAGACCACTACATAGTCAAAGCCTCCATAAATCTAGGTAATAACATTAAACCTCAATTCACATGGAGGATTAATGAGCTGCTCCTGACCATCCCAACACTTCAAGACCAACAGCCTTATTAAATTGCGATTCGGGCCAATTGAATAGGGCTCTATATAAGCACAGAGCATATTTTTTTACAGAAGTTTTTAGTTAGTGAATCCCTTGCTTTTGGATAGAAATTCACTAACTAAAAACTTGTGTAAAAAAATATGCTCTATGCTTATATAGAGCCCTTTTTAATTGGCCGAATCGCAATTTAATAAGGCTGCAAATTTTGAAGGAATTGGATCTCTTTTTTGACACTTATCTAACCACAGATGCAGAGATTGGGTGGGTTTGGGCTTCTCATAAGGCCTACATTAGAGGGATATGTACAAAAATTAGCGTCAGGACACAAAAGAGAACAGCAACTTAAGGAGCTTAAATTTGTGAAGGAATTGAGGGGGCTTGAATTAACCAATTAGAGGAATCCAAAATTAGACAACAATTTGAAAAAGTAAGGGTTGAATTAGACTCCATATTGGCACAATGCACGGAAGAAGCGATGAGAAAGACCCAGCATAATTATTTTTCTAAACCAAACAAACAGGACTCTATGCTGGCAAGAAAACTTAATGCGAAATGCACACAAAACAAAATTTACTAAATTAAGATCTCTTCAGGTGTAGTTTCTGCAAGCTCAATGATTATTCAAGATACCTTCACCAATTTCTATCAAAAATTATACATGGCCTCAAGGGTCAAATCAAACTATTGTATGCAATCCTTAATGGATTCCTGCGATCTTCCTGCTCTGACCAGTACAGAGTTGGAAACTCTGAACTCTAAAATTAGCCAAGAGGAAATAAAGAAAGGGATTCAATATATGAAAATAGGCAAGGATCCGGGCCCTGATTGCTTCTCCAATATGTACTATAACAAATTTCTGGAACAACTAACCCCCATTTAGCTAAACTGTATAACTCCATACTTGAAGGGCAACAAATTCCCCCAAAAATGAACCTTGCAGAATTAGTCCTATTCCCAAAAGAAGGCGGGACCCCCTGGAGGTGAAAAATTATAGGCCCATATCTTTACTAAATTGAGATATAAAATGTTTGACTAAGATCACGGCTGACCGCATCACAAAATTTCAACCAAGGTTAATACACAAAGACCAAGTGGGCTTCATTCCCCATAGACAGGTCAGAGATAATTTTAGAAAAGTGCTAAATATAATTCACCAGGCCAATACTACTCCAATGTGCCTACTGGCCCTTGATGTCGAGAAGGCATTTGATTCACTATAATGGCCCTATCTCGGATTCAGCTGTTAATTCACAAATTTGATCGAGACACACTATAAAAACCCCTTGGTCCACCTAAAACTATCAGGTCCAAAAATGCCGACAATAAATATCTGCAGGGGCACAAGGCAAGGATGCCCTCTTTCCCCCTGCTCTTTGCTATGGCAATAGAGTCACTGGCCCAGGCAATTAGAGCTGATGCTGAAATCATGGGGTTAGTCATAGGTCATCACCATTTTAAAATTAGCCTCTTCGCAGATGATATACTGTGCACTTTGACGAATACCCTTCAGAAACTATTATATTTGTTAAGAACTCTCCCAGTTTCTGGGAATATGAACGATTTGAATGGTTTTCAGAATAACGATTGTAGGTTAATTTGGCAAGACAGACCCCCAAGAATCAGTAAAACTATTATGGTTAAACACAAAACTAAGAGGGGCTTATCCTGCCCGGACCTGATAAAATACTATAGGGCTGCACAACTTTCTTTCATTCCTATGATACACTCATCCCTGCACCAACCCTCGTGGTTGTTTATTGAAAATAAGTCCATGCATCCTTATTGGTGGAATACTCTTGTTTGGCTAAATATTGTCCCAGAGCAGGTTATTTCGATTAAAATACCCAATGGTTTTGCATACAATTCACTGCTGGAAGTGAGCCATGAAACACTCCACCTTTCTTTATTAATGGAAATTTAACAAAGAAAAAGACAGTAAGATATTCTTACAGTAGATAATGTCAATATTACAAATAATCACTGTTTAACCCTCAGATAGAAAAAAGAAAATTTGGAAATGAAGACAGATAACTATTAATGTTAGATCACAAGATATCACACTGTGTATTCTATCTCTATTCATTTGTTGCCTTAAATATCTGGGATGTTTATATACCTGACTATCTGTCTAATAAAAATGTATTGAAATAAAAATTACCTTAACCTCAAACTGACCCAACACATAGACTTATACAAAATAGATTTCTTGGATCTCACTATTGCGAAAAAGGATAATGGTATAATGTACATAGATCTATTTTGTAAATTAACTGCCACTAATAGTACTCTAATCTGTATTAGCTCACACCATCCGTCAACCAAAAGGGCTATTCCTGTGGGGAAATTCCTAAGAACACGGAGGAACTGCTCCACTATAGAAAGTTTCAAACAACGCTCTATGGAGTTAAAGTTAAGGCTTATTGACAGGGGATATAGTAAGACCTCTATAAAGAGAGCATATCATCAAGCATTACACACTGACACATAATCTCTAGAAAAACCCCAAAAACAAAAATAGTGGCAACAAAGCAGTGAGATTTGTGGGAACATTTTGTCAACTATGGCGTGAAATAAACAACATACTGAATAAGTATATACACGTTTTGAAATCTGATCCACTCATAAATACATATGTTGACGACCGCATTAATATAAGGCGTAGATCATGCACACTTAAAGACTGCACGGTTGGGAGTCAGTTCTCCAAACCTAAAAAAACAAGAAGCACATTACCCAAAAATAGATACAAATGTGGTGTTTGTAATTTTTTTAAGTATATAACAAAAGGAGTATCAACTACAGACAGAACAGGAGCAATACATAAGGCACAATAATTCTATAATTGTAGTCAAAGTGGAGTTATCTACTGCCTGGAATGTTCATGCCAAAAGAGATACATAGGCATGACAAGCAAAGAGATCAGATAGCAGATCCTACTAGATTTTACTAGGATGGGAAAACCCATATACACAGCATTATTTTTTTGTATCATAGGTAAACTGATTAACAGGATTTCCAAGTCCCTTCCATCTATGTGCCCTGTGTAGCCTAGTCAATCTAGAAGCAACACAACACGGTTACTACCAGCATATATTAGGTGGGAAAATACTATTTAGCTCACAAAATTTACACGCCAGCCATTTAATCAAGTAGGCAGGCAATTCATAGCCAAGTTATGAACTTTCATAGCTAATAGTATACCTACAGGTAGCCATTAGTCTTAAAGAAACACTGACTATGAAGATTGATTGTGTATCAATTTTATTCAACGTTTTTTATATCATTTTGCGTTTACAGAGTAACTAATAAAGGTTACATTTTAATGTAATCAGACCTTATATAAATCTCACTTAAATACGATATACACCAACTATATGCCTAGTATATTGTTGCCCACTAGTTGATAAATGTGCACTCTTTTTGTCTGTATAAGTCAGACAGACACACAGCATGATCACTTAGTCCACACACACAGTAGCACATACAGGCTGTTTCTAGGCACCTGGAAAACAACCTAATTTTAACCATAAAAAATACCTGCACATTCATATAGATAATGCAGACACATCACATAGAAACCACACATAAACATGCATGAATTAAAAAATGTGTATGTGTGTGAGTAAGGCTTTAAATGCTTTAAAAACTATATTTAAAAAAAAACAATAAAACAACCTAGTTCATATATAGTCACATAATTATACGTGTTAAACACAGAAATATCCATCTTACAACAACATGGATTCCACATCACTGCCCTTTACCACTTCTTACAGTCATTATATATTGATATATAAAGTACACAAACATGCACACAGACTTTACATATTCACATACAGCCATCATCATATAGTACAATCACATATAGTGATAGGAACAATTGGTTATATTTTTATATATATATATATATATTATAATATAAAAAGAGTACCAAATACATGTTCATATAAAAAGAGAGTGCATGACGCTGGACATTACCCTTCTTGCTGTGCTGTTTGACCTAAAGAGGCATCTGTAGATCAGCATCAAGAAGCTGCTCTGTGTCCGCACTCTGAGCTCTGGAACTCACAGTGCAGCATAAGCACAGGGAGCATGCTGACAAGCATGGAGAAGAAGCTGCAGTCTGCCTCCGGACTGTGAATATGGGGCAGTGAGATTTATTTTTTTAAATTTGTTATTAAAATGAGACGCCCCTCATTGAGGAGGGCCGTAGGCATCTGCCTATATTGCCTTATCATAGATCCGACCATGGGTTGGAGATAGTGCAGTGATTGGTGAAAATTAGGTCAATAGAGTGTCCAGCATGGTGGGTAGGGGATTCTGTTCATTGAGAAAGGCCACGCTAATTGGTAAGAGCAAGTAATTATGCAGCTGTCAGAGAGGTTGGAGTGTCAGTGGCAATGTTGAAATCACGAAGAACGAGTGTAGGAAAGAAAGTGAGGGAGCCAGGCGGCAAAATGATCCAGAAATTGAGAGGCTGGTCCAGGTGGGCAATAGATGACAGCAACTCTTAGCGAGATTGGTGAGAAGAGAAAGATAGTGTGAACATCGAAAAAAGAGAACTGGAGGTAGGGATCCTAGGGAATGCAACTGAATGAGTAGCTGGAGTAAAGTAATATGCCCACGCCTTCACCTTGCTTATTCCCAGGTCTAAGTGTGTGACTGAAATGTAAGCCACTATATGATAGGGCAGCAAGGGAGGCAGTGTCTGAAGGAGTGAGCCACGTTTTAGCGATAGCCAATAGATTGAGGGAGTTGGAAATAAATAGGTCATGGGTATAAGTGAGTTGTTGCAAACAGACCTAGCATTCCAGAGGGCACATGAGAAGGGCAAAGTGGAGGATTTTTTACAGGTGATGGGTATTCAGTTATGAGGACTGCGAGTATTAGTCGGCCTGTGGATTGAGCATGACTGATAAAAGGTGGCAATTGAGGAGGGGACTGGATTAGGAGATATATATCCAGCAGCCATTAAAGTAAGCAATAAAATAGAAAATTTCAGGCAGGTCTCGTGGCTCAAAATCAATTCAAACAAGACTGAGGCTTTCAGAGCCCAAATGTCCAAACAAACTCTTGAGCAGCTGAAAAGCAAATACTCATTTACTTAGCCCACTAGTCACATCACATATTTAGGAATCAATTTTACCTCCGACCTGTCTGAGCTGTACAGGGCCAATTATAAACCTATAAAAACTCTCACGGAAGATACCAAAAAATGGAGCAAATTTCCTCTTTCCTGGACGGGACACATAAATTCTATAAAGATTAATATTTTGCCACGAATACTATATCTATTCCGCTCTCTTCCCATCCCCATAATACCGAAAGAATTAGAAAAATTGCAAAAGCACTTAATGAGGCTCATATGGATTAATAAAAAGCCATGCATATCTAAAATGCTTCTTTTTAGTAGTAAAAAAGTTGGAGGACCTTCATGCCCCAATCTGAAATCGTACTTCAAAGCGCTGAATTGGCTTTCATACCCCAAGCGCATTCAATAACACACCAACCCCCTATGGGTATTCATTGAAAATCAACAAATGTCCCCCCCCCAACATAAATAGACATAGTAATCCTATCATTAGACTTTCCCTCTCCAATTGGAATCGGATTAACTAACTAACTTAACCCCCACTCTTACTACTCCTTCAATCTGGAATTACTTAAGTGAGGATTCAAAAATTTAGATAAACTAGGTTCCTGTATAAACAACATTACAATTAATGCAAGATTAAAAACGTAATTTCCACAAGGATCAAGAGATGGGGTGCGCCACAATCCTGTTGGTTCCTTGTATATAATTCTAAATTCCGCTCCTGTCAACATTAAGCCAACTTTTATGAACAATTAGAAAACAAGACATGGGTACCCAGTGGTACACCAAGGATTGGGTTTAAACCTAATTAAAGGTCCTTGGAATTATAGTCTACAGGAAACATCTATTAAAACCCTTCATAGAGCCTACTATACCCCAGTTAAACTGAATAAAATTAACCTCCAAATCTCACCTCTTTGTTATAGGCATTGCTTAAACCCAGGCACGTTTTTCCACTTGTGGTGGGAAT
Source organism: Discoglossus pictus (assembly GCA_027410445.1). Taxonomy (NCBI): domain Eukaryota; kingdom Metazoa; phylum Chordata; class Amphibia; order Anura; family Alytidae; genus Discoglossus; species Discoglossus pictus. Next base: position 374,008,737 of record CM050163.1, read on the forward strand.
GTACAGTAGTATAGTCGTCATGGACTGAAGTCCTAGAAGTAGCCTCTGGAGTCCTGCAAATCTCTATAACCCCCAAACTGAAACATGCCTTCTAGGCAAAATCAATCCCTTGATATCTAGAAAACAAATCAAACCTAATGATATCAACAAAAAGCCACATAGCCCAAAAATGGAAGTCTTCTACTTTAAATATTCAAGAAGTAATCAACAAGTTAAATACCATAATGATTTATGACAGACTGTCGCATTCTTTAGCAAACACATAGCCTCAATTTCTAGAAATATGGAACCCAGGGCTCTCCTTAACGCAAGCTATAGACATTACTTAAACAGATAATTACACTTTACCTAGATAAGTCTGTCTAAACTCCTAGATAAGTCTGTCTAAACTCCCCTCAAAAAAAAAAAAACAGATCCCCCTCCGTTGACCCCAGGAGCTGGATGAACTAGTAGTCCAGGCTGGGTGAGTGACTGGTTGCTGGTGATTTAGTAGTCGTACCAGGTACGATATTTGGATTATATATGAAGATTCCCATTTGCTCATAGGACACATATTAATTTAAGTTCAAGTTATTGTATTGTTTGTTCAAAGTTGAATTTTTTTTTTAATAGAATTTTTTCCTTTCTTTCCATTTTTATAATATGTTATGTGAAACATTGATATTTTAAATCTAAACTCGGTGTTTTGTTATTTGCAACATAAGATCTCAACCAGTATTGTTTATTGTATCAAGATTGTTATAGACCTTCTTAAAACCTTTCAATTTATAAAATAGAACATTTCGAAATGTGTTCTATTGGCGTTAAACAAATAATATACCATGCATAACAAAACAACTTCCTTCTTAAACATTGTAAAACTTTATTAAGCAAAATGTTTGTAACAACACTGGCTTTGTTTGACAATAAAAAATATTGAAACCAAAAAAAAAGTAAGCAATGAAGGAGCGGAGGTGAGAATAGAAGGGTTTCTGCTTTTTTGACTTTTGAAGAAGGAGGATATAGTGCCTGGAGGAAGGAGAGGAGCTCATGGGAGCAAAGAAGAGTAGAAGAGAGCAGGGAGGATGAGTTGTTTGTACAGTTTGAGACATGATATGAAGAAATTAAGCATAGTATGAAAAACAGCTAAGAGATCATAAGCAAAAGGAAAGTAAGAGGAAACCTGGTGACAGTATGTCATCTTATAGGAATGGATAGGGATAGTGAGCAGATGTTGCTGACTATCCCTATCCATTCCTTTAATAATAATTTGTGTGCCTCAATAAATTAAGAGAAAGCAGGAGTGGGTGGGAGAGGGGCAAGGAGGGAGGGGATTGCTTCAGGTGGGATTATTTGAGGTTACAGAGAGCAGAGTAAGGCTTTAAATGTTCCTGAAAGACAGAGAGTTAGTTAATTAGAGGGGGTAGTTAATTAGAGGGAGGTTAATAGTTAATTATTGGGGGTTAATGTATTTAATTAGTGGGTGTTAAATAGTTAATGGAGAGGTTAATTAGGTATAGATGGGGTTAAGTAGGTAGTGTAGGTGTTAATTAGGTAATGTAGGGGTTAATTACGTAGAGGAGGGTTAAGTAATAGAGGGGGTTAAGTAGGTAAAGAGGGGGTTCATTTTCATTTATTGGACCGTCATTGCACTTATAGTGTTAATGTTAGGGGTTAATTATTGTCCTATAAGGGGCTATATAGACCCATATGGAACGTATGGGGCTAATTAGACCCCCATGAATTATAGCAGTTAATTTTAGGTGCTGCAGTGGTACATATAGAACTCCTGCAGAAGGGGTTAAAGATTATAGTAGAAAATGTGAAATTGGACATGCTGTGGTGGTCCTGATCGGGGGGTTAATAGTTGGGGGTCTGCAGGGGACCCTGCAGCATGGAGGTTTTAATTTTAGGTGCCATTGGGGGTACTTGTAGTACCCCCGTGATGGGGTTAACCATTTTTACACCGGAGGCAGCAGTTATATCATGGAGCAGGTGCTTTAAGGACTCGGGCTGTGGTGGGAGTTCATGTTAGGTGCCAGGGAGTCCCATTGGAGGTTTAGGTGCAAAGGGGGTTATTTGCAGGGGTTGACTTTATTTTCCATGAGGTCTGTGTAGACCCCATGGTTAAATAGATGAGGCAATCGGGCAGTGAGCGGGGGTAGCAGATGCTAAAATGGTATTGAAATGGAAGGGGTCCCCAGGGCTTGACATAAGGGCTCTCTATCTGTAAAGCTTGGTTTGGGTGCCTCCCACACTGAAATCTTTCACTGACAATGGCAAGGGTTTAAAGATGTGAGCCGAGTGCCCTAATGTATGGGAGCAATGTATGGGAGCAAATTATCTACAAACCGTTGTAGAAAGGCTCCCGCAGGCTTTTTATGGCTGTCCCCTAACTTAGAGCACCTGATTTACATGGAGCTCTGTGTCTCTTCTTTCCAAAACATTTGAGTACATATTCTAATACTACCCAGGAGTTGTATTTTAGTAAATCAGTAGCAGTGTTCTTTAAATGTTAATTTTTATTTTTACATAAGATTTAGTCTGTATAGTCTTTCAAAGAGTGTTTTCAAATAGCAAATAGCTAGTCTTCAGTTGTTATAAAGCTTATACATAGGCAGGAAATATGAACCATTTAATACAAAGTATATATATATGCACAATGCTTTAAAAGGAAGAAAAATGTTATGTGTGTTTAAATGAGTGCATGATAACGAGTTCAGGAGACAAAAGCAAGGCAGAAGAAACACAGCTGAAAATCTGATGAAACGATGCTTTAATATGTGCTATTTAACAAATGTGCTCCAGTTGCTTTTGACAATTCATTCCTATTTTTATAAAGCCATTTTTCTATTGAAACAGTCAGATGTTCTCCTAGAGATATGCCCCCATCTTTTTTATACAAGATGATTTCTATTTACTCTGCCATTAAAACATACAATTCTTTGTATGAAAAATAAATTTATAATAAACGTTTGAAAATGTCTTTGTTGTAAAGAAACAAAGGCAAGTTACTTTAGCTGTATTGTGTTAGACTCAATACAAGTCCCTGTTCACTTCTGATGAATGATGACTATTCAGATAGATGGAGATAAACTAAGTACAGTCATGTGTCATGTCATGAAGATGGTAAATCAAGAGCAATGAAAGTAAATAATGCAACTTACACTTGAGGCTAAGAAAAATAGTTTTCCACTATAATTATATATATACACACATACATACATGCACATTCTCTCTCTCTCTCTCTCTCTCTCTCTCTCTATATATATATATATATATATATATATATATATATATATATGAAGAGTGAGGTGGCCATGAATGTCCAGTAATCCAGTTGAATAATCAGAGTATTGCAGTGAATAGTAATACCTTTTTTATTGGACAAACGTATTCATAATAATGCGACGAGCTTTCGAGAGATAATGCCTCTCTTTATCAAGTCAAAAAGCGTTACTGATACAAGTATGAACTAAAAACAGCAAACAGAAAGAGATGGGGAAAAAAAATGGAAAAACAAGAAAGACTAAATTAATTGGCCAGAGTTAAGTGAGAAGCAGATCAGCACTGTGAATAATGTCCTGATAGGTCAGTAAGTCTATAGATCAGGTTGTAGATAAGAACACAGCAGAGTGAAATAAAGAGCAATACATTTAAGCATAGCATGTAGCTTACAAAAACAGCAATAGAAGGGGGGGAGGTAAGTGGAATGTGTTACCTATAAGACATTAAGATAGTGGGCCAGAAAGCCTAAATCAATGCTTGCCTGGTCTCCTGGTCTTCCCTGTGTAATCATTTCAGAAGAAAGACCAGGAAACAAACATTTCACTTATCTTCATAGTTATCTCCTTGACGTCCTTATTTTTTTCACCTCTTATTCGTATATTCTGGTGCCTTAACCTATTATCCAGATCCTCTTCCAGAGATTATATAGTCTTTCATGACCTTATCAATTCATCTATCTTGATCTGTTCTTTTCACAAAGGAAAAGGAGAAGACTTAGAGGTTAAAGACATATATATATATATATATATATATATATATATATATATATATATATATAAAGTCTGCGCATTAGATTTTTTTTTCAACTTAAAGTAAATTATAAAGTGCTTGTAGCGATCATCCCTGTAGCGATTATATTGCTTTAGAAAAAAAAACACTGTTTGATGTGGCTAGTAAGGAAACAAGCTGGACATGTTAAGCTCTAGCTCCTGCAACCTACAAGAAATACATGGGTTAAAGATTAATCAAATATTTAATTTGGGTCAGTTTCAGCCAAAAAAAAAGGAAATAAAAAAGAAAGAAGATAAGTGGAGAATGTACATATCACGAGGAAGGTCTGCTGAGGCTGAACACATTATGAATTAAGGCTGTTAAAGTGTGATGTAAGACAGAAGCCTATTACAGCATGAGGACCTTAGAACAAAGTCTACCTTGTAGGCCTGTGTCCAGGCTTGTATTGCAGAGTGCAGCAGTGATAGGGCCTGTGAAGCAGAGTAGTTAAAGCAGGTGGCGGCAGACCAGGAACTGATCCAGAATTCAAAGTGAAAAATGAACTTGTGGAAGAAGCAGAGGCTGGATTGAATCCTCATCTCTATGGATCCAGAGATCGCAATGCATGTTCAGAACTTTAGACCAGGCAAGGCTTGTTGTGGCAGTTTGGTGGTAGCCTGGCAGAAACAGAAGGAGCAGAAAAACAGGATCAGCTCCTGGATGAGGGCTGAGGTGTGCCAGGGAGAAAAGTGGTTTGGTGAGAAGTAGAGTGGGAAGAAAGGAAAAGGAGAAGACTTAGAGGTGACAGACAGTCTGGTCTAGTGGCAGTATCCAGGGCCACAAGAACAGAGTGGGAAAAGTAGGCTGACACTGACATTTTATAAGCATATAAAGGGAGAGAAGAAACAAGAAAATAGCAGAGAAGTAAAAAATTAGGTGAAAGAATAAATTATAACAAAAGAAAAGAAATTATAGTACACAAGAAAGAAAATGCATTAAGAATAAAAAAAAAAGATAAAACGGGGAAAAATAAAATACAAAAAGATTAAAAAAGAATAAAAGAAAAAAAACAATAAAAACAATTAAAAGAAAATAAACTAAGAAAAAAAGGGAAAAGAAAGGAGGGATAGGAAGGTTTTGGGAAAGCACCACTCTACTATTAGTAAACATAATGCAAGGTTATGAATGTTGATGCCTTTAATATGCTAAAGGTTCCAACAGTAGGGAAATAACAATATGTTAACATTTCAGACATAGCCTAAGTTTTTCACTACATGGCAAATAAACACTTAAAGCAACAACTAAGCAAGATTTATTCACAAGAAAATATAAAAGTTCTAAAATCACAGAGGATACATAAACATTTGATAAATACAAATAGAAGTTTCCAAGAGCTTTTCTTAGGTGAGGTGCACTACTAGTACGTTGCTGCCTTATTTAAAAAAGGAATACAAGTGCAACACTCTGATCTCCAGAATGATATTGCCCATATTTGTGAAAAGAACAGATCAAGATAGATGAATTGATAAGGTCATGAAAGACTATTTAATCTCTGGAAGAGGATCTGGATAATAGGTTAAGGCACCAGAATATACGAATAAGAGGTGAAAAAAATAAGGACGTCAAGGAGATAACTATGGAAACAGCGTGGAGGCCGGAGGTGAAGCTGCAGATGAAGGTAAGTGAGGGGAAAGGGAGAGGGGGAGGTATTTAGAGGGGTAAAGTGAGGAGGGGGGTTTAGAATGAGGAGGGGAGTTCAGGATGAGGAGGGGGGTTGAGGAGGGAGGTTGAGGATGAGGAGGGAGGTTGAGGATGAGGAGGGAGGTTGAGGAGGGGGGTTGAGGATGAGAAGGGTGGTTGAGGAGGGGGAGGGAGGTTGAGGAGGGGGGTTGAGGTTGAGGAGGGAGATTGAGGAGGGGAATGAGGATGAGGAGGGGGGGTTGAGGATGGGGGGGTTGAGGAGGGGGATTAGAATGAGGAGGGGGGTTGAGGTTGAGGAGGGAGGTTGAGGATGAGGAGGGAGGTTGAGGATGAGGAGGAGGGTTGAGGATGAGGAGGGGGGTTGAGATTGAGGAGGGAGATTGAGGAGGGGGTTGAGGATGAGGAGGGGGGTTGAGGAGGGGGTTGAGGATGGGGGGGTTGAGGATGAGGATGGGGGTTGAGGTTGAGGAGGAGGAGGAGGGTTGAGGATGAGGAGGGAGGATGAGGTTGAGGAGGGGGTTGAGGATGAGGAGGGGGGTTGAGGAGGGGGTTGAGGATGAGGAGAGGGGTTGAGGAGGGAGGTTGAGAATGAGGAGGGGGATTGAGGAGGGAGGTTGAGAATGAGGAGGGGTGTTGAGGAGGGTGATAAGGGAGGGGGGAAGAGACACAGGGAAGGGAGAGGGGGAAGAGACAGGGAAGGGAGAGGGGGGAAGAAACACAGGGAATGGAGAGGGGTGAAGAGACATAGGGATGGGAGAGGGATGAAGAGATACAGGGGAGGGAGAGGGGAGAAGAGACACAGGGGAGAGAGAGGGGGGACACAAGAAAAGGGCACACAAGAGGGGGACACAGAGGGCACAAGAGGGACACAGGGGGCAGCACATTTCCCACCATCGGCTTATACTCGAGTCACTCATTTTTCCCAGTATTTTGTGGTAAAATAGGTGCCTCGGCTTATACTCGGGTCGGCTTATACTCAAGTATATACGGTGATTTGGAAAGATAAGAAACCTAGAACAAATTTTGTTCCTACACAACTCTGAAGGAGGCTTTCCAGCACCGAATCCATGGAACTATTTTGTAAAGGCACAATTATCGCTGATTTCAGCCTAGCATTGAACGTTCTACTTCCCAAGGTGGGTTCAGATAGAGAGGGATTCTATATTGGATCAAGATATAGAATTTTTATTGTGAACATCAATGATCTTAAATTAAACAAGGAAATTAAAAATCTTTAATTTAAAAAAAAAATTATCAAATTTTGATATATACAAATACAAAATATACATTATACATAAGGAGTGTCAATTTACATCAACATAATAGTCTTCTTTGTAATAGATATTCAGAAAACCATTGGGACCTAGAGCTTTGCTAATTTTAAGAGTAAAAATACATTGCTCTATTTCTTTGTCAGAAACATCTTCCTCCAGACTTTATAATTGATCATCAAATGTTTTAGGGAGATTTAGATGTTTCAAAAATGCCATATCTGGTCCTTAGATAATTTAATAAAATTAGGATTGTTCTCTAAATTATAAAAAAATAATTTAAATTATTGGCAAAAATATTTCCTATCTCTTTAGGATTTCAATGTAAATTTCCATTTTGGTCATACATTTTCTGTATTCCCTAATTACCATTCATATTTTTAACTTGGCATGTCAAAATTGTGCCCACCCTATTGCCAAGATGGTAGTATTTTTGCTGTATTAATCATATTTTCTTAATAACCTGAAACTGCAATATCTTTCTTATCTGGGCTCGAGTCTTAGAAATCTTGTGTGACAGAAGAGTCAGGAGAACGTTTATTTAATCTTCCTAACTTATTGAGCGTATTATATAATTTTCTAAGAGATAGATCCCTCTATTTAGCTTTCTGAGCAGCCCACAAGATCAAAAGGCCTCTCACATCCTCTATTTGTGTATTCCAAAAGTTATTTTTGAGTTCTTATTGAGCTTTAAGAATTGAATAATTTTCTTTTCCAATTGAATAATTTGTCTCTATCCTGTGCTGATTTACAAAGAGTAGCATCTATTTTATTTCTCCCAAAAGTTTTATCTTTAAAAGTTCTATTTACATAAAATTTTACACAAGCATGGTCTGACCAAGTTATTGATCCTATTTCAATCTTATTAATAATGTCAAGAGTAAGATATTTTTTTAAATTATAAGAAATGTACAAACAATATATGCATAAATACATCTGACATTATTACATACATATACAGAACGCATTCACATTAACATTCACAACATCCAAAGGAAATTAGTTGAATAACATTGAATATTTCAACTGTCTAAATAACCATTGGTTAAATTACTTAAATATAAATAAATATATATATTTATATGTATATATATATATATATATATATATATATATATTTATATATATATACTAGCGAATTGCCCGTCAAAAAATGACGGCAATGAAATTGTAAGTGAGCTAATGGTGTTTGGTGTGTAATAATAAATATATAATACATTAATAAATGAATATACTTTACCTATTGTGAAGCATTGTGTTGAAGATCTGCAATCTGTTTTGATGTTGCTGCAGCATTAGTGGTGGGGAGCTGCTGTGTAAGTGTGCTGAATGTGTGCAGGGTAATACTGTGCGTGCGCGAGACGAAACCGTTAGCGTAGTGGTGTACTTCCGCATTGGGGTAAAATGGCGGGTTATCTGTGGTATGCGTCTTTGCGGATTATCCGTAGGTACTTTGTGGTGTTTTGCGAGTTTCTCTTGGTGTTTTGCGAGTGTGTAGTGGTGTTTTGCGTGTTGAGAGTGCTGTAGCCTCGTTTTCGTTTTGTTCGTCGGCCATTTTTTCTGTCGCTTAGCGATTTTTATGAGTGTCTAAAGTGTGTTATTTTAATTTAAATTAAGGTGTAACTTGCTTTTTTGAGGTGCTGGATGGTTCATCTTGCTGTAGGTAAGCTTTTTGTGTGTGTGTTGTGTGTATTTATTGTGTTTTAATTGGTTGTATGTCGGCGTGTTGTCGAAATTGGTTTTAAAGAAGCTAGTACCAAATGCTATCTCTGTAAAATCTTAAAGAATAATTCCCAATAAGAGGAGCACATTGTTGATTTTTTACTAAAGCAATAAATGGTTAAGAGCTATTGCCTCATGGATATCTATTATTGAGAGGGAGCCTTAACCTCCTTTTTTCAAATTTACTCTTAGTAATATTATTACTCAATCTAGATTTTTTACCATTATGAATACAATTGTCGATTATTTTTTGTATATTACTTATTAAGTAATTTGGAGCAACTTCTGGAATACTTTTGAAAATATATGTTATTTTGAGGGTGTTTGTCATCTTGCCGCTATTCTCCCTAGCCAGGAGATTTTAACTGATTTCCATTTCGACAGTATCCGCTTGATCACATACAGGCGAAATATTATGCTTTAGGATATTCTTTAATAAAAAATAAAATGTAATACCTAGATGAGTGTTATAGCTATTATTCCAATTAAAATGGAACCTTTCCTATTTTTAATAGAAAATGTTTCTGTTTCAAAACCTAGGCCAGATATCACTGCCTTAGGATTTATATATCAAGCTTTTATAGCCTTCAAAGCAAATGTCCTAATCCAAATTTCTGTAAGACTGCAATCATAAAGTCCCAGCTGACCCTGTCAAATGCTTTTTCAGCATGGGGGAAAAAGAAAATTATTTACATAATGAAGTTGCCTAGTATTATCAGATGCTTGTCTTTTTTTAACAAAATCAAACTGATCTAAATCTAGACAAGAACATACTTAATCATCATATTGCAATTTGCAACACCTACAGAGCGATTCAATTGAACACTGTCCGAAAGCTGAAATTGTAAACCATGCACACGTAAGTAGCATTTCAGATCATGATCATGATCAATTAAGCAAGACTGTAACTACCGATTAAGAAACAGCCAATAGTAAATGAGACCATCATCATGATGTCAGTAAAACATGGAGGTTAAACCACCATCAATTAGCATTTAAAAGTCTGATATGCGATCGGACTCGCAATCCGACAATGTACAAAAGAATACAAATTTATGACAATACTGTTCTAGCCCATGTAGGTGGCCTGATATGTATTAATTCCTTCATTACTGAGACTGATAAAATATGAAAATAAAACTTAAAAAATATATATTTGTATTGCAGATTTACAAGCTTGGGACTGTTATGCAATTAATTCTAATGTCTTTCATCACTTTCACAGTTTTTTAGAGTGCAGTATTGATTTTTTTATTTGCATTTACAGTGCCATGAACAAGTGTTTAACACCCTTTTAAGTCTATCTTTTTCTCGTAGGATTTTCTTCTACGTTTGCCATTTACTGGTTTGAAGGCAATTGCGGGCTTGAGGAATTGTAGCAATTGAATAGTGATTTGCGATTGTAACATTTATGGACTTGAAAGATCAAAGTCTTGGATTTACGATTTTGACAACCGAAGGAATTTTTTAGCCTGTAACCGACAAATCTTTGCAAGTAGCTAAAAGAATACATTTAAATAGCAAATTATTTTACGGGGTCCATTACGGGCTATTGTAACTACATTTTGCTCAACTGATTGTATGCCATAGTCTGTTGGCTAGGACTTTTGAATATATTTTAGTATTAACATTTATAAGAGAAATTAACCTATAATGTTTGCAGTCTTTTGGATTTTTCCCTTGCTTTTATATATTCACTAGAATATTGCCCGTCAAAAAATTACGGCAATGAAATTGTAAGCGAGCTAAGGGTGTTTTGTGTATATAATGTGGCTGATGTAGTCCGTTCGTTTTCTATGTCGTGCAAGTTTTTCGTAATCTTCGTTTTCTATGTCGTGTGAGTTTTTGGGAATATCTGTAGCTGTTTGGTGGGCTTTTTCGGAATATCCGTAGCTGTTTGGTAGTGTTTTGCGTGTTTATGGTAGTGTTTTGCGTGTTTAGGGACCTTTAGCCTCGTTTTCGTTTTGTTCGCCGGCCATTTTTTCTCTCGCTTAAGTAATTTTCGGGTCTCCAAACTCCAAAATTTGTGGTTAAATGGAGGTGTAAGTTCACTTGCAGAGGTCCTTGGTGCTTCCCCTTGCTGTGAGTAACCTTTTTATGTGTTTGTTATTTGTATTTGTTGTGTTTGTAATGTTTTTGGGGTTGCGCAGGTTGCGTTCTTGTTTTCTAATCTCGTAGGTGTTTTTCAGCAAATACATAGGTGTTTGGTGGTGTTTTGCGTCTTTAGACTGCTGTAGCCTCGTTTTGGGTTTTTTCGGTGGCCATTTTTTCTCTCGCTTAGAGAATTTTTTAGTGTCTAAACTCTTTTAATTTTAGTTAAATTGAGGTGTAACTTTAGTTTTGGAAGGTCCTGGATGCTCCCTCTTCCTGTAAGTAAGCTTTTTATGTATTTGTTGTGTGTATTTGTTGTATTTTTCATGTTTTGATGTGCGCGTGTTGCAGACGCTTTTTGCGAGGTCGTAATGGGTCGTAACGTGTCTTGTATTTTGTTTGCGTTACAACGTAAATTTTGCGAGGGCCGCAGCTCGCTACGCGAGCCCGCAAGCATTAGCAACAACTTGCATGCTCACAACTATATAGGTCTATTCACATTTTTGCTTCTGCCATTTCATCTAATAGTTCATATTTATTTTTTTATTTCTTTGAACAAAGGTAGTGATAAGATAGAAGAAAACGTTTTATAATATAAGTTGTCAAATCCATCCTTAAGCTTTATTAGGTTTCATCTTAGCTATTTCTATTTCTTTTTGATTCATATCTCTATTAAGAGATTCTAAATCATCTCTAGAAATTTTTAGAAGATTAATTTTAGAAAGAAAAATAGCTATATCGGAATTAGAGGGTTTTACAAAGCCATCTGTACGTCCAAAATGATATAAAGACTTATAATTTTTCAGGAAAATCTTGCTAATCTCATTAGGGCATGAATATAATTTATTATCTGTTGCACTTGAATGAATATTTTCTGTATACTCTGTTTTTTTTTGTTTATTAGCTAAGAATTTTTCTGCTTTATTCCCCATAGTTTTGTTGGAATCTCCAGATTAATTTATCTGTTTGCAGCTGTAATATTTTTTTTTACACTTCTTTACTTGGAAACAATTTATTAATACTCTGATTTTTATTTAGTTCGATGTATAGATTTCTAAAACATTTTCCTTTTGCCTATTTTCCTTTTGTTTTCAGCCTTTGTAGCTATCATGATACCTCTTATAAAGACTTTATGAGCACACCATAATATTGAATCTGATGATACTGAATTTTGATTATTTTTTAAGAAATTTTGAATATCTTCTCTTATTTCTTTCACCTAGTTATTTAAGTACGTAAGGACCTATCTTCCAGGTTTTAATTTTTAATTATTCTGTGTTGTCTTTTACAGGGTAATCATTGAGTGATCTGACCAAAGACTATTTTCTATGTTATCTGACTCAATAACTTTTAAGGTTGGAATATCTGACAAAAAGTAATATATTATAGAGTATGTGTTATACCTTTTGGAAAATAATGTATAATCTCGCACTGAGGGATTGAATGTTCGCCATACGTCACACAATTCATATTTTAATATTTCTCTTAAAGTTTGAGAATTGTCTGGGAGAGGTTTTAGTATGGACATTCTATGGTCTAGAGTATTATATCATATCATATTATTGTTGCTCCATTTTTAAGTTTAAATACTTTTGAGATAAAGCTAGTTTGATTTTTATTCTTGCATATATACAGCCTTATTACATTTGATTTGGCCAATTGAAAAGGGCTCTATATAAGCACAGAGCATATTGTTTTACAGATGTTTTTAGTTAGTGAACTTCTATGCAAAAGCAAGGTCTTCACTAACTAAAAACTTAAACTGTAAAAAAAAAATGCCCTGTGCTTATATAGAGCCCTTTTCAGTAGGCCGAACCACAATTTAATAAGGCTGATATTTAGCAAGGCATATGGGTTGTTATTAATTATCTCCAACCAAATTATAAATCTTCCTCGTCTATTTTGGAATTCTGTAAGCAAATCTTTCATTTTAGTGAAAGTTAGGCTAATATATTGGATGTAACTGGGTTTAATTGGCTCTGATTAGAAGCTTGTTCATTTATAATAGTCCATATATAAGGATTCAGTTGGCTCATGTTTACCTTTTGGTGTAAAAAAAAAAATGCTGAACATGTCAGATTTAATTTTTCTGTATTCTTCATTTAGTATAGTTCTAGATCCTCCTTTTCTCTTCTTTATTTATCTCAACCTAGTTAATTGAGTATACAGTTATGCTCAAAAGTTTGCATGCCCTGCCAAAAATGGTGACATTTTGGAATTTATTTTGAAAATATGACTGATCATGCAAAAAAAATGTCTTTTATTGAAGGATAGTGATCATATGAAGCCATTAATTATCACATAGTTGTTTGGCTCCTTTTTTAATCATAATGTTAACAGAAATCACCCAAATGGCCCTGATCAAAAGTTTACATAACCTTGAATGTTTGGCATAGTTACAGACACACAAGGTAACACATACAGGTTAAAATGACAATTAAAGGTTCATTTCCCACACCTGTGACTCTTTAAATTGCAATTAGTGTCTGTGTATAAATAGTCAATGAGTTTGTTAGCTCTCATGTGGATGCACTGAGCAGGCTAGATTCTGAGCCATGAAGAGCAGAAAATAATGGCCAAAAGTCCTGCGTAACAAGGTAATGAAACTTCATAAAGATGGAAAAGGATATAAAAATATATTCAAAGCCTTGAAAATGCCAGTCAGTACTGTTCAGTTACTTATTAAGAAGTGTCAAATTCGGGGATGGCTGGATACCAAGCCAAGGTCTGGTAGACTAAAAAAGATTTCAGCCACAGCTGCCAGAAGAATTGTTCGGAATACAAAGAAAAACCCACAGGTAATCTCAGGAGAAATACAGGCAGCTCTGGAAAAAGACGGTGTGTTTGTTTCAAGAAACACAATACGACGATACTTGAACAAATGTGAACTACATGGTTGAGTTGCCAGAAAGAAGCCTTTACTGGGCCAATGCCACACAAAAGCCCTGTTACTATATGCCTGACAACACTTTGACATGCCTCACAGCTTCTGGCACACTGTAATTTGGAGTGACAAGACTAAAATAGAGATTTATGGTCACAACCATAAGCGCCATGTTTGGAGAGGGGCCAATAAGGCCTATAGGGAAAAGAATACCATCCCCACTTTGAAGCATGGTGGTGGCTCACTGATGTTTTTTTTGTGGGGGGGGGGGAGCTCTAAAGGCACAGGGAATCTTGTGAAAACTGATGGCAAGATGGTAGACAATTTGCATTCTTCTGCACAAAGGCTGCGCATGGGACGATCTTAGACTTTCCAGCATGACAATGACCATAAGCACAAGACCAAGTTGACCCTCCAGTGGTTACAGCAGAAAAAGGTGAAGGTTGTGGGGTAGCCATCACAGTCTCCTGACCTTAATATCATGGAGCCACTCTGGGGAGATCTCAAACGTGCAGTTCATGCAAGAGGACCAAAGACTTTGCATGACTTGGAGGCATTTTGCCAAGACGAATGGAAAGCTATACCACCTGCAAGAATTAGGGGGCTTCATAGACAACTATTACAAAAGACTGATAACATTGATGCTAAAGGGGGCAATGCACAGTATTAAGAACTAAGGTTATGCAAACTTTTGAACATGGTCATTTCCTTTTTTTCTTTGTTGCCATGTTTTGTTTTATGATTGTGCCATTCTGTTATAACCTACAGTTTAATTTGAATCCCATAAGAAATAAAAGAAATGTGTTATACCTGCTCACTCATGTTTTCTTTAAAATTGGTACATATATTACCAAAATGGCCAAGGGTATGCAAACTTTTGAGCACAACTGTATATAGGAGAAAGAGAAAGTCATCCAAATAAATTATAGAGCTTCTGAAAGTTATACAGTATTCTGTTCAAAGTTTAAGCTTTGTATAGACTATTAAAGCTTCCAATTGAGAACATTTCCTATTTAAGATTTGTTACTTTAAATCTCGTTAGAGCCAATTGCAAATTTGCATGTTAGAGCAGTTGCAGGAAAAAAAAAATTGCTGTTCAAAAAAAAACATGCATCTTAGTTCCAAATAAGTTATTAATGTAGGCAATTTTAAAGTTTGAGCAAATCTATAAGTTTCCAGATATAACCTCCAATTGACTGCTAGTTTACAGGGCTATTTTGTTGCAGTTTTATACACAAACAAATAGAAGCTGCTTACCTCCATGTAAGCTTACCTTGACTTTAATTATATAGGCCCTATTCAATTGAGCAATTGTTAGCACCCGGTATATGCTAATGACGCGGCGCGCATGTGACGTCACATGCTCGCCTGGGTCAAGATGGAGCAGAGCCCAGAAAAGAAGCAGGTAAGTGAGGGGGAGATATTTAGAGGGGAGAAAGTGAGGAGGGGGTTGAGGAGGGGGTTGATGAGAAGGAGGGGGGTTGAGATTGAGGGGGGGTGAGGAGGGGGTTGATGAGGAGGAGGGAGGTTGAGGAGGGGGGTTGGGGATGGGGGGTTGAGGAGGGGGTTGATGAGGAGGAGGGGGGTTGAGGAGGGGGGTTGAGGTTGAGGGGGGTGAGGAGGGGGATGAGGATGGGGGGGTTGAGGATGAGGATGAGGATGGGGGGTGAGGATGGGGGTTGAGGAGGGGGTTGATGTTGAGGAGGGGGGTTGAGATTGAGGGGGGGTGAGGAGGGGGGGTTGAGGATGAGGATGGGGGGTTGAGGGGGGAGGATGAGGATGGGGGGGTGAGGAGTGAGGTTGACAGGGGGTTGAGGAGGGAGGATGAGGAGGGGGTTGAGGATGAGGAGGGAGGTTGAGGTTATGGAGGGGGTTGAGGATGGGGGGGTTGAGGATGAGGAGGGAGGTTAAGGATGAGGAGGGAGGTTGAGGATGAGGAGGGAGGTTGAGGATGATGAGTGGGGTTGAGGAGGGAGGTTTGAGAATGAGGAGGGGGGTTGAGGAGGGTGATAAGGGGGAAGAGACACAGGGAAGGGAGACGGGAGAAGAGACACGGGAGAGAGAGGGGGGACACAGGGGGCAGCACATTTCCCACCCTTGGCTTATACTCGAGTCACTCATTTTACCCAGTATTTTGTGGTAAAATAGGTGCCTCGGCTTATACTCGGGGCGGCTTATTTGAGTATATACGGTATGTATTTATTTTCTTTCATTCAACTATCTAAATCAATTACTATTATTTATTGTAATATAATATAAGTAATGTTTATACCTTTATTTATTAGTCCAAATATCAAAAAGCTCTATTGAGTTCAACTCAATTAAATCTTAACCCAAAATCCAAACATTTTCAAATTATTGCCTTCTATCCATATAAAATGACTCAGAAAGATGTGATAACAGGTAAAAAATACTATATGACAAAAGAAGTAGGGACTAATGAGTGTAACCAGATTAAAGTGATAGGAAGAGAAAACTCTCTGGCAAATCAAATAAATTATTTTTAAAGAATAAAAATGTTTGTATTTCTAACCCCTTTATTAGATATCTTTTCGTAAGGAGAGTCAAATTCTTTTTTTCCTCTATTGATTTTCAAAACTAATTCCTTATAAGTATAAAAAGAAAGCCTAACTATGACATCATGAGGTATATCTCTAGGGAGTTTTAAAGGGAGAACCCTTTTGAACCCTATCAATCTTATTATCTCCTTACATCACTGATTTAACCAAAGAGTCAAAAATATTTGTTAACATACTTAAGTAAGTCACAACATTTTCTGAAATACCATGTGACATTAAATTATTTCTCCTTGAAAAATCTTCTAATTCCAAGTGCTTATATTTACATTTCTTAATTCTTCCTCCAGGTGATTCACCTGTGATATAAACCTTTGATTATCTGACCACAATTTCTTGTGTCTATTTCCTAAGTCATTTACCCAGTCTGAAACCAGTCTGAAAGAATGCTTTAGTATTATTTATAATTTCTGAAACTATTTCATTTCTCAACGAATTTTGAAACTCTAATAACAATTTTTACACGGTAGCTGTTGAGTACTTTATTTATAGTTTTGGGTACTTAATTTATAGTTGCCATCTCACTGATCCCCCCTTATCTCACAGAATTCCCCACTATTATTTCAAATCAAGCCACTTAAAGGTTTGCCATCAAGTTTTAAAAAGGAGAAATATCTATTCTCAATAAATAAGTTCAATATATACATAGATCATTACAAGAGCAATTAAATCTACAATAGCCAATCAGATATTTGGAGTAACAATGGTTTCCAGAATGTCTTATACCAAATATAACAATGGTCCACTCATCTAATTATGCAGGCTAAATGATCTAAGATACAGTCTGGAGGAATTCACAAAATCCCCTTCTTTTCAATCAGCAACAAAGTAAGCTCTTTTTTTTACTAAACAAAGAATTTAAAAAATAACACTTTCTCCATAACACGGCATATTATAAGCTATGCCTTGTCAGAACTTCTGTATGAATAAAGTTCTATCTTATATGAATATTATAGTATAATATTATATTCCAATTATTAACCATTATTTTATATACAATGTATTAATATTTTTATATGCTGTATATTTATATATATCTATGCATGCAATTCTATTACTTGAATATATCTATGTAAAGATATGTTTTCACAGCTGCCCACCAGTGAACTATCCATGACTTGAATAATCCATTGTTCTATAAGAGATAATTATCTGGCTGAACTCCTAAGTCTAGATAATAAAATCACTCCTTAAATTTTCACATGTGAAAAATTTGTTTCATAGACACCAAGTCTAGTAAACAGAATAATAAATCTGTCTAGGAGTATCTATTTGATAACATTCTTATGACTTCATCTTGTTTATAGGTTGTGGGTCAAAGGGGTCATTAGCTAATTAAAAGGGATGAAAACTCAAAGGTCCGAGAGCGCCATCTTATGGTTAAAGGAATAAACGCCCCTATAAGAAAATATATTCTTTATAAAATTTAAATAAGTGATGACATCATGAAGAGATTCTATTTGTCACTAAACACTTTCACTGATTTGGGATTTTGATAGGCAAATAAGTAAGAGGTATAATTATGGAGAGAAAGAGGATATGGGGAGAGAGAGAGAGAAAGAGAGACAAAGAAGATAAAAGTTTTTATCTATGGAGAAGTAAAAACAACTTTGGAATTAACCAGTGGAATTTTGTCATAATTGGTAATGTATAAATTGAGATATTTTATTTTATGATATAATTGAAAATCATTACCATAATTTCTCTGTTTGGTTTATTTCTTATCAAAAAGTTATTTAGATTTCCTTTTGTCATTGAAATTTATACTCCGGATATACATTTTAATACAAAATTAGATATCTCATTTTTCTTTTTGACCAATACAGAAAAATTAACTTACTTAACTAACTGATCAATTATATTATAAAATACTTTACTATATTGTATTATATTCAATATATTCCTGTATAGCTATATATTATAATATCATTAGACATTGTTAGTACATGCTAAAACGTTATTAAGAATGAATTTTACTAATTGATTTATCTGATTTTGTTCTATGGGTTGCTATCCCAGGTTTCATTGTTCATGTGAATGAAATATACTTTTATATTGAGATTTTAGGACTGCATAGAAAATATCATAAATAATAAGTATTACAATATGATGTATTAATTTTCTTTTATTATCTGACTGGTTATACTGTGTTTTATCTGCATTTGATTTTGATATATTACTGTGTTATATTTGCATTTGATTTGATATATTACATTTTCATTAGACTAGTTGATTTTGGTATTTTCAATAAATGTTATTTTATAAAAAGGAATATGTGTCTATAAATTGATTCTGAACTCAATATTCAGTATTCTATATTATATAGAAAATAATATGTCGTATTAACCCCGACAGCCTAAAGGCTTCGGAAGTTTTCAACTTTTCCTATGAAACCAGTCTTATTGTTTATCTGCAAGTGATTGCAGGTAGATAGCTATCACCTTTCTCCAGACCACGCTAGCTCTTGATGCTTTCAAGTATGCAGCGACAAGAAGGATATATCCTCATCAAATACCCACTAACTTGATGCTAGTATGCAGGCATTTGCTGGCTAAAACAGGTAAGATAGTACACCAAGCCAGCTAATTTTAATGTTTTCAAGCAACAGCGGAGGAGCTAACCCCTCTTCCAATATCCACAGTCTTAATGTTTTCAGGCAATTGCAAGTAGGACATCCATTGTATCAATTGACACTAAATTATGTAAAATACCTCTCATGTAGCAATTCATCAAAGAGAGGTTATCATTGAATTACTGGTTAGCCTCCTATTGCTAACAATTGTAGAAAAAGCTCAAGTGACCTCTGATAACTCCAGGCAAAGATGGACCTAGCCGCTCTCAGGAGTTCTCAGATGGTCACATTTGTCCACAGGCAGCTGTTAAACACATAGCTGGGGAATGACCCCACCAACCCCCACTACAAGATTGATATCACCTCTTCATCAAAATACTGGATGGCTCTGGAGACAGTCCAGGCTCTAGTATGCCAGAAAGCATCCTTTTCTTTCTCTTTATCTCAGCTACACTCATTGCCTTGTCACATAAAGTTGTAGATCACTGTAGGCTGTTCGAGATGGCTAAAGAAAGCCACAAGCTGCTGTAAATGGACTTAGGAGGCTGCATATAACTTCAGACAGCTTCAGATGAAGAATAGTTAAAGTAGTCCCAAGCAAACAAATAAGCTCAAAGTGTAATAGGTGGCCACGGATGGTGGGTTTTAACAGGACCTAAACAGTTATCAGTAAGTTTGAGCAGCATCAAGCGGCCTTAGGCAGAGCAGAGAGACCACATCACCTACAGGTGGCCCCAGGGAGCTCCAAGCAACGTGTGTCTCTGGGCAAATTCATACTGCCACAGTCAATCCCAGACGACCGCACACACCATCCACAGGCAGACGATGGTAGCCACAACTGCTTACCAATTCATAATCATTTTCTTCTTGGGTCCATTCTATCAAAACCAGACCGATTGCTTTGATAAATTAAGTTTATTTAATTCTGTTATAAAAGATGTTATGGTATAACCTAATAACAATTTTATTTAGCTTGTCATACTGTATACTATTGTCTTTTTATATTATATCTAGTGGCTTTATATTACTTCTGTGCCTTAATTAGATTTTTATTCAAATTTAATAAGATTTTTACATTATAACACAAGTAGTTTTTTGCTTATTCTGTATATCTTGATCTATTGATTGTTATGTAGGTTTTTGTACCGGATTTAGCTATTTGCGGTTTCATAGAGTACATTTATTGCCAAATATGAATATGCCATATCACAGGACTTCTCTGGCTGCCCATATTCTCTGGAACTTCTTGTCTTGTTTCACCAGACTATCCTCCTGCCTTAAATCCTTCAAAACCTCACTAAAAACACATCTCTTTGAAGAAGCCTATCACCTTCCATCCAAACAAGCACAACACTTCTCTCTCCCTACTGTACCACACACAAACCTTAACCTCCAGGCTGTAAGTCTGCGCGTTTCTATCCTGCAGGGTGCTTTGGGGAAAGCAGTATGGACACCAGATTCCAAGCTCAAACAAAAGGGCCCTCCATTCTTTGCAATGGAGTTAATTTTGAATTTTTTATTCTGTGAAATGGAGGTTTGATGGTTATCCAGATTTAAAAATATTTTGTATATTTCTCACAAATTTTATATTGTGATCTATTGCATATAGATTGTTTCCATGAGCTTTGATGCATACAATTGTTTGTTCTCAGTTTTATTTTTGTTTTAATAAACTCTGTTCTGCATGAAATGTATACTTGTCTATAAATTGATAGTGAACCCAATAAAAATTTATTTTTCTCGACGTTGTAATGTTTTGTCATCTCCTAATTGCATGACATAGACATCATTAAAATACATTTATAGAATGTGTCTAATGCCATCTAGACTTAATAAATGAATGCTGATGTTTCACCAAATTGTTTTAGAGGTTTTAACCAAATAGGTGCATTGAAACATGTAATATGGGAATGCCTAACTGTCAGAGCAATCTGAGATAGAATAAGTCAATAATTTTGTCCCACTTCCTTGAAATGAAAATTAATCCTGGACCAGCACAATTGTATTCTAGGTTTATCATTTCCCCTTAGAGCCAAAGGATTTGGTAAATTTAGCTGATTTTCTATTTGCTACTACATGTTAGTAACAACTAGATGGTTGCAGAAAGATTTACATTTTTGTCATTTTACACATTGTAAAATATTATACTATAAAGTACTAGACACTTTTTCCATTATTAAACAATAAAGTAAAAAAAACTTAAAAGGGTTTGGGCACCATGGCTTTGTTCAAAATATGCTAAGCATTTGATTCCTTACCTTGACCATTATGGGGATATGATGGAAATATTGTAAGCTAAAAACATTGTTGAAATGTGGGGGGGTTGTGTTTAAAAAAGGGATTATTCTGATTATATATTGTTTGTAAAAGAGATTATGGTAGGTTACAAAAAAGATGTGGATCTTTTTTGTTTAGGACAAGATTGTTGGCTTAAAAAGTTAAGTTGGTTAGTGTCTTGAAGAATTTTATAGAAATGAGGTAGATAGAAATGGGTAGTAGTCATAAAATTAAAAAGCAATATTCCCGAAGGGAGAGGAAGGTAAGGATGGGGAGGAAAGAGGCAGAGGAGTTAGTATGTTGGGGAAATATTTATCAAATTGATTGAATGAACAATTTTCTTTGGATTTTAATCTGCTTATGTTTTGTAAAATGTGCCATGAAAGGTCAAAAAAATGTAATGAGGAAAAAAAATAAACACATTAACAAACCACACATAAAAAAAAAAGTGTTCTCCTGCTGCCCCTCCCTAGTGTTGGGAATATGACCAGAAGTTTTGATCCTAATGATTCTGTAATTTTTTCCCCCAATATGTGTTGAACTTATTATTATTTGAAAAAGTTTATCTGTTAAGTCTGACATTGGATAATTATGCTTTATCAAACTAGGTACTGTATTGAAAGCACTGATTGTTGACTTTAATATTTTTCATTACAACTATCAATTACTGCTGGCTAATTTTCTAGCTAACTTTCTTGTATGATTTGAGTGAGCAAGAGAAATGTGATGTTCATATAATTTCTTACATACTGATGCTTGCGAAATTTCTTAAGTAGAACCACATGCAACTAGTTCTGCTTCGCACCATTCTAAGGAGAGATGCAAATATGCTTTTTTGAATCTGCTGAAAATTTTATTTTTGCAAATGCATTACACCCAACATGGTCACTGTTGGTTATTGTAAGCCATGGATATTTGTCCATAAAATACTGCCTTTGACTGTCCGACTATATACCGTAATTCAATTATTTGCGTTATCTCGTGGTTCATCTCTTATCACTGGCAAGTGGCAAGTCAAACTCTTAAATGTTCACCGGCTCTGTTAACAGAAACATTGGCTCGTCCTGCACACTAATCTTCTTTCACGGGTCACAGAAAAAAAGTTTTTATGCTAATTTGAGGCTTCATTACTATTTAGTAAATGTGCATATGCAAATAGAGCAAAAGAACATATATTGATCTACGAGCTTAGAAAATATTCTTTATTATAGTTCAAAGCATTAATTTAAAACCCCAAAAAATGTAAGCTTCAGCTGGGGAAATGAAAAACTGAGAAAAATAGAGAGTTTTTATCTATATAAATTCCAGCTATTTGCATTAGTAAAATAAATAAAACAGGACAACAAAAAAAAAAGGCCGGTTCATGAAATTATTTGGGGCGCAGATTCAGCGTATCAGCTCTATTTTCTTAGATATAGCTATGGGATAGTAGAGCCAAACATGAACATTGGGCAAGATAAGATTGTCCTCTAAGGGAATATATGTTGGTTGGAGGACAAAATGTAATCAGTTAACTTTTGGTAGCAAGAGATAGAATCCTACTGCCACCACTACATATAAAGCTAGGCCTGATTAAACAATTGGTAAAGGCTTTGAATAAAGACGGTTTGTGCATTGAATACACAGCGCATAAGATACCTGGACTTACCCTGGAAAAACTAAAGGCAGGAATGTCCACAGATTAGACAACTTATAAATTACCCACATTTCATAGCATCAATGAATGAAACCAAATCAAACCAAATCATGTGCCCGGTCTTCATTTGTTCTTGTTGTCAAACACTTTCTTGGCAACAAGAAGGCAGACTACACATAATTAGTAGAGGAAATGCACTTTCATTTCAACAGGCTTGGCTGTAAATATGAGTGTTAAAAGTCCATTATTTGCACAGTCACTTAAATCGCTTTCCAGAGAACCTTGGTGACTTAAGCAAAGAGCAAGGTGAAAGATTATCTCCAAGACATAAAAACAATGGAAACCAGATACCAAAGGAAGATGGGATGCACACATGATGGCAGCCTACTGTTAGAATGTTTGTACCATAAACCATAAAGTAGTAAATGGTATATGTACTGTATCTGAAAAACTAGAGGAAAAAACTGGTGGCATTTTTGGAATCAGCAGGTCAAATATACCCAGAAACAGGTCTAACATTTGAGGCACCAAAATGTGTGTTGGCCTCTGAATATATAATTATTTTGCTATTTTTACTTCTATAGAACGGAGAATTACTTTGTTCTCTAAGCTGTCACTCTTCCTAACTCATTGCTCCCCTTAAAAGGAAATTACTTCCACCTATAGAGTTATTCTTCAATCACAGATTTACACTTCTTCCTCCAATTTCAATGTGACACCTTCCCGGTTAATCATATTGCATTAAGATACTGTTCTGGCTTTCATTTCAGTTACTGCTCACTCCATCACATTACACTACTCCCCACTGTGCATTCTTATTGGTTAGTGAGGTAACCAAACAAAATGGAGGTGTGAGTATTACTTCTCGCTGTTCATTTAACTGCATACCCCCGGTTGGTTTCCTCCATCTTTCCAAGTTCACAATATCCGACTCTTCTCACCCATTTCTCAGAGAATTGATTTCATCTATTGCACACCTGGACCACCCTCTCAATTTCTTGATTATTTTGCCACCTGGTTTCCTCCTCCAACTTACCCTCACTTATTCTTGGCAATTTCAACATTGTTTTAACAAAGAAGAGGGTGAAGAAATATGCTAGATTGATGCACTCAATAGACAATGTTTTATTCATTAAAAAAAACGTGTATTATAGGTCTATTAAAACTGCCAAAAAGTGGAAAATAGTTTAATATAATTGCTCTGTTTATAAAATTGTTCATATAGTATTTAGTGTTTTTTTACAGAGTGAGTAATGATAGAGGAATGCAAGATCCCATGTAAGATAGTGTCTTTCGTTTTCTGACAAAAGGATAACTTACTACTACACTGATTCTTTTGGATAGTATAGAAATATGGTTCCATTGAAACAAATAAGTAATAAATGTACCAAGGAAATAGGAGAATATAGAGTCAAAGACAAGACCCAGATTTAACTAATCATATCCAATGAACATCACCGGCATTTAACTAGCCGACTGAAGAGTTAAAGCGGTTAAAACTGCTACAAAATAAAGAACATTCCCCTCCAAGTCGTTTCACAACAACTGCCTCAGAGAGGGAAAAGAAAGTGCAAACAGATGCCAAAAAAACAAGGCTTATTAAAAATGACACACATACACTCTTACATAGGCATCATAGCAATCAACGCCCACATTAATTAAGATTTCAACTTGGTCACTGACACACCCATCTCCTCTACAGACACAGTTACTTTCACTTACCTCACCATGTAGAAAACTCCCTTGAGCTTATCTTTTCTAATTGCTGCACAATCTCCAACCTTATCTCCCTATTCCCTCTGACTACCACCTCCTAACCTGCAACCTTACCACACCTCCCACTAACTGCCCTTCTCAAATCCCTGCCACCAGAACCTACAAACCCTTGATTCACAACTACTTCCCCATGTGCTACAACCCATCCTCAGCCCTATTACCACCCTCACATGCTCTGACATTGCCACCTCCCAGTACAACATGACTAACTTCCACCCTCGACACTCTTGCCCAAACAACCACATGCAGACCTTCTCGCTCTCATCTACAACCATGGCACACTACATCCAGAGGTGCTCCTGCACTGCTGAATATCTCTGCCCTCAATCTTGACAAACAGCACTTCTCATTGTTAATATCAAATCTGTCCTCCAACCTTTAATGTTTGTTTGATACATTCAACACTCTCAATAACAAAATCTTGTTAATTTCACCCATAAACATGCTCTGCTATCATATCAAAATACTTCCAACTACGTTCTTGCCTCTGCTAATGACTTTCTTTTCTCCTTTCATTACCTCCTCTCACTCCCTCCTTCAGAATTTCTTTTGATACCTGTAAGTTATGGAACTCCTTGCTTCAAAAGACTATTTTGCTGCTTAAAAAAAATAAATAGCTCACAAAAAAAAAAAATTAAATAAGCCACCTTCAGCCTTAATATGCGCAACTTCAAACTCTACAGCATTATATCACTCACACCCACAATCTACTGTGCAGCACACAACCATCTCCACTTGCTTAAAGGTATACCTACCTACTCTGCATTGTGTGATAGAGTATTATTATTATTATTACAAGATTATGTGTTTAAGTAAACTGTTGGTTTCTTGATTGAACTGGGAACAGCTAAGAATTGGAGGTGTTAGGTTTGTTTAGTGACACTCAAGACTACCAATGATTTATAGTATCTGCTGGAAACCAAGCAGTTTCACAGCTCCAGGGAAAATAAGGAATATTGGATTTACAGCATTCATGAATGTTATCAGCCATCAGTTAACCCCCAAGTCACACATTTGCTAGTTTCTAGCAGTCATTTCCCTGCACAGCTGAATTTGGGAAGGGTTAACCCCTCTTTCTGATCTGCTGAATCCTTTAGATTGTAAGTTCTCAATCTTGTAAGGCGTTTGAGCTTAAAATCAAACCCACACACAGCTTTTTCACAAAGACAGGGTTCTTCATTAGTTTGGAATGTTTTAATATTGTATTTTGCCTTGTAGTTAACCCCTGTATAGAGATACGGAATATGTTGGCACATTAAAAAGAACGGTTAATTTTCCTCCACAGAACCAACAAATATAAGCTGGAACACTTTAGTTCCTCCAAAGGAAAACTAACAATAAGTACTTTGCACACATCAGCAGCCTTTACTTTCAGGCATTAACAACTCTCTGACCAGGGTGAGTTCAAGACGACATTTGCTGCTTACTTCAGACCTCTCAACAGCTGCAGCACCCTCCCACTCTTCTCATCTTGGTGGGCTCTCACATCTATGTTAGCGCCGACTGCCCCACTCAACACAACGGCTCTTCTCCTGCAAGCAGTTTATACCCAGGATTTGAACTCTGTGGTAGCAACCACTTGCGGTGTCTATTATTGGTCTCCTCAACAGAGGTGACCAAAAGGATGCCTAGGATGGATTTAAAAAAAAATAAAATAAAGGAAAAGAAGATTTAGAGCGAGATACCCCAACCTGACCGCCCTTTCAAAGGTTTCAACTCCTATCGCCAGCAGTAGGGCAGATATAATCTGCTAACCTGATTCAGGGGCTGTCTCACCTCCTTACTACTTAAAATAGGACTCGGCTCATACAAACTCATCCAGAGTAACCTATGGAACTAACCAAAATGGGGAAGAATAAAAAAGGCCTACAAAACGAAGAGTATTACGGATCATTTCAAACGTCTGGAAGCATCCCAAGAAACTATGTCAGTACAACTCTGATGATGAAGGGAACCCCACTCCCTCGCAGCAAAACATGGACATATCTGTGGCAAAGATCAATGTGCCAGGCCCACTTGGCAAAAACAGTTGATGCCCTCAGGAAGGATATCAGAGATCTGGATCAAAAAACACAACTTCTGGAGGAGATCACATGATCTGTTGTGGAGGCACAGATCAGAGCTATTTCAGAACTTGAAAACAAAAAAATAAAACATTTGAGAATCAGAGGTATCCCAAGATCAGTGCCTCACACAGTATCTGAAAGACCTGATCAGTAGCCTCATCTCCGATACACCCAAATCAGCCTGGGAAATGGTGAGGACTCACAGAGCACTGGGAGCGACAAGGAATCAAGAAGCTCCCAAAGTAGTCCTCATTTAGATTCTTCAGACAAAATTCCAGAATTTAATTTTGGCTGCCTACAGGAAAAAAACAATACATTGAAGGCCCTTACAACTCTCCACTCCTAATTTTGCAGATTTATGCTCTATTATGTTGGCTAGGAGCAGAGGTGAAGCCTGCTTTGGAAATCTTGATTAGACACAAGATGGAGCTTCCCGTTTGCCCTCCGGTTTCAGTTCAATGGCAACCCATACTCGGCCTGCTCCTTGGAGGAATGCAAGACTTAATCCTTAAATGCCTGAGCTTATTACCAGGAGGTTGAAACTGTAGGGAATGAGGAACAGAATACCACTCCCTACCCAACCAGAAGTCCCCCACAACAAGTGGATAAGAAAATCCTTCATCGCCAGGGACAGAGCTCCATTGATTTCCAAGTTAAGGCCCTCACCAGATCAAGGCCCTGCGACCCAAGCAGACCCCATTTGAGACTCTACTGGCTCCAAAACAGATATGGGTGGACAGTAGCCTTGACGATATAATACTACTTGTTGGCTCTTGTGCCTACCACTCGTAACACAAACTATACAATGATAAAAGATCCATCAAGTTAGATATTACATTTTAAACCATTGAATATACTTAATAAATGCATAAATGTAAAAAAAGGGTCTGGGGGTAACCTACTCTCCATCGATCTCTTACGAAAAGGCTAGGACTAAACCCTAGAGAGATATTGCCCACACACACAAGTTTGTCATTATCCCCTCCAATAAGGGGATACATGGAGGAATGGCTTATCCATCCCCCTGTAACTGCGTACATAGTAGTATGGCCTAGGAGGTTTTGTTTATTGAATGGTTTACATGTGTTAAATGTTTATTCTTAACAGATTTTTGTTTCTCCCCCACCCCTTCCCTTTTTTCTGGTGAGCTACTTCCTTCTATCAAACCGCTGGGGGTTTCCAGAGGACCTTAGTGGACGAAATGGCTTCCCTCTGTCCTCCTTACTCCACCGCTCTCACAAGGGAAAATGGTAAGGCAAGGCAAAATTGACTAGCATGACCGTCATTTTGGTGGATTCGTAACACTGAATTCAAATTCCTGACACAACATGAAAGGCTTCAATTCACAATAAAAAAAAAGAAAAAAAAAAGGAGGAAAGCCTTACTATATTATAATAGTGTTATACCTCCATCTGATTCCTGCAAGAAAAGCACTTCACACAATAAAGTCCCCACATATCTTAGCAAAGACTACCCTACATTTTATTCTGCGACAACCTACTAAGAGCAGTACCATCAATTCTCATCCATCAAAATTTCCCCTTTACTTTAGAATCCATTAGGCTACTATTTCATTCTAGTTGGTACAGTCCTAGACATTAAGATAACACTGGTCTCGATTCATGCCCCTACCACCTCCCCACATTAAAAAAAAAAAAAAAATGAAGAAAAAGAATAAAAACACTTTACATAAAATCGTAAAAAACGCTGGAATCCCAGGCGCACTGGAAATTGATCATACGAGGAGACTTCAATTTGGCATTCGATTTTAAAACTTGACCGGTCAAACAGTCTTACTAACGTCCATTTTTCAAATAAAACTAGCCCAGATAACCAAATTGCTTAAAAACCTAGGCCTGATAGATGCTTGGAGGGGGCACAACCCTACCAAGAAAGAGTTCACTTATTACTCCCATACCTATGGGTCACACTCCCATATTGACACCATACTAATTGGCTCAACCCTCTTCGATAATTCTAGTGGAGATTAAATAGTTCCCTGTCCATGGTCAGATTATGCAGCTGTTCGCTTGAACTTAGATTTGGGCTCAAACTTGAACAATCCATACACCTGGAAGCTAAATTAGCTCCTCCTCAATACTCCTGTGTTCCTAGATCAGATCACCAAAGACTTAGACTTTGAAACCAACTCCTCCACCGATTTAGGAATTGGGTGGATCTGGACAGCCCACAAAGCTTTTATAAAGGGGCACATGCATAAAAATGTCAGTGGCCCATAAGAAACAGCATATACAAAAATAAAAACTGACCTTATGGATGCACTTCGGAAACTAGAGCATCAAACCCCTCCCCCCCCCCGCAAAAAAAAAGACACACAACAGAACCCCACTCCCCAAATAGAGAATCATAGACTGGAACTAGATAATATCCTCTCAGAAAGAACTAAGAGGGCTTTGAGACGCACAAAACACCTGTTCTAAGCAAAAGCCAACAAGTCTCATTCATTACTAGCCAAGAGGCTTAAAGCAAAATATATAATAAGTGCAGATTAACTTTCCCCCCACCTTTGCAAACTATTTAATTCAATCCTAACAATGGTGATAGGATCTCCCCGGAGGTAAATCAGGCCTATTTAATGTTATTCCCCAAGGAAGGGAGGGAGCCCCTTGAAGCGAATAACTACCATCCTTTATCTCTCATGAATGGGGATGTCAAACTCGAAGATAATGGCAGACAGAATATCCAGATTTCTCCAGGATCTGATCCGCAAGGAGCAGGCAGGCTTCATCCCATACAAACGGCCGATAATATAAGAACTTTGAATATTCTACATATAGTGCAATGCTCTAACACTCCACTGGGCATCTTAGCTCGAGATATTGAAAAATTCTTTGATGCTGCACACCGACTTTTGGGCAAGGGAGCCCTTCGTGACATCATGTGCATGCCCACAAATGCTGACACCCCCTGTACTAGGTCTTTTTCCTGCTGTGCCCACCATCTAACCCCAGGTCGTTCTCTTTAAGGCCTCTCTCCTCCAAGTACACACCAGCATGGTGGCCGGTGAGTACTTGGAAGAAAGAGACCTTAAAGAGAGACCTGGGTTTTGAAGGTGGGCACATTCGTCAGGCAATATCGGCGCACATGACATTGTGCAGGGCCCCTTGACCCAAAAGTCCAGCTACCTTTCAAAGCATTTGAGCGGTCCTATGCGTATACGACGGTAGCAAAATTTTGCATCTGGGGCAATTCATCAAGCCAATCGGGTCTTATTACCAACAACCGCGGGCTGCTCTTAAGCTACCAGGGACACACAAGACTAGCATCAATAATCAAAAAAGAACAAGGCAGTGCTGCTCTTTATCTCCCTTGCTATTTGCACTGGCCATAGAACCTCTGGCCCAGGCCATCAGGTCCAACTCAGAAATAATCTGGCCTTAGAGTGGGACTCCAACACCTTAAATGCTCACTGTTTGAGGATGATCTTTTATGTACCTTGACAAAAAAAAAAACACACCACACTCAGCTTGAGTGAAGTAATCCTTAAAAAGAACTGCATACCCTACAGGACTCATACTCCCTCTCACACAATATGGACACCTTGGCTTAATTCCCTGCATAGTACTCCTTAGGACTCGCAACACTTCACTATTGCTTATGGTGGGGTGATATGGTCAGAGGGAGCCAGGCCTTCGAAAATACCCCCCCCCCCCCCTGTATTTTGAATCTATAAGTTGGTACTAGTTTACGTTTATGGAAAGAAATAACAAAACAAAAATGATAATACCTTGAATTTACTTTTACATAAAATTTTATTAGGAAGTGCTTCAAGCTCTGATTTTACTACCTAAAAATCAGACGATTTGGTACTGGTTTGAGTCTGCACTCTGTAGCTCATACAGGGTTTCAAATTTGCCTGTCAGTGACCTCTCGAGAGTAACATGTTGCAGAATGTTGCCATGGTTATTATGAAACACTGTACACCCTATACTTAAAAGTATACTACATTTATGAGCTGCATAAGGGAGAAATCATTTAAGAATTCTTTGTAAGATTTTAAAAGTAGCAGGCACAGAGTTTTTAAACACTTAATAAAAACTAAAAAATGCACACAAAAAACAAAACAAAACCACACCATATGTTTATTATATTCCTATTGAAGTCCAGAAACATTCCATGTCCCTTTGAGGTTGCATTGGTGGTATATATATCTACCCCCCCCCCCCCATTAGAATCCATATTGACATTTGTTTTGTAAAGCTGCCTTTTACA
This sequence comes from Discoglossus pictus, assembly GCA_027410445.1. NCBI lineage: Eukaryota > Metazoa > Chordata > Amphibia > Anura > Alytidae > Discoglossus > Discoglossus pictus. The sequence continues at coordinate 374,039,520 of CM050163.1, forward strand.
CTCTGATCACAGCACTTCATCAAAGCAAATTTAAAACTTGCCGCTCAGTTTCAGTGCATTATGGCACAATGAAATATCACATTAGGTGGATCAAATGCAAAGCCAATTCGTAAGAGTGTTGTGATCAGAGCTCTGTAAGAAGCTTTACAACTGCATAGAATTTATCGCAGTCCCAAAGTGCTGCCAGCTTCTAATGCAGTATGTGTGCATGGGGAAGTTTGTTATTGCTGCAAAGATCTGGTTCCTAGTGTAAGTAAAAGGGTTAGGATAACTAGCTCACTACTTGTTTGTATTTATAAAAACACACATTTCTTAATCTAACAATAAAAGCCATCTGTAAATAAAATGGTTTAACTGAATGTTAACCTGTCTGATCTGCTGGGTTTGTCTTCATATGCCTCCAGTCACCAGAGACTTATTTTTTGCTATAGAAGCCATTTTAGTTATCTATTTAGGTGGATGTTTAAGTCAGAACTCCTAATTAAACCTCTACCAGACATCCATTTAATTAACCATTGTTTTGAAACAAAACAAAAAAAGTGTATTTATAAATTCAATAACCGCCATCTGTAAACAAACAGTTCTTGAATTAACAAGTGGTGAACTAGATAGCCCTTTAAAGTAGGCTAATCAACCAAATATGTGTTCATACCTATGCAATCGTAAGAAGAAAAAAAAAAAAAAAAAAAAAAAAAGAGAAAGGGAGGTTTTCCTATTAGCTTATGAGAAATTAAACTAAGTGACATCTATGCTTCCGAGCAAGTTGGTAGGTGGGCTACCAAGATTTTACACAAAAAGGTTTTTGAAAGGGCAATTATTCCATAAAAAAAAAAAAAAAAACCACAACACACACACACACACACACCAACTCTACTTCAGACTGATTTATAAGATCTATCCAATTGTGCAGACTGGTTAGTGAAATAAGTGGCGTTTCAACCAATCAGCGATACTCATCATCTTAGTTGAAATCACTACTTTAAATTAAGACCGTATGCAAGAATTTTAGTAACTGTACATTAATACATTGCATTTATTATTTGGAGTAAATCCATAAATGAAAGTATTCATCAAAACAAAGCAGGTTTCAAGATTTATAGCAGTGCAAGAAATTGCTCAATTAATAATAAAATAAAAAAAATATAAGACAGACAGTACAACTAAACTTGCAAATATGAACGCAGCAAAAACAATGGGAAAAAAAAAAAACACGTGTGCCTTATGGATTTCAAATGAATGTTAAATTTACGGTTTTAGAAACTGAACCCCTGCTTTGTTGGCCTCAAGCATCAAAATGCAAAAACTCTTGCAGTTACTTTTAGTCGGTTTAAAAAAAAAAAATGTATAACAGGTTTAAAAAAATTACAAATACAGGCAATGTTGGATTAAAATAGACAGCAAGTAGCACTAGTTTCCTTGGATGATTTATCTATTCACATGTACAAAAAAAAAAAAAAAAAACACGTAAAATAAATTAAAATCTTGTGAGTCGACATGGCTAAATGCAACGCTTGTCAAATAAATTAAGCTTTATACACACACCTATAGAAAAGTCAATGGGATCCTCTTGAAAGGAAGCAAGATTTTTGTTAGTTATTATTAATCTATTCAGTTCTGATCCCTTTAGTTTTCAAGTGGTTAAATGATAGAGTGAAATAAATCTTGTGGTATTGGCTCATCTGCTAAATCTTCATTAACATTGGACTGCTGAATTATCAACGTTTTTAAACGTAACCCGTTTTTAAACGTAACCCTGAAGTTGTTTTTCTAGGCCAATAGAAAGAAGGGCAGAGATCAGCAGAAACCCAAGATTTACAGTATACTCAGATCTGACCATTGAAAACTAAGTGCCTTATACAAAGTGTTTGAACATAATAAGTGCAATAAATAACTGTAAGCCAAACATCTTGTTCTGTTTCAATCTTGATCCTCCAGACATTGGGACTTTATGTCTTTGATCTGAAAAAAAATAATAATAATTATATTAGACCATTAATGGCAGGTATTAATAAATGGAGCCATATATAAAGTAATATTGGTTTGGAGTGAAAATGCATTGTGGATTCCTTAGTTTCTCTGAATTCTTTGCAAGCAATAAGCAACTTTTTTGATGTCCAAATGTGGAAACAAATACATATTTTCCTTAAGTTATAGATATTCACCTAGTGCACTGATTAAGTTTTGTTTTACATTTCCTTACATGTATTACAATACTCATTTAAATGAGTGTGTCAGTATGTAAAAAACTCCAAGGCCCAAACCCTGCTATTGATGCAAACAGTAAAAGACAAGAGAATCCCAGGATATGAGGACACCACCCTTGCTGTATACATATTTAAAATTAGGCACAGTAGGTTCACCTGAACAACTAGTTTTGGATTATGCATACAGGAAAGGAAAAGGCCAGTAAATGATTCTTCTGAATGAAATTTACATGTAAAAAAACGTGACAATAAAAACACTCCCTATTACTTAGGCAGAGGGATTTTACATTATTATAAATATGCAAGACACATCAGCTTAAAAACTTAAGATAAAAAAATAAATCTTACCACACTCTGTCTCATATTCAGGAGTAAAGCATTTCAGGACACCAGAAAAACATCTGCACAGCTGGCACTTTTCACGTATCCAGTCTCCATGGGAGACCCCATCACAGTCTCTTTTTTTGTAAAAAAAAAAAAAAAAAGAAAAAAAAAAAAAGAGGAAGTTTAGGAACACTTGCAATAAAGTTGGAATTACATAGTTATCAGTTTGACAACAGTAAAAATAAAGTTAGTTAACGTGTCAATATCAAGTCTAGTTTTTTCATTTTAATACTGAAGTGTAAATGTACAGAAGTTATGGACATAATGCATTTAAGTTATACTCACAGTGTCCTCTTGTCCAGTTCACAGTGACGTCCAGTAAAAGGTTTAGGACACATGCAAAAGCTCCCCAGGAAACAGGTACCACCATTCTGACAACATTTTTTATTTAACTTTCGGCCTATGTATAAGAAAAAACAAAAACATTTTAATTTTTTGGAGAAAAAATACGAGCAGCAAACAGCAATATGTTTAGCAACAAGCATTTCACTAACCTTGCTGTGGTTGTGCATGAAAGGAGGGAGAATTAATAACTGGCAAAATATATATGTTTTCACAGCTACTTAAAACTTTTGAAATCATATTTTTTTTGAACGGACCTATTATGAATAAGAGCATACTACCTAGAAACTTCTCTGAAGTATTAAAGTCTTTCAGTTTCGAAAAAGAAAAAAAGAAAAAAAAAAAAAAAAAAAAAAAAAAAAACACACAACAATCACCAGAAGATTGTACTGGTTATGGCTAAACCCTGGCATTAAAAAATACCTCTCAAAACAATGTTAGAAAGTAATTGAACATATATACTGTATGTGTTCGAAATAATATCTAAGGGGGTATCCCGTTTAAAAACTTTTTTCTTTCTTTTTGTAGTAAGATAAGAAGCAAACCGTCATTCTTACACTTACAGAAACATCAGTACAATGGTCCAGACATACAAATGATTTGGTTGGCAGTCCGGTGTGCCTAAAGGCTATTGAAACAGCCTTATTTGCTATGCTGGACAATATCAGAAATCCTATTAAAGTGATTAGATTTAAGCAAATTGGCAACAGTTTTACAATAAGCTTTATCAAGTACCTTTCCCATAGAAAAATAAATAAAAGATTTAATAACTTACTATCAGTGATGCCTATAAAGGGCTGAATATTTTTGCGCAGTGGATTCTTCACAAGGGTTGCATTATTTGCCTCATTGATTAGCCGACTTATTAAAGAGCTCAGGTTTGCTTGAGATAACTTTGTAAGATCACATTGTAAGCCCACACAAGATTCACCTGTGGGAGAAAAAAAAAAAAAAGTTATAACTAGATCCTTTTTTTTTGATCCCAAGACGACCAAAAAGATCATTTGACTTCTAATCTACTTTTTTTTTTTAGAAATACATAGCACAGAGAAATGATATTAGGAAAAAGGTAGAGAGAATAAAAAAAAACCAAACAAACAAACAAAAAAACACCTTTACACAGCAGCAACACACACACCGAATTCCAAGGAAAGTAATTCAATGTGTTCACTATCTCCCTCCCAATTATATTTATACAAAAAGCATAAATGCTTACCTACCTTTGCCAAACTTGATAAATCTTGCAGAGAGAATAAAGGTTACAATATACCTGGAAGAGAAAGGAATATATTTTTTTAATATCTTATAAAAAGATACTTTGCTATGGTTCAGACTGAAGCTAGTCTTGAATTTAATCCAAACTAATTTTCTGTAGATAGTACAGCGCAACACATTTAAATGTTAAAATTAAACAACAAAATGTACTTTTTAATATACTAATTGACTTAAAGCCTAGGGGCCGCATTCGATTTGGCCAATTGAATAGGGCTCTATATAAGCACAGCATATTTTTTTACAAACATTTTTAGTTCATGAATTTCTATCCAAAAAGTAAGGTCTTCACAAACTAAAAACATCTGTAAAAAATAAAAATGCTCTGTGCTTATATAGAGCAATATTCAATTGTCCAAATCACAGTTGAATGAGGCCCTATGTATTGTTTGATTTTTATTTGATCACAACTTGCCCCCCAAACAGTATATCATTACATACACATAATGAAAAACAACTACTAATAATAAAAACATTAGTAACAACTTACCTTATGCAAAGCATGTTATCTTCACAGGACACTGGAGTTCACTTGTTATACTAAACTCACTTAATAAAATCTGTATTACATTTATAAAAAAAATCTTCCACACTGCTCACACCCTGAAAGATCTGGGGGAGCAAATGTGCTCACCTGCTCTTGACTTTTCTTTAAGAACAACTCATTAACAGACCACACCCACCAAGTGCAAGGTATGTCAGTCATTAACATCTGTCAGTCAAACATTTTTTTTTGTTTTTTGTTTGTTTTGTTTTGTTTTTATAATCTCCATTATCTTTCTAGTGAGTGAACCTGAATTGTATACACCTTCTCGGCAGCAAGGTATATTCACATATTATGCAGTAAATGTCTATGGATAAGCCATCCAGTTAAGTTTGCTAAACCTGTCTTATTCACAATGTTTACTCTTTTTAATGATATTACCTATTATGAACCTGATTCTCCATAGCATTTTTTTACATTTAAGAAGAACATTTATCTGTAGGGAAATTACGGTCCTTTCTTCTAATAAGTACTTTAGCACACCACCAGCACAGACGGCTGCAGTGGCGAGGAGCATCCACTAGATGTAGCTGCTAAGATTTTGCTGCTGATGTCATAACTTTAGGGTTAGGGTAAGGGCGATAATTTATGCTTGGAAAGCTTGGAAATTGTGTATGATCTCAGCAGCGCTTACAAACTGTGTACAATTTCGGCAGCGCCATCTAGCAGCTCCTTGCTGCAACTGCTGCTGCCACTGCTGGAGTACTCATAACTCATAACGGGAAAGATTTATATATATATATATATATAAATGTGTGTTCTTTTCTCCTTTTATTTTTATTTCTGTTCATATTGAGTATTTTAGTTTTAGTAATCCAGCCTTCAAGGACCAGAGCTGAACTTGGCAGTTGTGATATGTATTTATGTGTAGAGCCATAACTTATCAATACAAAGTAATTTCGATCCTTTCCCTTTTGAAAATCGCCAAAAATTCAACAGCAGCAGTGCCGCCCACCAACCGCTAGATGGAGCTGATGGTTTTCAGTGCCGATACCATAGAGTTAATGATAGGTAAACTTTTTGGGTTACTTTTAGGGTTCAGGTTAATTTAAGGGTTAGGGCAACCTTCAAAATATCCCATCTAGTGGCCACTTGCAGGCACTGCAGCTGTCAGTGGTGGTGAATTTAAAATGGGATAGATCCAAAAATATTGTGTGGGGAAAATATACACTTTTTTCAAATTGTGTTAAATATTATTGAATTAATAATAGGAAATGTTTAATCCGTAAATAAAGGAACATTTCACTAATAGGCATGACATTATTTTTAAGTAAAACATGTTGATACTTTATTGCACTAATAAGGAATGCACAGATCATATGTACATGTGCCATCATTGGTTGACAAATATGACTTGTACAGCTATATTACTGCTCATTGTCTGACAGGGATAACCACCAAGTTCGGTTATTCATTTGAATGCTTTGTGATCTTTCCTGTTTTCGGACCGCCAGCAGTGGCGGCCATTGTCACTTTTCTGAGACTGTCACCAGCTGAGATTTGTCACTTTTTTGTTAGTGTAAAGCTTTTTGTATGCCTAAACTCTAACCCTTAAACACTAACCCTAAACCCTTTCAGAGCATTATTTGAAAAAAAGAGATTACACAGTGGTACATTATCAATATATTACCTGTTATCTCCCCAATAGCAATGGCAGTCAACAGTTGTTCACCAAGTTTTTGTTAAAACATTTTTTAGTGTGAGTCTTAGATTTAGGGGTTAGGGATAGGGCAGTGGCAGATGATAAGCTTTACATAGTAAATTAGTGGCGCGTACAGATGTGAAGCTTATCGTGGTCCACTACTGTAACCATAAACCCTAGTCCCTAAATCTACCCTTATCTCTAACCCTATGAACAAATTAAAGAAACCTTGCTGTTATTCGCCATCTAGTGGCTCCTGGCCGCCACTGCTGTCGGTAAGATAGCAGGAAAGGTCCCATTATCAAATACCCTGTTTTAGATGCCACAAAGAAAAAATGCTTTAAATTTCCCTTGTAAGTGTTGAAATTCCTTGAATATGCCAAATATCTGTGCATAAGCCCAATAGCAGGTATGTCCAAGTTCGGTCCTGATGGTCTGCACACAAGCCTGGATTTGAGGATTTCCTCTCTGTGCACAGGTGAGCCAAACAGCATGACTTAAGAAGCGATAGTCTCACCACGGTGCAGCAAGCATATCCTCAAATCCAGGCCTGTGTGTGGCCTACCAACACTGAATGGGATACCCTTGCTTTAGTGCATACACCCACTGAAAGATTCTCTAACATAGTATTATAGTGTTATTAAAACTACACATTTTCTGCTCTTTGACATATTTAAGCATTATACAAAGTTGCTAATACATGGCGGATTCATTGTTAAATTGCAGCTATTCTGCTAATTTTCATGTGACAGCTTTGTGTGACTTTATTGCAGCCTTGTAATTATGTCTAATCTTTTTACTTTTTAGAGTTACTGTGTACTCAAATTATGTCTAACGTTTGTCTCCCGCTTTTACATGCAGGAAGGTGTTAGCCTGGAGATTTATATTATTTGTTATAGATGAGCTCTGAATATAAACACCTGCGACACATTTGAATACGGGGATCTATCCCTCTTTGCCTGCACATTTCTTCTGCAGCACTGGCAGCTGCAGTTACAGGTGCCATCCGCCAGAGGGCGCTGTGAGTTTTCAGGCGCCGTCAAGTTCCAGGGAAGGCAAATAACTATTCTCCCCTTCAACGTGGCGCAACTCGACCACGCTAAATCGACAGCGAAGCCATCGCTATGTTCGGCGTGGGCACTCGGCCCCCCCAGGGCCTCGGGCGCGCCTCTCATAGCTCAAGGTCTCTTCTGTTGGCGCACCTTATATGATAAAATCGGCAGCGCCAACAATTTATTACCAACTCATACTAAGTGTAGTGTGTTTAAAAGCCATTAGCATCTGTTTGTGTTAATTTTTTATTGATAACTGCAAAAGATTGAAATTGACACCACACCCCTTCCCCTCACTGGCCCAGGATGTTGTATTAAAGGAATCAACCATAGTTCTTCAGAAATGTAAACAGCCCTCTCACTCACAACTTCTTCAAATGTATTGTGGATCCCTTAGATTGTAAGTTCAAGAGTTTTCAATCTGGTGCTTTGGAAACAAGCAATATGTATGTTTGATTTTAAGCTTAAAGACAAGGCCCTCCATTCTTTGCAATTTTTTTTTTTTTTTACCTTCTACTTAACCCCTTTATAGCGCTACGGAATATGTTGGCACGTTACAAATAAAGGATAACAATAATGGATCCGTCAAAGGTCCTTCAGAGGCATACAAAAAAATAACTGAATTAGAAATAATGGCTAATAATAATTGTTCCTTTCCTTTTAGCGTTGTGCACGCGTGTCCGTGCCCTGCGCCACAATGTTTAAATGGTGAACAGGAGGTAGTGCAGCTAAAAAAACGTATTTCCCCCTCTGACCTGCCGCATGTCAATATACAACACAATGGAGGATGGAATAGTTCTTTGCGTGCACTACACTTTTTCACCACTTCAGTACTATGGCACAGGGCACGGACACGCGCGCGCCACACTAACCGGATAGGTCCTAATAATCTTCTAATTATGTGGTTAGATTCAACATTTTCAAAGAAATATTTTTTCTTTATGCAGTTGTCCTTTAAGGGTTTAAGTCCTTGTAGGAGGAGCCCAAAACTGTCATGCAATCTTTATCCTAAGTGTAAAGGTTTGCTTGGCAGCACTCCATTTGCCCCTACAGCCTCTGAGATCTATGTTGTTATAGCTGTGGCATGAAGTGGGCCTCTCCCAAGCAGGTTCTCAAATATTACACAGTATCTTAATTATTTAAATCTCATTTGCATCCACTTATGTTAAACATGCCTGTATATCCAGCCTCTACCCATTAATATGCTTTTAGGGAATGTTGAGGGATAACCTTTTCCAGTAGTCACACTTACATTATTTACCACCCTACCATCGGATGGTCAAATTCCAACATATTACACAACATATATTTACCTCTCCATTTTTTACCAAAACCACACAAAAAAACTACTAATAAGGGCACTAGTAGAAATGCATTTTTAATAAAAAAATTCTTCAAGTATTAAACTGCTTTAATCATCCAATATAGATTATAACACTGCAAAAGCACAAAGTTGGCCCTTTATTGATCATTATATGGGAGGCAGATAAATGATCAGAAGTATTACTACTCAGTGCTACGGAATATGTTGGCACAGATAATAATAATAAAACTTACTGGCCAATTAGCATTAGCATGAAAACTACTACTAACCCATGTCATAGGCTATTATATATGTGCAGTTGTATCCAGTGTGTCCCCTTCTGGATCACTACCTTGTTTTGGTGAAGGATCTTGTGTACCACAAGGAAACTGTGAGCTATACCATGTAGGGTCACCCAAGATGGGCAAGTCATAGCAAAGAGGTCAGACAAATCACAGTACACTGGAGAATAAACTGGCAACCCACTCCAGTATCTTTGTCATGAAAACCGTATGGAATAACACACCCAGACACAAGATGTGCCATGTGTGCTGTAGCCATAAGGTCACAGAGAGAAGGACACGACTTAACGAGCTAGTTCCGTCTCCAGTGTACAGAGATTTGTCTGACCTCTCTGCTATGACCTGTCCATCTTGAGTGACCCTACATGGTATAGCTTACAGCTTCATTAAAGTACATAAGCCCCTTCACCACAACAAGGTAGCGATCCAGAAGGGGAGTCATACTAGTATTACACTAAGTATGTCAAAGTGGTCTAGAAGCAGATATGGTGGTACTTTTGGAGCCTCATTTACATGTCACTACCCAGAATCCTTAGTGGCAGTGTAAATACTGTTCACTATGAAGCGTTGTGGAAAAACAGATCTCCTGGCCTGCTTGCGACATTGAACTGTACTCAGAAAAGTCTTTCCTTTCCATACTACACATAATATTCTTTCTAATGATAGTGGGCTTAATGGTATGTATTTATACCAGACATATGCCCTTCAAAATAACCACCCTCTATGTGCTAATCTACACATTAAAGGTTTATAGATGGCTGTCCTCCTATTAGTCCGTTCTCTGGGGTGAATTTTTCATCTGTATAAAACATAATTCATCATAGAGATACTTATGCCATATCAAGTGGTGCAGCATATATAAAATCTGAAAATGTACTTGGCACAAAATGAAATGCATAGCATTGCATCATTATTGATGAAGTATGTGACATGTTTGCACCTTTTTAATGTCGTTTTGGCTCTGTGAAAACATTTTATTACATAGGGAATACTTGTTAAATTGTGACACTTGTGGGAATTTTTGTTTGTCACAGGAGTGTATGACATTATTGCGGCATCATGAATAACCCTCACCTTGGGCATAAAGGTGAATTGAAATATGTGCTGCTGTGCTCAGCAACATCTGTCTACATTTTCTCATTTTGTACAGGATATACAATAAATGCTTTGATGTGTTTTCCCATATTTTTTTTATCTATTACAAGCCAGATTATTGATTATTCATATAATTAAACATTTTAGATATGGACACCTAGAAGAAAAAGTTGACATAGGGCCTCATTCAATTGTGATTTGGCCAATTGAATAGGGCTATATAAGCACAGAGCATACTTTTTTTTTTACAGAATTTTTTAGTTAGTGAAGACCTTGCTTTTGGATATGTGGCATATGAGGCCGCTAGAATGTAAAACAATGATAGATTCCACTGCTGCCTAATTGCATTTAAAAGGTAATAAATTAGAGGCTTTATTTTTTTTAACCTGGGGAATGTACTCTTTATGCAATGTACTCTCCAGCATTATAAATGCTTAAAGTTGTGTTAATTGTAAAAGAACTGGCAAAATGCTATTTGATGTTGTTTTTTGAATAGTCTCCTTTTATGGTATTGCAGGAAGGTTAAAGAAAGGAAAACTACATTGCCCTCAATGAAGACTATATTAGTATGCATTTTTCTGAAAACTAAATGTGATTCTTTAATATTTAACTAATTATTGTGACAGATTATTTGAGAGAAAAAAAATGAAATAATGATTGTAGATAATATGTCAAGTGACAATAAATTAGAAAAGTGAGTGTTTATTTTACAAAAAAATAAATACATGTAGATTGAACATTTCGAAATTCAGTAATACAGTTTACAACTGGTAAAAGGGTAGGGTAATGTACAGTAAAAACAAATAAGGATTGCCAAATGATGAAAAAGACTGAAGAATAGTTGGTTACATATTGTTGTAAAATAAGTTATAATTACATTAACCATAAATTCTGCTTAGATGGATGCTTATAAGAGAGAAGCTCCAGTCACAAAGAAAGGTTACAGTGGTTTATTTCTATCATTATCCATGGCATACGAATCTTCTGAAAATTAGCTTTTAGCATAAATAAAAATTTACAAAATGTAATTAAAATAAAAACATGTAAATATAACTCTTGAAAAAATAAATAAAGTTGTACAACTATACAGTAGTATTATCTGGATAGAACGTGGTTTGAGCATCTAAAAACAAAGACAACATACTACTGAATGTGTGTCACTTATATAAAAGTAAATCTTTCAACATCATCTCATCTTTTAGATTCGTCATTGAAATTGATTGGTCAGAGTTTCTGTTTCTAATATTTATATTTTTGGTCTAGATTAAGATCTAAACTGAACCAAAGTATTAAGCAATACACCTTACATAGTAAGTGCTGTAAGCAAGGTATATAAGAGAACCATAATTACAGTAAACAGCTTGGGAATAATGAACATCTTGTTTTCCTGTGGTCTCCATCCTCCAGACCTTGTGTGTGCATCATGTGTATGTCTTTGACCTGAAAAAATAAATCACAGAAATGTTATAAATATTCAGACAATAAGCTCATTGGTTTTTGTTATGGGTTTCCTGTCAACCATTAAAAGGCTCATTTGCATAAGACTACATTTGTATTTAGATAAAACCCTTAAGGCCTAAAAGTTTCTGTTGTTGTAAACATTGAAAGACAAAAAGCAATGCAAGGTCAAGGAGGTAACTCCCATGGTGTAAGCATATTTAAATTCAGTTCATTCAACTGCTGGTAATCTTTATGCATGTATAAATGAAAGCAAACACAAATATGCGAGCAACATCTCCCTTTGAATGAAAAATGGCAAACAATAGCATCGTGCATAATAGACTCCCAGTTGTTTAGACACCTATTCTGAAACAATAGAAGTGGACATTCTACTACCTACCAGTTTTACAATGTAAATTAAAAATGAGCGTAAAAAGTAAAAAACAAAAATACTTACCACATTCTATCTCATACTCCGGGGTAAAGCATTTCAGCGTACCAGAGAAACATCTGCACAGCTGGCACTTTTTACGTACCCAATCTCCATGAGAGACATGACCACAGTCCCTGTATGCAGGACAGGAGAGAGACAAGATTAGGAAAACTCATACAAGAAATATATATATCAAGACATACCTATCAGCAGTCATGAAGTAAAGTAACTATTCTGTGTTCATCTCAAAATTAAACATTTTAATACTGAAATGTAGGTAGACAGCAAATAGGGAATAACTTAAGTTTTTCCTGTAATTGCTGGGTATTTATTATGTAAAATATTTAAAAAAACATTAAAAATAATTATATTGATTCTCCCAACTTACATTGTTTCCTTGTTCACTTCACAGTAACGACCAGTAAAATGCTTAGGACACATACACAGGCTCCCCAGGAAACAGGTACCTCCATTCTGGCAACATTTTTTGTTTAATTTTCGGCCTATGATGAAAAATAAATACATAGATCTCTTACAAGTCAAACAAACATACATTTACAGCAACTACAAGTTCATTAATGTTAAAATGGGTATGGGTGAAGTTTTACAATGTAAATTAAAAATGAGTGTAAAAAGTATGTGAGAATTATGAAATTGCACAAAAGCCTATTCCATATAAATTTGACCAAAGTATCTATAAGTGTTTGTTATATATATATCCAGATGTAGTCACAGATATAGTCGCTGATTAAGGTCTTGAGAACTTATTTATCTCTAGAAAACCACAGTAAAATCTTCAGAAGTTTGTAAGAAACTACAGTCCTCAGGAGATAGTATTCATTATCATGGCCTGACAAGGCCTCCCTAGACACAGGTGGAAAGTCACTAACAGTGTATACTGCGTATTTCTAATATAATATCTGAAGTTTCAGTTTGTAAAATACATGTAAGTTGTTGCATTATAACATTAGTTTTGTTAACAAAGTAACATACAATTCATTTTATTGTTATCTTACAACATTGAAAATAGATTATTATTTCCCATTAGCAAAAGCCAATGATTGTACTTTATAACATTTTTGGTTCAACAGCTACGAGCATATAGAGATTGTTAGATGGCCATGTTTGCTGTTCTAGATAATTTCCTAAAGATGTTGAGCAAGTCTATAATAGATGGACAAGTGGACTGTATCATAGAAAAAACTATTATTCTTTGCAATAACATTTCTATCAAAGGCCCTTCCCATAGCCATACATTATTTTAACACTTACTATTTGTGATGCGTGCAAATGGCTGGACATTTTTGTGCAGTGGGTTCTTCACTGAAGTTGCATTATTTGCTTCATTGATTAGCTGATTTATTAAAGAGCTCATGTTTGCTTGGAATAACTCTTTAAGATCACAGTGTAAGCCCATACAAGTTTTACCTGTTGAGAAAGAAGAGATAAATTACAACAAGATACTTTGTGTATTATGCCAGAGAGTACTACAGGATGAATCTAGAGCTTTTACTTTTTGGAAATACTGTAGAGACTCCCTGTCACATTAAAGCCAAGGATGCAACCAGGTTGTAATACTATCCACAGATCAAATGTTAGTGTTCACTTACCTTTGACAAATTTGATAAGAAAACTTGTGGAGAGAATGAAGGTTACAAGATACCTAAAGGACAAAATAAGAAAACAAGTTAAATAATCAATATATTTTTTAGGGTTGAGACAAAGACCAATATCATATTTGTTATCGAATATTTTAGCGGTTGTTTTGTGGAAAATCTGTTTAATAGTAATGTGACTTTCAGCATTAACTAAATGTATTTTATATTTACAACTATTATACATTTAAAATCAAAAAGCTGCTGCCCCCCCCCCCCAATTGCTAAGAAATCTCTATATTAATTCAGTACTTAAAGAATGCAAAACTATAACTGACAACCACTTACCTTATCCAGTGCATGTTATGTCTTCACACAGTACTACAAAACTCTTCTTTTTCTAAAGCCTTTTAGACAAAGTTTGTATTATACTGCAGACTGCTCACCTTATACAAGTAATGAGTAGTGAATGCACACATTCTCCTCTTTAAGGATGTCCCTTCATAGTCCCCACCCACCCAAATACAAGGTGTAGCAATCATTAGCATGCTTTTTTCTCTTCTTCATTATCCCTCCCCCAGCCTCCTGGAGAGGGAACTTCACTTGAATATTAAGCATTTTCACTACTGGACATTGGATTCAAAATACTAAATACTATGTTTATATTGTTACAAGTTGTTTATATTTTAGGTTATGATACTCATGGAAAGTTGGGATAAGCATCGTGAACATGTATTATTCCAAAACTTTATGTAGATAGAATGGACAGACCATCAAATCCATGTTTCTTTGGGACCCAGCTCTGTATACAGAATAAGGTAAATGAAAATCTGTACTGCATTTACATGACTAATTATTTATTAGAGAATGAGTATGAAAAAATGTGGTCAAATTTTGGTTATATTATACTGGAAAAATGCAACATACAATGCTGTGCAAATAATATGCAAAAAAGGGCTGCTAAAAGATTTTATAGTGATAATTACTCTTATTAAGAAATATCACTAAATCTTACTTAAATCTCATATGTTAATAAATCTACCCTAATTTTTTCACTGCAAGATACATTGGCCACCCCAAGAAATATGCTCTGATTTAATGAAATTCAAGGACATTTAGGAGAACACATTAAATGTTTCGTATTATTTTTTAAACAAGTAAAATAATCTTATTGATTGATTTTAGTCGATTTTTGTTGTGCTTATTAGTGGTCGTATTTACTTTAATTAATTTGGCACCAAGATGTTTATGGTATCCATCAAAACTGATCCATGCATATTAATCTGCTCCTCACATTGGCAATGGTAGCCAATCAAACTTTCCAGACAGACCTTGGCATGATTAGTGTACAAGAGCTCAGCTTAGTGAACTCATTTAAAACAGTGTGTCCTACATATGGTTAGCCTAACTGGCCAATTCCTTTAAATATTACTGTTATGTTATTATATATAATAAATTAACAGTTATGCACCACCTATCAAATGCAATGTGTATAAAAGTTATTAGCAAATTTAGTGTTGTCTATCTAGTGATTTGAGGAAAATGCAGTAGAATCGGCTTGTATACATTTCACTGCTGAATGTTTTAATCAAGTTCTATATACGAACACTGTAAACTCAACTAACTCAAGCCTCATTTTTAAATAAATGTGTTGTATACAAAATTCTAAAATGTCTATGCCTATTTGTATTTATTTTACCATGGACAACTCTGATAGGACATCCCTAACTTGCTATCAACAAATAAATCTGTTTTTAAAAACTTAGTGCAAGATCTAAAGAATAGTAGCAATGTATGCTATATTAATAAGTCATTGCTCTGTAGTGTGGCGTTATCAACACTATAAATAACCAAATATAAATGGTGAAATTATGGAAACGTTTTTATCTAATCAAGGATATATACAGTTTTATGTGTGCTCATTACGTGGATTTTTTTTTGCATGTATTTTTTATAAAGGCAATTTTAAATTAAGCTACATTATAAAACAACTAATATGATGCAACAGAGAAGATGAGAAGATAAAGTACATTGCATTATATTTTCTATTTTCTAAGTACACATCAACATGGTGCATGTGAAAGTGGAATACCAATCATGTAAGACCTGGAGTAGGGTGATGTCACTGAAAACACATACTTTCTACAAAAGACTCATGCTAAATAATAGGAGATAAGCAGAAGCCCCTAGTAATTCTGTTCCTTTGTAGCTCACCAAGACAGGTGACAAAAAAAAAAAAAAATGTCGGCCGTAAAGACGTAATTTTTTTTCAAGCGTGCAAATTGGAAGACCATTTTGGGCTTGGGGAAATTGATCAATTTCCCAAGCCCGCAAATGGTTTCAGACCCATAGAGCACAGAGCAGGGACAGGGAGGAGAAAGACATAGGGGAGGGAGAGGGAGGAGAGGGTGGAAAGAGACACAGGGGAAGGAGAGGGTGGTAAGAGACACAGGCGTGAGAGGGGGGAAGAGACACAGAGGAGGGAGATAAGGGAAAAAAAACTCACAGGGTAGGCAGAGGGGGCAAAGAGACAGCGGGAGGGAGAGGGGGTAAATAGACACAGGGGGGAGAGGTGGGGGAAGTCACAGGGGTGGGAGAGAGGGGAAAGAGACACAGAGGTGAGAGAGTGGGGAGAGGCTGGCAATGAGCGCCGAAGGTCTGAAAGTTGCGGGTTGGACCATGCCTGCAATGAGGGGGGTAGAGGCTCACAATGAACCCGCTTAAGGATATTTGTAATAATGCTTATTTATATCACTATTAAGAAGGACTGATAATATTAATTCTAAAGAGAAGTGCTATCTAGCATGTATTGCAGATATTAAAATTCTGTTGTATACTTATATAAATTAATATTACATCTCTCAGAAGATCGAATGCTCATCAGTAGTACCATTTGCAATGGGAAATGGTTAGTTCACATTACATTGGTCGATACTGTATTACATATAGTTTATTATTTTGCTTTGTCCTGCATTTCCTTTTTAACTGATCCTTGCTGTACTTAGTTATCTTTATATATACTAAACATTTGCACATCTTATTGGCTTCTTAGCACTCCTTTTAATGACCCGGCCTAGCACATACATTAGTCACTGTTCAATTACTAAATTATTATTTAGAAACCTGTTAGCCACATCTCTCAGTCTATATTTAACAACTAATATACATGTATATAAAAGACTGCCATCATTTTAATCTTGAGTTGTAATTTCAAGTTAATTATTAATCTGTACACTTTTTTTGGAAATACACAGGTTTTATGAAAATTAAAAATTTCAATTCTCAGTACTTAATAATTATGCAGTTCTATTTTTCTGTATTTGCTGAGCTTATGACTATTAGCCTTATTAAACTGTGATTCAGCCAATTGAATAGGGCTCTATATAAGCACATAGCATATTCATTTTACATGAGTTTTTAGTTAGTGAACTTCTATCCAAAAGCAAAGTCTTCACTAACTAAAAATTTCTGTAAAGAAAATATGCTATGTGCTTATATAGAGCCCTATTCAATTGGGCGAATCACAAATGAATAAGGCTTTATATGTTTATCTTGCAATAGTCCAAATGAGGGCCATACAATTGTTTCACAAACTAACTTAGGGCCTCATTCAATTGTGATTTGGCCAATTGAATAGGGCTCTAAATATGCACATAGCATATTTTTTTTAAATAAGTTTTTAGTTAGTGAAAACCTTGCTTTTGGATAGATGCTTACAAACTAAAAACGTATTTAAAAAATATATGCTACGTGCTTATTTAGAGCCCTATTCAATTGGCCAAATTGCAATTGAATGAGGGCCTTAGACTTGGGAAAGCTGGACAACGTACGATGGAGCCCAAGGTCCCAAAATCTAAAAGTCGAAATTGTGTGCCTAAATTACATAAGTTCAGGAGCTGCTCGGTGATTTACCTGCTTTCATGATAGGCCCAGGGTATCTGCCCATTTTGGCTTAATGTGACACTGTTATCTAGGATTATTTTAATTTGTAAAACATTTTAATTGACAGAGATTAAAAAAAATATAAAGAAAACTCATTGGCTATATACACAACAGAGAATCATGTTCATTTATGTAAAGCATATATTTATTTTGATAATTTTTTATGTACTAAAATCCACTTGCAAAATAGGAACCAATTTATTAAGAGGTCTAAAGTCATTCATTGTTGACGTATTCATTTATTTAAAAGAATACGCTTTCTCTAAAAAGCTAATAAGAACCTAAAAGCACAAAAGAACAAAACAATAAAAATCTATAGTAGATAAACACTTATTATTAAATTAGTATTATTCATGTATTCTTTTATTTATTGGTATTAGATCTTTGACATCTTGCTGCATAAAAGGGAACAGCTGAATATAATATTACTCAATCATCCAAAGAAGCCTTTTGGTAACTAGTTTCCTTCCAATTTTTAGGTTTATCACCATTAATTATTTTAATAGAAGCTGTGGCAGGATGAGATATTTATGGTGAAATGAAGCAAAACGGAATAACTGCTATACATAAGTTGTCTAATTACCTATTTAAATTAATAGTTGAGATTGCTAAAATCAGATTTTATGTGAGTTGTTCCAGAAGAAGGCAAAGAAAACACTTTGCAACATGCAAATAGTGATGATGAACTTCAATGAATATTAATAATACACACGCAGAAAATAAAGATAACACAGCTGCTCAGGACTCCGTTCACCTTCATGCATAAGGTGGGGGTTAATCACAATAATGTCAGACAGAGAAATTCCCATCAGTGACACAATTTAACAAGTCTTACAATTACTGTTCGTACATTTAATTTAATAAAAAAACTTTGTACACATTTTTCATTTAAAGCTTTAAAAACTTGAAGATGTTGCTGATAGACATCGGACCTAATTAAGAGTTGCTCTTTTCTTCTCTTTTTTATTATTTTGATATTTTGTTCTTGTAAAATAGTCAGCAGAAGGGATATATCCTAGAAAATGAAAGGGACATGGAACACAATTCTTTTTTCTCCATACAATTAAAACAACATGCTTCAAACATTTCCAAAATTGTGTTTTGCATGAAAATATATTAGGTAAAACCAGTATAAACTCAATTGAAAGTAGCAGGAAATACACAGAGCATAAATACAACTGTAGGTTCCATTGAAAGACAGGTATGACTCATACATCTATATTACAACTCATTGGCTAACAAGGGCAAGCCCCTAAGTCAGACATTTGAATAATTTGTTTCTGCTCTGAGTGAATCATTTGGTAAGGAGAGCACACAGTCATGGGCATAGAGGCCCCCAAAAATCTGGTAAAGGAAGCAGGGGCGGATCTACCGCCAGTGCACCCGGTGCAATACATCTCTCTCTCTCTCTCTCTCTCTCTCTCTCCCTCTCTCTCTCACGCGAAGCGTGACGACGTCTCGTAGTTAGACAATTATAATATGTGATATATATATATATATATATATATATATATATATATATATATATATATATACATATACATATACGTCTGTACGCCAGCTTACTATGTATCGAAATTATGGGTCAAAGCTTTCATGGGAAAGATATACTGCTACATACTGTAGAGCTACATCTAGTGGCTAAATCTGGTAACAAATGATGACATTTAATTTCCCCCCCAAGTCCTTTTAGATGAAAAGACAAGATTTTATTAGTGTGAGGAATGAAAGAGAGGACAGGGTTCAGTACAACCCAAACACAACGGGCTTGGGAGGGAGGGATGATGGCATTGTCAACAGTGAGAGAGATGTGAGGAATTGACGCTGTAGTAGATGATGGAAAGATAAGGAGTTCATCTTGGACATGAGTTTGAGATGGTGGGTGGACATCCAAGAGGATATACTTGAGATGCAGTTGGAAACACATGCTAGAAGAGAGGGGGTTGGATCTGGTGCTGAGAGATAGATAGTCATCTGCATAGACATGATACAGAAATCCAAAATATTTTATAAGGGTACCAAGTAAGGATGTATAAATGTAGAAGAGGAGGGGGCCAGGACTGTACCTTGGGGTACCCCAACAGACAGAGGGCGAGAAAAAAGAAGAGGTGCCAGAGAAGGAAACGCTAAATGTTCAATCTTGCAGGTATGATGTAAACCATGAAAGAGCAGTGTCACGGATGGGAGCAGAGAATTTGGATTAGAATAGGGTGTTCAACTGTATCAAAAGCAGCAGAGAGATACAGAAGAAGTAGAATAGAAAAGTGACCCTTTGACTTGGTGGTGAGCAAGCCATTAGTGACTTTTGTGAGGGCTGTCTCAGTGGGGTATTGGGGCCGGAAGGTGGATTGGAAGGTGTAACGAAGGGAATTGGAGGAAATAAATTGGATAGGGCGATTGTAGATAAGCGGCTCAAACAGTTTGGTTGATGGGAAGTAGAGATGTAGGGCGATAGTTGCAGAATAAGCGTATAATGAGGTGCTTTTCCTTCAAAGGGATTTACATAAAATTGAAGAATGGGCATCTAAATGGCAGATGAGATTTTATATGAATAAATGTAAAGTTATGCATCTGGGAATGAAAAATAGCCATGCAATGTATAATCTTAATGGAGCAAATATAGGGGTATCAGATATTGAAAGGGATTTTGGGAGTACTAGTGGACAACCACCTAGGTAGCAGTGCTCAATGCCAAACAGCAGCTGCAAAGGCACATAAAATATTAGCATGTATTAAGAAGGGTATAGCAGCAAGGGAAGCAAATATAATTCTGCCACTATACAAATCTCTAGTACGCCCTCATTTGGAATATGTAGTACAATTTTGGGCACCATTTCATAAAAAGGACATTTTAGAGCTGGAAAAGGTACAGAGAAGGGCTACAAAACTAATAAGGGGAATGGAGGGGCTAAGTTATGAAGAAAGACTAACCAAATTAAGCCTATTTTTTCTAGAAAAATGGTGTCTAAGAGGAGATATGATTACATTATATAAATACATCCAGAGTCAGTATAAAGATTTGTCAAGGGAGCTTTTTGCGCCAAGAGGTTTTCAACTGACAAGAGTACATACCTTGAGGTTAGAAGTAAAAAGATTCCACCTTAAAGAAAGAAAAGGGTGGTTCACAGTAACGGTGGTTAATCTGTGGAATTCTCTACCAGAAGAGGTGGTGACAGCGGATTCGATAGATAACTTTAAAAGGGGACTGGATTTATTTCTAATTAAAAAGGGAATTCAGGGTTATCCTGGATAATTACATAATTAGAAATCGTCAGTATCTGGGGTCAGGAAGGAATTATTTTGTTTACCCTTTGAGAGGATTGGTTAATTTTCACTTGGGTTTTTTTCTCTTTGCCTTTCTCTGCATTAATTAATAATTAAAAATAAATAAATAAATTGTTGATTAATAATGAATTAACAACTAATTAATTCATAACTAATCCTCATATTGCAGATCAGAGGAGATCTTAAAAGGTTGAACCTGATGGACTGAAAGTCTTTTTTCAACCTTAATGACTATGTTACATCTAATGGGTGTGATTATGGCATGTTTTAAAGATGATGGAAACGTGCCAGTGTTTAGGGAAATGTTAAAGAGATGTGTGAGAGCAGGGGTAAGTGTGGCAGAGAGAGGGGAGGGATAAGCTATGATGGAATAGGATCTAGTGGACAGGTAGTGAGGTGGGAGGTTGATAGTAGACTGGAGACTTCATCCTTTGCTACAAGGTCAAAGGAGTGCAAAGTGGCTGTGGGTCTTGGAAGGGTAAAGGCCGGGTGTTGTCGGTTAGCTGAGAGGACGGAGTTTGTGATCCACGTTGAGAGGAGAATTAATTGCGAATGTTTTCAATTTTATGCTTAAAAGTCTTCACCCATGAGACAGGAAGGGACCGGTGGTGGTAGGGGGAGGAGAGTGTTGAATATGGCGAACAGAAGTTATGGTTAGAGGACTGAGTAGATATTAGTGATGAGCAACAGTGCTGTTTGGCAAGGTTATGGGAAATAGGAGCGCAACATAAACTTGTGGTGAAGGAAGTCTGCTGACGTGCAAGATTTCCTCCATAGATGTTTAGCAGTGTGGCAGATTCATGTTGTACTGTGAGGTGGCAATGCCAGGGTAGGTGAGGTCAGTCAAATATTCCATTTATCCCATCTCTTTGAGAATGAACCGATATTACCCTTTAATAATGCAGTCAGTTTTTCCATTCCAGCATTTTCATTAATCTTTTGTAAAACTTTAATTTTTTAACGGGGGAGTTTAACTTCTTTTATCAATTATTACATTCTCAAAAACAATATCAAATTTAAATGGTTACTAAACTGGTTAGTGTTTACTAAAACTGCCCATTTTTCAGAAATTTTTATCGCAATTCCCTGAGTACCAATGAGCAAATCTCAGCCTCCAAGGTTCCCACCTACTTGACAAGAAGCCTAATATATCACAACTGTGGAAGTGGCTAGAACTGTGTACAATTTTCGTAAATAGGGTAAACATTTAAAGGATGTTTTTATTTTCTCTTACTAAAAGGTTTTGCCCATTATAGATATGTATTCTAAAAAAAAATATTAGAGCATGGATTAAATATGGATACTACATATATTCATATGTGTAATTAAATGCCAAAAGTCCTTGCTTCTTTAATAATAATACATTGTTGACTCCAATTTCAGAAAACCCATATTTCCCTCCAGGCCTAGATCACTCAAAGTGTCACCTGTCCTCACCAACAGTTGGTAGAAAAAAAGACATGGTGGAAATAAAATAGAATATTAGAATATCAGACTACAGCGTCTACCACATGTTATTTTTTTAATTACACAAAAATACTGTTTATCTGCAGTTTGTAACCCTGGTCCCCTTGTATCTGTGGTCCTCAGTTTATTGTGTATACTTATGTGTAAGACTCATGGGTGTAGGAACTGGGGAGAGATAAGGGGACAACCAAACCCCCCCCCCCCCCCCCTGATTTTTCTATGTTTGCATGTATATAGCTATTTTACGACCTGCGTATACAATGAGCTGTATTCCCTCCCAGAATTATTCCAGCTCTTACACCCCTGGTAAGAATTGTCATACTCCTTATGTATTCACTGTCTTTCTTCCAAAGCTTAACTGAAAACTGTTAAGCCTTTTAAAATAAAGCATAGTAGTAATAATACCTATAAAATGTGTAATTTTTCACATTGATCATTCTGGTTGTTTTCTTTCCTACATTTATAACAAGGGGACTTATCCAGAAGTTCCCAATAGGATTTGTTACATAGTGAGATAAATACTCATTTATGGCTAAAAATACGTCTTGCATGTTAAGCCCAGTAGAGCTTTCTGACCCGCAACACATTATCCCTCAGTGCCATTACCAATCTATGGCATAGTACTAAAAAATGCAATTTGTGACTGCACTGCTAAACACATATAAGCTATCTGAAAATATACTGAAAGCAAAGATATTTCCTCTGAGCCTGGCTGGGTAATATGCAATCATATCATGTTATGAAAGTGAGTATGTTTGGCATTTCAATGCAGAAAATATAAACAGTATTTCCAAAGGTGCAACTATAGAGAAGGTGTGCAGTTGAATTTCTTAGCAATTTTATTTTCAAGCCATATATTTACTACAATAGTTAGAAACATATTGATAAAATATTTAAATTATGGGGACGAATGTACTAAAAGTCAATATAGTTGCAGGAAGGTAGCAATGTCTGTATTTTCGAACAGTGGTTCTCAACCGTTGTTGGTCTGGTAGCCGCTGGTCTCCTTCCAGTGCTCATGGAGACTAGCTGTGAGATTGAGATCATGTTTAAATGGGTGATAATACATGTGATTTACTGAATATTAATCTAGCTTTGCACTGATTTGAATAGAGAACAACTATTTATAAGTTCCTCTGTAACCTAGAACTGTGACTAATGGTCAGCGCGGAGGCAGCCTAGGCACGCCTGATCTGACGAGCCTGGGCGATGCTGATTGGCTGTGAGGAGGAGGAGGGACTTAAGCCTGTTTTGCATGCTTCCTCCTCACTCCGCGCCGGCCAATGAACTTATTCCCTCCCTCCCCTTAAATGGTGGTCAGATAGGAAAGCAAGTAAGGTATGTCTAGAGGGCGAGGCTGGTTGAGCAAAGTTCAGGAAGCTTAAGCTAGGTTTAAAAAAAAAAAAAAAAAAGAGGTGGAAAAGAGTTGAAGGGTTAGGATTCTGTGAATTCTAAGTTAGGATGCAAATAGGAATGTCTTTGGTTGGCGGGAGGTGAGGCACCAGGCCCACGGGCTTAAGTGGGCTTTGCCCTGCCTCATGGGCGTGCTTAGGAAAGCACTGGGAGGCTCTGGGCGCGGGCCCAGGGCGTGAGGTTACTGACCGGGCCGGGCTCCTCCTTCGGGATGTTCTTTGAGCTGTGATTTAACAATGTTAATTATGTTAATTGGTTATTGGTTTATGGTTGCTTTAATAAAGCTGTGACCCGTAATTTTCCCAAGAAACGCTGTTTCAGTGTGTTTATTTATTCTAAAGCCCATTGGATCTTGCCAGGGTCATGGTGAGGATACATATAACATGTTAGGCTCGCCTCATGCCTGACATCTCAGGGACTGGCCCTAGGACCAGCTGTTGAGAACCCAACAGTGAGAGCCTTGCCATACATAGTGGTATGTGCTACGCCGTGACTGCAATGTATTCACAGGATTGATACAAGAAACAAAGAGAGCCATGAGCATGTTGTATGTGTATTAGCATACATGATCCCCTCACTGTATGTACTAGACTGAAAAGTGACAGAGAACAAAGTTTAGCCAGATAACAAAATCAACATTTATGTATAATAAATGAAAATGTGTACCTTACATAATAACTTAATTTTCAATAAAAATCATAAGTTTTATTTATAGGTTCTATATACTGCCCTGTACCTAAATCAGCTGCAACACTGTATATATTATACTTCACCTTAAACTCAGCAGGCACAGAGGATTATTCTAGTTCTTGAGTACCTTGATTAAAAGTTAGATTAATTCTGCAAATACATTTTCACCAAAAAAAAACTCTAAACCTATGTTACCCATGGTACGAAGGGGCTATTTTAAATAGACTGTTTGATTGGAGCTATACGTTCTTGGATATTTGCAGCCTTATTAAATTGCGATTCAGTAAATTTAAAAGGGCTCTATTTAAGCACACAGCATATTTTATTTACAGAAGTTTTTAGTTAGTAAAGACCTTGCTTTTGGATAGAAGTTCACTAACTAAAAACTTCTGTAAAAAAAAATATGCTGTGTTCTTAAATAGAGCCCTTTTAAATTTACTGAATCACAATTTAATAAGGCTGTTGGTTATTTCCTCATCCATATTAGAGATACACTAGAGATAATTAACCTCTTTTGGATGGTGTAATTAATTTGCCCTGCTCTTCTGTGAAGACTGACATATATGGTCTCATACATTATATCTTTCTTTTTTATGATTTATTTATTTTTGAATCTACAAGAAGGCAAAATAACAGATGAATAAAAATGGAAAGGATTAGGGAGGGTAATGGGAGAGGAAGGTAACGGGAATGAATGAACAGTTCAACAGAGTTCCCCAATTGATCACACATACACATGATTTCATTTTCTGCAAGTGTCTACACTGCTACTTGGAGCTACAGAACTATTGTGGGTATAGACGCGCAGCAATCACAACCACACCCTTCAATCAGTAGTACTTCTGTCCATTTGCCTTGATTAGTGAGAGCAATATTGTAGAAATTAGTATAAAGTTAAAGTATGTTATGATTAAAACACAGCAGGCGTATGTAAAGTTGATTTGCTTTAATTTCTGCTACAATTGCACAATAATTAATACATTCAGCTAGACAAAATAATATGCACATAAGGGAAAACTTTCTATTGGCATCAGTGCATGTTCTTCATTGATAATACTGTTATCAGTCCTCTATTAAACGGCAACATTAGAGTTCATGCAAAATCAGCATTTAAAAATACCCAATTCAGTATAACTTTTAAAACTTAGTTTTGGAGGGAAGCAGTTTTGTTAGTGTTAAGGGGCTATCGGAGCTGCTTCTCTTCAACCCTATCAGGTGTCCTGGGGTGGAAGGATCTGCCCAGGTCGCTGTCCTAATAATTTTTTGACTGTACTATGTTTTTCTTCAGTGTCCTCTTTATCTGCCCAGAGACTGTCCTTACAGTAGACTTTATCTGTAGAGAACAAAATAAATTATACTAGTAGAAATATAAAAGGATCACTGAACTCACTGAGAACTCTGGTAACATTTGTGCACATTGAACAAACATTAATCTCTTCTAAAGATTTTGCTATTTTGCTACTCATATTGCTCAGATTTGGGGATGCCATTTCCCCCTCACTTTCTACTTGACTGGTGTTACCCTCATCTTCTTTTAGCAGGAGATTGCAATAGAATATGCACATATGATGCCACTGTTGGGGTTGGAGCCATCCACATATCTGGGCAGACTCTACTAAGGAAAGGAGCGCTAATTAAACAAATAAAGTGCAATACAAATTGTTGTACAGCACACAAACTTACATAATGGACATGTATACACATGGGTGTAGGAACTGGGGGGATAAAGCCCCCCCCCCCCCCCACACACACAGATGTTTCAATGTGTGTGTTTAAGTGTAGAGAAGCAGTTGTGTGGTATTTGTATACTATATGCAGTACCCACCCACATTTTCTCTACTATATAATGTAAATATAATGAACACAACCATCTATATTTCTAATGAATTATGTAAGTATAATTAGTTTGTATTAATGGAAGAGCTTTGTGTGCTGTAAAATAATATTAGTTATACTTTATTTGTCCTGCTTTCTTGCTAGGGGGGATGAACCTGTCCAGTTGTGTGGATAGCTCCTACTCCACCATATAACATCATCTTTCAGCTAAATATCATGGAGTTATGTCAGTGAGTTAGAATGGAAGGGGTAAAATGGCAGCTCTCATACTGGGTGAATTTAAATGGCAAAATAAAGAAAATAGTCCCAAAATATTTCATATATTTCACTAAAATGTTTATAAAAAGTATAGAAAAGATCAATCTAAATTCAAGGTAAAAAAAATGCAGTGATTCTTTAAAAACTAAAATGCAAATACAAGTTTTGAAAGCTGCAATGATTTTGTTTCTTCAAATACTAGTTTATTGCTAAATAGCTATTAAATAAATGAAACCCTGAGCACTACATTGATACTGTATTTTTTCACATATATATTCCTCTATAGCACCATATTTTCTTGTCAATTATAATGAATGATTACAAATGTGTTTAATTTTGCTAAATAAATCCCCTTGAAAATTATAGAATTGATTTCACAGTGCAGTAGATACGACTGAATATGTGTGTGTCTGGTGCAAAGGTGACTCTCTTTGACTGTTTGAAGACAATGTTTTTGTAGACTTCCTCTGGAGAAATTTGTGTCCAGTTCAGGCTTTTATCAAAGTGTTTCATCACAACTTAAAAGCTATATCTCAATACATAAGGGAATGGAGAATGAGCCAAGAACCTGAAAATGTATCCAGTTCAGGCAGGGTTCATTTTAAACGGTATACTATGCACACACAAAAAAAACATTGTCTCTGATATAGAAGCAGAAAAGCTTTAGAAATGCGCTAAATCCTTTTGCAAACTCATAACGCAAAGACATTGTGTGTCATGTTTACTAAACAACTACCGTATGTTTATTAAGCAAGTGCTGAATCATACTGGATCTGGAACTGAGAATTCTATCTATGTCCACAAAAGGATAGGGTGGAAAGTAAATAAAGAATTTTTTTCTAAAATAATTCAAATGATACATTGTTTTAAAATTCAAATTAATATTGGAATAAAATTATTACCATAAATCAAAAAATGCAATCCTGAAGTATCCATATATGTGCTCAGACATATGATGGAAAATAATCTGAAAAAAGTGTTTTCCTTTATTAAAATGCTGCTAAATTATGAGTGTTTGAAGGTAATGCTTTCAAACTGTTTCTAACATTCCCTGGGCAATGTCAGAATTCATAATGTGTTGAAATGGCCAGCTGCAGTACAGGTACAACACCGATTTTCCAGCAAATAATGGTCCGGCACATCATTTAGTCAGGACAAAAATAAGAGAGCCTACTTGAAGTTCCAAGACAATCAGAATAGTTTAGATATAATTATTGTTTTTCATCAATCATTAATCATTTAATTTATATTTGTTTTATTTAAGTTTCTATCAATCAATGGTCATTTAGAGACACAGGAGAGGTGTAATTAGTGGTCAGAGGAGTATCATTGAGTTAATATTATGTGACCCCCGTTGGTGAGGCAAAGTGGTTAATCCAGCAAGGCTCAGGAAAAGGCCTTTGTGCACTGAGCCACATCTCTGCATGTTGAACAGGAAGTACAGAAAATCAATAAAGTTGAAATAAAATCAGTGTGACCATTACAGCCTATACCTTATTATTTATGGAGATTGTTGTGGAAGGGGCTTAACAAACACTGACTAAAATTACAATACAAGTCAATTGTAAACAAGTTTAAAAAAAATTATAGTAATAAACACCTTTCTGCATATAGTAAATGTATCACCATGAAAAAAAACTATGAGCTTAGGAGCCCTAAAAAATAAGGGGGATGGAATAATTCAACTCTACTCCCAGGACAGGAAGCATGGGCGGATCTATCGCCAGTGCAACCGGTGCAATGCACTGTGGCCCTTCTTGGGGGAAGGGAAGGGGGGTCATTGCTGCAGTGCCACTCAAAATCCTTTTTTTTTAATTTCTTTGTTTAAGTTCTAAATATTCCGCCCCCGAATATAATTAAACAATATATATATATATATATAGTAAATAAAAAGTACATCTGTGTTCACATTTGAATGTCTAAAGCAAATTACAAAAACCTGCTTCCAGCTCAGAGTTCTGAGAAAAACAGTTATTACACTGCATTCTGGGAAGCTGAGCTGGGACATGCAAATGCACCCACAAATGCCTCGCTCTTCAAACATATCTTATCAAACATGGCTTCCTTTAAGCTTATGCATGCTGTATTACACAGCTTTAATGCAAAGCTAAGGTTGGATTAAACAAAGGCTGAGTATCCAGTCCGTGTACAGCTGTTTCAAGCCTACTGGCTATCATCAGCATGGAGCGGGATCTCAGCATGTGTTGTGGACTTTATGAGAAGTTAGTTCACCACAGCAATCATTTATAATATGGTGGGCAAAAGAGCGATAGAAGCCCTACACCGTACAGTAAGCTATACTACTACAGTAGTACTATATGTATATATATATATATAAATATATATATATAGTAACACATGATTAAGTTTAATTTTGCTATTTTTTGTGTCCCCTATTCATTTAATCTGGGGGTGATTTGTCCCCCACCCATCCTTCTCAGTTCCTATGCTCTGAACAAAACCCTGAAATATTTATAGCGACTTACCTTAGATGCAGGCAAACAATATTTTAAGTGTATAAAGTATATTTTTATATATCACATATTTATTTAATGTTTTGACCCTGGGGGTTGGAAATCATGTAGCTAGTCCATAGCAACCTAAACTTAACAACACCCAAATATTCCTTTTAATGCTGTGGGTTTTTTTTACTTTCCAAAACCAACTTTCTCCTTACAAGAATAGTTCTTCAAAACAGAAAATTGAGATATGTGAGTTCTGTAGTCCTGTTAATTATTTTATCCAGTGGTATAATCCGTTTGTACCAGTGATGTACCCTGCCTTTTTCCATTAGAGTACTATAATTTAGCCTACATAAAGAATTTTTTTTTACCTTGATATATTCAGTTTAACTAAACATATTCAGTATTAGCATTATCTCTAATAATTGCAAACATAGATTTAATTGTTATTTATGTAACTTGATCGAAGGTAATGTGATTCAATTTTTCTGTTATTTTAATGGTAATTTTAAATAAATACACAAGTAAAAATATATCTATCAGAATGATATTTTTCACAGAACTGAGCTCACAGTGTGTTCCTAATGCATTACAGTGTAATACTTCCTACCAGACTCACAAGAACGGTTGTTCTGTTTCCCCTTCTAATTGTATTGATCTCTTGGCTTGTAGTATCAAAAACGCCATGTATAGGATGAGATGAAAATAGATACACCTTAGGATAAAATGTGTTATTATTGTAGGTTACAAATTTAGATTTCTTCTGTCAACCTTGATGAATAGCCATTCCCATTTTCACTATTTATTTAGCAAATGCTGTGTATAGATTATTTTTATCATTTTGATATTGTGATTCCATTTAATACTAAGGAAGTAAAAGATCAAGAAACATAAAATATATGCTTTTATGGATTTAAAAGGCAGGTTATAAACACTACAATCATTTTTTTGCATGAAAAATTTATTTTGCAAATAGGATATTTAAATGTTCTTTTCATCTCTATATAAACAGCTTTGAAACAGCCAAGACCTCCCTCTTAACTGTATTTAGGCTGTGTCAGGGCACTGCACCCATTGAGTTAGTGATCTCCTTGGAAAAATCAAAATAATACTAATCAACCGATACCACACTTATTTTCCAAGTTTAAAGCCACCTCTTTTAAATGAATGATGGTGAATGTGTGACTTCAGCGTCATTTTTAAGGTAGTTCACATGAATATTACTTATCTTTAAATACAGAATATCTATCTAAATCTCTCTCTCTCTCTCTCTCTCTCTCTCTCTCTCTCTCTCTCTCTATAGCTTAGCGCATATATATATAAATATATATATATATTTGTATGTATGCATTTATTTATCTATTTATATATATATATATATATATATATATATATATATATAGTTTATTTCTAGAAACTACTGTTATTGCTACCCCTGTACAAGGTGCAGGAGATTTATAATACCCAATAGCTGACTATATTGAAGAACGGTAAATTACTGTAGGATTCATGTACCATCCTTCCATGCAGGATCTTCCTCAAGGTAAATTGAAATGCTAGCCCTGCAATAAACTACTGTTCATCACAAGGATAGGATTTCTCTGATGGGTTTCTAGGTCAACCTCTCTTAATGTCTTAGGAAGAACACTCAGATTCAATAGTAGAATAGACTTTTACAAAATGTAAAAATGGTAACAGCTTGTGCATTAGACTACTACTGCAAGACCAAGGGCCTCATTCTAATCAGGGCCCTAAAACGTCTGCAAATTTGCCATTCCTTGCTATCGGGTTACGGCCCTGCGTAGTGCTACTTCTACGCTGCTATTCAATTGGGCGGCTCCTCAAACCATGCAATCGACCGTAGGCAATTCCGTGCTTGAACAGGATCGTGGCCGCAAGGCCGTAACTCATGTTTCAAACTTGCAAACATTATTGAAATGTAATACCCTTAGATTGTAAGTTTGCGTGTTTTCAATATTGTGTCAGTGCCTTGGAAACAAGCTCTATGCACATTTGATTTTATGCTAAAAAATGCTATGTTATGCTATTCTTTAAAGGTGTTAAGTTTGTTTTTTTGCCATGTACTTAACCCCTGTACAGCGCTACGGAATATGTTGGCGCAATATAAATAAAGATAATAATAATTATAATAAATTCAAGACAGCACTGTAAAGCACTGTAAATGATGGGAAATACAATGGGTGACAAGAGGACAACATTCTCAAGCTGGCACATCGCCGCAATACAATACTTGATTTCACTTTAATTTATGTCCAAAGTCCTCCGGGCTTGAATAACGGGTTACGGGCTTGGAGGTTATTCAAGCGGTCGGACTCATTTATGCCCTTCACAGGGAGAAATATCCTGTAGTGTATCAGTCTGGATCCTGCCCAGAAATACTAAGCAATTCTACCGTGAACAGGAGAAACAGCAAATCCTAGAAGTATGTTTTGGCCTCTGTGGGCCTCGTCAGTAGGGTACAGCTGGTAACTCCCTAAGGCAAGGGGTCCACATCTGGAGTCCCCGATCACCTTTGGGGAGGCAAAGCCCTAAGGGTCATTTGCATAAGCAATCCCAATAAAAGAGGTGCTCAGTAACATCTAAGTAATATCTAATTTTTTCCCCTCCCTTTATATAAATTTCATAATCAGCCTTTTTGCTCACTGTGGCTTGAGCATGCTTATTCTTTCCTTTACGTATAACTGTCCACAAACAATTACTGTCCATGATCTCCCATTAACAAGAGATATGACTCATTAGTTAGTTCTGCAAACTCCAGTGTAACTTTACTGTAAGATATGCATTTAAGTGAAAGAGTATTTGGAATCTCCACTGAGTCCATTTACACCGCAGTTGCCATACTGCGTGGGTCTGGAGAGTGATTCCATCCAGAAACTCCAGGCAATTCTACCCTGAACAGGAGAAACAGCAAACCCCAGACATCCGTTTCAGCCTTAATTGGGTCTTGTCAGTGAAGGTGTAGGTATTATTTTGGGTTTTGCTTTCTGAGTCTGGCTTGGTCCTTTATGTTTTATATTTGTGTAAATATGCCCTAAATCTCTGGCCATTCTTTCTCCTTTTGACAGCTGCCTTGTGTCCTCAGCTGTTAACCTGTCAATCAGCTTCAGACATATTAGTGTAGCCTACGTCTCAGGTTTGTGGGTCTTTCAGCCACCTTCCTCAAAGTCTCCCTATTGAGGGATTTTCAGATGGTTTGTTTGCCTTTTTTGATTAAAAATACAAGTGACAGATATCACTTAAAGTGATATAGCAGAGGTTCCAAATATGGTATAATTTAAAACTCAAAGTAATGACAAGTACTATATTATACTGGTAACTTGCCCGTCAAAAATGACAGCAATACAATTTGAAGCCTGGCAATGCTGTTTGCCACACAATGCGAGGCTATGACTGCTACCCCTCACCCCCAATTGTGCTTATTGGGCATTTTACCAAGCTTCATATAGCTTCAAAATGGAAATCACCAGGCCTTACTGGAAAAGCTGATTTACTTGCTAGATAATCACTCAGATCATTACCTTAAAAAGTGTCTGTCCAAACTGGAGACACCCTTTAACATTTTACTTTCTTTTTTTCTCTCTCTCCACTACTTCCCCATTTTTTGTGACTTTATATTTTCCTTCAGAAAAGGAAAATATATATGGAAATATATTACTATTTATATGACTTTGTAAATTCGACTGGACTGCGCAGAGCATATGTGCATATATTTCATTGACAGACATGTGAGTCATACAGGGGCAAGTCTGCAAAGCAGATAAACTTTATATAATTTGTTTCTGCTTTGAGAGCATAATTTGAAAGAAAAAAAGGAAATGCACAGATAGACACTATCAAATACTCTCTTTAAGGTGCAAGAAAGAAAAAAATACTTTAAATATCCCTTTAATCATTCTTGTGTGCATGAAAACGAGTGTGTGTTTTCAAAAGTGATTGAATAAGTGATTGCATGAGAGCGTAAGAGTGGATATACAGGCCTTTGGCCGCGCTTTGAGAGCCTCGCAAGGCAAGGCGAGTCAGTGACGCCTGCAGCACGCGGGACTTAGGCTGCAATGAGTTGAAGCTTGCATGTGTGGCAAAGACCAGTCACCTAGTTTTATTACAAAGACAATGTGTGATGTTATGTGTTTAAACTCTGTATTACATTGTAGTTGTAGCCAGTTCATAATGAGTTAACTGCATTTGGAATGTCATGATGTCATCTGTAACTGTCATGCTGTGAGTCAGTTAGTAAAGTTTGCTCTGATGGTTGATACATAAAAAAAGTATATCTATCATTTTAGAGAAAGATATACATAAAATCATTTATTATTTTGCCAAGTCTGCTTTTTGCCTCCTGTGTTCCTGAGGTCCTGAACTGATGTCCTGGCCTGAACAAGTCAGAAATGCTGAGACCGTAAGAACCCAGACCATCCAGGAGTGCCCCTGTACTAGTAAGCAGTACAATTGGTGGCAAGGGATGGTATTAGAAGCTTACAACAAAGCAGTGGGTCACCTACAATTTATCTATACGAATGAATGGAGACGAACTATGCAGCCCTAAAACAAACAACTTTAAAGGAACTATTGGAAGCAAGGGGTAAGATAGGCATCAATAAAGTGAAAGCTATTCTGATTGTAGAATTGATAGAGGGAGACCAAGCCAGCAGTGCTGTACCTTCACCAGAGATGGAGGAAAGCGAAGTCGCAAGGGAACTAAGGATAAGGCTGGCCACCATCAGAAGAAACTGTAACCAGACTGATGGCAGAGGTACAAGATTACATATTGGCCAACAAACAACAGGCAATACAGCTACAACTAGCAGATCAGTGATCCAGAGAGGGGTCACCAGCAGTATCAGCCACCACACAAGGAAAAGCGAACCTTCAAGATTTTGAAAGACTGTGCCACTTACATGACATTGGACAAGCAGATTGGGTACCTTTGTTGGCAAGCAAATTGTCTGGCTGTGCCGCAGAGGTGTACCGTGCAGTACCAGATGAGGACAGCAAAAATTACCACCGGGTGAAGCAGGTTATCTTAACGCAATATGCTATCACCCCAGAGGCATACCAACGCCAATTTCGGGAGCTCGACAAACAGGAGAAGGACTCCCATGCTGTGTGGGCTTATCGACTGCAGAGAGCTTCCATGGGATGGGTTCAGGCTAACAAAGCCACAATTATGGAAGAACTGCTGCAATTGATTCTATTAGAGCAGTTCTTCAGTGGACTGATCCCAGAGGTGCAAGTATGGGTAAGGGACCGTAACCCCCTTACCCTCTGCGACACCGCTCGGCTGGGCGATGAACACTATGATGCACGGCACCACAAACCGACCACCCCCTCGTCCATCATATAAGCCTGCAGTGCCGTCCCAAGCACCCCCGGCCGTAGCCCCACCCTGTCAGGGCAGGGGCAACGCGTTCAACACCTCTGCTCCCAGGTACCAACCTTGTGCCAATATCCGGTGTCACAGATGCCAGCAGTTGGGTCATGTTCAGAGGGAATGCCCCCAGAAACGGAACCATAACACGTGGGTTCATCCGGGCCACCCAACGCCAAACAGAGCAGCGGCCTATTGTTACTGCACTGAGACTGGTACCACAGATGCTGAACACCACTACCCGTAGGAACAACTAGGAATGTTACATGAAGTTAACCCTATGCAGGCTGCGTTGGACAACCGACAACATCATCGGCAAACCGTATGTCTGGAGGGGAAGAACGTCAAAGGGCTAAGGAACACCGGAGCCACGTTAACCCTCGTTAGACACCACTTGGTCTAAGACAAAGCACATACCGGAGGCGCTGTAGCAGTACGGGTAGCGGGGGTAGCAGTAGTCCGCTTACCCACTGCCAAGGTTCATTTACACTGGGGTTGGGGGTTATGGAAGTAGGATTGATGCAGAACTTACCAGCAGATGTACTACTTGGGAATGTGCCTACTTGGGCCAGCTAACTTCCGCATTTGCACCACAAACTTCTACCCAAGACATTTACCCGGTAACCACAGGGCAGAAGACTCGCACCACGGACCCACCAGCACACTCTGAGGCTCCGGTAACCAGTCTCCCTCCTTGCCCTGGGATGCCCCCTTAGAGTTTGGGAAAGAAGTAGCCATAGACCCCACATTACAAGTGTACAACGATCGGGTCACCTCCAGTCAGGCAGGATTAGAGGGGTAGAGGTACTTGTTGGACAAGGGATTACTATCATCGCGGAGCCTGTAAAGAGGCTTGCAATGAGCGCCAAAGGCGCTCAGCGCGGGGCTCGCGGTAAGCGCCGAAGGGGCTCAGAGGAGCGATATCCACGCATTGTGTGGCAAAAAACATTGCCAGACTTACAATTTTACTCCCGTTATTTTTGACGGTCATGAGACATTTATAAATTGAAGTATGTCATTTTGAATTTTCCTTGTGAGATGTGCATCTCTCACCTGTATTTGTTCACATTTTTAATCCATTGAACCAACAACTGCTGATACCACTTATCTAACTTTCCTTGCTAATTATATATTTCTGTTTAGAAACAATGCTTGTTTTGTAAGCATGTTGGACTTCAGTGAAGTCTCTAGTTTATGGCTGCCATTTTCTAATACTATTACTTCCTCTAATTCCTCTCTATATTTCTTACATGCTATTTAGACTCTAGAGTATTTATAGACTTAAATTAAAATAGTAAATCTAGGATGACTTTATTTTATGTATGTGCTACCATGCATTTTTATATTTTAACCTTTCAAAGTGCTCCCTTTAATACCCAAAAGAAATGTCACAGTAAAATGTATAACAAAGAAACTCACTCTATCTATCTATCTATCTATCTATCTATCTATCTATCTATATATATATATATATATATATATATATATATATATATATATATATATATATGACTCTATCTATCTATCTAATCATTAACAGAAAAAAACCTTTAACTGGCCTCCATAGTCTGTGATTCATATTATTGAACAAAAAATAACTAATACACATAACTGAATATCTATGGTTAAAATATTGTACATTAGAATGAATTTTTTTTTTACTCAAAGATCATTCACCACAGTGAATGTTAATGGAAATGTCATAATACCAGTATAATGGTCACAATTAAAGGGCCACTTTAGTGGTCTTATAAATGGCTCTCTAAAGAATAGTTAGGTAAGTCTTGATAGGAAAAAAAATCCTTTATCAAACTTTTACTGTGTATTTAAATAATTAATTACTGTTTTTCAATCATGCCCC
Source organism: Discoglossus pictus (assembly GCA_027410445.1). Lineage (NCBI taxonomy): Eukaryota > Metazoa > Chordata > Amphibia > Anura > Alytidae > Discoglossus > Discoglossus pictus. The sequence goes on from CM050163.1 coordinate 374,075,728, forward strand.
CAGGCTATATGAGCTTCAAATCTCTCTACTCACTGAATGAAGTTTTGTGTCTGGAGTGGAGCCACCCATGGGGAGCACATACCTCAACTGCAGTATCATAGTGGGTGGTGACTGGAATGTGTGATTGTTCATAGCTAGCAGCTCAGGTTATACTTCTCCTTTCCACTAATGTCTGTTTCAGAGAGTGGATTTCAATTTGGCACCTTCCCCCTGGACAGGTCAATTCCAAACAAAATACTTTATTCAGGGGGTGTAGACATCCGATGCTTATACAGGCTAGGGGGTCATTGAAAATGGTAAATAATTGTTTAAATGCACAGTAAAAGTTTTTAACAAGATTTTTCCTTATCAAGCCACACTTAACTATTCTTTAAAGAACCCTTTATAAGACCACTAAAGTGGCCCTTTAAAGTCCAGCAATATATAAATCAACTGTAAGCCATAGAGAATTCACATTCCTTTCATAATATCCAAATGTAGTATAACATCCGGCATAATTAATCCTGTGTGGCATCATTTATATCTGTGCATGTATAAGGTAACACTAAGATGACAGAATTACCACAACTGAGCTCTGTATGCTTCTTCAACTGGATCTTTTACTCTCTTGGAATACTGCAATAAAATAAATGTATCTTTACTGTTCATCTCCTTAACCACAAGGAATTGCAAAACAAAAGCTTTGAAAACTCTTAAGATTTATAAACTTGCTGAATGACTCACGTTAATTAAAGGACAACTGTGGTCAAAAATTTAAAATAGTTCCTTTTGAGAAACAACAGATTTTCGTGTAAAAAAATAAATAAAATGATAAAGCCTCAACTGTATTATTTTTTCTATGCATTTATTTCTAATGTGGAATCTGACTTTTTTTCCCAGTAAACTACTTCCTGAGGTGGGAGGAGACTTTAAATATACAGGAAGTTTGTATCCGCACAAAGGAAAGGTGACAGATAAATCTACCAGTGCTCTCATTCACTCTAAAGGTAACCTTGTTAGTTTACAAAGACATACCCTGTTTAGAAGCTGCAAGCAGGCATCCACTATAATATTTGACAACATGTCTGTAATGTCTAAGCAGTGCTTACTACACAGGCATCAGCGTTGTCAGTAAACTTTTGGTATACGCTTATGTGCTCTGCGCCTTTTGATGCCAGTGCCTGACAATATGTCCACGCGCCCATTCGCAGTAGCTGCTGAATTACCGATTAATGGTTTACCAGGAAGCACGCATGCATAGTAGAGCCACATACCGTGTCGGGAGAGAGACACTTCGTCAGGAGAAAGACACAGTTGAGAGAGAGAGACAGACAGACAGGACACAGACAGGGACATGGCAGAGATAAAGAGAGACACATAGAGAGAGAGAGCAAGAAGAGGAAAGAGAGAGAGAGACAGGACAGAGAGAGACAGAACAGAGAGCGATAGAGAGAAGGACACTACGGGACAGAGAGACAGAACAGGAATAGAGAGAGACACACAGGACAGAGAGAGAGACAGGGAGAGACAGGACACAGTGAGAGACAGAAAGAGGACAGAGAGAGAGACACACACAGGACAGAGCTAGAAAGAGACATACAGCACAGAAAGAGACAACACAGAGAGAGAGGGCACAGAGACAGCATACTCGCCACATAACACACACACAGCACAGACAATTCAACATAACATTCTATGATACCATCATTTATGACAGCAAGTTACTAGTAATAAATAAAGTGGAAGCATAAAGTAAACAATAATTGCATACAAAATTTGGATATTTTGTTGATTTTTTATTTATTTTTTTAAAACCTTTATCATATTATTTAAATTTGGCTTTCAAAAAAACATGTCGAAAAAAAATGACCACTGTGGTCCCTTAAATAAACAAACAAACGTGATAATGGGCAACATGATTTAGAAACCAAAATAATAAATAACCACAATCTTTACATTTATATATTCAATTTGTTTTAAAGCAGGAGTTAATTTTCTATTCTTAGCTGATTTTGTCTGTTAACTACACAGGATGGTAAAACTAACATGCTTCTTTCCGTTACTGCTATTGAAAGTTTTACATGCCACATTCCCATTGTGCAGCTTCCTATGTATTCAATGTCACGTTCTACCTCAGAAGGTAATCAACAGAAACCAAATGGTAGATTCCACAGCAGTATTATTTCATAAAAAAAGAAAACTTGTTTACAATCTAAAAGTGTAGTTGTTCAAAAGAGTATATTAAGAAAATAGTGGCTTTTTAATGAATACTGTGTAATTTTCATTGATAAATATAAATTCTAGTGTTACAGAAAGGTTTAGAGCAGTAGTAGAGCTAGTGACTGGAGGGGCCAGTACAAAATCATTTTAACGCACCCTTTCCAACTTCTCTATTCTAAATAGTTGTTAAAAATCCAAAAATATATGTAGGTGGTTAGACCATCCCACGGGGATTCAAGTAATGAAATGTCCCTTACCCCTAATAAGTTAAAGTACCCTTTACCACTGGTAATAGAGGGCTCCTAACCAGTTGATGGTCCTGGTGCGCTGCACCTGCTGCACTACCAGTAGCTCGGCCACTGATTTAGATGATGAGTAATTTCTTAGGATGATCTTTTATTTCAGGAGGCATTGATATGCCAAACAATTATCAAAGTAGTGGGAAAAGCATGCAGGATGCCTAGGAAGAGCTATTAACAGCAGTCATGCATATTTATAGATTATGTTATTAAAAGGAACTGGAATACAGTGCAGAGTCCATAGAGCTACACCCAGTCAGCGGTAGTGTATTTCCTCTTTGTTTGTTTTGCAAATCAGTTTTGATCACTGAATATTCGGTAGAAACGGTTTTTCTATGCAGGTTGTTTTGGGTTTTTTCATATTCCTTTTTTGCCTCAGAATTAGAAAAGATGAGCTTACAAACCCAGCTCCTATCCTACTGGGTTAAATCCTTCAGGCTCACCTTCCTTCCCATTCCCTGCTGGCTTATTGTTATGCACCAAAACTTTCTATTTAGAATTTAACTCATCTTTTGTTTTGTTGTTTGGGTAATCGGTTTCAGTTAATGTGTATGTAATTTCTTAAGTGAGAGAAACACACTTTGTGAAGATTACAATGATGGCTCATTTTGCTTTGATCTTGTTCATTTTCTTTCCTTCAGTTAACACTAAAACGTGCACGTTTATAGATATTCGTTGGTCGGGCTACCTTATCTTTTCTACAAAGAAAAACACAACCACTTGAAATACTGATTAGATTTAATTAAAAATTTATTGTATATCACAAGGATCTTTTAAAGTCTCTGCTATTAGAGATTTCATACATAATACATTTTACATTTTAGTATATTTTAGTAGATAGGATAGCCATTGTTGCCCATTATTATGTTTCTTATTTATTTTTTGGAACTTTTTTGATTTCATTTATATTTGCAAAATTCACATAAGCTAAACAAATAATAAATTACTAATCAACACTGTTAACACAAATTCAGTTTTCTGTAAGCTGTTTTTTTAACTTGGAGTCATTATACTGTCTGTTGTTCTTGATACACATTTTTGATAGTTTTTGTTATTCACATCACTTTCACCAAGGCTCATAATATTGCTTTAAGGGTTTTTCTAAATTTTGCAAACAAAAAAGCAATTTTTGGAGAATCAAGTTGACTAGAACATTTTTTTTAAATAGCACTCTAATCTTTGTGTCTCATGTTCTCCCTTCAAGTTGAGGATATTGGATGCTTCATGACTTCATATTTTTCACTGATGAGAGGAGTAAAGTCTTTACATTTGGTATGTGAGGGAATATATCTAAGTTTTTAGATAATTATTTGAATTTGTATTATATATCATATCTGGATAATAGGTTTATGGAGCCCTAGTAAAACTATAATTGTAACCCCCCACAAGAAAATGTTCGGTAGTGAGAAAAAATGTCTTATACCTTTACTTGACTATAATATTAAACAATGCAAATATAAAAAAAATTCTAGGTTCAAACAAATTGATTTTATTTGTCACAATTCTACTTTTCTGTTTTTTAATTTTATTAAAATAGAAAAATAAAAAAATCTGATTGGTAATAATAAGAAAAACATTTGTTTCAGCACTCATTCTGCCAGACACCGAACAGACGATTGTATAAACAGGACTCATATGCCTGCGGAACAAGATAAAATACAACTTTTAATGTTCTGAAATACAAAGTAAAAAGTAAAATGGGGACTGAAAGCATAAAAACAAAAAGAATGCTTGGTCTAAGCATGGGAAAATATTTATTGGAGCAAGTGCGCTCCATGTTTTTACTTACTTTCCAAATAGAATATTAATTACTTTCTTTTAGGAACCCTAATTTTAGAGTTTCTAAGCTCCTCAAATGCTAAGTAGCACTTTGTTATATGCTGCAATAACTCCACTGCAGTATCAGAGAAGCATTTTTGCAGTCCATGTTTAGCTTAGGGAATCTACCCCATGATATTATAATATTTTTTTAAACAGAGTTTGGCATGCTCTTATTCATGGCACCTACCACCCAGTTTGCCTATAAGATTACTATGAATAATATTATTACACAAGTACACTAAGCAATTAACTGGGAGGTGTGTGTTTAATAGAAGTGTCATACCTATAGGCACTTAGGGACTCATTCAATTTGGGCTGTTACGTGCAAGTAAATTCCCGATTTGCTACTTTTGAGCTGCATGCTCGCGTAGCTCTACCTTTACGTTCCTATTTAATTGGCCGGCGCCGCAAGTTAGACCCCCTACCCGATAATCGCAAACCCTGCTGTCAGAATTAGCATCTACTGAACATGAAGCCTGTAACTTCCACTATCGAAACAGCCAATGGAAACAGAGATCATCATCATGACATCCTCCAAGCCCTACAGGCTTCGAAGCAAGCATGTAGGACTTGAATAAATACAGTTGACAACCTTGCCCCAGGGTCCCCACATTAAACCCATGATGCGGGGGTCCCAATGGGGACTCCTGCAGGGTCTCCACATTAACCCCATGCTGCAGGGGTAAAGATAGGGACCTCAGCAGCATTTAAAAATGTGAAATTCCCCGCCGCAGGGTTACAGTAAGTAAACCCGAGGCAACTAACATTTACCCCCATGCTGTGAGGTCCCCATCGGGCCCCCTTAGGGTCCCCACATTAACCCTTGCAGAGGGGGTCCTGATTGGGAGCCCCGAAGCATGGGGTTAATGTGGAAACTCTGCGGGGGTCCCGATCGGGGCCCTTGCATCATGGTTTGATTTGGGAGCAATGGGGAGTATACGTAAGGGCTTTGCAAGACCTTGTGACACCTCCATGGTACCAGTAAGCTGGAGTTGGCTTTTTTTCATTTATGGGCTTGGTGGAAGGGGTAATTGAAGCAATTGAATAGCGAAGTGGCGATTTTAGCCCTCTGGACTTGTGCGACTGTGAAAGATCAAAGGCTTTGAGGGAAGTAACTTGAGATTAGCAGAATCCCAATGGAAAGTAGCATGCAGCAAGTAACCCGATCGAGCCTGCAAGTAGGAGGCAATTGAATAGCAAAGTAACTTGCTCTCTCCACTTGCGGGCATGTATCTTAAAAAAGTAGCAATTGAATGAGGCCCTTACTGTTTATCTTACCCATAAACCAGCAAGTTACCTTTCTTTGTATAAGGAGTTACAATGGTGATTCAGGTGTCTTGTTACTCATTAGGCTCATTTCTATAGGCTGCTTTCAGCTTCTTTAAAATAAAAAGCTTATATAATTTAGTTAATTGATACAATGGAAAATCAACAGAAAAATAAATGGAACAGTGAAAGTAACATTATTTAATTTGCACCTAATGTGTCTAGAAACATCTACGGACATGTTTTTTTTCCTTTCATTAAGGTTCCCAAATTGGTATTATACAAATGACTAGCGAATTGCCCGTCAAAAAATGACGGCAATGAAATTGTAAGGTAGCTAATGCTGTTTAGTGTGTAATAATGAAATATATAATACATTAATAAATGAATATACTTTACCTATTTTAAAGCATTGTGTGGAAGAGCTGTGAAAGTGTTTTGATGTTGCTGCAGCATTAGTGGTGTGGATCTGCTGTGTAAGCGTGCTGAATGTGTGCAGTGTAACACTGTGCGTGCGCGAGCCCAAACCGTTGTCATGTACTTCCGCATTGGCGTAAAATGGCGAGTAATGTGTGGTATACGTTTGTATCGGAATATCCGTAGGTGTTTTGTGGTGTTTTGCGAGTTTCTTGTGGTGTTTTGTGAGTTTAGAGTGCTGTAGCCTCGTTTTCGTTTTGTTCGGCGGCCATTTTTTCTCTCGCTTCGATTTTTTTTTAGTCTCTAAACTGTTTTATTTCGAGTAAAATCGAGGTGTAAGTTGTATTTTTGAGGTGCTGGGTGCTCCCTCTTGGTGTAGGTAAGTTTTTTATGTATGTGGTGTGTGTATGTATTGTGTTTTACATTTTGTAATGTTCGCGAGTTGCGTCCGAGTGTTGCGAGTCCGTAATGTGTGTGAACGTGTGTCGTATGTTGTTTGCGAGTGTCGTAATGTGTGTGTCGTACTGTTTGGGTTGCGACGTGAAGTTTGCGAGGGTCGCAGTTGCTGGCAAGGAGCGCCTTCGGCGCTCCATGCCAGCAACTGCGGCCCTCGCTTTGCGAGGTCCTCAGGTGCTGGCATGGAGCGCCTACGGCGCTCCATGCCAGCAACTGAGGCCCTCGCTTCGCGAGGGTCCTCAGTTGCTGCCATGGAGCGCCTTCGGCGCTCCATGCCAGCAACTGAGACCCTCGGGCAGTGCCCTCGCTTCGCGAGGGCCTCGGCTCGCTGCGCGAGCCCGCAGCGTTAGCAACAACTCGTACGCTCACAACTATATATGTGATTCTACATGTACCCTTGTTTACATTTTCTAAAGAGCCCTATTATAACTAGATCACATAAGTACTGGTGTTTTTTAGTTGTGTCTGACTCTCCATGACCTCATGGACTGTAACACACCATGCTAATCCACTTGGTATTCATGGCAAAGATACTGGATTGGGTTGTCAGTTCATTCTCCAGTGGGCCATAGCACACTGGTATTTCTAGGTGGTCTCCAATCCTAGTAATGACCAGGCCCAACCCTGCACGGTTTCAGGGCGGTGTGACCTCTTGGTTCCCTGACTGGAATTGAACCCAGGTCGCAGCAGCGAAAGCACTAAATCCTAACCACTCGACCACCAGGGAACCCTGTAAACACTGTTAACATACAAATGATATCCACAACCTGACATTGGTTTCACATTAACCTTCAATTGGTGTTTTATACCTTTGTTAATCATTTTGATTTATCATTTATCCAGAGCTCAAATTATCTAAACCTTTAAAGACTGGATGGTCCCTGGGTTACGGACAAGATATGTTCATAAGAATGTCTTTAGGTTGGATTGGTATGCAACTTGGATATCTGAATAATAATAATAATAATAATAATAATAATAATAATAATAATAATTATAATAACAATACTATGATGACTCATATGGAAATAATAATACAGTGTCATACTGTAGCAATAATAATAATAGTAATAATAATACCCCTGTACTGTAATAATAAGTTAAATAAACTATTGTGCTTTTTCTTTTAATTCAAACAAACAGAACATAAAAACAAACTTATACAAATAGCCTTGGAAGCCTGTTCTTAAATAAGGGACGACTATAAGTCCAGTCATCTGTAACCCAGGGACCTCCTGTGTATAAATATATTCCTTGCTGGAACTGCAGTCAATTTCTTTGGACTGCTTGATGCTGCTATGGACATTTAAGCTTGCTATCTAATTAGTAACAGACTGCAATACTGAAGAATATCCTGTAATTATGCTTCACTGAACATTTAGTTATAGGGCTTGTATAAAATGTCCTTCATGTCTATCATTTTATTTGAAGTCTGTATTTGATCAATAAGGGTATTCACAAATTACAAAATTCCTCACTTTTCAAGTATTGAATGCGGGAGACAATTAGCAGACTCATTGTAAAACTGATTGTTGATCATCTGAAAAGTGCTCCACAGAATTAAGGTAGAGTAGTACTAATGTTCCTGGAAGTTAAGTAAGGAATTGGCACAAGATATGTCATAAATAATTCTTGGGCATGCAGTAGGAAGAAGCATTCATTGTCTGTGCCACAAGCCGAGAGTTAGGGCAGATTGCAAGAATCATAATTGGAAGAGGGAGATGGCAGAAAAAAATCATAGTCCGGGTCAAGACAGAAGACAGATCCAAATAACCTTGCTTGGATAAAGGACATCTAAAATGGAAAATCTACAGTGCCTTGCAAAAATATTCACCCCCTTGACTTTTTACCTATTTTGTTACATTACAGCCTTAAGTTCAATGTTTTGTTAACCTGAATTTTATGTGATGGATCAGAACACAATAGTCTAAGTTGGTGAAGTGAAATGAGAAAAATAATTACATGAAACTATTTTTTAGAAATAGAAAACAAAAAATTGGCATGTGCGTATATATTCACCCCCTTTGTTATGAAGTCCATAAAAAGCTCTGGTGCAACCAATTACCTTCAGAAGTCACATAATTAGTGAAATGATGTCCACCTGTGTGCAATCTAAGTGTCACATGATCTGTCATTACATGTACATATCTTTTTTGAAAGGCCCCAGAGGCTGCAACACCTAAGCAAGAGGTACCACTAACCAAACACTGCCACGAAGACCAAGGAACTCTCCAGTAAGTAAGGGACAATGTTGTTGAGAAGTACAAGTCAGGTTTAGGTTATAAAAAAAGATCCAAATCTTTGATGATCCGCAGGAGCACCGTCAAATCTATAATAACCAAATGGAAAGAACATGGCACAACAGCAAACCAGGCCAAGAGACGGCCGCTCACCAAAACTCACGGACCGGGTAAGGAGGGCATTAATCAGAGAGGCACCACAGAGACCTAAGGTAACCCTGGAGTAGCTGCAGAGTTCCACAGCAGAGACTGGGGTATCTGTACATAGGACGACAATAAGCCATATGCTCCATAGAGCTGGGCTTTAGTGGCCAGAAGAAAGCCATTTGCGAAAAGTCATGTGGGAGACTCCCCAAAATATATGGAGGAAGGTGCTCTGGTCTGATGAGACTAAAATTTAACTTTTCGCCTTCAAAGAAAACGCTATGTCTGGCGCAAACCCACGGTATACAATAAAACATGCCTTTTAACAGTAATACTGTACTAAGTCTTTAACAATTTCCAGAAGAATTTATAATTTGATTTTACAGTCAGATCACAGATTTGGGTTCCTGATATAATGGAATCATATCTTCAGCAGGTTAAGGGAAATAGATCATTGTGAGGCCCTCAGATTTTTTTTTCTTCACTAACCTCACACAGTGAAAATCAGGTTTTCTCCCTTCCTTAATACATCTCAATTGAGACTATAGAAGGTATTGTTCATCTTGTTGCTGTCACTAATCAGAGTTTTGACAGACTCACAATAATGTTACTGACAGGAATATTATTTCTCTTTCTCACAAAATTGTCTCATTTTGATCAATAATAGACACTGTCAACATACTGGATGGACAGCTTGGTAGAAACCAACAATATATGTTTCTAAGCACGGAACCTACTGCAGGAACTGGCACAACATCAATAATACAAATTATTAAACACATAGACAACACTTTGATCCCGATAAAAAAAACAGTAATAAGTGATTGTTGAATATGAATGTGACCACTTGGTTTGTCTTGCATAACGTCTGCAGTTTCCTGAAATCAAGTTATTCTCAGAAGTCCTTTCTCCCAAACCATCATAGCGCCTAGATGACCATTCCCTTGAAGATGAGTGCCACCTATATATGTTCTAGTCCATATTTTTACATTTGGCTAGTATTTTCAGTACTCTGGCAATTATCTGTGTTTTATAACTAAAATGTAATATTTTATTTACTGAATATATGGTATGTTTAATATTGCAATAATTTAGAGTGAATTTTTGTATGCAAAAACATTTTATTATTATATATGTTGTTAAGATCATCCGAATGGATTTGTCACACTTAATGCAAAACCGTGTTTTCTTCAGAGAATATCATCATCTGTTCCTGTGTTAGAATATATTTTCATTCTTTACATGAAAGAACATTATATTTGGCTTCTGTGCAGAAATGTAATCAGGGCAACAATGTTGTCTTCTAGAGGAAATAAAAATGTAAGTACCATCATTTTTTATGTTTTTTTCAACAGGGCAAGAGGCTAAAGAGTATTGCAATTCATTTCCAGTCTTAATGGCTGGTATAGCACAGACTGTTCTCTTGCTCTCTCTTCTGTACTCGGCTTTTTATATATCAGTAGCCAGGAATAGCACATAATCTGAGCACTGAAAAAGCATGTCATTGATAATTCTAGAGTAATGAATGACAGCACAAATTAAATATGACTGACTCATACTTTCTGATAGTAAAATGAAAGTATTTCAATAATTGTATGTTAGATTTCAGCTTTGGTGTAGCTCCTTGAGTGCGCATATAAAATTCTTTCATGATTTCAAGATAGGTTTTCAAAAGGGTACAGGCTGTTCTGTAAACAGCTTAGCATTTTATCTAAATAGTTTTTACGAGTGTGTTAGAAAATGCTTCTTCATTTCACAGTCAACTAGCCAATGAGAAAGGCTAAACTGGTGTTAATAGGGCAGTATCTGTAACTTCTTGAACCCAATTACTTGGCAATATTCTCTATGGGTCACAGTGTCTAGTTTAGTAGCTTGAAACTAGATGACGGAACATACCCAATAAGACTCATCCATTAAGCTAATGGTATGCAAAAATAAAAATACCAGCATTTGCTTGAAAATAACATTCCCTTTCATTAGCAGAATACTACTGTATTGAACGAACATCTATGCTTAGTATAGGCTTTGGTGAGTATACAGGCAGGTTGCATTTGTGTCTACATGTGTGTGTGTGTGTTTTATATATATATATATATATATATATATATATATATATATATATATATATAAATTTGCACATCTATTTTAATGTGTATATTTGCATATATATTTATTTCACATATATAGTTGTCAGTGTGGGTAACGTTTGCGATGTTGGTCACGCTTTTGCGTCCCTCGCACAGAGAGGGACGCCTGCAAGCCTCGCAAAGCGAAACGAGCCATTGACACACACAAACACAATAAAGGCTGCAATGAGCGTCAATGGTGCTCATTGCACTGCGAGCCTTGCAAAGCGAAACGAGCAGTTGAGGCACACGGACTTATGGAGCATTGAACGCCAAAGGCGTTCATTGCACTGCGAGTCTCGCAAAGCGAGCAGTTGAGGCACGCAGCACTTAGGCGGTCATTGCACTGCGAACCTTGCAAAGCGAGGTGAGGAGTTGAAGCTCGCAGTTCGTCAAACGCGTAACTCGATAACACCCAAAAACCACCTAAATAATAAAAAAAAAATAATAACACACTCACACACAGCACAGGGGAGAGCCAGGAAGCCTAGGAGTGAAGTTGCAAACTAATTGGATGAAAAACGTAAAAATTCAGAAACGGGATAAAAACGGGGCTCACCAATGCCAGACACACAAAACTTAGAAAATATACAACGGCACAAACAGTAACACTTACACTAACAACGCCAGGCACGTGGGACTGAAAATAAAACCAATGAGGACAAAAAGCCTCACATTGTGAGCCAACCAGCATTGCCAGCCTTAAATCCACACACTTCTTAAGTTGTTAATTTCTAGCTTCTATTTTTTTTTATTACTTCATATTAAAATGTTCATGGAGTAACATTACAACCATAAAGGTATATATTAGAAACAATAAATAGCAGCAAATAACAGAATATCAAAAAGCACAACGTGAGAAAGGTATATATTGTGTCAATCTTTTGTTTTATTAACAAATCTCAATTTTTTTCTAGTGGATGGGAAGCTAGTGAGAGGCAAATAAGGGAGGTGTGTTCGTTTACCTGGCGGGCTGGGTGGTATCATAAGCCACCTTGTGCCATCCAGTGGCATAAGATTCTAGACAGGTGGTAGTCAACCTGATTGACTACCACTAGTGGGCGATTCAAGCGGGGTAATTGATAGGTGGCGTCGCTGGCCAGAGACCCGCAGTAACACACTTGGCTGGTGGGAGAGCTGGTGAGAGAGCCTAGGGATAGCAGGCAGGACCTGATCACTATCTAGTAAGTACAGGGTGATGCATAGCTAGGGTCGTATGATTTATTTAAACAATAATGAGAAGTAAATTGAGATACTGCTACACAGGTGGGTGGTAAGGATATTTTACCATCAAAAGTGTGTGGTAGTCATTAAAAGGTGGATGACCCCTGTGTAACAGGTTCACTGTACTGGTGATATTATTGTATATATGACATAATATGCTATTGGACAGTGTTACTTTTATTGTAATAATGGGATCAAATGCTCAGTTATACTTATCAGCAGTTCATGTTTTATAGTTGTATATATATTTCTAATAAGAGTGAACTGTATGAGAAAAATGACTGTGTTTGGAAGAATGCAGAAGCACCTCACTTCGGAGATCGCAAACACCATCAACCCTCCCTGAAACAATGTACTAGTGAAGATACTGAAGGTCTCTTGTGGAGATACACAAATCACATATATAGTTGTGAGCATACGAGCCGTTGCTCGTGCTTGTGGGCTTCGCGAGGGGCCTCAGTTGCTGGCATGGAGCGCCTTCGGCGCTCCATGCCAGCAACTGAGGCCCTTGCCCAGTGACCTCGCTACGCGAGGGCCGCGGCTCGCTGCGCGAGCCGCGGCCCTCGCTTTGCGAGGCCCGCGGCTCGCTACGCGAGGGCCGCGGCTTACTTCGCGAGCCACGGCCCTCGCTTCGCGAGGGCCGCGGGCTCGCTACGCGAGCCCGCAAGCGTGAGCAACGACCCGTACGCTCACAACTATATATGTAATTATTTTTTTACATTCTAAAAAAAGTTGCTTTTTTCTAAGTGTAATTCTTCAAAATAGGAATTTCAAAGCATATGACTGCCGTAATCTGTTAGATAGACACTCTTAGAGATCTTGATTCGCCAGATAATTTGAGAACACATTTACTGTAACCCTGGAAAGATATTTTTAGAAGTAGGTTACCATGGTTCTTGTTTTTGTCAGGGGCTCGTGTATTGCTTGCATTAAAGATGGCTGCTAAAGAGAAAATCACCTCCTATCTTACCTCCTACTAACTTTTAGTATTAAATGTAAAAGTTGCTGCAAGAAAAGCACAGCATGCACATTTCTATTTTAGTGTGCTACAACTCTATGATGTATGTTACATAGGGCCGTCTGTGCACTGAGCGAAAGGCAACTCAATATTTACAAAAAGTGCAAATAAAGTCCCCAGTAATATACATTTATAAATGGAATTTATAATCTCAAAAACAAATAATTATAAAAAGCTGTGACAGTCCTATTTAGTTACAAGGAGTATAAGAAAAACATTTCCTTAAAGGACTAATGTAGATCAAGAAAAATAGTATTTGTTTTTGAAATATGAAACAACCCAACATTAGCAACTGCGTAAGACATGAACCCCCTTCTAGATCACTACCTTGTGGTGGTGAAGAGCCTTGTGTACCTAAACTTGTGAGCTATATCATGTAGGGTCACCCAAGATGGGCAGATCATAGCAGAGAGGTCAGACAAATTGTGGTCCATTGGAGAAGGAACTGGCCACCTACTCAGTATCTTTGCTATGACAACGTTATGGATTAGCACAACCAGACACGAGGTGTGCCTGGTGTGCTGCAGTACATAGGATCACAGAAAGTCGGACACGACTGAACAACAATAAGACATGAAGATAAAAATTGTTATTAGAAATTCTAAATGTTTGATGGTTCGGTATATGAATAAAGGATTCCATCTTGACCTTTGTTGTATTACTTCCTGAGAACTGAAGTAGGGTTATGTTTTTATCTATCAGTGGAGAGAGAGTGTGTGGGAGAATGGAAGGATAGGTTTGAAGGATTATATTAGATAATTGGATCTAAAAAAATAAAATTGACACCACATACCTCCCCCCTTACAAGCCCAGAAGCAGGCTGTTTCCTTGAATAAATGCAAACCCATGTAAAAATATCTCTCACATACACACACACAACTTCCACCAAGGTTTCATGGATGCTTCCAGCAGAGGCAGTAACATTATGTTTTCTGTCAAATTACGCTCTTAGACTCACAGTTTTCCAACATTTAAATTTTTTCATTGTACAGTGATAATTTAAAGATGAACAATTTGGATGCCTGGAACTTTTGTTCCACCTTTTGTTCCACCTTTACAATAGTTACATTTTGCTTTTTCATTTAAATTATTTGATCAATTAACTTAAAGGGGCCTGGAAAGCAAAAAAAACCAAAAAAACAATCTCTTTGCCACTACCTGCCACCTATTCACAAGTAATTTTGAATTCATTAGGGGGTGTGTTAGTTGTGTTTTATGTAAAATATTGCTGTGATCACTAAGTATTTTACATCTAGGAACTTCCAATCTCTCCATCATTATAATGGCATAATTATAACTAACATGCAAATGTGTATTACATACGTTTTGATTATTACCTTTTTGATACATGATTTCTATTATAATAGAAGCTCACAGTTATAATTACACAAATCACATGTCATGTAATATTAGATATAATAAGTGATGAATATTAACTACTGCACTAAAAAAAAAAACTTATATCTGAGGAATATCTAATTTGCGATTCTCTGCTGTGCCTATATGCATTTTCATACCCTAACTTCATTACCCTCATGGTAATTAGCAAATGGGATTCCCTGGTGGTCCAGTGGTTAGTATTCAGTGCTTTCACTGCAACCTGAGTTTGATTCTAGTCAGGGAACCAAGAGGTCACAGCACCCTGAAGCCGAGCAGAGTTGAGCCTGGTCAGTACTTGGATGGGAGACCACCTAGGTATACCAGGAGCTGTATGCTTTGGCCCACTGGAGAAGGAACAGGCAACCCATTCCAGTATTTCTGCCATGAATACCAAGTGGATCAGCATGACCATGGACATAAAGATGTCCTGGTGTGTTACAGTTCATGAGGTCACAGAGAGTCAGAAATGACTGAACAAGGCAAAAAAAAAAAAAAAAAGCAAATGTTAATGAAATCCTTGGAGAGCCCTAATGAAATCTGTCACACATGATCATTGTGAACATTAGGGAATCTAGTCCAATATCACACAGGTCAATTACTTACATTCAGCAGTCTTATATTATCATAAATAAGTAGTACTGTTAAAGGACCACTGTGGTCATTTATTTAAAATAGACTCTTTTGAAGAATTTTACTTGAAAATAAACAAGGCGTTATTAGAATGTAAAAAGTAATAACACAGCCTCTAATGTATTACTTTTGTATGCAATAATGCTGCTGAGGGATCTGACATGTTCGTTTCATATGACCTACTTCCTGAGGTGGGAGGAGACTATGAATGCAGAGAGGAAGCTCTATCATTGCAATAGGAAATAGACAATAACTACTACCAGTGCAGTCATTAGCACTAATGCAAATCGTATTAGTTTACAAGGACACACCTTGCTGATGTAGGACTTGCCAGAAGTGGAAAATTGAAGCCTGCAGTAAAGAATAATTGCATATAAAGAATATAAAAATATAAAATAAAGGCTCTGTTTTGTACATTGTTAAGTTTGGTTATTTAAAATATCATATAGAAAAAAAATGACAATAGTGATCCTTAAATGGTGGATATAACAGTGAAAACTAATAAGAGTAATACCAGTATTGCCAGTGCCATTACTAAGCAAATTTATAACAGTATCAAAACTGAGCAGTAATTAATTTCCTTCAATTATGTGAAACATTGTACAGACGAGCAGGTTATACAAAAATCAAATAAATGGGTAATTTTTTTTTTTGTAGTTGACAGAGATCTGCTTTTGTGTATAGTAATAATAATATGTAATTTATATAGCACTTTTCTTCCAAAATGCAAAACAGGGTCAATAATCGGTTTATTTTCTGACTAAGATCATATCAGACTGTGGGATTACTCTGTGTTTTAACCATGCATATAAAATATTGTATTTGTAATATTCCAAAAATGTTTTTTCTTGAGCAAAATATTTGACAAACTGTTTTAATTTTTCTAGGCAATCAAGACTTACACAGCTATACTGAGAAGCCAAGTCTTCATTTTGAGATTGGTGTGGAGGTGATATACCGTATATACTCGAGTAAAAGCTGACTTTTTCAGCCTTTTTTTTTATGCTGAAAAAGCCCCCGTAGGCTTATACTCGAGTCAAAAAAAATATCCTCCTCCTTCCCTCCCTTATCATCCTCCTCCCCACCTTATCATCCTCCTCCCCCCCTTATTATCCTCCTCCTCCCCCCCTTATTATCATCCTCCTCCTTCCCCCCTCCTTATCATCATCTTCTTTCCCCCATAACCTCCTCCTTACTGCACTTTCTCCAATCCCTATCCCTCTATGTCCTTACTTGCTACTATGCTCCGATGAGTTGATGACGATCATGACGCCACAGAACGTCTTCCGTACCGGCATATGCTAATGACGTGATGTCACATGCGCGTCACGTCATTAGCATATGCCAGTACGGAAGACGTGCTGCAGCATCAGCTCATCGGAGCATAGTAGCAAGTAAGGAGAGAGGGGGATAGGGATTGGAGAGGGTGCAGTAAGGAGGAGGTTATGGGGGAAAGAAGATGATGATAGGGGGGGAAGGAGGATAAGGAGGAGGATGATGATAGGGGGGAGGAGGAGGATAATAAGGGGGGGAAGGAGGAGGATGATGATCAGGGGGAAGGACCCTCTTTTGCACCCTCGGCTTATACTCGAGTCAATACGTTTTCACGTTTTTTTGTGGTAAAATTGGGTGCCTCTGCATATACTCGGGTCGGCTTAAACTCGAGTATATACGGTAACTGTGCTGCAGGATAACATGAAAAGATTTCTAGTGTTTAGATCATTCATTTTTCAAGCATTTTTCCCCTAAACAATTGGCATATATAATCAAATTGCATATTTTGCTCAGCAGTATTTATGTATAGAAATGTAAAGTTTGAATGATGTCCATATACTTATTTTTACATATTTTTGGGGAATATTTAAAGACGTTTTGTTTTTTATAACTGTATACATATAAAACGATGTGACCTGTCTATCCTATATCCTGTATTGTAACATTTTGGCATTATGGTTTATTGTTGTTACAACTTAATTGACTTTCATCAGTGTTTAGCTCACTGTGTTTTTAATTACCTATTGATTGCTGTCTCTCATACTGTAATCATATAGTTATATACATATATCATGTGCAGTGAATTATCTGGAAATGCCTTTCTGCATGAAGCTGTTTAGATTAACAATTGTTCCAATGTGCACTTTGAGCTACTGCATGTGTATTTTGACCTGTAGCTTTTTTTTTAACAAAATATAGTGTATGACGCGGAGGCTGCACAGGCTTCCGGGGTCAGCACGTAGCGTCGCGTGACCCAGCGGAGCCTGTCAGCCAATCAGCTGCGTCGGGGGCGTGTCGGCAGTCCGCGTTTCGCGCTGTTTCACGTGAGCGCGGTCTCCCGACTGAAACGGACGGAGGTCTGAGGTCCTGCAGCATTTGATTGAAAGTAGGAAGGTTAAATACTGAGATTTGATCCCCAGCTTACCAACACATAAGGGGCAATACTATTGAGGCTAAACTTGTGTGTTTTGTGTTTTTTCTTCCCTCCGTTTTGTGTATTTTTTGTGTCTTTGCTTGTGCTGCGTGTGTGTCTGTGTGTGTCTGTGTCTGGTGCTGCTGCCTGTTGTTGCTAGCTATAATATGGATCCAGAAGGCTTAGAGGCTTTACTGGCTGAAGTTAGGACCCGGGCCCTAAGCCAAGGGGTCAGGTGGTTGCAGGACAGGCTGGGACCTTCCATGCCTTCTGCGCTTGGCCCGCAGCACATTGAACAGGATCAGTCTGCGGTGGCTGGTGGCCTAGTCAATATTGGCGGTGCCAGGGAAACTTATTCCCGTTCTACCACTGTAGGGCTAGCAGACCCCTGTCCATCAGTGAACAGAGCCACGAGAGAGGGGGGGGGGCTATGAGTCAGGGCGGCCAGGACCCCATACCCCTCAGACAGGTGAGCGCCAGGTCCACGGGCGGTGAAGGTGAGGGCATAGAACTCCGGCCACCACCGGTCATTTTGCCTAAAGGCCCTAGGCCGCGACAAAGGTCATGAAACACCCCAATAACACACCGTAGAGGGGGTGCAGGGGGTAAGAAAAAAGCCGGGAGCCCTAACAAAACTCCTACAGACCCTCATGGCGCCAACCAGGCGGTCCCTGGGATTTCCCGTAATAACAGTGCTTCTGGTACTTTACAGGGACGCCCATTAGGCGGTGAGCGGAACATGGCGACAACGAGAGAGAGAAGGGACTGAGTGATCAGCGAGATGAATAGCCAGGACAGCATGGTCATAATCGATGACATGCCAGTAACAGCGGCAGTGGCGAGGCTGGCGCGCCCCACTCGAGCTAGCAAGGCTACAAGCAGGTACAGTCCACTACTATTCACGCACACCCCACTAAGACGTAACAGAAGTGAGACTGAGGGCGAGACGGTTAGGCCACAGCAACAGGGGTCTAAGACCCAACAGCCAGACGTTAAAAGGAACCCCTACGGGGGGCGACAGAGGCGGCGCTAGCTTACTCCAGCCGCGCAGGCATAGGTGAACAGGACCACTCCTCAGAGTAGGAGCAGACGATATGGGCACGGGCATGCAGGTCGCGGAGAGCTAGTGACTGTTCCTCTTGCACCCACAGGTCCAGAAGGAGATCCAGATCAAGAAGCAGGAGATAATGTCGGTGCAGCTGTGCCTGCATCGGATCAGAGAGAAGGAGCCCGAGGAGGGCCAGACAGTCAGAGTCCCCGGAGCGTCAGGAGAGACGCAGGGATACTCCGTTGGCTGTTTCCACTCCAAGGCTTCTGGAAGCAGGTGAGAGCACAATGTTGAGTTGTGCAACAGAGAAGGGTGATAGAGAACCCTCGGACACAAAGGCTGGGTTTTTTGGGTCGTTAAAGACCCTCTTAGCTGCGCACAACATTACGGTCAGTGAGCAAGAGATGGGTTCTTGGATAGGCGGGCTAGCGAAGAGCGCATGGCCCCAGCCATCTGCCATTGTGACGACAGCGCGTTCAGCTCCGGCCGAGGCAATAGGTACCATCGCAGGTGCTCCTGTTGCAGTAGCTGGCAGTACCAACGCAGGGGTTACAGACGCAGCCATGAGACCTATAGTCTTGTGCTCGTTGGATAACTTAGGTGCACATCTTACCCAAGAGGTTAAAGAAAAGATCTGTCCGAGAGGGGCCTCAGGGAGGGAGATGATCGTCGGAGGTCCTTTTGGAGGTTACCTAGGACCTTTAATACATGGCTGCAAGCATTCTCCATCTGGGCCTGAGTACTGTGTGAGCGACACCCCGAACAAAGTTCGGGATTATTCGTTTACATAGACGAAATTCGCAATGCCCACAAAGTCTATGGAGGCACGGCCTGGTGGCGGTACGACGAGGAATTTCGCCAGTACTTGGCCTCAAGGCCAACCATGGCGGGGAGTGACAAAGTGGTGGCATACTGGTTGAACATTATGACACCGATGAGAGTCACGCCGCCCTTTCGGAGCGGGGCTGGTGGAGCAAAGGGCCACACCCACACCGCAGGAGCCGGTCCCAAGACCTGCTTCGCATATAATGAGGGGGTCTGTAGATGGGCCCCGAACTGCAGGTTCAAACACGCATGTTCGAACTGCGGTGGAGAGCATCCCTTGGCCAGATGTGGTAGAGCAAAAGACGGGAGTAGAGGGGGAGAGCCTCCTGCAAAAGGGCAGGATGCCCATACGCCTCCCCACCATGCTGCCGTGGCTAAAATGCTATGGTAAATTGGCGGGCAACGCCAAAGCCGCGCGCCTCCTGGAAGGAGGTTTCCGGGAAGGATTCCGTATTCCGTGCGGCATTGATATTCAGGGTCTCTTGCGGTCAGCCAGGGAATTCCCAGGGGTAGCTCAAGCCAAAGTTATCAACGAGGACAAATTGGGTAGGATGGCGGGGCCATTTGCATCCCCTCCTATTCAGGATTTGATCGTATCTCCGCTTGGGGTGGTCCCCAAGAAGGAGAAGGGTAAATTTAGGTTAATACAACACCTTTTCTATCCCAGAGGCTGTTCGGTGAACGACGGTATATCAAAAGACCAGGCTACTGTGTCTTATGAATCGTTCGACTGGGCGGTCGAACTGGTCAGACGGGCGGGCACCGGGGCGCTCATGGCGAAGGTGGACATTGAAGCAGCATTCAGGTTGCTGCCGATCCACCCGTCGAGCCACCGGCTGCTAGGATGTTTCGCCGACGGCAACTATTTCGTCGACCTATGTTTACCCATGGGATGCTCAATCTCATGTGCTTACTTCGAGGCTTTCAGCAAATTCTTACAATTGGTTGTGAGCCGGGAAGCTGGGTACAGGAGCATTACGCACTACCTTGATGATTTCCTGTTTGTTAGTCCAGCTGGGAATGACTTGTCGTTTCATGCTGGAGGTTTTCACCGGAATCTGTCAAGATTTCGGGGTACCCTTGGCCCACGACAAAACAGAGGGCCACACGGATCAGTTGACTTTCCTAGGGATTCGGATCGACTCCACAACAATGGAGTGCAGTCTTCCCTTGTAAAAGGTGGTGGACATGCGAGCGGAGCTCAGTGCGCTGCAAGGCGCACGGAGGGTGTCCCTGCGACGTTTGCAATCTATCTTGGGAAAGTTGAATTTCGTATGTAGAATTATCCCCATCGGGAGAATATTCTGCAGAAGGATGTCACTCGCTACTATAGGTATTGCGAAACCGCACCACTTCATAAAAGTTTCCAGGGTGATGCGTGATGACGCGAGGGTATGGTCAGTTTTCCTCTCAGACTTTAATGGGCGGGCGCTTCTTCAAAAGAAGGGCGCCACCAACGCAGAGCTAGATCTTTACACAGATGGATCTGGACCGGTTGGCTGTGGGGCATATCTCCAAGGGAGATGGTGCTCCGCAGTGTGGCCGGAGGAATGGGAAGTAGCAGGTTTAACAAAGAACCTTACATTCCTCAAGTTATTCCCCATGGTGGTGGCAGTGCACATATGGGGTACGATTTTCAGGGACAGTCATATTCCACTCGGATAAGATAGAGGTGGTGGAGGCCGTGAACAATATCACGGCTACATCCATACCGGTGATAAGATTACTCCGTCATCTTGTACTATGCTGTCTTCGCCTGAACATATGGTTTCAGGCGAGACATGTCCCAGTGGTAGAGAACGGAATTGCTTATGCCCTTTCTCGGTTTCAGGAGGATCGTTTCAGGGCATTGGCCCCTCAGGCGAACGCCCTAGGGGAATGCATTCCCGCGGAACTCTGGGAGCTTGGAGCTGCCAGGTGACGAGACTCGTGAGACAGTCTGTTGCCCCGGCAACATGGACCGCGTACAGACGCGTGTGGGCAAAATGGGATGGCCTAGTGGCAGCGACCGGTGGTGCCACTACGGAAGATAAGACCATAGGGACCCTGCTTTGGTACCTGCTGCGGTGCGCTGAGCAAGGCGAAACAAGAGCCGTAGTAGGGAGACAGGTCACGGCGCTAGCTTTTATGTTTAAGCTTGCCGGGCAGTGGGACCTTACAAAGGATTTCCTAGTGCGCAAGGTGGTGCGCGGAATGTTTAACGGTGTACGCAGGCCGGATAACAGGCGGTCGATTACCTTTTCGTTGTTACTGAGACTGGCTCAGGTTTTGGTGGTGGTTTGCAGAAACTCCTTTGAATCTCTGCTTTTCCAAACAGCTTTTTCCCTGGCGTTCTTCGGAGCGTTTAGGATAGGGGAGTTAGTCGTGAACAGTAGACACGGTTCGGGGGGGACTGCAAGTAGTAGATACCTGCCTGAAGGAAGGTACGGTAGTAATTTGGTTACGGAGGTCAAAGACCGACCAAGTGGGAAAAGGAAGAGAGGTTGTTCTGCATCAGGTTGGCACAGAGTGTTGCCCATATGCTTGTGTAGAGGAGTATCTTATTCAGCGGTGGGACGGTGTTCGCTGCTGGTACACGCCGATGGGACGGCACTGTCACAGTACCAATTCAAAAAAGTGTTGAAAAGTGCATTGCAGCGGCTCGAGTTTCAGCAGTCGGAATTCGGTACACACTCGTTCCGCATCGAGGCAGCCACAGAGACAGCCAGGCTGGGTTTGCCCGACGCTACAGTAAAGCACATCGGTAGATGGGAATCGGAGCGTTTTCGTTCTTATGTGAGGCCGAGTGCAGTGGTGTAATGGTTGTTGCTTTCTGCTTTCAGGAGTACAGAAGCAATTGTAGATTGTTGGCCATTCGTATGTGTACTGGGCCCACAGGTTAGCTGCAGTTACCGAAGAAAAGACACAACTGGGCTTTCCTGTTACGGACTTGCACGTTTGGTGGTGTGGTATTCGGAATCTGCGATGTGCGCAGTTGGACGGTCTGTTGGACACATACGCGCAGGGTTACGGTCAGCCCAGCGTTATTCTAATTCATGCTGGCGGGAACGATCTGGGAACGGTACCCATGAGACGAATGTTGAAAGTCATGAAAAGAGACGTTGAAAAATGGATGAAGAAGTTCCCAGGCACATTTCTTATCTGGTCCGAGATGATAAAAAGAAGATCTTGGCGTAACGCGCACGACCCGGTCTGCCTGGATAAAGCAAGACAGAAGATCAACCAGCAGCTCGCGAGTTTCGTTAGAAAGTTGGGGTTTGTCGCAGTCCGTTATAAGGAGTTCGAGCCTGCCGGTGCCGACGATTTTTTCGGTATGGACAAGGTTCACCTTACAGAAATGGGGCTGGAGTTAATGATCCTAGAATTTAGGGAGAGCGTTTTACGGGCTTTGGCTTTGATGTCCAGCAGGGGGGGATCGCAGTCTCGGGAGGCGTCCCTCGCGTGCTCCGTGGCGGGAGGTGAGTAAGTGGGCGTTGGCCCTACCTCACAGGGCGTGCTTAAGATAAGCATTGGGGCTTTGGGCAGGGCTCAAAGCGTGAGGTCACTGTCCGTGGCTGGGCTCCTCCCCCGGTAAAAGGTTAAAATAGTTCATGTAAATAAAGTTAAGTGTTGTTGTTTACAATTGTTATAATAAAGCTGTGGCCCGTTGTTCTCCCAATTTCAGTCGTCGTGTCTTTTATTTATCACCCTAGCCTAAATGGATCATGCATGGGTCATGTATGACGCGGAGGCTGCACAGGCTTCTTGGGTCAGCACGTAGTGTCGCGTGACCCAGCAGGGCCTGTGAGGCCTGTCAGCCAATCAGCTGCGTCAGGGGCGTGTCGGCAGTCCGCGTTTTGCGCCGTTTCACAGCAGCGCGATCTGCGTGAGGTCACTGTCCGTGGCCGGGCTCCTCCCCCGGTAAAAGGTTAAAATAGTTCATGTAAATAAAGTTAAGTGTTGTTGTTTACAATTATTATAATAAAGCTGTGGCCCGTTGTTCTCCCAATTTCAGTCGTTGTGTCTTTTATTTATCACCCTAGCCTAAATGGATCATGGATGGGTCAAGAGAGAGACAAAGGAGAGAGAGAGAAAGGAGAAAGAAAGACAGGAGAGAAAGACACAGGACAGAGAGAGAGGCAGGAGAGAGAGCGCGCACACAGAGAGAGTCTGCAGAGAGAGAGAGAAAGAGAGATGACAGAGAGTGACAGCACAGAAAGAGCGACAGTACAGACAATTGAAGATAAAACTATATGATACCAAGTTACTAGTTTTACCATATTAATGTTATTACAAATTGTAATAAAAATTACAATTTTGTGCTGTTACTCTGCCTTTCTGATCCATCCAAAGAGACTTATATCTATTGATAAGGATCAATCATTGTCATTAAGTACTGATTAGCCCCTAATGCTTTGGATTGATTGTCTTCAGTGCAATTGTCTGCTCAAAAAAAGACTAAGCATGCTCTAGAAAGTGATTTTTTAATAACATTCAATTGATAAATTTACAGTTTAAAATGATACCATATTTGGAACCTCCACTGTTTCATTTTTAACTAGCAACTTGCCCGTCAAAAAATGACGGTCAATAAAAGAAAGTGTTGAAATGCTGTTTGTCACACAATGTGAGTGTACTGTGTGCCTCAAGTAACTAAATTCATCAAAAAGCAGAAATCTACATTACATAAAGTAAAAAAAACTAAAATCACCAAAAATAAAAAATGTACATTACAGAACAAAAACAAAAACCTAAGTCACAAAAAATAAAAAAAAAGAACATTACAGAAAATAAAAAAATGCATTACAACGCCCCCCCCCCCCCCCCCACTACAAATTGAAAAAAAAATGACACACCTGAAAAGGAAATACATATAATACATACAATACAATACAATTAAATACAATACAATACAATTAAATAAAATAGAATACAATTAAATACAATACACTACACCCCTATCTAATATACATGCCACTATGTAATATACATGCCACTATGTAATATATATTCCACTATGTAGTATACATCCCACTATGTAATATACATCCCACTATCTAATATACAATACTATCTAATAATACATCCCCCTATCTATCTCATATACAATACATGCTATCTCTATATAGCAACCCTAATTCTAAGCTACAATAAAATAATTAAGACCACTTACCTTTGAGATGTTTCTTCAGATCAGCAACCTATGGTAAAAAAGATTAAAAAAATTAATGCAACACATTTACATGAAATAACTATACATTCTAAACATTCTAAATATTCTAAATATTATACTCACCTTTCCAGCATGTCCCGTTCCAGCATGTCACGTCCCAGCATGTCCCGTCCTCCATGTTCCGTCCTTCATCTTTGCGTCTTCAACGGCGCTGCTCCTGTTAAAAAAAAACATTACATTAGTAAACATACATAAACATAAAACAAAGTGAAATAAACACAATCTACATTATACTTACCTCACCGCGATGTCTCCGGCCTCCTGTTGTTCCGCCCTTGCGGATGTCTCCGATGCTAATGAGCTTCCTACGGAGTGTTCCAGAATAAAATTGGCAATGGCAGCTTCTGATTGGCTGAAAAGGCTGTCTATCAAATTCAGCCAATAAGAAGACCCCAATTGTGAACCAATGAAAAAAGTATAAACCCCAAAATACAACGCAGATTGGATAAAACACCTGTCAATCTTTATTGGAACCAATCCTAAGGCTTTATTGCCATCAGCCAATCACAACGGAATATACCCCCACGTACTGATTGGTGAAGACATCTACGCCTTCCCATTGGCTGTAATATTGATTGATATTAACAGTAGCCAATGAGAATACGCAAATCTTTCACCAATCAGTGGGGGTGTATTCCATTGTTATTGGCTATTGTCAGTGCAACCACTCAGAATGCGCTTATGCTCCAACCAATCACCCTGTGGGGGTGTTTTCCATTGTGATTGGCTGAAGGCATCTGCGCCTTGTGATTGGTTTAAATAAAGATTGACAGTTGCATTATCCAATCAGAGTGGGATTTTAGGGTGTATCCCTTTCTGATTGGTTCACACATTGGCGCCTCCTGATTGGGTGAATTTGATAGACAGCGTTTTCAACCAATCAGAAGGCGCCATTGCTTATTTTCTTCCAGAAAAGTCTCCGGGAGCCTCATTAGCGTCGGGGATGTCGGTGAGTGCGGATGTAAGTATATATATATATATTTTTTTTTTATATACAGGGTGGGGCAGAATAGGATCCGGAGGAGGCCGGAGACATTGCGGGGAGGTAAGTTGAATGTAGATTATGTTTATTTTATTTTTATGTATGTGTATTAATGTTATGTTTTTTTTAACAGGTGCCGCTTCAAAGAAGGTTAAAAGAATAAGGACTGGGACATGCCCGAAAGGTGAGTAGAATATTTAGAATGTATAGAATGTTTATTTATGTACTGTAAACGTGTTGCACTAATTTTTTTTTTTTTTTTTCGTAGCTGTCTGATCTCAATGGACATCTGCAAAGGTAAGTGGTCTTAATTATTTTATTTTAGCTTAGAATTAGATTAGTTTATATATAGATAGCATGTATTGTATGTTAGCTAGGGGTATGTGTTTTATATAGATAGCATAGAATGTATTGTATATTAGATTATGGTATTTATTTAGATAGATTGGGAATGTATATTATATAAATAGGAAGATAGGATGTATATTAGTTTATGGTATTTATTTAGATAGATTGTGTGATGTATATTAGATAGGGGTGTATTGTATTGTATTGTATTTAATTGTATGTATTTATTTTGTACTAGCGACTTGCCCGTCAAAAAATGACGGCAATGTGATGTATATGTTTGTCAAGTTGTTTAGTTATTAACATATATTTTTGACACTTGTAAGTATTTTAATATGAACGTGTATTTTTGTAAAATGTTGATGTAATGGTTTTTTAAAATGTAATTTGTATCTGAAGAATTGTTAACTTTAATATACATTGAATGAATAGGAAAGCAAAAAGTAAAAAGCCTTCTTGAAACGTTGCGAAATTTTAACATGAAGTTTAAAATATATGTAAGCAATAACCTTCAAAGTATATATTTAGAAACTTTAACTTTATTTTGTATGTAAGTTTAGAAGTTGACAAAACATTTGTATAATTTTGAACATTATAAAGAGGAACATAGTGAATACATTTTGTAACCTATTTTTTTATTAAAAGTATTAACATTTGAATGTAAAAACAATTGACCTTTAAATTATTCAGTATTAACATGCAATTTCTATCACAATAATTGTTAACTTGAATATACATTGAATGTATAGGAAGGCATACAGTAAAACTCTGCTTAAAACGTACGTAATTAAAGTAATTCATTACTGAGCACATAACCTGGCGATAAACATTAATGTAGTTAGTAATCTTAAGATAACAGACAATATTTACATTGTGACTTAAAAGGTGCTTGACCTCTTAACATCCACTTTGTAATCTGTTGAATGAAATAACTTTAAAATATATATTTTAAACTTGTAACATTAGAAACATTAACATAGTGACTTAACATTTTAACATAATTTTTACTAAAAATGCAAGGCAAGTATTTTGTGATGCGAATCATTCATAAACAGTACTTTCATTAATTATGACTGAATTAAACAACCAATTGTTATGTATTTTGGAATGCTTTTAAAAAATGTTGGCATCTTTAATTTGTATCCTGCAAAGTTATAGTACTTCATAGTAGACAATGTTTTTAGTAAAAATACGTCCATCTTCTAATAAATCACCTTGACTTTCATTGTTTTCAATGTAAACTTTAATAGCCTGTGGATTTTTGCACCGTGACAACGCAACATACAATTGACCATGTGCAAAAACTGGTTCTTCCAAGTAAATACCCACAGATTTGAAAGTTTGACCTTGTGATTTATTAATGGTCATGGCAAATAATGGGAAATTGTCTTCTTTGAAGTATAAAAGGGAGACTACTTTCACTTGGTGCTAAATCTATTCTTGGTATGAAAACTCTCTCTCCTTTATGGGTCCCAGTTAAAATTTCAGCATCTATAAAATGGTCCTTTAATTGTTGAACAATTAATCTTGTGCCATTGCATAGGCCTTTTTTTGGGTTCATATTTCGCAGTAACATGATAATTGCACCTTTCTTTAGCTGCAAAATATGTGGTGGCATTCCAGAAGGAGTTAAAGAGTTAATGAATTCAGTTGAAAAGTTTGCCTGACTTTCATTGTCATCAGCAAGTACAGAATCAGCACTGTGATAATTTCTTTGTGGTGCATTAATTTTTTTTAAGATTTTATTATTGAGTATTAATGCATCTTTATTTTTACACGTCAGTATGACTTGGTTGGCAAGCTCAGAATATTCTTCGTTATTTATGCTCCCTTCAAATATAGCCGATATAATATCTTGTTGACAAATCATATGAGGTGGTATCTCTACAGTGTCGTCAGGTAAATGTAGTATTTTTTCTGTTCTTCCTTCTCCAATTTTAATAAGCCAATCATTGAAATCAGTTTGGCCTTCTGATCTCATATTTTGTTGCAGTTGAAGATGGGTAAAATGTTTCCATACTGTACTTGACTTTATACATGTTTCAATAATGTCTGTTCGATTTCCATGTACAACGACAGGTAATGTTTGTCTAAAATCGCCACCCAACAAAATTACCTTTCCACCAAATGGAAAAATATTATCCATGACTTCACGAAGCAAACGGTCAATACATTGGAGGGCATAGCATGACATCATTGTGGCCTCATCTATTATAATTAATTTACATTTCTTCAATTTCTTTGCTTGTAAGGATGTCATGCGAATATCTGACACAGAATTTTCCAAAATAGGCACTGGCAGTTTGAATCCACTATGAACAGTTCTTCCACCTTCTAATAAAAGTGCAGCAATTCCAGTAGTGGCAAACGCCATTGCTATTTGTCCTTGTGCTCGTACTGAACTCATTAATAAATTGTACAAATATGTTTTCCCTGATCCGCCAGGTCCATCAAGATAGAAATAACGCTCTGTCACCATGTCATCATCTATAGCATTTTTAATGGCATGAAATGCTTGCAATTGTAGTGTATTTAAAGTTGCAAGTCTTTCTTGTGTTCTTTCTGCTTGTAGTTGAATGTCATAGTCTTCAAAGTTAATGTCATCTATTAGACCTGGATCAGGCAAATTAAAACTTGCACAACTTAATCCATGAGTTAAAAAGACTTCTTGAATTTCCATTAAGGCTTTTAAGTGTGCAATGGGTTCATTGTATCGTCGCATAAAGTCTTCAGCCATATTACTTTTAAAAGTCTCCCACAAAGCTAATGCATTTGGAGCATTTGAGAAGATACAAATAAAAGCAAATTGTTCTCTCATCTGTCGTGGCATTTGACATTGTGCTGCTTCTTCTAAACATCTTTCCCACTCTGTATCATCAGCGAGTAAGTTTCTATTTCTTGCAGCTAAATGGAAGGATTCATATACAATGTCATTAACAGTTCTTAATTGTTCAAAACTTTGTGCTCCTGGAACATTTAAAAGTAATATCCGTAAGCAAAATCGTTCAACATCTCTTGGACTGACTGTGTAAATTCGTGGAATTATTTTATTGCCTCTGGTTTTTCTTGCTCTCCATAATCCATTCACAAAAACATAGTGATATGGAATTTCAATATATAAGTATTGTGTTGCTTGAGCATCAGTGGAATTTAATGCAAACCATGCAGTTAGTGTAGTGTGACGATCTTCACTTTGGGCCAATGCATTCATTTCATTTCCAGAATGGAAATAGACTAAATGTCGTTGTGGCAAATGTACTGCTAACCTATATACTGCATGTGATCTATCATGCATTTCAAATTTTAAAAGCCGCCACATAGCTTCTGGCGCACTGACATAGCGAGCATCTACATGAGATGCAAGTTCATCATGTACTAACTCACTACTTTCAGGGTTGTCTGCACTTTTGACGACTACAGTAGCTGCATCGTAACCTTTGTAAATATATTTGTAGACATATTTAATGGATTTGATGGAAGTGCAGGCTTCTACGTTGATGTGGGCGTTGTACTTCATGAGTAAATGTGGATTGTAGGGTACTACATATCTATTGTCCACTTTTTTTCCACGAATAATGGCACTATCTCCTTCTCTTCTTTTATAAAGTGGATATCCATCACAATTTGCATATGTTTTGTCTCTATAATCTTTTGGAAAATCTTTTGAACATTGATTATTTTCCATACATGGTGATTGTGGATTAAGGTCTCCACAGGGTCCATGAATCATGCGATGAGTAACAATCTCATATAGTCTACCATATAGTTCTGGATCCGGTAGTTCAGCAACTATGACTGCATCCACTTTGTCCGAAGTATCTAATTTATCTTTCTCTTGAAGTATTATGAGAAGATGTGCATGTGGAAGGCCTCTTTTTTGAAATTCAATGGTATATACATAAGCAAGACATTTGCCAAATAACTGATTTATAGTAAAGTCACGTATTAATTCATTTAATTTTATCTTAAAAACTCTGGCTACTAAATCTGGTCGATCTGAAGCACTTTGTCCAAGAAGTAGATTTTGATTAATTTCTGGCCATTGTGGATTACATGTAAATGTCACAAATAAATCTGGTTTTCCAAATTTTGTCACAATAGCCATAGCATCATTGTATCTTTCTCTCATATTTCGAGGAGATCCTTGAAAGGAAGATGGTAAAATGATGGCTTTGCCAGCTGTCATGTCTCTGCTTGTAGCCACGTCAGCAACATAGTCCATGAGTCCACAATATTGTTCTACACGTAGTTTATCTTGTTGATATTTTATAAAGTTTAAATTATTTGCCTCAACTTGCAAATATGAATCAATAATCCATTGTTGTGTTAGTTTCCCACCACATAAAATTGGATTAAATTCATCTCTAATGGCAATTTGAGCAACTTTAAATTCAAGCATAGAAACATTATTTCGGATTCTGGCTTTAGCATTTGGGTAACTGGGAAGGGTTAATTTTGGTTGCCAACCTGCTTCTCCGTGTGGGAAAAAGATGGGATATGTCATTGGATCTAAATTTGGACTTAAGATATTAATATTAATAAATGGTTGGTCCTCATTTCTGGGATATACTCTAATGTCTCTTTGAAATGGTGGTTCTCCTTCATCATTGTGAAAGACCATTGCAACCTCATTTGATGTTGGCAAGTTATAACGACGTTTATCAGTATGTCTGTCTCTTTTAAGCACCATATTAACCTTTGGCATGGGTAATTGATGTCTTTGTGCATGAAGTAGTTGTTCATTTTCTACTTCTGCCAATTTTTTGTAAGCTTTACT
Organism: Discoglossus pictus; assembly: GCA_027410445.1. Lineage (NCBI taxonomy): Eukaryota > Metazoa > Chordata > Amphibia > Anura > Alytidae > Discoglossus > Discoglossus pictus. The sequence continues at coordinate 374,106,547 of CM050163.1, forward strand.
GTAGGGATTGTTGTCCATAATGTTATTTAGCTCTATAAAAACACTGGGTAAGCATTTTTTATTTTCTTCCATCTGCATACGTTGGTCAACAGCTTCCATTGTATCTAGGACATATAGTTGAGCGAATTTTCTTTGATTTCCTTCCTCTGGATGTAAATGTGAAGTCCGATGATAAATTTGTCCTTGGACTTTAAAACAGTAAGGACCATGTCCTGGTACATTAGCAGCCAATGTTGCCCCCATAGATGCAAATGATATGGCACTATTGTAGGATCTTATGTTTGTCTTAAAATTGTTGTAATTTGGAAAAGTAGGTTCAGTCATAATATTTAGTAAATAGGTTGGAAATTGTTTCCTTTGTGGAAGTTTGAACTTTCCTTTTTGACAACAACTAATAAATTGTCCATCTCGGGGTCTCTCCTGTTTAAAATAATAAGCCTCACAAAATTGACATTGAGTAGTCATGTCCCCACAACTATGAACCTCTACTGCTAAAGACTTCAGTAAAGGACAATTTGCAACGCATATTGGATGTTGACTTTGATATTCATCAGATGAAAAGTCATGAAATGTTTCAACAACAGGTTCTAAATGTTTAGTTTTTTTCGTAGATTTTCTTGGTATATGTTGGACTTGTTCGGTTGAAATTTCCTGTAAGTTTTTAGTAAGAGTTTGTAAATGCTTTTTTTTTGTAGTTGTTTTTTTTGGTCTGTCTTGACTGGTATGTTGTAAAATGTCATCTGATGTTTTAGGAACAGTTTGTAAATGCTTTATTATTTTTTTATTTTTTTTGGTTGTATCTTTCATTTTTGCAGCTGATATTCTTTTATTTGCAAGTCTTTTGCGTTCTTTTTCTCTTCGAATTTCTTTCTCCTCCGGTGTCTGCTGGGCGGCCCATCTCTCTTGTCTTTCTCTAGTTTGACGTCTTTTCTTCTCTTCTTTGGTCTCATTATCAGCCATATTAATCTGTAAACGGAAACAATTTAATTTAATAAGTAATTGTGTATATTTAAATTTGTAATTCCTGTTAAAGATTATTGTGCACAATTGGTGAAATAAAAGGCAAATCATGAATGTATCATTGATATTTAGTTAAATTTATAATTCCTGTCTTCAGTGGCTCAGAATTTGGCCAATGGAATACTGCTGTAAATAAGCATGTAACATATTTATTTAAAATAATGGTTTTATTTATTAAAAACTTTGTTTGTGGATAGATATTTACCACTGCAAAACTTCTTTGCTGAAAAAAAAAGTGATGTGGTTATTGAGCTATGTATTGCATAGTAGCAATTTAAATAAAATAAGGGAGATAGTAAATTAAATATTTTATTTTTCTGTTGACACGGATGCAACTGAAAGCAGTTTCTTTAGTTTTATACTTTAGTACTTATTATAGTTTACCTTGGTTGAAGTGTGATTTAAATCCGAATGTTTGTTGGTCCTCGTTTCAAAATCGTTGTCCAATGGTGTGGTCCTCTGTTGGAAGTCCTCGTCCGATGGTGTGGTCCTGTGGCGATAGCCCCCGTCCGATATTGTGGTCCTGTGGCAATATCCCTCGTCCGATGTTGTGGTCCGTTGGTGAAAGTCCTCGTCCGATGGTCTGGTCCTGTGTTGAAATTCCTCGTCTGCTGGTCTGGTCCTGTGTTGAAATTCCTCGTCTGCTGTTCTGGTCCGAGTCCTCGTCCGATGGTCCGGTCCTGTGGAAAAAGTCCTCGTCCGATTGTCTTCACGCAGTATCTGTTGTAATGTAAAATAGAAAATGTTGTTTGAGTGAAATGTCTGTTAAAGAAATTAAAAATGTATTAATTTGACTGTATTGTATGAGTTATGGTTATTTTTTTCTATCTTTGTTTTTTTTTACTTTCTGTACAATCCGACAACTTTTGTTATTCTTATTGAAGGTTCTTAGTAAGGCTTGTGGGTTGTGATATATTAAATAAGATGTGTTTATGTTATTTTTTGTACAATCCTGTTTTGTGCACACCACTTGTGGTATAGTTTTTTAACCTTTATCGGGATGGTTATAGTTATTGAAACATGAAATAATATAATTAAGGTAGTTTGCTATGTGTTTGTGTTAGTTTTTGACAATCCTGTTTGGTGCGCATCACTTGTGCAAAACTTATTTCTTCTTGATTGTACAGGTTATAGGTTGTTAAACATTAAAGAAGAATGTTAATATAGTTTGCTATGAGTTTGTGTGCTTTTTTATACAATGCTATTAGGTGCACAACACTTTTGTTATTCTTATTTTTGCTTCTTTGTAAGGCTTATAGGTTGTTAAACATTTAATAAGAAATTCTGTTTTGTGTGTAGCAGTTTGTGTGTCATTGAATTGCGATTTGGCTAATTGAATCGTGCCCTAAATAAGCACATAGCATATTATTTAAAATAATTTTGTAGTCATTGAAAAACTGTATTTTTGATATTTTTTTATTAACTAAAACCTTAGTTTTAAGAAATTGTTATGTTGTTATTTAGAGCCCTATTCAATTGGGCAAATTGCAATTGAATGAGGGCCTTTGTGTGTACCATATGTTGCATAGTTTGGCCCTCATTCAATTGCATTTTTTACAATGTAATAGTACTCTAAGGCCGTAATTGAATTGCAATGTAGAAATTTGAATAGGGTCACATATATTTGTTAAAATAGAGTAAGGGCCTAAAAGTTCTTATTTATAGCCATATTTAATTGTCCAAAATAGCAATTGAATGAGGGCCTTTGGTTACTGCATTTGTTATATTGTGAGCTCCTCATTCAATTGTGTTTTGGCCAATGGAATAGAGCTCAATATCAGCACAGAGCATATTTTTTTACGGAATTTTGTATTTAGTGAACTTGTATCCAAAAGGAACGTGTTCACAAAAGAAACATTTCCTTTAAAAAATATGCTCTGTGCTTATATAGAGCGCTATTGAAATGGGCAAATCACATTTGAGTGAGGCCCTTGTCCATTAAAGACATATAGGTCCTCATTGAATTGCAATTTTGCCAATTGAAGAGGGCTCTATATAATCACATAACATATTTATTGAGCAAAGTTTTTAGTTATTGAAAACCTTGATTGTGGTTAGAAATTCAGTAACTAAAAAGTTCTGTATAAAAAAAATGTTATGTGCTTATATAGAGCCCTATTCAATTGAGGAAGTTGCAATTGAATAAGGCTCATGGTTATTTCTTGTTTATACTTAATACTTTACCTTGATAGAAGTTTTGAATGACAGACGGTCCCCTCCTGCCAATCTTAATCCGCCGGTCTTCTTGTAGTGTCTGTTTGAAAAAGAAAGTGAAATAGTTATTTGTATATTTATAATTTGTCATCTAGCAAAGCATGGCCTTTTGAGCATGTAATGTCTTGTTGTATCTTACCTCTTCAAATTTGTTGGTGTTCTTTAAAAGGGATTGTGCTTCACAGTGCACGGTGCAAATTGTTGAGAGACGCTGTTGATGCAGAGTCTGTTTGAATATTAAAAGAAATCGAAAGATTCAGCTTTATATGATCTATTGAATTGCAGTAAATTAATTCAATTAACCTTATTTTTTGTTGGGGGCTACACACATATGTCACATACATGAAGCACATTACATAGTTTAATGTAATTATTTTGTGTACGTGTGACATATCAGTATACATGAGTCAAATTTAAATGGTTAAATTAACCTTATATTTTTTTTTTCCAACACACATAAATGTGTGTGTGTGAGATGTAACTATAGATGATACACATATATGTGCGTGTGACATATCAGTATACATGAGATATAATGTCATTTAAATGTAGTTGTTTACTGATTTTGTTGTAAGCTAATTTTGTTGCATTGGCAATACACATAAATGTGCGTGTCACATGTCACTATACATTATACACATATATGTCCGTGTCACATGTCACTATGAAGGGGCAATACACAGAAATGTGCGTGTCACATGTCACTATACATTATAGACATATATGTGCGTGTCACATGTCACAATACATTATACACATATACGTGCGTGTCACATGTCACTATGAAGGGGCAATACACAGAAATGTGCGTGTCAGATGTCACTATACATTATAGACATATATGTGCGTGTCACATGTGACTATACATTATAGACATATATGTGCGTGTCAGATGTCACTATACATAAAGCTCTGTTTAATATTAAATTATGTTTTTTTGTTGTTTTGTTAAATGAAGCGTATTTTTTTTGTGAGCCTATACACATAAATGTGCCATACATGATGACTACATAAATCCTATTTTTTTGTTTTTATTTGTTTGACCTGTCCTGATAATAAAATGTAATATATTATAGCTTACCTCTCAGTTGTAATTTGCACAATGTAAAGAATTGTCTTCTCAAGTAAAAGCATCAGTTATCTCAGAAGTCACTCCGTTGATCACCTGAGGAGAAATGTATTTTTTAGTTGGAAATAGGCAGTATTTATAAACTTGTAGAAAGTTCTGGAAAGTGAGACCGTTAGAACGCAATACGCATGCGCTATTTGCGTTCCAGCTTACAATTTGCGTTCCATCCGCCATTTTAGGCGTATTACTGTTCAAAATGGTGTTTAATATGATTGTGATACGTTCCGCATAGTATGTGTTTCATTATTGCGAGTAAGTGTAGTGTAGTTACGTCTGAAGCCTCGTTTTCGTTTTGTTCGTCGGCCATTTTTTCTCTCGCTTAGCGATGGTATTAGTGTCTAAAGTGTTTATTTTGATTTAAATGTAGGTGTAACTTGTTTTTTTGAGGTGCTGGCTGGTTCCTCTTGCTGTAGGTAAGCTTTTTATGTGTTTGTTGTGTGTCTTTGTTAAGTTTTAAATGTTTGTATGTCGGCGTGTTGCGTCCGATGTTTGCGAAGTCGTAATGTGTGGTAACGTGTCTCGTATGGTGTTTGCGTGTGTAGCCTCGTTTTCGTTTTATTCGTCGGCCATTTTTTGTGTCGCTTAACAAACTATTTAGTGTCTAAACTCTTTTATTTTGAGTGCAATTAAGTTGTAAGTTGCATTTTTGAGGTCCTGGGTGCTTCCTGTTTGTGTAGGTAAGGTTTTTATGTATGTGCTGTGTGTATGTATTGTGTTTGTAATTTTGTAATGTTCGCGAGTTGCGTCCGAGTGTTGCGAGGCCGTAATGTGTGTGAACGTGTGTCGTATGTTGTTTGCGAGTGTCGTAATGTGTGTGAACGTGTGTCGTATGTTGTTTGCGAGTGTCGTAATGTGTTGCGACATAAACTTTTTTTTGCAAGGGTCGCAGTTGCTGCAACTGAAGACCTCACTTTGCGAGGTCCTCAGGTGCTGGCATGGAGCGCCTGCGGCGCTCCAAGCCAGCAACTGAGGCCCTCGCTTCGCGAGGGTCCTCAGTTGCTGGCAAGGAGCGCCTTCAATAAGTCCTTTAGTTCCTCCTCACTTTCAGCCATCAGAGTAGTATCATCAGCGTATCTGAGGTTGTTGATATTCCTTCCAGCAATATTGATTCCAGCTTTGGATTCATCCAGCCAGGCTTTACGCATGATGTATTCTGCATATAAGTTGAATAAATAAGGTGACAATATACAAACTTGTCGCACTCCTTTTCCGATCTTGAACCATTCTGTTGTCCCATGTTTGGTTCTGACCGTGGCTTCTTGGTCCACATACAGATTCTTTAGGAGGAGGATGAGATGATCTGGTACTCCCATCTCTTTAAGGACATGCCACATTTTATTGTGATCCACACAGTCAAAGGCTTTAGAATAGTCTATGAAGCAGAAGTATATGCTTTTCTGGAACTCTCTTGCTTTCTCGATTAACTAGCGGACATTGGCAATTTGATCTCCTGTGTCTCTTTCTCTGCGGAACCTGGCATGAACATTGGATAGTTCCTGGCCCATATATTGTTGGACAGTTACCTGTACAGTTACCCAGTGTTAATAAGCAGAGTTTAGTTTAGCACCTTCATCTACATGCTTGTAAGCCAGTGCTAATACATGTGAATTAGTGTACAGCAACATTATGTTCTTGCTTAGAAAAGATATGACTTTTATAATGAACAATTGTTTTTAAAGCTCTTTCTAAAGAAACAGACATGTTAGGGGGATAACAGGGTCGCTTTAAAATGTTTATTGCCTAAGCTCTTAATTCGATCATGTAGCCCTTTTTTTCAAAGATATATAGAAAAGGGGTGGGTAAGTTCGGTTCTGGAGAGCCCCACACAGGCCAGGATTTGAGGATATCCCTGCTGTGTACAGGTGAGTCAATCACTTCTTCATATCATCCTGATTGACTCACCTTGAAAAAGAAAGGATATCCTAAAATACAGGTCTGCATGGGGCTCTCCAAGACCGGTCTTGCCCACTCCTGATATAAAGCATATTATTTTCTTTTCAGAGCCACTAGTAAGGATGAAATCAGTATTATCATGTACCTGATATTCTGTAATTATTATGAATACTATATATTTTAATATACAGGTATAAACCATATTGTTTATCATTGTCTGAAGAAACAGTATTATATTTTATTATGTATCATCCTTGTTATTTTTTTTGAATCTCTCATAATATATGAATATACCGTATATTTACATGGCAGTTTGAAAAAGAAAATAAGTCTGCAACATATTAGTAAATAGCATAAAACATTCTAAAATACTGCATTGGATGTATGATCGGAATCCTCTCACAGTTTTCCCATTTACACAGGATTTATATTTTGCAAACAGATTACATTCTGTTTTATATTCATCTTTCTGATATGAATGCTGCCCACAGACTGTATGAGTACACAGAGGAGGCTTTAGCGATTTCATTGAATCCATTAAGGCACATCTGTATTCGTGAGCACCAGTTTTGTAAACAGTGTATAAGATACTGTTTTTGTTCAGTGTAAAAATGTCTGCAGTTTTGCCTCAGTGCGTTTTTATTAACCAAAAAAGACATATCCAGTGTTTAAATGAGGCATCTGATGATATGTGAAATAGAGTAGTGTTTTTGTAGGTTCGTATAATATTCTCTGACAGATGGACAGACAGTATAATTTGATGCCACTGTCAGATTGAGTGACGTTGATTAGTTATCACAACGGCAGGAATAATAAAGCCTGTGGTATATATATATATATATATATATCTATATATATATATATATATATATATATATATATATATATATATATATATATATATATATATATAGATTAATAATGGGTTTTGCAATATAATTTGATACCTCTTGTATTGGACAAACGTCTTATTTATAATGATGAGCTTTCAAGAGGTTCAACCTCTCTTTATCAAGTCTGAAGCAACACTACATGAGATGGAACCCTCAGTTTGAATAATAACAGTGATGCAGATAGAGTGGAGACAGCACCTGACATCATCAGGTAAATACATATATGGGGAACAAACACAACATAGTAAAGGAAACATATATATACATACTATATACACATATACATCAATAAATACTGTACATGAAAAAGTAGAGCACTGTAGTTCACAGTGATATCTTTCCTGTTGGACAAACATCTCACTAAGAGTGCTAAGTCCGTTATAGTATAAGAAGAAAAAAAATCACATGAAATTCTGATAATGTGTTAGAAAACCCAAGTCCATATTAAGTCCTGTCTTTTTAGTGTTGAAGAATGTGATTATCTTTATTTCAAATGCTTTTCTCTCTTGGGTGTTTTTAAATTTTCCCATGACTATTTTTACTTTTAAGTTTTGATTGGAGTGATCATTCTGGCTAAAATGGTGTCCCACTGTGCTACAATAACTGTCTTCATTATGCTTTCTGATTGAATGCTTGTGTAAATTCATCCTTAAATGCATTTTTTGGCCGGTTTCTCCAATGTAACAGCCTGTGTCACATAAAGTACATTGTATTATATAAACCACATTAGACAATGTATATGAATATGATCCTTTGATGTTATAGGTTTTGTTGTTATGTGTGGCTGTATCAACATTACAAATGTGTTGACATAATTTACAGGCACGTTTGTTACAAGGTTTAGTTCCATTTTTTTATATTCGGTTGCTCATTGGCCAATTTTCTGCTGAAAAGTTTTTATTTCAGGTTTGGTGATTGTTTAAATGCAAGGATGGGAGGTTCTGGGAATATATCTTTTAATTCGGTATCTTCAATTAGTAATGGCTGTAAATCTTTGATTATTTTCTGAATTTTCTCTAAAATTGCATGGTATGTGGTCACTAGAGGTACACGTGAAGTAGTTTATTTTGTTTTGTACTTTAATAGGTGTTCTCGGGGTATTTTGATGGTAGTGGTTATTTTTTGGATAATACAGGGTTTGTAGCCTTTCTGTTTGAAAGATTCAGACAGTGTTTTTACATTTTTATCACGGTTTCCAGTGTTTGAGCAAATCCAATGGTATCTAATAGCTTGACTATGGATGATGGCTTGTTTTGTGTGGGAGGGATGGAAACTGGAGCTGTGCAGGTAATTACATGTGTCTGTGGGTTTCCTATATACAGATAAGTGGAGAGTGTCATTGGTGATGGATATAGTAGTGTCTAGAAAGTTTACCTGTTTTGTAGAGAAATCCATTTACAGTTTTATAGATGAATGGAAGGTGTTGAATGAACTATGAAAGTCTCTGAGTTTGATTTCTCCTTCTGTCCATATGATGAACAGATCATCTATGTAACGGTAGTATCTGTATGGTTTGTAAATGGATACAGATAAGAATGTTTCTTCTAGATTGGCCATAAATAGATTTGCGTATTGTGGAGCCATTTTGGTACCCATGGTAGTCCCCATCATTACTAAATGCTTGCAGATTACTGGACATTCACTGCTGCTTCACTCTTATATTTATATATATATATATATATATATATATATATATATATATATATATATATATACATATATATATATATACACACACACACACATTTGCATGTCATGCATTGGGCAAAGTATCAGCAACTACAGCATCTACCGACAGGCTATATTCACTTATGAGGTGAGCTCTCTTCAGTCTGCATGTTACACTATCTTGGGTGCTAAAACCCCACTGTTCAGAACTGTGCTAATATAAAAAAGGTTTACATGCTTTCTAAGGTTTTAAAATTAAGTCCCTCACACCCCATGCTTGTTCTCACCTTACCTAACAATGGCCCCTATTTAATTGTCCAAATCGCAATTACTGGAGCCCGTAACGGAGCCCATAAAAGCTACATAAATTGAATTGGTTACATTTTGCAACTTACCAGGCTCAAAATCAATGTGGTGATCAAAAACGTAACTTCGTCCTATCTCCTCCTTTGTGCTACAGATGCAAAATCCCTATTCAATTGCAACAATTCAACAAGCCAGCAATTGCCTTCCAAATCGTAAATGAGAAATGTATCAAAAAATCCTACTAATACTAGATAGGACTTTAAAAGTTGGTTAAACACCTGTTCGTAAAACTGCAAAAGCAAATATAAACACACAGTACTGTACTTAAAAATACTGGGAAATCAATGAAAGGCATTAGACGTATTTGCACTACAGTCTCAAGCTTGCAAATCTGCAATATTATTGTTTTTTTTAATGTTTTATTTACATGTTATATTGATCCCAGGAATCAAGGAGTTAAAACATATCAGGCCTCCCACATGGACTGGAACAGATGATTTAATAATTATTATGGATTTATACATTTTTGGATTGCAAGTCTGATTGCAAATTGTACTTCTAAATACTAATTGATTGTAGTTTAAACTCCATGTTTTACTGACATCATGATGGCAGTCTAATTTACTATTGGCTCTGTCTAAATTGTAACTTATGGGATTGCTTAATTGATCATGATCATGTCCTGAAATGCTGTGTATGGGTTCATGGTTTGCGTGTTGGGGCTGTGAGCCTGTAATTGCGGGCTTGAGCAATTAAATACATCTGTACCTGTAGCAAATTTCTAACACACAGATATACGGGCTGTATGAAGGTAATTACGGGCTTGGAATTAAATGGGGACCATAGTCTCCTCCCTCATTCCGCAACGTATTCACCTATCTGAGGACTCGTTTGCAGACTGCTTACGATATCCCTTCTGTAACACACTGATACCGATCCTTGTAACCGCTCCAGACCAAACTCCATCACCTTTACAAGTTTCTGTATTAGAATTCATTATTCTGATGTGCATTGAAATAAGGAGAGGTACTTCTTGAGATTTCAGAGTATAAATAGAGGGAGAAGGCAGTGAAGAGGAAAGGATAGTAGATACAGAGAAGGTAAGGCAGAGCAAACAGAAGAGAAAAAAAGAAGAGAGAGAAGCTAAGGTTTGAGAGAATAGAGGAAGATGGGAGAAAACAAAACAGGAAAAATAGAAGAAGAAAATAAATATGGAAAATGGAAGTCAAAGCACAAAGAAGAAAAAAGAAGAGGCAAAAATAAGAAAAGAAGATAAATGTGTAATAGGAGATAGAAGGAAATGAAGTATAGAGAGGAAAAAGAGAGAGAATATGTGGAAAAGAAGACAAAGTCAGGAAGATAAGTGGGAGAAGACAGAGTTGGATAAATGGAGAATGGAATAGAATATATTGAGAGAACATAAGAGAACAGGAGAGAACAGAGAGGAAGAAAACGTGGAGGGAGAGAAAGGACCATGAATAATAGGGAAAAAGGAAGCAAGAGAGACAGAGAAGAAAAAAGAGAGGCAAAAGTGAGATGGGGAGAGAGAGATATAGGAAAAACGTAAATAGGAGAGAAGAGGACAGTGAGAATAGTGGATACAGGAGTAAGAGAGAATACATGGAGGAAATAGATGGGGCCAAAAGGAAAGGAGGAAGAAAAAATGACAGAGAAACTGGAAGAGGAAGAGATAGGGAGAAAGGATGTGATAGTGAGAGGAAGGGAAGGCAATGAGACAGCATTGATAGAAATAAGAAAACTTGGGGAGAGAAGAAAAAACAGAATGAGTGATAAACCGAGTGGGAAGAATTTAAGAAAAGGGGGACAGAGGGAGATTAAAGAAGAAAGAGTAGAAGCAAAAAAGAGCCTGAGAGGAAAAGTAAAAGAGAGCCAAGAGGGAGAAAAAGAGACAAAAGGTAGAAGAATGGACATCAGAAAGACTGTGAGAGGAAAGGAGCAGAACAAGAAGAGGAGAAAGATAGGAAAGAGAGAAAAAGAGAGAACGAGACAGACAAAAGTGGGAGACTGGCAGGGATGGAGGAGGAACTGCGAAAGAGATATAGGGTATGAGAGAGACAACTGGTAGAAGAAAAAGACAGCGGTATGAGAGATAGATACAGGTAGAGACACAGGAATAGAGATGCAGGAGTAAGAGGCAAAGGGGACAGGGAACGAGAGATAGGAGGAAAGACAAACAAGTTAGAGAGAGATGAAGGAAGGAAAGAGATTGGTAGAAGGTAGAGAATAGAGAAAATAACAGATGGTACAGACGGGGAGAAGAGAGAGACAGGAGCAGGACAAGCAAAGGGGAAGAGAGACATAGGACAGGGGATGCTGACAGAAGGGGAGATGAGTGAGACAGATAAGTTTATAGACACAATAAGGTGAGAAAGATACGGAGAGGGACAGGAGTAAGAGATTGGGAGATGGGGGTATTGAGTAAGGGGGTTAGATGGACAAAAGGGGAAAAAGACAGATAATGAGACATAAAGAGGGAGTGACAAAAAAAATTGGGGGGCCAGAAGCAGGGAGAAATATATAGAGGAGTAAAAAAGACAAGAGGGAAAGTATGAAGAGACATAGAAGAAAGAGAAAAAGATAAAGGAGAGGAGAGAGATGAGAGATTGACAGGGTAGAGATAGATATTGAAAGTGAGAGAGAAACAGTGGTAGGATATAAACATATGGGGAGAAAAACAGATGTTTAAAGAGAGATAATAGAGAGAAGGAGGGAAAAAACAGAGGGAGAGAGAATGAGACAGATGGTGTTAGATACAGAGTAGGGATGGGTAGAGAAAGACAGACAGAAGGGAGGCAGAGTGAGAGGGGGGGGGAGATAGGGTAGAGAGACAGGCAGAAGGGCGGAGACAGACAGAAAGCAGAAGGCTGAGGAGAGACAAGAGAGGAGAAAAAGAGGGGGACAAAAAGACAAGAGGAAAAAAAATAAAAAGATGGGGAGAAAATGGCAAGAGGCGGAAGAGAGGGAAGTCAAGGGAGGGGAATGGAGGAGGGAGAGGGGAAGATGAAAGGAGAGGGGGGGAAGACAAGAGGGAGGTAGGTGAAGACAAGAGGGGGAAGGGAGAGGCAAAATGGGAGTGTGGAAACGTAAAAGGGGAGGGGAAAGACAAGAGTGAAAAGGGGGAGAAAAAGGGGAAAGGGGGAAGATAAGAGGAGAAGGGAAAGAGACAAGAGGGGAGGCAATAACAAGAGGGGAGGGGATGAAGACAAAAGGGCAAGGGTTTGAAGACAAGAGGAGGAGAGGGTGAAGGCATGAGATGAAGGGAAAGAGACAAGGGGGGGAGACAAGAGGGGGAGGGTTAGAAGATAGGAGGGGAGGGGGAGACAAGAGGGGAGTGAGGGAAGGCAAGATGGAGATGGGGTGAAGACAAGAGGGGAGGCAATGAAGACAAGAGGGGAGGATGGAGGGGAAAGGCAAGAGGGAAGGGGGGAAACAAGAAGGAAGAGGTGAAGACAAGATAGGAGGGGGAAAAATTAGAGAAGGGGGAAGAAAAGATGAAAGAGGGAGAAGACAAGAGGGGGGGTTGAAGATAAGAGGGGAGGGGGAGACAAGAGGGTAGACAAATGCGGGGGAGAAAAGAGGGGAGTTATGAAAGGCAAGAGGGGGAGAGGTGAAGACAAGAGGGGAGAGGTGAAGACAAGAGGGATAGAGGAAGTCAAGAGGGGAGTGAAGGAAGGCGAGAGAGGAGGGCGAAGACAAAAGGGGAGGAGAGGGTGGAGACAAGAGGGGAGGGGGAAGACAAGAGGGGAGGGGGAAGACAAGAGTGGAGGGGGAAGACAGGAGTGGAGCGGGAGATAAGACAAGAAGGGGGTGTCATAACTCAAGTTGGCCACTAGTTGTGCCTACCAGGAGGGACTGTTATATGCCAATAGCCGCCATCTTGGGGCTTGTATAGCATCCACAGTTGGTGCCATATGGAGAGTAAGAGTTCTGGGTTTAGGAGACCCACTGTATATTGTGTTATGGGTTATAATATGTTAGTATTATATTGTATATTGTATTGTGGAGTGATAGCTATGTTTTAATTAGTCAACCCTCCCCCATTGTATAAACTCTCAGTCAGGAGTTGGCCATATGGTCCTTAGTGTAAACAAAGGAGATAGCAGAACAAAGAGATTTGCCAGACAGCCAGGCACCTAGATAACAATGGGGGGCCTAGGAGCTCAAACAGGAAGTTTCCACTGGGAGAGCCTGGGTCAGAATGAGCTTGGTGGCCACGCCTGGGGTTGGCCCATGGGAGGGGTCTGGTGGTTCCCATAGCCTACCTCTGTTACATTGGAAAGAGGTAATTAGGTTACTCTGGAGGCTAGCCACTCACTCCCCTGTGTGTGTGTGAAATGTTTTAAATATGTTGTTCCAAAATAAAACGTTGTTCATAATTTTCATCAAGACGTGGCGTGTAGATGTATTATTTACCCGGAGACACATGCTTGCAGTAAGATTCGTCAGACTTACTGTCAAGGCTGAGACATGATGTTCCTGTAATCAAAGCTACCTAAGTCCAGAGTCACCCAAATCCGGTCAACAGACCCCAGCCAGAGAGTGGGTCGTGATAGAGGGGACAAGGTGGGAGGGGAGATTACAAAGGAGAAGAGATAAGAAGGGAGAAGAGACAAGAGGAGAGAGGGAAAGGTGCAGACAGGGGAGAGAAAGACAGAGCAGAAGAAAAAGACAAGAGGGGGTTGGTGAAAAATAGGAGGAGAGAGACAGGGGGAGAGAGATAAAGACTCGGCTCCAGTGTGCTGACAGGAAGGGGAGGGGTGAGACACACCAGGGAGAGGAGGGACCAGCACAGAGAGTGTGACAGAGGGGAGAGAGTATGAGAGGGGAGAAAGACAGAGTAGAAAAGGAAAAAAGGATTGACATTTGGGAAAGGAAGAAAGGGAAACCTGCCCCCCCTCATCATAAAATCTGAGGGAATCTGTCCACCTAATCATAAAATTTGGGGGTTCTGCCCCCTCATCCCCTTCCCCCCAGTTCCTACGCCTTTGCTATCAAGTCTACTCACTAGTGTGAAGTGATTTCTCCCAGTTGAGACTGAGGCTTTGTAGAATATTATGGTTACCTCACTAGTCAGATGCCTCTCACCTTAGCGGATATAGCCCTCTGTCACCTGATTAGTCATACTTTATTCACAATCATACTTTTTTTTATAACCTTGTAATCAGACGTGCAGGACATGATGTAATGATTCCCCTGACATTGCGTATACAATATATTGGTGTATAAATTATTAACAGAAAATAATGGACAGCTGTTATTTTCAAACAACTTCACATGTTTTTGTAGTATGTAACAAACTAAAAACTTTAACAGATATATTATCAATGAAGTTTTAAAGAAAAACTTAAATGTATTAATTTTGTTTTTGTCATTGGGGCTAAAATTAACTGCTGTTAGTGTGCCTGTAGCCTAGGGAACTGGCTGTTCTGCTGGGGCTTACTCACCGGTTTATCTCAATTGACTGTTCTATCTCAATAGAACTGAATAGAGATCTTAACATTGCAAAATGTATGCTGGCATTTAAACAAAATTCAATACTATAACTAAAAATGAAAGACTATATCTATATATTTTAAACTTTCCACATTATCAAGTCATGTTTTTCATAAGTACATACTACAAATATTACACTTAAATGGTCCTTTAAATTTAGACTAAAATTGCTCTGCATCGACATAGTGTTATGTATAGACAATTGGCAGTCACTGTCCTGTGAGTCCCACATACATATGCAGGGAGATGCTTCATGTAGTTTACCATCAGACCACTGAAAGTCAAACCATTTCCTTTTCTCCATTCTTTAAATTTTGGGGAAAATAAAATATATGTCTGTGATATGCAGACAGGTGTATGATGTGCAGATTTGTGTATGTCTATTATATGAAGAGCTGTGTATATTGAAGAGTACAAAACACACTTTGTTCTATGTCACTGTCCTCTGTAATGAGCAAATATGATGGATATCTTTGTAGAATTATGATTATAGCTTATAGTAGGGGCTACAAAATTAGTGATGATGCAGCAGGTGCAAAGCAATGGGATCACTATAGGTTAAGGACCTTTGTATAATAATTATATCACAACTTCAACAATTCAGTCTAATAATACTACATTGGCTGACTGCTGATGATGAATCTGAGATGTTGTGAATCACAGTGGAATATCCTGACTCAACTATAGACCATCCTCCAAGCTAGTAAGCAGGGCTTTACAAAGACACACTTGGAGCTATAGCCAGTCTAGCTTACTCCGTGCCCCTAGAGATACCCATTCCTGTAATTCATAGGAATTAATATGTGAATTAATTTTTGGTTACGCATTCATTTTTCAGTTTACATATTCGTTAAAAGCATTTTGCATATTTAAATATACACATATAAATGTAGTCTACTCTCTATTACACCACTTTCCTCTGCTTTGATAGAGCTTCATTGAAGATATTTAACTCTGTAGATGTACCCTTATGGGGGAGGGAAATGCATAAAATGGGGCTATATTTCCCCTTTACAATTATGTGTATCAAATAGGCCATTCACACAAGGCTAGTTCAGCATGAGTAAAGGGAATTTAATAATGTTTAGTGCGGTGGTGGGCGGAAGGTGGCCCTCCGCCTTTTCCCTGTGGGCCGAGAGCATGAGCTTAAGGGTCATTCCACATCGAATCAACGCAAAAAACAACCGTCTCGTCACCCTCCAACTCGGATTTTGATGAAACTTGGTATACACCCTTCCCTTATGGTTGAAAGAAACCCCCTTAATTTTTTTCCCTCTATGTCAAATGGATTTAATTTTATAGCACTTCAAAGTTTCATTAAATCTGCTTTGTCTGTTCCTCTTGAGACTCTCGACACAAGATACCCTTGCGTACATTTTTTTTTTTTCTCCATAACCAATGATCAGATCTCTTTGAAATTTTACACCAGTACTCAAACATTTTTATAAATGCCTAAAAAAGTATATAAATGTACTTGTAGCATAGTTTTTTTGTGGGACAACTAGGTTTAGAAAACCTGAATTTTCAGCGTGTGGGCACAATGGAACCAAAATGTAATTTTACGTTTTTTGGACATTGTAGGAAAAAAATTACTACTGGGTAGCCATTTTGTACAACTTTCCAACAACCTTTAGCTGTAATAGAAAAAAATTATGAAACAAAGTTGTTCATCTTAAATTGTAACATAATATTGATTATTATGTTTTTTTTAGAAAGTGCAGACTTGTTTTAATTTTGGGATATTTAAATTTGAAGTTATGAAAATTGGTTACTAAAAAAAAGAAATAAAAAAATAATTTACAGTCAGGAGAACATGTGCTGACATGTAAGGAAATAAGACCTAGCAAGAAAAATATTCCAAAAAATAAAAATGGAGAATTATATACAAACAAAGGAACTTGTCCATCAAAAATGACTAAAATTAAAATTGTAAGGCTGGCAATGCTGTTTGCCACACAATGTGAGGCTTAGAGGCCTCTGAGCACCTTCGGCGCTCATTGCGAGCCTCTCCCCCCGTGTACTTCAAGTTTCCTGCTTTGCAGTGATCACCTTCGGCGCACATAGCGAGCCCCATGCCTTTGGAGCTCATTGCAAGCCTCTCACCACTTGCGGTGTTCATCGTGAGGCCCACCTTTCCTCTCGCTTACTGTACTGGTCGCTCATTGCAGGTTTCGTTAACCTGCAAGTTTAGTGCATGGGAACGCTAAGTGTCTCTGTCCAGCATCTCCCTCCTGGCCCCTACCTGTGTCTTTCTCCTCTGTGTGTGTGCTGAATGTTTCCGTGGTGCGCAGTGACTGCCGTTGGTTTTATTTTCAAGTCCTGCTTGCCTGGCGTTGTTGGTGTAAGTGTTAGTGTGTTCAGTGTGCTGTATTTTCTAATTCCCGCTTGCCTGGCATTGTTGGTGTAAGTGTTAGTGTGTTGGGTGTGGTGTATTTTCTAAGTTTTGCGTGCCTGGCATTGTTGGTGTAAGTGTTAGTCTTAAGCGTCGTGTATTTTGTACGTTTTGCAAAACTGCCGTTGCTGAGCCTCGTTTTCATGCTGTTTCTGAAAATTTGCATTTTTTTGTCCACCATTTTTTTCCTTGTTTTTCCTCGTGATTTTGGAGTGACGAAAAATGACAAATATGGGTGTAATTCGCTTGTATCCTCACTCCCAGGCTTCGTGTGACTCCCCTGTGCTGTGTGTTATAATTTTTTGTACATGTTTTTTTTTGTTTTGGTGGGTTTTTGTTTTGCTGCGCTGCTGCTTTGCAAGGCTCGCATGTGTGACAGCAGCGCTGGCTCGCATCGCTTTGCGAGGCTTGCGGTTGCGCCCTTGCTTCCCGAGGGACGCAACTGCGTTACCAACAAACGTTACAAACAGCGCAAAGATCCACAACTGTGCCACAACAAGCACAATTGAAGCAAGAAGAATTAGCATTGATAAAGAACCCTCCCTCACTTTCAACCTGAGGAGCCTCCCCAAACTTCCTGTGAATGCTGATGATCTGTATCCTGGATGTTTTGTTGCTTGCAAGTATGATCATTTGTGGTACTTTGGAATGACATTGGAGATTAATCAAGACAAGGGAGATGCTTTTGGAAAACTTCATCACCCAAATGGACCTTTACCTTCATTCTGCTGGGCTAGCCGTGACGATTCTTGCGCAATACCATTTTCTCATATGCTTGGTATTGTACAACCCCCACAAAAACTGGCAGAAGATACCTATTTCCCAGCAAGTGGATGGCATTTTTGGAAGAAAAAATGTAAAACTTACAGGTGATACTGAAGCAACAGCAAAGACACTGAGTAAACATTAACAGACTTATTAAATTGCGATTCGGCCAATTGAATAGGGCACTATATAAGCACATAGTATTTTTTTTTTTACAGAAGTTTTTAGTTAGTGAACTTCTATCCAAAATAATGTCTTCACTAACTAAAAACTTCTGTAAAAAAAATATACTATGTGCTTATATAGAGCCCTTTTCAATTTGCCAATTTAATAAGGCTGTAAAACTTGTAAGTTAATCAATTGTGATAATAGCATAGTCTGTGGTACTTTCTGACTATTCAGCCTAAAGAAGAGGGGAAATCTAGTTGTTTCCAAAAGACCAACTTTTTCAGTCACAATAAAATGAAAAGTTTGTTGTACAGATATTTAGTACTTAATAGGTAAGAATACTGAACTATTATAATAGTCTTTTAATTCAGAATACTTATGATCTTGAATCATTAGTAAGTCTGGTCATTCATAAGTCTGGTCATTCAATTAGAATTAATACATTGTAACTGCTCTTATACCTCTTCCAAAGAAACATGAGGCAAAAGACAAATACAACACAAGTTGTTGATTATATTGTGGCATTTCTCTTTTGATGCAAACATTTTGACACATGTAGACCACACAAATTGGGGAATTTCTACATAAGGTTTACTTGTAGCCAAACATTTTGCCATAAAAAAGCAAATGAAGGAAATACATATGCTTACAGATGCAGTTGTGAAGAGGTTAATTCTATGCACACTGGCACTAGGAAGAAATATTATGAATCCTCAGAGGCTCCTAACTCTTTGTCTCTTTACATTCTGCCAACACAGCAGATCTTTGGCCTTGAAACAGATATGCTTTGTTTCATACTGATAAAATATATTTGGAAGACAGTGCATAGATAGTGTAGTTATTCACAATTCATAAAAAAGCCTACAGACTGAACAAGATACAGCGACATGAAAAGGCTAATTGTATGGTGGGTGGAGAGAAACATCTAGAATAGTAGATTACTAAAACATTTATGAGATTTCTGCTTAGAACTCATCCAAAAGCACTTAAAAACAGTTTTCAGGCTGCTCCATTTTATGTGAATGTTATTTTATATTGCAATGTCTCGGTCTCAAGGGACCCTGGCCTAGAAATATTGCCTTTACCTTTACATTTGAGTTATATGGGCAGTTTCACTCTTCTGATTAACAGAAACCCGCACACTCATCAAAATATGAGGTGGTGTATATCTAATACAGTAGAGTTGTATAAATAAAGTTACACTGTATTATAGGTCACAAAATTCTGATCCCTAATCAGCTGTACTACTCAATATATTTTGTCTCTATTACAATATGCTTTTGTAATTAGAAAGATAAGCATTATCTTAAAGGGATATGTAAGTTTCCTGGATTATGAATGCATGTGATAGAGGAGAATTAAAAGTATATGAAAAAAAATGTTTACATGAAAAAAATACCAAAATAAACATTTAAACACTTACCTTGAAGTTAGCAAAATTTATTGTAATTTCTGACAGTGTAAAATGAAGGTTAACACTCCCTCCATCATTTCTTTTGGCCAATCCGGTTAGATGAAAGATTTGAGATATAGCACTATGTTAGTTGCTATGGTAACAGCACACAGCATATACAGGAAGCATGGATGAGTCATATCCCAGCAGGGACTGAGAGGCTGACATCACTACTCTACTATTGGCTGAGCATGCAAGAGCAGGTAAATAGTGGGTTAATATTGCTGCTGCATGCAGATTGGGGGGTGACAAAACAATCATTAGAGGTATTTGTAGATATTAATACAAATAAAATGTTTTATAAGATATGCCTCATACACATAGGCTGATTTTTGCCTATAGAGTGCAGAAATGTATTAATCCAGCTCACTTAGATATACTTTTAACATTTCTATATATTTTTATAATTACATTTAGTGCTATTGTATAACTGCTTACAATGTGCTATAGGAAATTAATAATTAATACAATAATATTAGAACATGCCCATTAAAGGACATGGAAAATGTTTGTTTTTCCATTGGTTGAATCAAAAAAAAAGTCTTAGAGCACAAAAACTTATTCCAATTTTTAACGTCACTTGAGAATTTTTAAAATGTATTTAAATAAAAAACACTATATACAATTATTTACACATTTTACAGTACAAATATTATACAATTGGATACATTCTAATTTACAAAAAGAAACCTTTCCAGAGAGAGACTTACATTTTTTTCCTGTCATTCGCTCAGATTTAAGTCCTCTATAATATTATCACTTATTACATTTACAGGCATTACATGCCTTCTAATATGTTTACTAACCATAACATTCTACAATGAAAAGCATTTATGTTTTTTTGGAAACAACACCTAGGCCATTTGAGGATAAAAGTATTTTTTAAAAAGTGCAACTATGAAAAGATCTGCAATTCTATTCCAAACAGCTACAGAATTCAGACAATCTTATAGTAAATGCTCCATTGTCTCTATGTCATTACATGTGTCTCTCGGACAACTCCTGTCATCACTGTTTCTATATTTTAGGTTCTGCCTGACATACCGTATATACTTGAGTGTAAGCTGAGTTTTTCAGCCCTTTTTTTAAGGCTAAAAAGGGCCCCCTCGGCTTAAATACAACACACACCTATCTAATATACATGCCACTATCTAATATACATGCCACTATATAATGTAATATACATCCCACTATCTAATATACAATACTATCTAATAATACATCCCCCTATCTATCTAATATACGGTACAATACATGCTATCTATCTATATATATAGCTACCCTAATTGTAAGCTACAATAAAATGATTAAGACCACTTACCAATTCCAGCATGTCACGTCCCAGCATGTCACGTCCTCCATGTTCCGTCATCCATCTTTGCGTCTTGTCCGTCGGTAGTCCTGTAAAAAAAACATTACATTAGTAAACATAAACCAAATTTAAATAAACACAATCTACATTATACTTACCTTTCCGCGATGTCTCAGACCTCCTCGCATGAAGAAAAGAAAAAACAAGCGAAACACATCCACCCTGGCGGATGTCTCCGACGCTAATGACCTTCCTATGGAGTGTTCCAGACTAAAATTGGCAATGGCGGCTTCTGATTGGCTGAAAAGTTCAAATTCAGCCAATGAGAAGACCCCATTTGTGAACCAATGAAAAAAGTATACACCCCAAAATACAACGGTGATTGGATAATACACCTGTCTATCTTTATTTGAACCAATCCTAAGGCTTTATTGCCATCAGCCAATCACAATGGAATATACCGCCCACGTACTGATTGGTAAAGACATCTGCGCCTTCCCATTGGCTGTAATATTGATTGATATTAACAGTAGCCAATGAGAATGTGCAAATCCTTCACCAATCAGTATGTGAGGGTGTATTCCATTGTGATTGGCTATTGTCAGTGCAACCAATCAGAATGCGCAGAGGCTCCAACCAATCACCCTGTGGGGGTGTATTCCGTTGTGATTGGCTGAAGGCATCTGCGCCTTGTGATTGGTTTAAATAAAGATTGACAGGTGCATTATCCAATCAGAGTGGGATTTTAGTGTGTATCCCTTTCTGATTGACTCACACATTGGCGCCTCCTGATTGGGTGAATTTGATAGACAGCGTTTTCAACCAATCAGAAGGCGCCATTGCTTATTTTCTTCCGGAAAAGTCTCCTGGAGCCTCATTAGCGTCGGGGATGTCCGGGAGTGCGGATGTAAGTATATATATTTTTTGTTTTTTTTACAGGGCGTGGCAGAAGAGGATCCGTAGGAGGCCGGAGACATCGCGGTGAGGTAAGTACAATGTAGAATATGTTTATTTTATTTTGATGTATGTCTAATAATGTTGTATTTTTTTAACAGGTGCCGTGCCGGAGAAGGATTTTAAAGAATGCCGGACGGGACATGGCGGAAAGGTGAGTAGAATATTTAGAATGTATAGAATGTTTATTTCAGAACTGTAAACATGTTGCATTAATTTTTTTTTTTTTCCGTAGGTGGCTGATCAGAATGGACATCAGCAAAGGTAAGTGGTTGTAATCATTTTATTTTAGCTTAGACTTAGATTAGTTAATATATAGATAGCATTTATTGTATGTTAGCTAGGGGTATGCGTTTTATATAGATAGCATAGGATGTATTGTATATTAAATTGTGTTATTTATTTAGATAGATTGGGGATGTATTATTATATAGATAGGATGTATATTATATTATGCTATTTATTTAGATAGATTGTGTGATGTATATTAGATAGGTGTGTATTGTAATTGTATGTAATTGTATTGTAATTGTATGTATTTGTATTGTATGTATATGTATTATATGCATTTCTATTATATGTATTTCCTTTTCAGGTGTGTATTTTTTTTTCTGTAGTGAGGGGGGGGGGGGTTGTAATGTTTTTTTTTTCTGTAATGTTCCTTTTTTTTTTGTAACTTAGGTTTTTTTATTTTCTGTAATGTAGTTTTTTTGTGAGTTAGGTTTTTTATTTCATGTAATGTACCGGTAGTTTTTTTTTTTTTTTTTGATTTTAGGCTTTTTTATTTTCTGTAATTAGAGTGGCGGGGGTTAATAGGGGGTAGGTAGTGTAGATGTTAATAGGTTAGTGTAGAGGGTGTTTAGTTGATATTTAATGTTTTATTGGGGGTGGTATAGTGCAGTATAGTGCAGTATAGTGTTTAGACTTAGTGTCATGATGGTCCTTGAGGACCATCATGGCACTTATGTGGTTAATGTAGTGTTATAACAGACCCATAATGGTGTTAATATACCCTTATGGGACTGATGGGGTTAAATAGAGGCTTATGGGGGTCTGTATTGACCCCCGTGAGTGACAGGCTTAATGAAGGTCTTATGGGGGTCTCTATTGACCCCCATGAGTGACAGGGTTAATGATGGGTTTATGGGGGTCTGTATTGACCCCCATGAGTGACAGGGTTAATGAAGGGCTTATGGGGGTCTATATTGACCCCCCTGAGTGACAGGGTTAATGAGGGTTTTATGGAGGTCTGTATTGACCCCCATGATTGACAGGGTGACAGTGTATATATTTTTTTCTCTTACAGCGGGTCCTTTAAGGACCTTTACGGTCCTTTAAGGACCTGTAAGCGGGAATTTTGAATTTTGATTGCAGCGGGGGTCCCCGATCGCGTGCAATCGGGACCCCCCACTGCGATGGTTAATGTGGGGTCAATGCAGGCTCCAAGCTTATCTTGGATCCCCTGGGGTTAATGCGGGTTTCCGAGCTTATCTCGGATCCCTTCTTGGCTAATTTGTACGTGGCCTCATTTTCGTTTTTTTCGGCGGGCATTTTTTCTTTCTCTTAGGTTATTTCCGTGTGTCTGAACTCGGGAATTTGGACTTAAATGGAGGTGTAACTTCACTTTCAGAGGTCCTGGGTGCCCCCCCCCCCCCCCCCCTTGCTATGGGTAAGCTTTTTATGTAGTTTGTGTGAGTATTTGGTGTGTTTTCACTGTTTTTAGTTGTGCGCGGGTCGGCCGTTATAGTCGGATTCTTAGTGCGTGTGGGTGTTTGTTACGTTATAGTCGGATTCTTAGTGCGTATGGGTGTTGGTTACGTTAAGGTTGGTACCGAGGTGTTTTTTTTTTTCTAAGTCGTGCGTGTGACGTGTTTAACGGCTCGCCTCGCTACGCGTTCATTGCCTCATTGCCTAAGTGCTATGAGCTAACGGCTCATGAAATAAAATATAAAATACATACTCACTCACACAGACATACACACTCGCGGACACACACACTCACTCACAGACACACACACTCACTCACAAAGACACACACACACTCACAGATATACTCACACAGATACACTCACTCACAGACACACACACTCACTCACTCACTCACAGACCACACAGACTCACGCACCCATACAGACATACACACTCACTCACACAGACATATACACTCACACACACACTCACTCAGACATGCTCACTCGCCCACAGACACATTCACTCACTCACAGACACATTCACTCACTCACAGACACACACACTCACTCAGACATACTCATTCAGGCAGGCACACACACACTCAGGTAGGCACACACTCACACACTCAGACAGGCACACATTCACTCAGGCGGGCACACAGTCAGGCAGGCATACACACACTCAGGCAGGCACACACACACTCAGGCAGGCACACACTCAGGCAGGCAAGTATACACTCAGACAGGCACACACTCACTCAGGCAAGCAGACACACACTTGCTTCTCATGCAAACGTTTTTGCTAGGTGGGTTATGATGCATTCTACTGGATGCATTCATAAGCCACCTCGCTTTAATATGCTTTTAAGGTTGAGATACTGTATGTTCCTGAGAACATATTTAAACCAGATTTGTATATAACTTGGATCCCTTATGAATAATAAAAATAATAATTATTATTATTATAATAATAACAATACTAAAATATCTTAAATGTGATGATAATAATAATAATACAGTGTAATACCGTAGTAATAATAATAATAATAATAATATACCTGTACTGTAATAATAAGTTACAGAAACTATTTTGCTCTTTCTTTTAAATCAGACACACAGAACATAAAACAAACTCATATAAAAAGCCTTGGAAGCCCAGTCTTAAGTGTAGGTCATCTGTAACCTGGGGACCTCTTGTATGTATATGTGTTTGTGATAGATAGATAGATAGATAGATAGATAGATAGATAAGAAAATCATTCTTCCGCTTCAGAACCTTTCCTTACCCTCCCCTATGAAATTACAAGTTATCCAATATCAATTGCATATATTTAACAAAAATAGCCAGTCTGGCTAAACTACATTTGTACTTTTTTCATAAAAAAAAAAACTAAATTGTGTGACTATTATGTATCTTGCAAAACTGAGAATTATCAGCACATTGCCGGAAATCTATATGTCTTTGCAGTTACCATGAAAAAATTGTTTACTTAAAATTAAATCTCCATCCTCATTTTATTTATGCCAAGAGGGTGCTTTATTTCTGAATTTAATTATAATCAAAATATGTGCCTTTCCAGGCATATTTTATTTTTCTGCATCCTAAAAAGACAGTAGAGATATGATTTTTTTCACAATGGATTAGTTTTAATGGATAACCTGTGGTATTCAGTTTGGATGTGTTAGACTTGAATATAGTTACTAAATAGAATATGGTGTCAGGAAGTCGCACATCTGCATTATTTTTGCTTGTGGAAGGCTTGTTGGAATATAATAAAAGGTTATTTTATTTTTCTAACACCAGATGTTTTCCTTGCCCCAAATGAATTACTTTTGTTCAAAAAGCATCCCATTATTTCCACTTTAAGCCACTTTGATGTTTAACCTTTTATTCAATTAGTGTTACACTTCGCTGCACTCACATCCAGAAACATTTTGCAGAATACTGATTATCTCTTCTGTTTCACTTCTTGTTCCTTCTTACGCTCATCATGTATTGATTTCATTTAGTCAAAAGCAGCAATGTTCTAAACGTTTATTCCATTTTGTCTCACATTGATAATTTGTGTCTTGAGCCTATTAGTCTGAAGTTATAAATTGTGCAGCTCATAAATTTGCTTTATGAATAGCAGCAGTATTGCTAATAAAACTTTGACTATATTAATGTAGTCTGAGCCGGAAAACAAAATCAATGAGTAGTTTTCTCAAAGATCCTCTGAACTGTGCTAGAGAGATCAGATGTTGAGGTTACAGACAGTTATGTTTCGTCTGCATAGGAGTGGAGTGAACGCGTTCAATGCATGGACAGTGCTTGCTGCAAGCCTCTAAACAAGTTGCCAGTGGGGCATGGAGAATTTCTCTAACCTCATGTTACACATTAGGAGTAATGACATGGCAGCAAAAATTAAATAGAATTTTAATGGAGCGACAAATAACTGGATTAAATGCACATGCACATTTGTGTCCAAAATCAGAGTTCAGCAAAAGTAGCAGATGTAAAGGGACACCCACATGGCATACCATTAAATGTATGCGTTATGTTGAAAACTTGTACAAGTTTATGTGGAAAAATGCCATATTTCCAGTTTTAAAGCCAACAGACTATTTGATAAATAGTACAGGTAATATTTCTGCATTTCTAGAGGTTAGTTAGAGAAATAATCTGTTAAATTTAAAATGTCCGATCAGCATTTTTGATCAAAATCAAATTTACTGTCATGGCCACCTTATTCATGTGGGACTTGGAAAGGAAGCTTGTGTTGCACAATCGGTAAGAGATTGTACTAGATGGTCAATCTAGTGCTCAAATAATAGTGTTTGATTTGTTTGTTTATTTAATGACTGAAATGTGATAAAATCACTATTTGAAGATATTTCAATGCAGTTTTTAAAACTTGCATTTCAGACTTCAGCAGATATTTTTTTCTCCACCCCTCTCTGGTGTGTAGTACGTGGGATTGAATCTCTCCAGTATTCCTTCCCTGCAGTCGCTACTATACGGAAACCTAGACTGCTCAGGAAAAAAATAGGACAGCCACCTGGGCAGATTCTCTCCCAACTTCTGGACACCTTATAACTCTTCTAGTCCCTGAAACACTAAAGTTGTAAGTTATAAAAGCTACATTGATAAAATATGAAATCTTCTTGTTACCACACCATATATGTTAACTGATATTTTTTGCGCCTACGTGATAGATGGACATCCTTTCAGCTGTTACAGGAAGTTATACTGGTGAGGTTAATATATTAGCCAACACGTAAAGAACTTCCCTGGCTAACTTTTTAATAATTGTTCATTTTTATCAGTGTCCCCATGTGGAAGGAACTTAGAAATTTACAGCCACATTAAATTCGGGCTATGTGTTAAAACGTAGCCCGTAACGTAGATCTTAGGCTGTTTTTCTATTAAATTAGCCCCATAACGTAGCAGACAACTTGCGGGTTAAGACGCAGCAGGGCCGAAAAAGGCCTACAAGTTGAGCAATGTTGAACTTCGTAACCGTAAATCCTTTGATCTGTCAAGCCCGTAACTGCTACTTGTTCAATTCCAAAGAAGTCACTCACGAGCAGGCCCGTAACACGCAAATGGAGCCCAAAGCCCAACGGGTGCTCGGGACCCGCAAGGGGGATAAAGTCCAATACTTAACACTTGTACTGTGTGTAAAACACTCTATTGTACAATTATTAAAAAGTGAAAATGATGTTAGCTCTTAGAATTAATAGCACAGCATTCTCAAGCACGCAAATCGGCCCAGAAAAAAACTTAATTTCATATACATTTTTTGTGTTCTATCGATCCCTGCAATCAATGTGTTAATACATATATTGTGACTCTCATGAGATAGAATATCATATTTGCGGCTTTATTAATATTGCATTGTAATTGGAATGTGAGTTCGCTCGTAGATCGTAATTGAACCTCCGTAAGACTTTTAAATCCATCCTCCATTTTCTTGTGATGCAATGCTGATCTCTGTTTCCATTGGCTCCATCTAAACCCGTAACTATGGGCTTGCTTAATTAATTACGTTCTAGCCCGCAAAGCTGCCAGCCAACACATAGCTTGCAGCCCTTCTAATTTAACTCGGCCAAATTTCAAGCACGCAGCCATTAGGGGCTACACGTTGGGGTTACTGGCTTGGAATTCAATATGGGCCTTAGTTCTGTCACCCCAAAGTTAAGTTGTTTTTAGATTATCTTTATGAAAAATGGATTATACATTGTATTAGTCTCCTGAATACAAATTTGCTGTTTTGATGTGCTTATTAGAATTACAGTCTGCCTGAGTGTCCCTTTGGTGGCCATGACAATTACGCCCAATGTTGTCATTTAGTTAGAACTCCTTCATAATAAATATCTCATTTTTACTGAAAC
This sequence comes from Discoglossus pictus, assembly GCA_027410445.1. Lineage (NCBI taxonomy): Eukaryota > Metazoa > Chordata > Amphibia > Anura > Alytidae > Discoglossus > Discoglossus pictus. The sequence continues at coordinate 374,134,293 of CM050163.1, forward strand.
CAACAGTCGAAATTTTATGAGAGAGCACCACATGCATTTGTAGTGAGAGAGGGTACAATTTATTTTCTGGTAGCACAGCTAGGGTAAGGAAAATGTCTAACTTGATCAAGTAGTGATGTCCCGAACAGTTCACCGGAGAACTATTCGCGGCGATTTTCGCATGTTCGCATCGAACGGCAAACACATGCACTTTTCGGGCCGCCCCCTATTCTTTATCATTGAGGAAACTTTGACCCTGCACCTTACAGTCAGCAGACACATTCCAGCCAATCAGCAGCATACACTCCCTTCCAGGGACTTCCATCTGAAGGACAGCCTCCATTTTAGAATCATTCTGAAGCTACATTCGTTGAGAGAGGACATTTATTCTACCTGCTGCTGATTTAATAGGGAAATAGATAGCCAGGCTGTGTATTTAGCTTTCACTACACACCTGAAGCACTCATTTGATATCTGCTGCAAGGACAGCAACCCAAAAAGCCCTTTTTAGGGCTAGAACATCATTTATTTTATTTTATTATTTTTTTCTGTGTAATCTAATTGCATATGCCTGCCTGCTAGCGTGTGTGTGAGGCCTATTGCATCTACTCTGCCAACTTTTGCCAGTGCACAGTGACACTCATATCTAGTGCAACCGTAGTGTACAGTGACATAAAAAAACACTTTTTTGACTGTAATCGATTGAATATCAGTTGCCTGCCTATAGGAGTGTGTGTGAAGCCTATTGCATCTACTCTGCCAACTTTTGCCAGTGCACAGTGACACTCATATCTAGTGCAACCGTAGTGTACAGTGAAATAAAAGAACCCTTTTTTGACTGTAATCGATTGAATATCAGTTGCCTGCCTACAGGCGTGTGTGTGAGGCCTATTGCATCTACTCTGCCAACTTTTGCCAGTGCACAGTGACACTCATATCTAGTGCAACGGTAGTGTACAGTGAAATAAAAGAACCCTTTTTTGACTGTAATCGATTGAATATCCATTGCCTACCTACAGGCATGTGTGTGAGGCCTATTGCATCTACTCTGCCAACTTTTGCCAGTGCACAGTGACACTCATATCTAGTGCAACCGTAGTGTACAGTGAAATAAAAGAATCCTTTTTTGACTGTAATCGATTGAATATCAGTTGCCTGCCTACAGGCGTGTGTGTGAGGCCTATTGCATCTACTCTGCCAACTTTTGCCAGTGCACACTGACACTCATATCTAGTGCAACCGCAGTGTACAGTGACATAAAAAAAACTTTTTTGACTGTAATCGATTGAATATCAGTTGCCTGCCTACAGGCGTGTGTGTGAGGCCTACAGCGCCTACTCTGCCAACTTTTGCCAGTGCACAGTGACAATCATATCTGGTGTCACAGTAGCTTGCACGCATAGTACCACTAATCGTAAAAAAAATGACAGGCAGAGGCAGGCCACCCCGCAGGGGCCGTCGAGTCGTGGTGCTGTGATTCCCTTTGGCCCTAGAATAATGCCCAGTTTTCAGGCAACGTACCATGAACTTGAAAAGTTCTGAGGACATGGTTGACTGGCTAACACAGGACACCCAATCTTCTACAGCTTCCGCTCGGAGCCTAGACGCACCATCCTCCTCCAGCTTAGCTTCGGGCACCTCTCCAGTTACCACTCGCCCGCCTGCCGCCACCACCAACACTAGCATCACAGCCGCTTCATTTGATCCGTCAGCAGAGTTATTTACACATCCGTTGGAAGAAATGAGTGATGCACAAACATTAGTGCCAGAGGATGTAGATAACAGGGATATGTCCCAGTCAGGCAGCATTACACACATGGACGTACGGTCTGATGATGATGATGATGTTGTACCCGGTGCTGCTTCCTTTGTTGAGTTGTCAGATACAAGTGAAGCCGTTGATGATGACGATGCGTCTGTGGATGTCACGTGGGTGCCCGCTATAAGAGAAGAAGAACAGGAGGAAAGTTCAGATGGGGAGACAGAGAGGAGGAGGAGACGAGTTGGAAGCAGCGGGAGGTCGTCAAAAATAGCTAGTGGCACAGTCAGACAGCATGCATCGGCACCCGGGGTCAGCCAGACAGCACGCCAGTCAACGCATGCTGTTGCCACCACCAGAATGCCGTCATTGCAGAGCTCAGCAGTGTGGCAATTTTTTCGTGTGTCTGCCTGTGACAACGGCGATGCCATTTGCATCCTGTGCCAAAAGAAACTGAGTCGTGGGAAGTCAAACACCCACCTAGGTACAACTTCTTTGCGAAGGCACATGATGTCCCATCACAAATGCCTATGGGATCAACACATGAGTACAAGCAGCACACAAAGTCAAAGCCGCCATCCTCCTCCTGGTCCAGCATCTTCAGCCACGTCAACCACTGCTGCCTTGCTTGCCCCCTCTCAACCATCCGCCACTCCGTGTCTCGCCCTGAGCAGTCCCTGCTCATCTGCCCACAGTCAGGTGTCTGTCAAGGACATGTTTGAACGTAAGAAGCCAATGTCACAAAGTCACCCCCTTGCCCGGCAACTGACAGCTGGCTTGTCTGAACTCTTAGCCCGGCAGCTTTTACCATACAAGCTGTTGGAGTCTGAGGGGTTCAAAAAATGTGTAGCTATTGGGACACCGCAGTAGAAGGTACCCGGCCGAAATTTCTTTGCACAAAAGGCAATCCCCAACCTGTACTCGATTGTGCAAAAGGAAGTAATGGCATCTCTGGCACACAGTGTTGGGGCAAGGGTCCATCTGACCACGGATACCTGGTCTGCAAAGCATGGTCAGGGCAGGTATATCACCTACACTGCGCATTGGGTAAACCTGGTGACGGCTGCCAAGCATGGAATACGTGGCTCTGCAGAGGAGTTGGTGACACCGCCACGACTTGCAGGCAGGCCTGCTGCCACCTCCTCTACTCCTCCTACTCCATCCTCTTCCAGAACTTTTATCCCTGAATGCCGGATGACTTGCGTGACTTATCCGCCACTAACTAGGGTTCAAGACGCAATGTTTTAGGGCACTTTCTGCCTGGCAAACTAACATCAATTTTTCTGGTCGCTGCAACAATACCTAATTTTTGCATTTAAATTATTTTATTTTAGAAGGCGTACAGCATGTAATGAAAAATAAAGCATTTTTGAACAGTCTTGCATAACAGTTGTGCAAAAATACATATTTACAATAAAGACATTTTGTGAAAGTTAGCTGGCTATTCCTTCTTATTTTTACTTTTTAGGTTAATAATTTTTCTTATTTTTTACTGGGATTGCAATTTAAGAGATACCTAAAACATGGTAAAACAGACAATAGTAAAGAGTATAACTGCTGGAAACACCAAAGTCCTATAAGCTATCATCCCTCCAGCAGTATTAGCTTATTATTTACAATATCTAACCTGGGCAATCACCCTTGGGTTACCCTAGGGCAGGCTTCAGTAAGCGGCCTCTCCTTTCCTGGGATGATTTTGCCGCCGGTTGCTTCTGAAGGGTCTCCAAGGCTCCCCCACTCCGGTCCTTCCCCCTAGTGTCGCTTCAACCAGTAACAAATGTTTTATATTTGTAAAGCGACCCAATGATCCCCCTTGATAGAGGTTTATCTTTACAAATTTTGGAGAACCCCTGTTTCTGGGTCAGGGAGTGTGTGAAATGCCTCAGCCTACAGTAATTGTAATGTTCTGACAGCGGTAGCTCATGCTTGTCCCTCAGTTCCTCATAGGTGAGCATCTGGCCCTTTACTAACCAGTCTCCCAGTCTATCTAGTTTCCTTGACCTCCACCAGTGTTGTGATGTTGTGCTCATGTGTTTCGGGGCCTGAGGGTGGTCAAAAATTGGGGTCATTTCGGTGTATCCAAGGAACAAACCCGTGTGTTTCTTGGCCCATTTCCAGTATGATAGCGAGTGTCTGATTAGGGGGTTTGGCGATTTTTTAAGGCTCTGAGGCAATTTTGATAGCCAAGCCACCTTGTCCCAGGTTAAGGGCCTTAAAGTGTGGTTCTCTAAATACACACAGGCCGGTTGATGGCATATAGAATGTGCTATTAGGAGGAAAGATAGGTCACGTAACAGGTATTAAACTGATCGGAATGAATAGTACAACTTAATACACCACTCCTATCTGGTGGCACCTTAGATTGCACGCGCAGTGCCCCAAATTTGAAGTGGGAGGACCGACCAAGCATCTTTTTCCATCTCCCTGTTCCAAAAATCCATGCCATATACACGTCCCCTGATAGGTGACGTAACAGGTATTAAACTGATAGGAATGAATAGTACAACTTAATACACCACTCCTATCTGGTGGCACCTTAGATTGCACGCGCAGTGCCCCAAATTTGAAGTGGGAGGACCGACCAAGCATCTTTTTCCATCTCCCTGTTCCAAAAATCCATGCCATATACACGTCCCCTGATAGGTGACGTAACAGGTATTAAACTGATAGGAATGAAATTCGCCTGCCCATAGAAGTCTATGGCGATTTGCCGATGTTCGTCCGTTGATGGAATTCGCGTCCGCGGTTCGCGAACCGAAAATTTGATGTTCGCGACATCACTATGATCAAGATATGTAGCTACAAGGCTGTCCAATGTTTCTCTCACTAGCAATTAGAACAATTAGTAATTATGGAAAAATTGAATTCTTAAAGCACTTTAATTGTCACGTTTTCGTAACTTTTAAGTAGTAAAGATCAAATTAGTATAAATTAGTTTTTATTTTATTGTGATAAAAAGTTGATATTTTATCAGAAGAACACTGACAGTAATTAGCTGTTTTGTTTCACACATCTTTAGACTGCAGCTCCACTTGTTCTATTCAGTTTACGGCACAGCCTGCTGCTGCACAGCTTTACTGGCACAGCCTCTGGAAATGTTCTACACTTTTCTCACAAAAGGGAGTTTTTTTTAGTGATAATAAATCGAAAAGTTGTTTATATTGTTCTTTACTACTTAAAAGTCGTGAAAGTCAGGCCATTACAGTGGCCGTTAAAGGTGTGTGTATATATGAGAATATGTGCATAACTGTCCTTCTGGCCCTAGTGGCACATTGCTATATATGTTGTGCTGGAACCAACATTATTGCCAATATACCATTTAATTGTCTGTGTTAGCATTATTCATGATAATCTTGTACCATACATGTAAAGTAAACCTGCTTCCTGAGATTATTCATGCAGTCTCGTTTACTGAATGGTAAACTGCATGTGAATCTAATAGACATTTTCAACAACATTTAACCCTTTAGTATATCTGGCCCACTGAGCTCTATTCAAACATATTAATTTTTAGGAAAGGGAAAAGACTCAAAAGATATGGTGAATATTGTGTAAGTCAGTTCCCAAACTACTGATGTTGGAAATTAATAGCCTTATTAAATTGCAACTCAGCAAATTCTAAAGGGCTCTATATAAGCACATAGCATATTTTTTTACAGAAGTTTTTAGTCAGGGAACTTCTATCCAAAAGCAAGGTCTTCACGAACTAAAAACTAAAAAATATGCTATGTGCTTATATAGAGCCCTTTAGAATTTGCCGAATTGCAATTTAATAAGGCTGTATGTACATTTCTAAAACTTAATTTCAGTTACAAAAGGAATACCTGGTGAAATATGATAACCTGATAAAGTTCATGCCAGTGTCATTAGGGATATCGCCATACTATGATTGACCAATATAAGCATGGCAGTCAGTCATAGTATTAGTATTAATCATTCTGCCATGAATTTGTCTCAAGCTCGATTGAACAGTAAAAGAAAACTTTTCCAATAGTTAACTTAAAACAGATGGCTCTACAATTACACAAGGTACAGTGGAGCAGGTTGTCTGAACAAGGTTTGTGCAGGATTGCTGGAAACTTTCCAAAGCCAGAGTTTTAAGCAACCAAGAAAAACATTCCCTCAAGGAAAACAGCAATTTAAAGCACATATGCTATTCTGTGGTCAATTATGTCAGGACAAAGGGTGAATAAGTTAAAAGCAAGAAACTAAAATAACATTTTGTAAAGCAAAAGCACAGCACAAATCTATTTAGGTGTTTGGTTTTCGTAAACCGAGGTCATGTTTCTGGTTATTGGTGCTATAATTTATAATGTATATTGGGTAAGTTCTTAAACCCATTATTATGTGCTACAGAAGGTAAATATTTTTCTGCTAACACAGGAAAATCTAAGCATCATATTCTGTTATCACGTATCCTTTATTTGTAATGCTCCAACACATTTGGTAGCGCTGGTGGTGACCCTTACTTTAACTTTGATAGTGGCTTATCTTATCCTTAACTCATTCAAGCAACCCCCAATTTCCCATATTAGTTTTGGCCACAAGCATACGTGACATGCTTCCTAACCCCCTAACCCCTCAAACAAAAAATGACAGACACAGCTTTATTAAACAACATAAACATAATAACAATAGGTAGCTGCACACCCCTACCGGGAAGGAGCACACCACCCAGCCAGAGACCAAATGGAACCCCGTGCCCAAGGGACCTCTGGCAACGACCAATCACTGGATACCTTACCAGCTAATGAGCTCCATCCTAGGGTGATGCAGCAACCCCACCAAGCTGTGACAAAACAATAATAGCGAAACATAAACTGTAAGGGCGGGAGGGATGCTTATCTTCACGTGCCCACTGCTAAGTGACTAAAAGGCAGGAAACACCCCTCCTTATAACCTCCTACTAAACCCGACCCACTAAATAATCTTTCTTCTACCCAGACCTACGCCCGGTCAAAAGCCTCCTCCATTATTTGCTATCCCTGGGGGCTGGCTAGACCTGAGCATACGTGACATGGTCCGATGCTTCCTAACCCCTAGCCCCTTACCCAAATAATGACAGACACACTTGTTTACCAGGCCACAACTTTGTTAAACAACATGAACATAATAACAAGAGGTAGCTGCACACCCTACCCGGAATGAGCTCAACACCCAGCCAGAGGCCCAATGGAACCCCGTGCCCAAGGGACCTCTGGCAACGACCAATCACCGTATACCTTACCAGCTAATGAGCTCCATCCTAGGGTGATGCAGCACCTCCGTCACCCGCAAACCCACTGGGCTCAGCACCGCCAAAACTCGCCATGGCCTGAATAATACCTTCCTTAAGTGAATAATTTAACAGGGACAGTCCAATCTCGTTGAGGTGCATCCCATCTTTTAAAAAATATGTTTTTTATCGTTAATTTCAAGATCCCTGTGCCTAATAGAGAGACCACCTATTTTCTTTATAAAATATGCCATTATCTTATTTACTCTATACCTCGCCTTGCTCATTAGCTCCCCTCTAATGCATCCTTGGTGTCATTTGGGACCATAAAATTAACAGACCTGGGAATAACTCTCTGAGCCTTAGCACATCCCTTTTCATTAACCTGATGAGCACTTTCATGGGCATATAACCCAAGTTGTTTCCACCCGCATGCAGCAATAATAACTCAGGTGGGGGAGCTTCCCTGGCGAGACCTACAACTGTTAATAAAACTTGCTCCCACTTCATGCCCCTAATGCCAAACCACTTAACTAAAACCGCTTCCTCTGGGAAAGAACACAAACATAAGCCATTGAAATTGCCAAATAACTATTTTATTTTCTGTAACCATTATATATATATTTCTTTATTTAGGTTTATATATATATATATATATATATATATATATATATATATATATATATTGTTTTTTTTATCCACAAACAGGTAATATGTATGTATCTTCCTGTCGACTTCTTATCAACTATAACCCCAGACTTCACAATTCAAACGCGATTAATTCAAGGACTTCGTTACCCACTGGTTCCCGTAACATTATCGTATGCCCATTAGAGTTCTAAAGAAACATATACCAAACTTTCAAATACGCCTTGTGCTCCATTAATATTCTTATATGGTGATGCGGCTGACTGCCGTAGCCAGGGCCAATCTTGTTGCTAAAATATCCTCACCATGGGGATAATGCGACAAGCAAAATTGAGATTTCGTAGCAACGACTACAATACCTTTAACGGAACAATCCTGGTCGCCATGACCGCCTACACCGAATCTCTTGAATCAACCACCTTCTCCCAAGGAAGAATACACTCAGGATAGGTCCAGGAGGACTTTTAAAAGGAGGTGGGACCTATCCTGATATGTGGTGCATATCTCTGTCGACATCGCGTGCACTCGCGTCTTCTTAAAGGAGAACGCACACGCTGCTCCTGCTACTGTCTGTGAGACAATTTTACTGAAAATAAAAGAAAAGTATACACAAACACTACATATATTAATTTAATTAATAAAATGTATGCCTAACCCCCGACCCTAACCCTATGCCTAACCCTAACCCATAACTCTATGCCTAAACCCTGACCCTAACCCCTAACCCTATGCCTAACCCTACCCTTAACCCTTAACCCCTAACCCTATGCCTAACCCCTGACCCTAACCCTATCTATCCCCTGACCCTAACCCTATGCCTAACTGTAACCCCTGATCCTAACCCCAACACTAACCCTATGCCTAACCTAACCCCTGACCCTAATCCTATGGCTAACCCTAACCCTATGCCTAACCCCAACCCCAGACCTTAAACCTTACCCTGACCCCTAACCCTATGCCTAACCTTATCCTGTGACCTTAATCCTAACCTGTGACCCTACCCCTATGCCTAACCCCTAACCCATTGCCTTACCCCTGACCCTAACCCTATGTCTAAACCTAACCCTACCCTATTGCCTAACCCCTGACCCTAACCCTATGCCTAACCCTAACCCCTGACCCTAACCCTTACTCCTGACTCTAACCCTAACCCCTGACCTTAACCATAAACACAACTTTCACCTTTTATTAAATCATAGAAAAGATCATAATCATATATGAAGTATATTGCAATACCGCAATATACGTTAAAGATGGAGCTAGAGCGCGCCTCTTACAGAGAGCCGGCATGCATTACCACAATATACAGGGTAGATGGTGCTAGAGCACGCGCCTCTACAGAAAGCCGGTAGCGCGCCCAGCAGTACGCACGGGCGCGCACAGCACAGCGCAATTGAATCGCTACTATAAAAAGAAAGGACCATCCTCCTTCTCCACATGTTTATTGGTTGGCTATATTGAGGGCTCATACAATCATATTTTTGGAATATTTGCCAACCTTTCTTAGTTGAACCCTTGAGACCCCCAGCACACTATCATACTCACTCCGGGTGTAGCTTGGATGTTATGTACAGGTTATTGAGGTTATAGAAGCAATACATTTTACAATTATGTATATGTCAAATGTATAGTCTCTCTTGTCCTCCTCACTTTATTTCATTTTGAGAAACATGGAGTATTTAGTATCATGAGAGTGGGTTTGCTCAGAAAATAAATGAAGTGCGGTGAACAAATAAAGGAGGATGAGACTTTTATTAGCACAATATTTATACTTTTTTTCATGTTCAATTAAAGCATTGCTCATCAGCTTAAAACATTTTTTTTAAATAAAGTTTACTGGAATACAACTTAGTTTTCAAAACGTATTATGTTCCTAATTTTACTAAATAGGGTCATGGATAGTCAGTGAGCAGTCAGAGTTTGGGACACACTCTTTCCAAATTGGGGCAGCTACTGAAGCAGCCAGGCTAGGTTTGCCCGACACCGTGGTAAAGCGTATCGGTAGATGGGAGTCAGAACGTTTTCAGTCCTACGTGCGGCCCAGGGCAGTAGTCTAATGGATGTTGCTTTCTGCTTTCAGGAGGTCAGGGGCAACTGTGGATCGTGGGCCATTCGTACACAACTGGGTTTCCCTGTTACGGACTTACGGGATTCGAGGCCTGCGGTGGGTGCAGGTGGATGGGCTACGGGGCACGTACGCTCAGCGTTACGGTCAGCCTAGTGTAATATTGATACATGCCAGCGGTAATGACTTGGGAACGGTTCCCATGCGAAGGATGCTGAAGGTCATGAAGAGGAACGTGGAAAGTTGGATGAAGAAGTTCCCGGGGACGAGATGATAAAAAGACGCTCCTGGTTGAATGCTCGGCGGCAGAAGATTAACCAACAGCTGGCAAGTTTCGTCAGGAAGTTGGGTTTCATTGCCATCCGATACAAGGAGTTTGAGCCGGTCGGTGCAGACGAGTTCTTTGGCAAGGACAAAGTACATCTTACCGAAATTGGGCTGGAGTTACTGATGCTGGAATTCAGGGAGAGTGTTGTGCGGGCCTTGGCTTTAATGGACAGCAGGGGGGGATCGCAGTCTCGGTAGGCGTCCCTCGCTCGCTCTGTGGCGGGAGGTGAGTTGCCTGGCCCAAAGCCTTAGTGGGTGTGACCCTACCTCACAGGGCGTGCTTAATATAAGCATTGGGGCTTTGGGCAGGGCCCAAGGCGTGAGGTCACTGTCCGTGGCCGGGCTCCTCCCCCTGGAAAGTATTACAGTATTTATATACAGAAAGTTATGTTTATGTTATATAATTGTTGATTAATAAAAGCTGTGGCCCGTGTTTCTCCCATTCAGTCGTCGTGTCCATTATTTCCATCAAAGCCTAAATGGATCATGCCTGGGTCAGGTTAAAATGTGGTCTTTTTGCTTGTTGTAATTCTGCAATATGAACAAGGATGTATTTTCAGATTGTACTTCTGATGCTTTACACAAGACACTACTATCATGTGTTCATGTCCATTAGTATGCAATTAAAAAATAAATGGTTGTGTGTGCAAGATAAGATGTTCATGAAGATAGACGCACCACTCCTGCAGAGGATACTACATTCTTTATACAGAATGCTGCTCTAGACCCAATAATCAATAACCGGCACAGTGTTCAATAAACCGTGAGAACAAACATAGAGCCTTTGTGAGATAAGAATTGTTGGGGTACTCCTCCAGATCATCAATTGAAGAGGGTCTTTTGTCATTATGTTTGGGGAGCTAGTGTACATATATATAGGTCAAAACAATTTAAAACTAAAAAAAATAACATTTCAGAAACTGCAAAAAGCATTTTTCAATTTCCCGCCCAAACCTGGTTACCCAATCACAACAAGGCATACATATATGGGTCGATGATTGGCTGGTGGGGAACCAATCAGCGGGAAGTCACTAACAAGGTTTGAACTACCCACCTTACAGTCTCTGAAGGTCGACATCAGCACTATTGATCTGGGTAGAGGCCTGAGTGACCAATCAGAAAGAGCCGACAGGCTCGGGAAACTTAATCAATACAAAGTCCATTTAATACATTTAAGACCGATTAAAACAGTATATTTCATGTTCATTTGTGTCTGTCAAGGAATTCAAATACATATGTTAGTCCTACTGTAAATGAAGACTAACATAGGTGAAAGAGTTTGGTATTCTTCTTTGTTACTAGGCTGAAGCCAAGAGGCAGGGGCTCACGTTGTGCTAAGAGGTCAATGGTAGGAATTTTATGGCGCCAGTTGTTTCAAATGGGGGGAAGCCGCTCTTGAAAATAGGATTAAGAAAAGACTTGAATCTTGAATTAGTGATTGGTGTCCATCAGGTGCCAGAGAGTACAAAGCCTCTTAAAAGAGCTATAGTACTTTTATGGAGTATTTTTAATCCTTTAGGACAGTTCAAAAGATCTCCCATTCCTGCTCCACTAACCAATCCTCATAGTGCCGCCTCTAGCGACTTCCATTCGCTGGTTCTTCCTCCTGCCTAGTAGCTTTACAATGTCCATTTGAATTTCCTGCTACCAGCATCCAATCACAATAACGAAGCAGCCGCGGTTTTCCAATTGGTTGCTGTTTGGAGAGATCAACCAATCAGCCCTGGACCAGCAACCCCAGGAATTAAGAATTTACCATTGGGTTTTGAGTTGGTTCCTTCTGGTGTTCCAATGCCTGCTACAGGTCCTAGTGACTATACCCTTTTAGTGGGAAACTAATGGCGCCGATGGAAGATTCTTTCAGTAAAGCACACTAATAGAACTTATTACTTTGGCTGAGATAGACGAAAGTGATCACAGCTGCTTACTCTTTTTCCCCATAAAGGAAAATATGACAGGTGAACCTCATAAAATGGTTGCCTTATATCTCAAACACACTAGTCACATTATGAAATATGTCTAAAAACACAAGTCCCAGAACCCTTCAAACATAAAATTCCTACCATTGACCTTAGCACAACGTTAGCCCTTGTCTCTTGGCTTCAGCCTAGTAACAAAGAAGAATAGCAAACTCTTTCACCCATGTTAGACATCATTTACAATAGGACTAACATATTTGAATTCCTTGACATATAAATAGAAATATACTGTTTTATCTGTCTTAAATATATTCAATTGACTTTATGTTGATGTTTTAGTGGTAATGGTGCTGGTGACTTACAAGCATATCATTCTGAAGCATAAATAAATTACTTTCAAAGATTAACTAGAATATGATGCCTTAAAACTGGAGTCAAGCTTAATAGTGCCCTTTTTTCAGACAGGGCAACATGCCACAAATAAATATTCAGATGATATTCAGCTCATAAAGGTATTTTTATTTAAATTTTCATTTAAAGCTTTTCATTTTCTTGCATTTGATCCTTCCAACTGATTTCAGCCTCTGAAAACATATTTGCATAGACACTGTAATAGAAATTCACAAATATATAAATATATCTACATTGTAAGGGCCTCATTCAAATGTGGTTTGGCCAATTAAATAGGGCTCCATATAAGCACATAGCATTTTTTTACAGATGTTTTTAGTTAGTGAACTTCTATCCAAAAGCAAGGTCTTCACTAACTAAAAACTTCTGTAAACAAATATGCTATGTGCTTATATAGAGCCCTATTTAATTGGCCAAATCACATTTGAATGATGCCCTAAGAGTTTAAATTTTTTGTGTATATGTTTTACTAAGCAAGCCTTGCTGTTACACAAATTTCTTCTCAACTCCAATAATTTTATGAATATTATTTACTTGTATTACTTTTATGCAAGTTACAGTAGAATGCTAAACATACAGTAACATATTTTGTGTTACTATTAAGGTGTATATAGAATATACTACATCATGCTTTATTACTGTATAATATATGATTTTCATAACCTCTCTTTACCTTAAGTATTCCTTCCTTTCAACTTAATTTAAATATGTGTGTCAGGAGTAGCTGTTCTCTGGGTCCGCCATGGATGGCTCCTTTATTTGCGCAGCTAAGCCAGTCTGATCTTTAAGATCTGGTTGAGATCACACTATAGTGCCATTTGTAAGAATGCCAGTCCTTGGTCTCATTGTTTCAATATTGTTGTATCCTACACTACTGCTACTATTGTTCCTGTCTGGCAGGGGTCTGACTGCACCAACTACTTTGCTTAATTGCATTCACCATCTGTGTGCTTGTTGTTGCCTTCAGTTCCCAGTCTGCTCATGAGAACCAAAAAATCAAATAATAATAATATGTTGTTTTAATCATTCAATAAAGGTTGAGAGATAGTTTTCACATATACAAGGTGTGAGACTATTTCTGTGTTTTGCATCCTGACTTGGGGAGTGGTCTTGCCATGGGTCACTAAATAACCTGTATGCAGTATTCTCTGCCTGTACCTTTTGGGCCTTGCCCTCTTCAGAAGCCATATTTTGTGCCAGAGAGAAGAGGAACTACAAGATTCTGCTGGGGTAGGTTTGAACTAGGTTCATATCAAGCCCCCTTAAAGAAGCAGATCGTGACATTGGTGGCAGTGGTGGGATCTCTGTAGAAAACACAGAAGCATGGCAGCTTATGAAGAGATGTCTGCAGCAGAGGAGGAGGAAGTGTCCAGATGGTACCAAAGATGGATGGAGATATTACCTGCAGGTGCAACCAAGGATTAGCAGAGGGAACTCCAGATACAGATCATACAGGAGGTACAGGAGTATTGGAGAAGGATAAGCAATGGCCCTGTCTCAGCTCCTGTGGAGGGGAAATGCATATCCCCAATAGAGTCAGAGAATGTTATGGTGACTGGAAAGGACAGTAGAGGAATGGGCCTTCTAAATAAATGGATGGCGTTCCTGGGACTATGGCCAGGTCACGAGCTAATGGAATGGCTGGAAGAATTAGTATGTGAGGAGGTCGCCCTGGAAGAGCAATGTGCTTATTGGGTGGGACGTGTTGGGATACCTCATCATTTTTAATTGGGGCTGGAAGAGGAACTTTGGGACATAGTACATGGGGATCCGGTCTGTGGCTTGGGGACAGAGAAAAGACAGCTGTGTCTGTTTGCCAAACGCTGTCACATGCTGGGACTCTCAGACAGCTAACCTACTTTGGCCTTTGATCCAGCAGGAGCTACAGTTGGAGGTGGATTATATGAACTTGCTGGATGAAGCATCCCTGGATGGGTTTTGGCCACCCAGCTGGGAGGGCTCATGCCAGTCAGGCATGGAACAGAACCACCTAACAAGTACTACAGGGACCCAGCTAAATGTTGCCAAGGCTGGATCAGAAAATAAAGGTATGGACTGTGGGGAGATTTGTGATATCAGGGATTCTCAAAATAACAAGGATGCCTTCATCCATGGGGTTGACTGGGAAGAGGAAGAACTGGTCCCTATCTTTAGGTGGCTGAGTCTCACCCAGTTAGAGACATGAGGACAGGGCCAAACCACAGCAGTGCCAGGCCAGGGGAAGAACTGGGGAAAAGCTATCCTGCTCCTATAGTAAGAGAAGAACCTAATGAGCACTGGGCCCTACCAATTAACTGTGAAAATAGTGGAGATGTTCCTTGGATGACCATTGTCCAGGAGCCAGCCACATACCCTGGAGCAGAAACAGAAAGTAGCCCTGCTCTTCAGCCTGAACAAGAAGCAGTAGCAGCAGCTTCTCAAGGGCTGCATGTAATTACACACCAGGCAGTCTCAGAAGGAGAGAGTAAGGAGGTTCCACCTGAGGACCCAGAGACCAAAGAGGCAGAGGGTAGCCCAGATTGTGGTTTGTCTCCTGGTCTCTTTACATTTACTCCCCTGCAGCTGCCCAAAGACACTGGTAGTGTGCCTGTAACCCTGGAAAGTAGGGGCCACTGGCCAGGCTTGTTGGAAGAGAGGTTGGCTACTGAACCACAGCGGCTTTTGTCAGAACAGGAGGTCTCCCTAGCCTGAAATGAGAGGGCTTTGTTGGGTAAGGATCCTCCCAAGTTACCCTGGACTTACTAGCTGGAGGTACTGTTTCCCCTGGACTACCTTGAAGGGTCCTCCATGGCAGTTGTCCTATAAGTCTCCACAGGGGCTTGGGAAGGTCACTAGGCCACTGGGAAGGAGTGAGTATTCGCCCTGCACAGGGGGAGGCATGGTACTCAGAGAGCCACTGAGGCTATCACATGGATGAACTGTCACATCAAGAGGACCGGTAACCACCTGTATAGATGGGAAGTTATCCGACAGAATAAACTTCCCATGCTATACTAGAAAGGAAAGGGGGAGAAATTGTCATGATTTAATTGTTTAAGGGCTGATATGGACAGTAATTTATGAATATGGCCAAGAGAGCTTGTCATTGTTGCATTGGGATTATGTGTTATTGTGTTATATGTTGCCTGTACATGGTTATTATGTCTCCTAGGTATAATATATTATAAGAGGGAAAGTGTTATATAGAACATATGTGTTAGAACATATTGTTCCCTAAATCTGCTGCTGCATAGCCACCTGCTGCATTTCCAGTCCGTTCCTGCTATTGCAGCAATAGACATCTGTTGCATTCTGTTTCAGTCTGCTTCAAAAACTTCCTTTCTCTTAGCGGAGTGCTACAGAGCACAGAGTGTGTGCTTGTGCTGTTTGGTCCAGCATATGAACTGATCAGCGTATTGGACTTTTTAAATTAAAGCTATACACCCCAAGCTTTGCCTAACCTATTTATAATTTTTAGTCATTAAATTCTTTAAAGCAACCTCACATCTGAAGGGTCTGTATCTCAAGTCAAGGTCCCTGGTTCCTGACAATGTGGTTAAAAACTTAGGCACATGGCTTGATATAGGGAAATATCTAGCTGTCAAACAGAAATATTAAACACATACTTTGCCAAGTTTTGTGTATGGAGATGGGGTTTCAACATTGTTTGATCTAGGGGTAGACTGCCTACCCTCCAATGCTCAAGAATACCATCTTTCTACTTGTGACACACTAAATGTTCATCTTTTCTGTACTAGGGTAATAGTAGCAGTATGTTTAAAGTGGTAGGCTCCCACTTGTTATTGAGGATCAGCAGATAAGGTCTCAAACGTTACATGGCTATTCACTTGTGTGTCTATAAATCACAGTAATAATATTAATGATAATGATCATACTAATGGCTGATGTATAGTACTGAAATATGATGTTATCACTCTTTGTTCAGAAACTAAAATCTGACATTCTGAAGTAGTAGAAATAGTGAATATGATTGTTTCAGTGGAGTAATGAATATTTATGAACTAAGCAAAACCTTTTGTACTGAACTGATAAAATTAAACTGTCAGACATAGCTTTAGATGTAACTATCAGTGAATGTAACTAATTCACAAAGGAAGTACAAATAAATAATTAATGATACATGTTTATTAGGACATAGTTATTTTAGTGTAATCCTTAATGGATCACTGAATTCTGTGCATTAAAATTGTGATAAATATGCATTATCCAGCACAGGTTGATTGTTAATGCTTACATTGATTATTAAACCAATTATATTTTTGTCTTTAAGACAAGATCATCAACAATCTGAAATATTTGCTTTTGTTAACCATGGCCAGGAGAAGATTTGAGCCTCAGGCTGAAACAGAGGGTTTGTTAATTTAAGGGGTTAAGTAAATAATTGAAAAGAAAGTACATTTCAATATTCTGTATATTAAAGTTGAAATTTTACTGCATTTGCATCAAAAACATAATTGGGGCCATATTTTAGTAGCTACTTGCAAATGCCTTGAACTCATAAATTTGGCTTCGGGGTGTTTTTTTTTTTTTTTTTTAAATGTTCATATGCATTCTATTAGCTTAAGAATTCATTAGTGCCAATCGCATATAATAGTTCTCAAACTATGAATCGTTGTCACGCTTTGCGAGCTCGCAAAGCGAGCTCGCAAGAACTGCATCCCTTGCAAAGCGAAGCGAGGGGCGCATTTGCGGAAGGTGGAGGCTCCAACGTCGGCAGTGTTTGTCCGCAAATGCGAACCCTCGCGAAGCGAGGGTCCACATTTGCGGAGGTGGAGGCTCAAAGGCACCTCACACGAGGTTAAAAACACACACGCACGACTTAGAAAAAAAAACGACCTCGGAACCAACCTTAATGTAACAAACACCCACACGCACGAAAAATACGACCATAACCATAACGGCTGAAACCGCGCGCACCTAAAAACAGTGAAAACACACCAAATACTCACAAAAATACATAAAAAGCTTACCCATAGCAAGGGGGGGGAGGCATCCAGGACCTCTGAAAGGGAAGTTACATCTCCATTTAAGTCCAAATTCAAGAGTTTATACACACGAAAATCCCCTAAGCGAGAGAAAAAATAGCTGCCGAAAAAAACGAAAACGAGGCTCAAAGCCCAGGACTGCCCAGCCACACACACATACGCACGACTTAGAAAAAAAACGACCTCGGAACCAACCTTAACGGAACAAACAACCACACGCACAAAAAATACGTCCATAAGGGCCGAACCGAGCGCACCTAAAAACAGTCAAAACACACCAAAAACTCACAAAAAATACATAAAAAGCTTACCAATTGCAAGGGGGGCATCCAGGACCTCTGACAGGGAAGTTACATCTCCATTTAAGTCCAAATTCAAGAGTTTATACACACGAAAATCCCCTAAGCGAGAGAAAAAATAGCTGCCGAAAAAAACGAAAACGAGGCTCAAAGCCCAGGACTGCCCAGCCACAAACACATACGCACGACTTAGAAAAAAAACGACCTCGGAACCAACCTTAACGGAACAAACAACCACACGCACAAAAAATACGTCCATAAGGGCCGAACCGCACGCACCTAAAAACAGTCAAAACACAACAAAAACTCACAAAAAATACAGAAAAAGCTTACCAATTGCAAGGGGGGCATCCAGGACCTCTGAAAGTGAAGTTACACCTCCATTTAAGTCCAAATTCCCGAGTTCAGACACATGAAAATCACCTAAGCAAGAGAAAAAATGGCAGCCTAAAAAAACGAAAACGAGGCTCAAAGCCCAGCCACGTACAACTTACCCAAGAAGGGATCCGAGATAAGCTCGGAAACCCGCATTAACCCCACGGGATCCAAGATAAGCTCGGAGACCTGCATTAACCCCACATTAACCATCGCAGTGGGGGTCCCAATCGCACGCGATCAGGGACCCCCGCTGCAATGAAAATTCAAAATTCCTGCATTATATAAAAAAAAATCACGCATGAGGCTCTATACAGAGGCCCATTGACCATTAATTATCCCTGTCACTCATGGGGGTAAATATAGACCACCATAAGCCCTTCAATAACCCTGTCACTCATGGGGCTCAATACAGACCCCCATAAGCCCTTCATTAACCCTGTCACTCATGGAGGTTAATACAGGCCCCCATAAGCCATTCATTAACCCTGTCACTCAAGGGGGTCAATACAGACCCTCATAAACCCCTAATTAACCCTGTCATTCATGGGGGTCAATACAGACCCCCATAAGCACTTAATTCACCCCCTCACTCATGGGGGTCAATACAGACCCCCATAAACCCCTAACTAACCCTGTCACTCATGGGGGGCCAATATAGACCCCCATAAGCTCATCATTAACCCTGTCACTCATGGGGGTCAATACAGACCCCATAAGCCCTTCATTAACCCTGTCACTCATGGGGGTCAATATAGACCCCCATAAGCCATTCATTAACCCTGTCACTCATGGGGGTCAATACAGACCCCCATAAACCCCTAATTAACCCCGTCATTCATGGGGGTCAATATAGGCCCCCATAAACCGCTAATTAACCCTGTCACTCATGGGGGTCCATACAGACCCTCATAAGCCTCTATTTAACCCCATCAGTCCCATAAGGATATATTAACACCATTATGGGCCTGTTACAACCCAACATTAACCATATAATTGCCATGACGGTCCTCAAGGACCATCATGACACTAATTATAAACACTACACTGCACTATACCCCCCCAATAAAACATTAAATATCAACTAAACAGCCTCTACACTAACCTATTAACACCTACACTACCTACCTACCTACCCCCTAATAACCCCTCTCCACCACTGTAATTACAGAAATCAAAAAACCTAAAGTCATAAAAAATCAAAAATCTAGGCTTATGAGGGTCTGGATAGACCCCCATAAGTGACCGGGTTAAAATGGTGTAGTGCTTACACTTTGGGTCATGAGGGTCCTGGATGACCCTCATGGAACTTATAGTGTTATTACATGCATTTATTAGTGTGTTGAAGGGGTCTATATAGGCACACAGTACACTCACATTGTGTGGCAAACAGCATTTCAACACTTTCTTTTATTGACCGTCATTTTTTGACGGGCAAGTCGCTAGTAAGTAATATTTGCTGAATATGTAGCAATATTAAGAGTGATTTTAAGTGTGTATATATTTACGAATTGGGCAATAGAATCGGGCCCATGATCATGATGGAGAAGATATGTGTTTAATTTCAATCAATGTAGAAAAAAGTCTGAGTGGAATGAGTTTATCTTTTAGTTATTGAATAAGATACTGGGCATCTCTGGGGGAGAAAGATGATGTAGCAAAACTCTTAGCAGGGTATTGGCTGGCCGCGGGGAGGAGCTGGGAGGGGTGATGGTCACGAAGCCAGCGCCATTTTGGCTCACTCTGTGGCTGACCAGCGTGCGGATACCCTCCCACCCTCCCAGGATTCAGGCGTCAGGGGGTGGTTTGGTCATGGGTGTGTTTAAGTTTTGGTGGTGTTATGTAAAAAAAAAAATATATATATATATCTATATATATATATATATATATATATATATATATATATATATATATATATATATATATATACATAAAGTATTGTGTGAATTTGTTGTAATGCATGTCATGGGGTATATGTTATAACTTCAATTATTTTGTATGTAAAGTAATTGCCACAGCGGCGGGATGGGGAGTTGCCTGGGCCAGGGGTATAATTAAAAAGGTGCTTGTCCCTACCTCTTGGGCAGGTGCAGCGCAAAAGTAGGTGGACACATGGGCGCGCACCCAGGGTCAAGAGGTTGCTGCCCCTGGTCAAGCTCCTCCCACTTGTTATACCATATTGGTACATGTATATGTTTGGTTTAAATTAAATTGGCTGTGGCCCGCTGGTTTACCCATACTGTTCTTACTCAGTGTCAGTTATTGTATGAATGCGCAGAATGGATCCTGCTGGGGTCATGTGATTATTGCTTGTGTTGAGACGATAACGGTAATAGCGTGAGTAATTTGAAGCCACTCTGCAAACATATATTATGGGTCAGATTCAACAACAATTATTTGTATTGTGTGTGGTATTTTGCAAATATTGATGTTTTCTATTGTCCCTTGTTTAATTATCAGCTATTTTCAAATAATAAAATATTTGATTTGTGTCTTTTGTTTGTGGGGAGTGACTATTATTCATCTGGAAATAATTCAATATAGCGTACTACTAAGGAACTAAGACAATGACCACAATTTACTTTGATGAAAGACTTTGCAAGCCTCACCATGGTGTCTTAGAATAGATAACTTTTGTTTCCTTATTAAAATGTCTTATTATTTGTTTGCGGAAATAATGTACAAATAATAAATATATTCATTCAATGCTTCAAACTGTGTTTTCAGAAAATAGATGTTTCTTTGTTTCTTGTTATATATGCATTATTTTTTTAATCCTTCTGTCAAGGACCTGCACTCAGTAGTCCAGTTAATGGCACAACTGTTCCCTTGATGAATATACCACAACAGCTGAAGTCATATGATGTTTGCTGGTAACAGAATAGCGTTCAGCATAAAGGGAAACTACCAGCTGTGATATGATCTCACATGCTTTTACTTCAAGTAGCCTCAAGATGTTTGTTATAAACTGGCATAACATCCGAGTTGAGGAAAAAGTGCCCGGGTGGATATAAAGTTATTTTAAAGCTTAATGCATTTCTCAGCCTACAGATTTGCTTCAGTCCCAGTTCTTCTTCCGCATTTATATTATCAAGTGGGTGAAAAACAGAGGTCCATTAATTAGACCGCTGAATGTAAACCATTGGGATATACTCATTATAGGAACACTGGAAGGATATTAATATGGCATCAAGTTTTGAGCGTTGCTCTTTTATTCCTACACTAATTTCTGTTTTATGTTCTTGCTCATGTATTGTTTTTCCTGAGGGAGGACCACAGATTTGTATTTAAGGAAGCTTGTATTATTATCTTATATACTACAGACTTGCTGTTCACTTGGGACCTGTATTCTACCCATAGTAAGGCTGAATTGTAGAAGGCGTTTTTTTAACATTAGAGGTTGCATACCATCTTTCATTTGTTATTTTACATATAATATTAAAAGTTTTACAGGTTTATATTTGGTGCCTTTTGTTAAAAAGAAAATTATTCTTAATCAAAAGAAGGCGCTAACTGAAATATCTGGAAATAACATTTGTTTAACCTTCTTTTGAGATTTTTTTATTTTTACATGACTATAGGCATTACATATTTTATGGCCTCAAACTGTACAAAGGCAAATGATCAATTTCAGTGTCAGAACTAGTGGTGCAGGTGGTTCAGTGCACCAGGGACCTCCTCTGGGGGAGGTAGGGGGGTGGAGGCAGTGCTGTGTAATAAAAAAAAATGTGCATGTTTTTTTCTGGAGTGTAGGGACCCTTGTGAGGCCTCCTAACCTGCCAAGGCTCCACTGCTATCTCTCTGGGACCCCTCTGTGCCACCTTGGCCACTCACCCACCCAGCCTGAAATTTGTGTGTGCCTGTTTAAAAAAGAGTATTTCTACTGAAGCTCAAATAGGTGGCAGTGTGGAGCAGTTCAGCACGCTGGGGATGTGTATCAGGGAAGAAGGTAAGAGAGCAAGTTCTGCAAAGTGGCAACAAAGTACACAGGGTGGGTTCTGTGGGTGGTTGCAAAGGGGATAGGGATGTGTGCTATGTGAGGTGGGTGCTCAGAGGGGTTGGGTGTTTTGCGGGGATGGATTCTAAAAGGGATGGCTGCTGGCAAGAACTGGGTGCTGTGTAGGGATGGATACTAAGAAGGGTAGATGCTGTGTGAGGGTGATGTTTATATATGTGTGTATATTTGTGTATATACAGTATATATTTGTGTACATATATATCTGTAGAGGATGTCACAGGAAAGTGGAGTGCGCGCCCTAGAGCTGAGTGATTTGATTCCAATGGGGACCAGCAAAAAACATTTCTTACATCCCCCTGAGGGGGGGCCCAACATGTTTCATCACCATACCCCAGATGATGGTTGTTTTAAATACAGAACGTTGTTGAAATCATTAATGGTTGAAGCATTTACTTAAGTTGTTTTATTACAGCTGAGCACTCATGCTCTTTAGAACACAGTTTGCAAAATGCATTAGATAAGGGCACCAACTTCCTTGGCTTTTTAGAGTAAGTAATATTTTCAAGATTATTATCGTATTATTTTAGTATTTTTTTTTGCCATATATAGACAATCTTTTTTTAAACCCTCATACTGTGTTCCTTTGAATACAAATGACTACAAATTAAAAATGGGCAAATGGCAGCGCAAGGTGACATCAGAATCGTAATATAAACATTGTTTAGGGACATAAAAAAATTACAATATTTAGACAAGGATACCAATATATATAATGTAATGTATGGCACAATATAAAGCACACTATAATACAGTTATTGATTTATGTTTTATGCTTTCCTGGTACCCAATGCCATCCTATTTACTTGTGCTTATTGTATTATTTCTCAACTCTCCCCTTCCTTATGGTGTTTCACCGTTTTCATTGCTTTTTTCTTAGACCTTAATTGCTTCATTTAATTGTCTGCTTTTCATTAACCTTTGATTATTGTGGCATTTGCCTAGATGAGTTAGACATAAATAGATTGTTGTGAAGTTTATCATGGCAGATTAATAACCCAATATTAGATACGAAGGAGAGACAACATTCACATGCTAAGATAAGTTCTTTGTACAATTACATGTACATTGTATATGACAAAGTAGGTTTGAAATCAAGAAAGAAACATGTGGGAACAATAATTAACTGGAGCTTAGACTAATCTGAAAATTGCATATTTTAATAAAAAGCTACTTATTTGCATCAATAAATAGAAATAATGGACAGATTCCAGAGAATGCAAGACATGCGTCATCTCAAGGATACAATTTGCCCTCTATGGCCAGTTCTTGAAATAGGCATAGAATTACATATTTGAAGCATTTTCTACCAGATAGATGTAAATCTGTGGTTCAAAAGAAAATTACATGCAGAATAG
This sequence comes from Discoglossus pictus, assembly GCA_027410445.1. Taxonomy (NCBI): domain Eukaryota; kingdom Metazoa; phylum Chordata; class Amphibia; order Anura; family Alytidae; genus Discoglossus; species Discoglossus pictus. The sequence goes on from CM050163.1 coordinate 374,157,648, forward strand.
ACAAATTTCAAATCCCACCACACACTCAGAAGTGAAGCACTGTCTTTCTTAATAGCTGTTAAATGTATTAATGTGACAGGGTGCCGTGTGGCACAATCCCACAGGTTCCCATTGCAGGCTGCCACATCTATATTAGAGATCATCAATTCATGACAACTACATTTTACAAAGACATTACCAAAGAATGTTAAATCTTCAAGAGAGGCAGACATAGAAAGTAGCAGGCAATCTCCTAAATTTATTGACAACCAGTGTAAAGGTTAGAAGGGTTAGGGCATAAATTAGATTTTACTGCGGAATAGATGGTAATAGGGCGTTTAGTCAATACAGCCATGCTTAGGGTCTAAATCAGTCCTAGGCATACTACGAGAAAATGGTCTCTACAGTTTAATAAATAAAACAAAAGATTGTCAAACAATGGATAACTTAATGTTCTCATCTTTCTTTCCATTTGCAGGAATTAAAGGGCTTTGTACTAATGTGGCCTTGTTTTAAAACCAATTAAAATAAAGAATAGGAAACAGAATATAAAAAGACTTGGATTATAGTTTGCTTGAAAGGAAAGCATTAACCCCTTTTCATCTGATATCTTCACAATGGCTACTTGACAGAAGAATAATAAAATGTGTTAAAAGGCATATGTTTAAACATATTAATATATTATCACAATGCTTGAATATGCACATGTACATAATGAAAATCCACATAATAAGAAACCTGCAAAGTAATTATTGAATATAATCTTCTTACTTGCCTTATAAAGCATGGGTACTTAAAGGCTCACTGTGGTCATATTTTTTTAATTTACTGTTTTGAAGAATTTTTACTTGAAAACATGCAACATGTTTTTTGAATGTAAAAAAAAAGTAAGCATTTATTGATTATTACCTTTTATATGCATTATGCTGCTGCAAAATCTACCATTTCGGTTTCAGTAGATGCACTTCCTGAGGTAAGTGAAGACTTTAAATACACATGGGGTTTATGACTGTACTTTAGAATGTAAGTTACCCTTTAGAATGTAAGTTTGCGAGTTTTAATCTTGTGAGGTGCTTTAGGGAAAGCACAGTGTATATCAGATTGAAAGCTCAATAACAGGGTCTTCCATTATTTTCATTGTGGGGTATTGTTTATACTTGTACCTAACCCCTGTATTGCGCTGCGGAATATGTTGGCACGTTATAAATAAAGGATAATAATACATGGGAATTTGGAATCTGCAGCTACCATTGCATTCAGAGGCTGTAAAAGGAAGCTATTGATTTTCTGATGACACATCCACCTGAAAAAGTAAACAACAGCAGCAGGCAAGAAAGCAATATGGGTCCCTGCAGTATAGAATAATTGCACATAAAACTTGCTAAATGTGTTTATTTTTTTTTGAAGATCATGAAGACGGACTACATTGGTCCTTTAAATGTTGTATGAACACTGTGCCCTTGGTAAGATATATCCACTAAGGTTAAACCTTTCACGTTAGTTAGTGTCATTTGGTGGAGCTTATTCACTAAACTGTGAAGAAACCTACAAGATGAAGTTCTGTAGAAGACAATGGGACCTGGGGATTTCTCACCCTGTTATGAACAGAAGGGCCCACTGGACTGTTTGGGGTTAAATGGTTGGTATAGGTTGGTATAGTGGGCTATGCTTAAATAATAAAGTTAATGCAGTCCCTTATATGACAAAGGGTCAAAGATTTTAAAGAATTTATATGGCCCTGCGATTGGCCACGTGTGAAGGCTCTGGCTTTAGTCATGAAGGGGGAGCTAGTTTTATGGCTCTGTAAGAGGAGAAAAAAAATTGTAATGAGTAGAAGAAAGCCATGTTGGTGAGGGGGTAGCAAGCTATTCACCTAAGAGGATGGGCTAGAACTGGAGGGAAGTCTTTGGTGTTTTGTGTCATCTTTCTGTTTTTTTTATACATCTCTGTAACAATAAAAAAGTGCCAGTCTGATTTTGGACACACTAAACAAAGGTGGAGTTGCAGTCTGCTTATACTTATCAAAGGTACATAGTGTGAGATTCTTCGATCCTAAGAAAAGGAGTCTGATGGTGCCTGTCTCTTCAGAAATGATGCTGTCATCTGAAGTGTCTGCTGGTGTCGAGATCTGAACATACAGAGAGAGAGAATTGGGGTGAGCGGAGTCCCCCAAACGTGCCGGGCGTGACACACCCCATCAGTGAGAATCCTCTGAACCTAGCAGATAAACCTGTATAGGCTAATAAGATCATTGACAATGAATATGTGTGAACAAACCCCCAGTCAGGAGCAATATGTCCTGGATTTACCCATGACTTACATAGTTGCTTATGTTGTTAGTTTGTTACATACTTCACAATGAATTTTTTTGTTAATATAAGTGGTTGTTTATTTTCGATTCACGATGCATCTAAGTGTTAATGGGCTGCTGGTTTATCTTTAATGAAAGGAATAAAATCTGCCTAAAAAATTACGTCTCGCACCCTGTATGCATACTGTACATACATTTGTCAATGTAATTTATTACCTAATTGTAACTTATAATATATAATGGAATATACACAGTGCTGACTAGGGGCCTCATTCAATTGTGATTTGGCCAATTGAATAGGGCTTTATATAAGCACAGAGCATATTTTTTTTACAGACGTTTTTAGTTAGTGAACTTCTATCCAAAAGCAAGGTCATCACTAACTAAAAACTTCTGTAAAAAAAATATGCTGTGTGCTTATATAGAGCCCTATTCAATTGGCCAAATCAGGTCCTAAGCAAATATCCGAGAAATTAATTAAATGACCACTGAAGTGTAATATTTATAGTTTGCTATTTTGAGGAACTTGATAATGTTTTACGGCTTTTAATTTTTAACTATTGTTCCATTTAGCTTTAATGATGACGGAACCTGGGTGAAGGTGGGGCAACAGTGTATTTAGATAAGATCAGGATCCTCCTCTGTTAAAAAGGTCTGTCTAAATAGCCCTTTTAATGCAATAAAAGATTAAGGCAATATAGAATAATCCTCTTTCTCAAGATAGACACAGCGTTAATCCCTCTAATACGGTTAAAGTAATCTAAATATAAATGTTTTTATGTTCTTGTCTTGCATATCAACAAATGTTATTTTGTTACATACTTCACAATTATGTGAACTACAGTGGTTCTTTAAGGTTATGTATAAGACATCTCAGAGGATGGGGAAAGCAGAGAGAGACTGAGAACTTACTTCACTGGTGCAAAAGAGAAAGGCACCTTTTATATTGTTGTAGGCTTTGAGATTTATAGATAACTATTACACAAAATCTATTTCTCAGAATCTCATCTTGCTCAATCTGTCTTTTCCTCCATAAATGTGCATTTTTCTGATGATGTGGACAGCTAAAATGAGGGCACTTTACTTTTATTGCTAAATAACTGTTTAGAGAGACCAAGCTGTAGACAAAGAAATATGGCAAGCCGTGATAAGGCCACAAGTCTGTAAAATTTTTCTTTCTGGTTTAATAATGTCAGGATGGTTTTTTCTTTCTATAGTTCATTTACCGCCTAATGATGCCAATTCATCCTTTGTCAGAAAAAAATGATCTATCATTGCAATTTTCATTTCATATGGTCTAACAGTTTCCTGACAAAAGTTTTTGTACTCACTGGATGGATGGAATCTGCTGCTTCCCTTTAGGGAAGTACCAAGACCAAACACGAGACAGCTGGAGAACATTTTCAAAGGCTTCCCAGTGTTACTTTATGGCATTAAGGCGTCCGAACGAGCTGGGTTACATCAGATAGTGATGAAAGTGATGATTAAGAATCTGAGAAATGTCAAAGGTGATTGATTACACATCCCAAGGCGCCATCTTTGGTCTTCGGCACGGCCTCTGTATCCTGCTAAGACTACATTAAAGTATATATAATAACATATTCCACTACAGGCTTAAGAAAAGTTACTTGAAGTCTTTGATAGGCTCAGGATTCCTTCAGTTCAGTCAATGTATGTCTCTATTCAAAAATGTTCCTAAAATGTACTATTTACTCAATGCATAAGAATTACATTTAGGAATTTACTTTTTGACATTTCAGTTGCTTCTCATGAAATAGATGGGACATTAGCTCAAGCAAAATAAAAGATTTTGGCTTAGTTCTAGCAAATAAAAGGTACAGAGCTATATAAAGGAGTCAAATGTTATCCTCATAGTATTATACTATATTACATGCTCTGAAATATCTGTTAATATTTCACTTGGCGTGTTGCTGTGAGATGGGTGCTTTGATAACATACCAATAAATGCCAGATGACTGAGTGCAAAAAGGTGCAGTGTCACTTTGGATTTAAATGTGATTACAACTGTCTTTAAATGTGTGATCAGGTCTGCCATACATATTTTTCCCATCTCTCATAGCCAGCTTTTAGAATCAAGGAACATGGAACAAAACATTTTTTTTAAGCATTTAAAAGAACACCTTTTAAACATTTTTTTTGCATGAATTTTTTTTGTAAAACCTGTTTAAAAGTTTTAAAACTAACTGTACATGCAGAAAGTATAATATAGTCTGTAGATTGCATTGGTTGGCAGAGGGCAAGCTTTAAAGTTAAACTTCTGAATACGTTTTTGTGCTCTTAGATAATTCATCATGATCCATCCTGGGGTTTGCTTAAAGCTGTGTAATTCAGCAGGGATATGCCTAAAAGGAGCCATGTTTAAAATGTTATTGCGTTCAAGAGTGAAACCTTTGTGGGCACATTTGCATGTCCCTGCCCAGGTTCCCAGAATGCAGTGCAATAACTGTATTTCTTGGAATGCTGAACAGGAAACAAGTCTTTTAACTTATTTTAGATGTTCAAATGTGAGCAAAAATGTATTATTTATTTACTACATATATAAAAACACACACATCTGATTGATATATAAAGGCACCATCTCTGTGTTGCGGTTCCAGTGTTCCTTCGATATACTATTAATTACGCTCCATCTGTTTAATTTATTTAAAACCTTTTTAGAATTTAAAACTACAGATCTTTTTTAATCACTACTTAAAAATCTATCTTGAATATCCCTGGCTTATTTTCTATAGTCTAGCACCTCTCTGCAATTGTTTTTAAGTCTCCAAATCTCAAATGCTAGTCCTTAGAGTCCATACACTAAAATGTCACTGTTGTATATTTGCATGTTTAGGGTAATTTTCATTTTATTTGTATCCTACAGTAAAATACTTTATCATTAATTTGTACGCTAGTGTTTATACACTTTGTACTTCCATACTGAGATTGTTTAAAAGCTGCTTATTTTGTGCTTAGAACATTTTACCATCCCTTACTTGTAGAAAACTTAAAGTGGACAAGAATGTTTAATCTGTCCTCTTTGTGACTTGCCTAGGTATCGGTAAGAGCAACTCTAAAACCTAAATTGGTTGATTGACAGTTATCACCATAGTTACGAGTTACACCGCAAGTTTTATATCATTTTTTGTATCTAAAACATATGGACCTTTCCTGTTGGTTGGCCGCCAATGCTGTGAGGGCACTCCATGCTGCCGTGAAGCACCACCTAGTGATTGGAATGCAGTAATGCACGGTCCTGCTTGTAGTTCTGAAGCAGGTTCCTACAGTTTCAGCAGCGAACATGAATGGGGAGAAGAATGCCTGTATCGGAGCATGAATGGGGAGAATGAGAGAATGAATGGAAAGAGATGGGTTAGGGTTACAGTTTTAGGGTTAAGTTTAGGCTTGGGGTTAGGGGGGTTAGGGTTAGAGTTAGGGGTAGGGTTAGAGTTAGGGTAGGGTAAGGGGTTTGGGTTATTTCCTCACTTCTGCTGAGTAGCAGCAGCACAGAATAGTGTAGCAGCCTGGTGCTACTCTGCTCCCAATCCTACTGTGTCGGGAACAGTGCGTCGGCCACCCAGCGGGAAAGATCCAAGCATCTTTGTGAGAGATATGTGGGCAAAGGTTTAATTGGAAATTAGATTTCACGAACAGTATCTATGACCTTGATATTGTTGCCATTTGTTTGTAGTTCTTTTTTCTGTTTTGTTAGAATGAGACTGAGTATGTGTGAAAATAAAACAAGTGTAATCCCTGGTTATGTATAGATACAGTGGATTTTGAGTTCCTCTTCAGTTTTCAAGGTGTTTCTGATAGTTAGTAAGACCTTGGAGGTGGTGTTATTTACCATGACGGCAAATGTTGCCAATAACAAAGCTGTTTTTCAATCTTATTTTCTGTTAGGTCTGCCAAAGATGTTCCATAAGTAATGCATAATTACCAAAGTGGAAACCTTTTTTCATTGGCTGTGATAATGTATAAAGGCCCTACTGTGGTCAAGCACATAGTACCGATGGGGAGTCAAGATGAGGAGTAAGATGTAAGCCATTCAAGACTGAATGGAGGTCAGACAAGAAGATAAAACACACTGATGGTGAAATTAGTTATTAACTTACGCTACTGATATGCAATACATCAAAGTTGGATTTAAACTAAAGATTATACAGAAAATACAGAAAAACATTCAATAGGGTGGAGGAACATAGAATGTATGCTAAAAATTTAATATTATTGTCAAGAAGTGCTACATAATATTTTTGTAATGTAAATTGTACTTTAAAACTTAAAGCAGGGCCATTTCCAGAGCATGTTCTCCAGTCCATTCTTCCACAAGTTGAGCCTCCTGGATGTAGGAACGGGCAGTATTGTCTTTGGTAGGTTACTGCTGGCCTAGAATTTCATGTAAGCATCTCATATTGGGCTGTGCTTTGTAGATGGCGATTAGTAACAACTGGAAGGCTAACGGGCTGGACTAGGAGGTAGGAGTGTGGAGACAAACCTGTGAACCTGAAACTAGATCCAGGTTGAACATATCCGGATTCTTGGTCGTCAGCATAGCAAAGTGATAAGAGCTGTAGATGACTGGAACAAACAAGGTTTGACTGAAACCTGTTGACAAACAAGTTTTAGACTAGAACTTAAGACAGAACTAAGCTGTCTCAAAAAGAAGCAAGCAGGTTTCAGAGACCATCGAGCTGGAACACGCTGAGAACTCTGGGAGAGACAGGACTAACTATCTTCAAGTGTTCCATGACTGTTCCTTCAATGCAGTAGCTAACTACACATGAGTCTGGTAGACATGTTTGTCATAGGTAGATCTTGGGTTAGTTTGTTATTAGGAGGTGTGCTTCTTCCTCCTGAAACCAGCCCAAGATCTTCAGCAACATGAAGATGAACTCCTGAGTGTCTGAATTGTGGCCCAAACACATGAATCTATGAGTACCTGGCTTCAGTGGGATTAGGAATAGGTCTTCTGCTATTATGGCGATAAGCTAGATCCTTACAGTACGTGAATTGTTTAAAAGGGTGAGCAGGAACAATGTATTTTTTTATACAAAACTACTGTATTGGATCTATTTACCCTATTATATTATGTATACATTTTTCAAACTCAATATTGATTGAGAAACTGTTTTTGTAAGAATTATATAATTGCCCTTACATTAAAATGATTCTATGTTACTATAAGCATAGACTTGAGTATTGTTTGTGTTGCATTGTGAAGTGTCATCTATAGTATGCTGGTTTGAAGAACTTGACTTGATGATAATGTGCAAAATGTTTATACACAGTTTCAAATAATTAATTACAGCCTTCAATTTTTAACCTTTATAATCAATTTTGTAGACATGTTTGTTTGTAAAAGGATTGGAATCCTGGGACAAGTGGAAGGAACATACGACACATATTAGATCTGTATTTATTTATGTTAAAAAAAAACATCATCTTAAAGTATCACCCTCCCACTCAAGATGCAGAGAGTTTAGCAGTCTAAAATGGATTCACAAGACACAATCAGAGTCATCTAAGTATAAGATTTGAGCAAAGTACAGCTAATGGCTAGTAGGCAAGTTTTGTAAAGACTATTGTGATATGCTTGGGATTACACGTTTTCCATGAATGATGTATGACGAGAATCAAGTGTCATGCAATGATCTGATTATGATTAGGATATTTGTATGCAAATGTATTATGATTTTCTATCTGCAACCACTTTTGCTGCATTACTTATTCAATAATCATCACAGAAAAACCCTCTATATATGGGATGACAGAAATGAAAAATAACTCTACAACATGATTTTGATGATTATTTAATTCAATATAGTTAATAATACTTTGATTTTAATTAATGTATTACCATGTTTTCTTCATTGTACATGTTACATCCTTTACAAATGACTTTTTTTTTCTTATGCTTCTACCTTTATCATTAGAGATATGTAATTCCACAACTTTATAGATTTGTAAACATTAATGTAAAGTTAAGAAACTGCAAATGTGAAAAACTGGATGTTCTGACACCAAAATTATATTTTTAAAAAAGTCAAAATGTATCAGATATTTTTGCTTTAGGCAAAAGCATGAAATACTTAAACTTATATATCATTTTTTTAAACATTATTATACATAGACAAAGCATTTGTGAGACCGCCAATCGTATTGTTTCATTAATTTTTAGTTTTTTTTGTTTAGTAATGTAATGCGATGAAAAAAGTATGTTTACATAATGTAAGCATCACATCTACCTATTAGCAACTTCCTGGCTTTAAGGGATTGTATCCCCTCATAATGCAGCATTAGGAAAGTTTTAGTTTACTTGTACCATTAATCTAAGTTATCTTGTAGAGTATCAGTCTGAATATGCCAAAAGGACAGTCCAGCACTAAAATGCCAGACATTTCTCCTTTACAAAAAAAATGCCAGCTACAGTAGGACTTTATCAGGTACTGATTAATGTTTTGGTGTATAATATTATGTATGGCATAATATTCTGATCTGGTTTCATTAGACTTTGCTGCTTTTTTTCTAATATAATTGCATTTTATAGTATACATCATCAAATTTGTTTGCGAAATATGTACCAAACAAATACTGTAGATTACACATATGCAAACTGCTCCAAACGTCAGCCAAATGAAATAATGCTTTCAGTCTTACCTAGGCAATAGATCATGGCTGTAATTTATAGACTACATTAATAGCAATTTTGTAAGTAATAATGCATAGAAGACATGATGCTTAACTTAAATGACAGAAGACGGCCTCTAAAAGATAATACACCTCTTCACTATCAGTGCCTTAATAATTGACTTTGGTGTGTGAAGCAGTTTCCATAAAAATAATGTAATTATATGTATGAAGGACATATGTTATATCATGAACTATACATACAATATGTCAGTGATCAAGGCACATTCGCTTTCTTGCATCATTACTCTGATTCTCATACAAGAATAATATGCCACCCATCACACACAAGTACTGCTTGAGAAACTCTGACCACCAACAAATTAGAATCATGTGTGGAAAGCAAACGGTTAAACATTTTCTCACTGATTTCTTAATCACATATTGTCATTTTAATATTTTTTTAAACAATACGGACATGCATTAACCATAGACAGGATGGCAATACCACAACTAGTGCTATACATTTAAATTTTAAAGCAATATCCTTAGCCAGTCATAGCAAAGTTAGTCATTTTTACCAACTCACATTAGATACAAGTGGATTAATATTTTGCAGAAGCTTCGTACATGTGTCATAGTATATTAGTTCTTGATGTGACATCAGCTGCAAAAATCGACTATTAAAATATTCAATTTTTTAGCATTTATGTTTTCAGGGTACTATGATTCCCATGGAAATAAATAGTTTTGTTTTTTTAACATAGTAATTTTCAGAATTTTGGTTCCTTTTTTTGATTTTGTTTTTTTAACATCTCAAGTTTTCTTTCCAGCCTCTCCGCCCATTCATTGCGAAGCCTAGAAAGGAAATAAAATATAAGAATGTATAAATCATTTTAACATTGCATTACTAAAAAATTGTACTAAACACTGACATTTTCAAGTCATAAAACATTGTGCATATACTTAAGGGTGAAGAGTTGGAATATTTTTGGGATGCCATATTTTAGTCCTTTTGACCCACAGGACAACACTGAAATTAAGAAATTATCTACAGGATCTCCTTTAATTCACCCATGTGGCCCATTGTCTATTTATATGAGCCTATTATGCTAATAATAGGCTCATATAAGGCAGAAGCAGTTAGCTTAGTATAGGTGAGAGGTATTACACCTTTCAAATATGGAGCCAAAACAATAAGCTTGAAGTATATTACAGTAAACCTAAGTAGTTTGTTATTGTTGTCTCTTAATTAACCTTTAAATTCCACCAACAAAACATTGGCTGTTAATCATATCTACACTGTAATGATTACCCATTGTTACCAATTATACCCTGTAGTCTACATGCATTGTTTCCATTGATAACACATTTTATGCGACTAATCTGAGCATGTGCAGGCTACTAGCCTAATTACCTACAGCCTTATTAAATTGTGAATTGGCCAATTGAATAGGGCTCTATATAAGCACACAGCATATTTTTTTTACAGAAGTTTTTAGTTAGTGAACTTCTATCCAAAAGCAAGGTCTTCACTAACTAAAAACTTCTGTAAAAAAAAATGCTCTGTGCTTATATAGAGCCCTATTCAATTGGCCGAGTCACAATTTAATAAGGCTGTTAGTCATTACTCTTTGAAAACAGATAAAGTCCAATTTTTGTGTGACAATCACGAATGTTTATTGACAAGTAAACAAGATCCCTTGACCCTTTACTTGCATGATAACATGTGTAAATTACATTTTCACCAGAAGAACAAATTACCCACATTAACATTAATTAAGAGGTGTGAATTTGCACTTTTGCAGATGAAGGCTCTAGCTGACTAATGATGGGGTTTTAAATATGGATAGCTCACTAAAAATAACTCAGTCTTTGATAAAGTGTTTAAGGAACACAAAACAATTTAGACTGTTTCTGGCATATTACTATTGAAGATATTTTTATTTTCATTGTTACCTATGGAGTGTTGCAACTGAATTTTTATTTTGTTTAATAAACAATTTAAATTGTATAAAAATAGATTAAGCCTTCTGTCCATTTTAATCTGCACTGATATGCAGAAGCAAAGTATAAGTGGACACATTAGCACAGGGGTTCTTAACCTGTGAGGTGTGCCTCCTCTGGTGGCAGGGGCATAGGAACCGGGGGAGGATACTGGACACAATAGGGTACATAAAAAATAGCAGAATTAAACGTAATCATACATTACCATGGAGCAGTATGTCTTTCCTATGAAAGCTATGACCCATAATTATATACATTTTATATATATATATATATATATATATAAATATATATATATATATATATATTATGGGTCATAGATTTCATAAGAAAGACATACTGCTCCATGGTAATGTATGATTGAGTTTAATTCTGATATATATATATATATATATATATATATATATATATATATATATATATATATGTATATACAGAGCTATGGAGCAGTATGTATAACCCATCATTTATAGTTATATATATATAAATCCATATATATATATATATATATATATTTTTTTTTTATTTTATTATTATTATTATTATATTGGGGGGGCAGGGGAACTGAAAATTTAAACAAAGAAATAAAATAAAAAAAAGTGTCAGATCAGATCTGTCCTAGGAGTAGAGTTAAATTATCGCCCCAGATAGCCTTCTATGCCCATGCCTGTTGGGGAGCAAATGTGAAATGTGTTAGTGGGAGGGTGTGACATTCCTTATTAACATTTTAGTAATTTCGGAGTTCAAATAGTCGGATTCAAAAAAAATGTTGGAGACATCCAGATGATTAAAAATTGTATAATCTTTCTACAGCTCATAATATTTTGAGCTAGTTGTGCGTTTGGATGTAACCAGACTGATATTTTCTTCGATCTATGTGCCATACCTGGGCTCTATATGTGGGCCAATCTATGTGGGCCAATCCCCCATAAAACAAACTGTATCAAATATGATTCCCAGAATGCAGTGTAATAACTGTTTTTCTTGGAATTCTGGAAGCAGGTTTTTTTTAACTTGTTTTAGACATTCAAATGTGAACACAGATGTACTATTTATTTACGATATATATATATATACCACGTTTATGAAGTCCAAACATTACTTAGATTGATTAATTGGGCCAACCCTCTCCTATAAATCTACCGGTGTCTCTGGGTATCTATATATATTTTTTATTAAGCCCCACTACTAGTTGCTTTCTTTTCTTCTTATACACACATATATATATATATATATATATATATATATATATATATATATATATATATATATATATATATATATATATATATATATATAATGTATCCATTATTAATTGCTATTGAAAAGGAGGGGAGATGTGAATTTTAAGTTTACCCTCGGGGGAGGTATGAGACTAGACAGTTTAAGAACCCCTGCATTGGAATATTAAGCCACTTAGAGACAGTGATGTTATTTTCAAGGTAATTTAGTTTAGAAAAAAATGGTTATTAGATTGTTTAGTCATTTTTAATCCTATTTGTGAAGATCTTGTTTATTTACAGTGATTCTTTCAGCAACTACATGTTTTTTCAGCATACCCTTCTAAATTATTCTAAATACAAATTAAAAAAGTTAATTAGTTTAAAATGTAAAAACTATTCCACATCCTTGGCATTTTTTTCCATTTCTGTTTTTATATTTCCTGCTTGATTGTCCACTAATAGTCAGACGTTAAGTGTCAAATATCCATTCCAAATTACATACGTACCAATACATACATACTAGAGGACAGTGGGCAGTAGATGCTCTGCATTTTTTCCAGACTGCTAGAATAATTTTCTGGGCTGTTGCTCCTGTAGTTAGAATTAACTTTGGATTGTCACGTACATAGCATAGTCTGTAGTAATTGGTTCTTTAATTAACTGTGATATTGCACTGTTGAAAAGTATTGAATCCGACCACAGGCTTAGAAACAATAGCTCACCTACGTGGAGAATTATTTTACTTGCTTGTTTGAGAGAAAAATACTTTTTTTCCCCATTTTTAAATGTTATCTTTATTTATATTGGCACAAAATATCATCAAATAAAATATCATGTTGAATTAAAGAGGAATTAATTAGGGCAGCACTGCTCATGAAGGAGAACCAGAACATTTCAGATAGACTGTTCTGTTTGTAATTAATTATTTGTCTTTTTTATGTGACTGCATCAGCAACTGCCAGTCTATTTTTAGCTCCGACAATCTTAAAAGAAATGTCAGATAGGACATTTCACTTCTTCAAAACTTTTTTGATTAATTATCTGTTAAATTAAACTCTTATGAAAAAAGTTCTTGTAAGCTTATTAAAAAACTAATATTGTTGTTGGCAGCCCTAGAGAGCTTGAAAACATATGTATATTTGTAAGGCAGCTCATACTGTTGCAGCTTATATGAGTCATTTATGAAACTGGATATTTAGTGAAAAGCTTATATTTAAAGCTGAAGATATTTTACAGTGGATACAATTGTGAAAAAGCTTAGCATCTGATGGTTTGTTCCTACTAAATCTTTGTGTCTTTTTCGAATGTGTGTTCAAAAAATGAATGCTACCATGCTTAAAGGGCCACATAATTCAGCACAATTTGGAGCACACCATTGTAAAGATCTTATAAAAGCATGTTGAAATACTTTTTGAATTTTTTAAATACGTGCATTTTTCACCGATGAATTAATATATTAAATCTCTGTTTACATGAGTCACTGGCAGCACCCAGACCGATAGCTACAGCTCAGAGTAGTGAGCATAAGCAAAGAAAGAGTTAACCCTTTAAAAAAGTCATCTGTACAGGAATGTAATACTGGAATCACCTAAAAAGGCCAATTATGGGTTAACAGTTTTCTGCATTTCTAAGTTTAGGGAACAATTGCTATAAATCATTGTCTACACCATGCCTTCACCACACAGTGTCGGCATATGTTATTAATCATGGAACAGCCAGTAGGCAGATCACAATGTGTTTGTAAACAGACTTAAAACTTTAGATGCTTTAAACTTTGACTGTAAGGCTAGATTTTCCATTAGTGATTTATAAAAGTATTCTATATTAAACTTGAATACAACAATTTGAGTATCAGCCTTCAATTGTACTCATGGCCCCATCCATACAAAGTCATCAAGAGAGAAAAGGCTATAGCTAAAGGGCTTTTGGGACAATATAATTTCATAAAGTCCAGCTTGAGCCTAGACCATTTTTATAGCTTGATTCTCAAAAAGTAAGTAGAGAGCACTGTGTGGATAAAAGCTTATGTCTGACAATCTAGCACTGCCTGCCAACTGGAACCATCTCCACCTGTTGATCTTTAGTGAGTGGAGACCAGCATCAGATGGGGCTCATCTTTGAAAGTAATTTTGAAATTCAATATTTATTTTTTAAATAATAAATACGAATGTTTGTTTTTAATGATTAAAGCCTTAATCTATATCATGTTCTTAGAACATTACAATTGTCCTTTAAATCAACTCTTTAGGAATTTTTTTATTTTTTCCTTTGTATAAATATTTTGACTAGGTGACATAAATAATTTTATCATCATCAATGTAATTGTCATATAAAAGTTGCACTTCACTTACTTCAAAGAAGTCCCTATAGTAACAGTTTCATATCTTCTGGAACCTCCCTGTCTTCCAGTTTCAGTTATGTTGAGTGCCATGTTTCACAGCTGTGACCTAAGGCCTACTCACAGTCAGGGTCTTCATGCTGCAACTGTTTCATACTTTTCAGCTGCAAGCAGCCAGTGACATGCTGGTTGTGAGCTTCATGTAAGTGTGGGAAGAAATGTAAGCGTGGGAAGAAATGTGATAGAGTGTTCTAGATGGTGAGGAACTGTTACTCTGGGGGATTTTTACAGAGTAAATTTTATATGACAATTACATTTAGTGGCATATTCAGTTGGAACATAAGAGAAAAAATAAAATTATAAAATATATTGCTAACATAATTGAAATGCATTATTAATGGCAGTCATAAAGTATATAGTTGTGCCTATTAGTTCAATGAAAACATACTCTCAAAACGATTATAATTTTCTTAAATTGTTAATGGCAAAGACTATGCTTTAACCCATATGTACCATCAGGTCAAAAGTATAGAACATTTAATACAAAATAGACAAGATAGATAACATGGGCAGCATTAGAGTGACCAAATAAGATATGAGCTCTATGCAATTATACTTTTTAAGCATGACGTTTGTGAAGAGAATCACATGGATCCCGTCACCCCGAAAACAATTATTTTTCTTTTTTTTTCTACTGTTTCTATTCATTTTTGTAAAGAGAAGTACAATAATATAAACATTTTAGTTCCTTAATACAAAAGTTATGTAGCGTCTACGGTTTAAAAATATATAACTAAGAGGTAGATGAGTAGAAAGGAGAAGAATGAGAATAAAAGTTAATAAAAAATCCAAATGTTACAGACAGCTTTTTTGTCAATGTTTTGTTAATAAATATTGTTAATACATTTGTTACCACTGTATTAAACTTTATAGCATATCAAACCAGAATTGTATTACACTATACCTTGATCACGCAATAATTTTAATTAGATGGTGTCCCTACATATTTCTCTTACAATACCTTACATGAGATCATAGGACCAAAACGTTATTTCATTTATCCCATCTCTTTGAGAATGACCCTAAATTACCCTTTAATAAGGCTGTAATTTTTTTCCATTTCAGCATTTTCCTTAATCTTTTGTAAAATGTACAGCCTCGCAGCCAAAGAGCAGTAAAAATTGGCTCTATATTTTACTAGACATTTTTTTCAAAACTTAACATTATTTGACATATAAAAGTTCACTTGTGAAGTATCTTCTAGGAAAAGGGGAATGCAAGATCAAGAGGTTGTGATTTGAAATTGGAAGGTGGAAGAAACAGCCTTTCATTGGAAGTGGCAGGGAGAAACAAAGTAAAGGAATTCAAGTGTGTCTGGTATAAGCCTAGAGGCAAGATGAGGCTAATTAAACCAAACTAATTTAGGAAGGGCATTTTGTTTCTTATCTGTTGTCAAATCTATTTTTTAATGTTTCTCTAATGATCTCTATGGGTCTCAATATGTTAATGTACGGCTAATTTTAGAGACAGTATGCAAATGTACTTATGGTGGCAAAAAAGATCTACCTTATATACTTGAGTATAAGCCGACCCGAGTATAAGCCGAGGCACCTATTTTACCACAAAATACTGGGTAAAATGAGTGACTCGAGTATAAGCTGAGGGTGGGAAATGTGCTGCCCCCTGTGTCCCTCTTGTGCCCTCTCTGTCCCGTGTCTCTTCTCCCCTCTCCCTTCCCTGTGTCTCTTCCCCCTCCCTTATCACCCTCCTCAACCCCCTCATCCTCAACCCCCCCCTCAACCCCCCCATCCTCAACCCCCTCCTCAACCTCAACCCCCCTCCACAACCTCAACCTCCCTCCTCATCCTCAACCTCCCTCCTCATCCTCAACCTCCCTCCTCATCCTCAAGCCCCTCCTCAACCTTCCTCCTCATCCTCAACCTCCTCCTCAACCCCCCATCCTCAACCCCCCCTCAACCTCACTCCTCAACCCCCCCATCCTCATCCTCCCACCTCAACCCCCCATCCTCATGGTCAACCCCCCATCCTCATCCTCAACCACCCCCATCCTCAACCCCCTCCTCACCTCAACCACTCTCCTCATCCTCAAACTCCCTCCTCAACCCCCCCATCCTCAACCCCCACCTCAACCCCCCATCCTCAACCCCCCTCCTCAACCCACCCCTTCCTCAACCCCCCTCCTCAACCCCCCCATCCTAAACCCCCCTCCTCAACCTCCCTCCTCAACCCGCCCATCCTCAACCCCCTCCTCAACTCCCCTCCTCATTCTAAACCCTTCTAAATACATCCCCATCTACCTTTCCCCTCACTTACCTGCTTCTTCTCCGACCTCTGCTCCTTTCGTCTTGACCAGGCGCGACCACCCGGTATATGCTAATGATGTGACGTCACATGCGTGCCGCGTCATTAGCATATACCGGGTGCCGGCACCCGGTATATGCTAATGACGTGACGTCACATGCGTGCCGCATCATTCATTAGCATATACCGGGTGCAGGCACCCGGTATATGCTAATGACGTGGCGCGCATGTGACGTCAAGACGGAAGGAGCAGAGGCAGGAGAAGAAGCAAGTAAGTGAGGGGGATGTATTTAGAGGGGAAAAAGTGATGGGGGGGGTTTAGAATGAGGAGGGGAGGTTGAGGATGAGGAGGGGGGAGGGAAAGAGACACGGGGGGGTTAGAGAGACACTCAGGGGTAGAGAGACACGGGGGGGTTAGAGAGACACGGCGGGGGGGAGGAGTGACTCGAGTATAAGCCGAGGGGGCCCTTTTTAGCCTTAAAAAAAAGCTGAACAACTCGGCCTATACTCTAGTATATACGGTATCTCTTATACCACTAGATTCCCTCCTCTACACTAATCAAACACAATGCAACACATGATCTGATTACATATTGAGCAGCACATTAAAGGGCCACTTAATTCAGCACAATTTGGAGCACACCACTGTAAATATTTCCTAAAAGCATGCTGAAATACTTTTTGATTTTTGAATTACTAAGAAATTTATAAATTAAATCTGTTTACGTGTCACTTGCAAGTCCCCACATTGACCTACAGCAAAAGCTCTCGTGCAGTGAGCATAAGCAAAAAATGACTTAAATATTCACAAATCCATCTATGCAGAAAATGGAATGCTTGAATCACCCAAACAGGACAGTTGTGGGTTAACTTATCACTACATTCCTGAGCTCAGGGAAAAACTGCTATAAATCTTTGTCTTTACTGAGCCTTTACCGCATGGTTCAGTATATATTTTATTAATCATAGACCAGTCAGGAGGCAGATCACAGTGTGTTTGTAAACAGACCTAATACTTTTAGGTGTTTTAGCATAATTAAAGAAATAGATCAATTTAACATACAATCTTGTGCTCTTTCACACCATGAAGAGCACTTACAGTGAGGTAAATGCCCCTTTAACCTATTGAACCAGACAATTTTTGCATAAAAGAAATCTTTAAAAAAAAAAAATTGTGTTGACAGAGTCTCTTTAATAACATCAAACTGCCATCCTACTCTGAGTTATTAAAAGGATTGCTGTGCATTTTTTTTTACATTTTACAGTATTCCTGGCCTTACAAAGGTAATTATAAATATTTCCTTTTAAAATACAGCTTTTAAGTGTTTCTTGATAAAATAAAGTACACAAAAGTAAAGAGATACTTAGGTATGTTATATTCCTAGTGATATCCAGAAACCTTCCATCTCACGCTTATGAACCAATGTATGACCATAACGTCGATGTATAATAATTATGTGGCGGACACTGCATTAGTTTAACTTAATTCTATCATCACATAAGCAAGTGAATATTTCCAACTGGGTTTAGGGGGCTTCAGTGAAGTAAAGCTAGAAAACAAATGGTTTTGCTATTGGAATCTTTTAGCTTCGTTTTAATTTATATAATTGTGAAAGGGTCAGTGGCATCAGTCTGTCCTGGGTTTTGCGAATACAATCTGTGATATGATTGCATGATGAAGAGATACAGCCATAGATTCAATTGTGTGCACTACTAAATATAAAATCAATTGACATATTCACAATGCCCTGACACATAAGTAAACAAAATTGCATCTTAAGAGTACTAGGAACTGTTTATTTCAATGCAGACAACATGTTTAACCCATTTACCACAGTGACTGCAGATTTTTGCATATTAATTACCCTTCAAATGTTCATTTTAAATGTAGAATTTCTCTTTTTCCTTAGTGCCATCTAGTGTCCGAAGTGAAGGGCAAGTGTCAGTTTAGTTCGCTCAGGCACACATTTAATAGCAGTTGGAAAGCATTTTTAAGTTTCAAACCCATTTTAATACTTTTGATTTTCAACCTTCTTGGTTAATTAATTGATGTAATGGAACTTGCATTTCACGTAATCTGCGCATACACTGTTATATCTGCTAAGACCAAGAAACACTTAAAAACAAAGCAATTTGGAACTGAAACATATTTTGGGGGGAATGTTCGTATTACATATAGAGAAAAATATTTTATTCAGATATTTTGCCCTTTATTAAAATGACTACTGTCTTGGAATATTGAATGAATAATGTTTTGCTGGAGACTGGTACTTCAGTTTCAATTAAAGTTAGAAATGTCATTGTCAGTTACATGAACCAGTCCATGGTTTAGTGCCCTAAAAAAGCACTTCCATCAGGATTGTCCTCATGGGAGCACACAAATCTCCAGTAAGAGTTCCATACAGAATATGACAAGTGTGGCCCTTCCTACCTACATCTGTACAAAAAATATATATTTTAATAGGTTTATGTAAAGTTGAGTTTTGAATGAAAGATTATGCTAAAAATTAATTATTCACACATTCATATTTTTCTCTCACCTTTGTAGAGCACTTCTTTGTTGCCTGGCAGTTTCATTCTGCCGTTCTTCCGTTTGCTTTTGGATAATCTCCTCCCAAAAGTTTTTTAGTTCACAAGTTTCCAGAGCGAGGATTTCAATGCGCACATACTGGCTGTTCATTTTCTGAATATAAAAAAAGTACAGCATTTATCAATCCCGCAACATGTTTATCAGAAAAGGAGAATATACCTTCATTATTTGGGTGGTAATCATATGGGTCCAACGTATTTAATTGAAAATGTCTTCCAGTTCGATACAATAGATTCTCTAAGGGGTGAATTAGTAGCAAGCTGATTGCGTTGACTGTACAGTACATCCTATCCCCCCAAGACACATCAACAGGTTAGGATTTACAGACATGCGTGCCTAACCACACCCAGTACAGGTTACTCAATCCAACTTCATGAAATACTGCTTTCTACTTCTATTCAAGCTGGGTTATCCTCACATCCTGAAATATTGGTGTACCTTAAGGACTAGGTTGAAAATATTTTCTAGCGTACATATTGAAGTTTCACTGCTTTTATGAATTGAGCCTTTCCCAGTTCTGCCATGGAACCCATTATGGTCAGAAAACGCATTCATTATTGCAACTGACACAAAAAAACTGTGCAACCGCCGATCTGCAGCTGGACTGTATCTATGTGTCCAAGTGTGTCCTGTGCCTGTAACATGCAATCTGTAGCCTGTCCCTGTATGTGCCCAAATGCATCATGTGCTTGTAAGAGCTGATCTGTAGCCCAAGTGCAGCCTTTGTCTGTAAAGAGTGTCAAGATATGTCCAATTTATCCTTCTAATTATATTTTAGTGTTTTTTTCATTATAAACACATATATACAATGAATTTGATACTTGATACGTACAGGGCGACTGAATGGATGTGAGCAGCCGTTAAACTGCATAAATATGATAAAGCATACTTATTAACACATTATTTTAAAATCTATGTAGAGAAACATTGAAAAAGCTGCTTTCTCTACCTTTTCCGTACTGGGAAAAACTTAATGCACAGGACTCAAGTCATTTAATTCTGAGAATGGTCCCCAGCTCGTCTATTAGAACCTTCATAGATTAGTTAGTACAAGATATTCTTAACTCATCACAAAGGTGGTGTTCACAGAACTAGTTTGATCAATAATATATGCGCTACACATACAATGTAGGAAACAGTGCGTTTAGAGAGAATCCTTTTATGTTGCCTCCTGTACATTTTTAGATGGCAATTTAATTTGTCTATTTGCATCTGTATACAGATTTCCTTCTGTTTATAACTACCTTATATACTCGAGTATAAGCCGACCCGAGTATAAGCCAGGGCACTGGGGAAAATTAGTGACTCGAGTATAAGCCGAGGGTGGGAAATGTGCTGCCCCCTGTGTCCCTCTTGTGCCCTCTGTGTCCCCCTCTCTCTCTCCCGTGTCTCTTCTCTCCCTCTCCCTTCCCTGTGTCTCTTCCCCCCTCTCCCTTCCCTGTGTCTCTTTCCTCCCCCTCCCTTATCACCCTCCTCATTCTCAACCTCCCTCCTCAACCCCCTCATCAACCCCCCTCGGCTTATACTCGAGTATATACGGTACTTACTATTAAGTAAAAAAAATAGTTTCAGGTCTTGTAGAATTATTACAATTCCAATGCTTTCTATGATGTTTAAATAAATGTAAGCTAATGATACTGTGAATATATGCAATTGAATCTATATCATCATTAACTAAGACTTGTGTGAGTGCCTACAGAAAATTTTAGAAATGTTCATTTAACAGAAAAAAAAAATGACACGGCACATGAGTTAAAGGCAAAAATCAGCAAAAGGGTTATTAATCACAGTTAGTATATATGCATAACAATTAATGTATTATATGGCTGCACAGTGAGCAGTTGAGTTTCTTGACCTTTCAGCTATCACATGAAAATTAACTATGTGTATGTATTTGTCTTTTATTCAGTATGTTAGATTAACATTCAAGGATTAGACTAACATTTATAGAAACATTTAAGTGTAATTAAAATGTTTTCAGGGTCTTTGAAAGTTTTTATTTACTGCAACTGAATTTTTCTATGGACACTATAAAAAAAGACTGCAGAAAGTACTGACTTTTTATACGAGTCCTATGAGTTCAATAAAAATGTTTTCCTTGTATCATCACAAAAAAGTTGACTTGATTTACTGCCATCAGTTGTGATGACAAAAAGAACATGTAGGATATAACAAGATGTATACATTGGTGTGTTGTGACAAAATGTCCTAATTTGTGAAATCTTAAACAACTAAATGTTTCCTTTAATTGCAACTTTAACTCTACTTAATTTTTTAACATATAGGTACATTTATCTCAATCCAACCCATACACCAACACAGGGATTATGTGATCTTTATCTGTGGTCTCATCTCAATTATGCTCACTAGAACCACTACATACCTCTAGATACTCAATTATGCTACCTGGAACTACTGTGGTCATAGTTTAAAAAATTACTATTTTGAAGAACTACCCTTAAAACTTGTTTTAGAATGTAAAGAAAAATCACTGTTAGTTATCTTTTGTATGTAAGTACTAGCGACTTGCCCGTCAAAAATGATCACGGGCCTCGCAATGAGTGACTTTGGTGCTCATCACGGGCCTCGCAATGATGGCATTTGTAGCTCGTTGCGAATCTCTCCCCCTGTCTACTTCCTCCCTTGTGTCTCCTCTCCCTCCATTGTGTGTCCTTTGCCCCCCTGTGTTTTTACCCCCTCTCCCTCCCCGTGAAGCTTCCCCAACCCCTGTGTCTTTTTCCCCCCTGTCCCTCCTCCCTCATGTATTTCCCCCCCTCTCCTTCCCCTGTGTCTGTTCCCTCCGCACCAGTGTCTGTCCTCCCTCCTTTCCCTCCCCTGTGTCTTCCACCCTTCCGCGCAGGGGCACCCATGCAATGCGCATGCGTGTCTGCCGCCGCGCAATGTGCATGTGCATGCGCGTGCCGCTCCTTGCGCATGTGCATGCCTGCGATGCTCATTGCGCATATCGTAGTTGTCAAACTGCGATTTGTCGCAAGCATGACGACGATTCGTAGTTTGACAACTATTATATGTGATAGTGCTGTGGAATATACCATTTTTGGCTTATGGAGATCAATGTCCTAAGGTGGGAGGAGACTTTGAGTACACAGCACGTAACTGTCTGAATAATGGGAAGTTGCAGTTACGTCTGCTGATGCTCACAGTAGGACTAATTAGAAGTTAATTTGTTAACAAGGACACTCCCACCTGAGAATTAATAGGTAGCAGCAGTGAAAAAAACAAAATGGAGCACCACAGACAAGAATAAACATATAAGCTGCAAAATATGAAGCTTGTCTTTTTTGTTTGACTTTCTAAAAACATTTTCCCATTATCGTGTTAAGTTGTTCAAAATAACTATATGTAGAAATTTGAAAACAGTAGCCCTTTAAACCATACCAATAATGCATTCTAGGCCACTGCTATATAATTATCATAAGTTTAAACCAATTACTGTTGGTTAGCATTATTCCTAATTTCTTCACAAAATGGCCTAAACAATGCTGTACCCCACCTTATCCCTAAAT
Organism: Discoglossus pictus; assembly: GCA_027410445.1. Taxonomy (NCBI): domain Eukaryota; kingdom Metazoa; phylum Chordata; class Amphibia; order Anura; family Alytidae; genus Discoglossus; species Discoglossus pictus. The sequence continues at coordinate 374,180,575 of CM050163.1, forward strand.
AAATGGTAAATAAACCCACATCTACTAATACAATGAGTAGTAGTAGTAGTAACTGTACTGTTATATAGTTAGAATGTGTATTAGCAACTGAATATGGGCCATATACTAACCCCTGAGAAAACATTCCCCATCCCTAAAACATTGTGAGCAAACTGCTACGAACCACTGCTCCTAGTGAACTTCACTACACAGTTGAAAAGCAAGGCATAAATCTCCATTGATTTTTGTACTGACAATAAGTTACGCCCTCACACTCTGACACCCAAACTCTATGCTAATAAGATTTTACGGATCACTCACAAATCAGGGCACTGCCGTACCTTCAAAAACCAGAAGGAAGATTTACATGTACCAAAGACCACTCGCAAGTTGTTTTAAAGCCCTTGCAGAGTCTCCTAGAAATTTTAAAGTGACATTACAGAACAAAAAAAAAACTACAAAATGATGATAATTAAACATTATTTGACACTTAACAATCAGATATTAACATATGCATAATTAAAAAATATGATATGTTAGTATTAAGGCCGTTGTATAATACAAAATCCAGGGTAACACAAAACCCAGTACTTAAGGGGTTAATACATGTCACAAAACCACATTGCCTAGGAACACATGCACTAACACATAGTCACTAAATATATCATATTTAAAACAAAATAAACACATATTTACTGCTTGAAGCTCTAAATACAATTGTCACATCTTTTTACTATAAAAATATTTTGGAAATTAAAAAAAAACATTAATTTCTCTATATATATATCTTTATTTCCTTGAAGCTGCTAGTTATGGGCAGTTGTTACTGCACTTTCCATTCATTATAATATTTATGAAGCTTACATTACTATTGGCTTTTAGAGCCACCTCATCCGTAAAGCTTGGTCTGGCTGCTCCCTGCACAGAAGATTTATGGCTGTGTGCTGAGTGACCTAACCTGGGAGAGTAAAGGATTTGAATTAGTGTAGAACCTAGGGGAAAAAAGCTAGCATTGGGGCATATGTGTACTCTTTTGCTCAGAAAATGCCTCACTATGTGAACATGAATTCCAAATGCAGTAATGTTCTCTGTGACCCTAAGAAGGCAATGTTTCACCCTTTTTTCTGAGCATTTAATATGCCAGTGCTCTATCTTTTCCCCTCTCTCTGGTTATCTCTCTGTAGCACAGCTTATTTTATAGCAAAATATATTTGCTTTCTATGTACGTGTGCCTGATTCGGACATAGTTATCTTTCCTTGATTGAGCATGGAACACCTTGTCCTAAACAAGTGGACATAATAGGCCTTTTGATTTGTATGTGCCAACAAATCTCTTTGAAAAGCTTTGTTGGTAGTCACAACCTGTATATATTATGTAAAAGATGTCACAAGCATGGTACTGCCAACCAGGAGTGTAGAAGCCCAATAATTCTGGTGGGGGGATACATTGCATTGTATACCGTAAAATAGCTTTTATATACATACATACAAACATAGAAAAATATTCCCCCCAGTTCCTACATCCATGCTGCCAACAGTAGTTGGAGTAGAAGTGGAGTTATGTCCTGATATTTTCAAGTGCCATTACTCGTACAAATTCTTATTTCTCGACATCCTTAAATAAAACAAGAACAGTAAAAAAGTAGCAGTAATAGATAGAGTTAAATAAAAGTTGAAATATTTAAAGGAGAACTGTGAAGAGTTTAACTTTTACACAGCTCACTATTCTACTATGTACATTTATTTTTCATTATATAAAAAGCAATGCATAAAGAAAAATGAAACAAAACAAAGTTAACTAGATAATAGAGTATTTTTGGAGCAAAAGAATACTGTGATAGATCCATAAAAAGTGCTAGAAAACTGGATTGTAGCTGAATCTTGCAGAGTAAAGAAAAATGGGGTTTAATCTACTGTAATTAAAAAGAATGGCAAACTGCTCATAATATACACAATTCTAGTCATTTTGCCACTTCTGAATCACATATATCTCTCTAAGAACAGAACATAGAATTCTAGATGATATCTTATCTATGATCTATTAAATAGTATCATTACATACCTCTTTTTCTCACATGAGGTAAAATTACAGTGTTTGATGAATCTAGGTCAGTATAACCTCTGCTGGATTTTCTTCTTTTTCTTTGCCTGTATCTGAATTTTCTGCTATGTTTGTCAAACCATTAGAAAAAAATCACTAACTTGCCGTTTGGATTTTGTGCCTAAATGCTTTATTATGCAATGTTCTCTGGAAAAATCCAATCTGCATAGATGGAAGTATCCAGATGTCTTGAATGGTTAATTTAATTTGCTGTTATTTAATTTTTAACTCAAACTATACTTAACTGCAAAATTAAAATTTCAGGCTTTGAGTTTTTCCACCAAGAGAAGTATCAAACTATCAGTGCCTTTAAAACCCACGTAATTACAGAAAACTGGCACAGAACAACAAAGTCAGAGGCGCTCAGTCAGAGAACAAACTAACCTTAATGTCAATGGACACGATAACCCACTCAGAGCAACCTCTTTTAGCTCACTTTTGCAGCTGAAGACTACAGTGTGTATTTTCTATTGGTAATTTTGCCTATGTGGCCTCATTATATACAGGGAGTGCAGAATTATTAGGCAAATGAGTATTTTGACCACATCATCCTCTTTATGCATGTTGTCTTATTCCAAGCTGTATAGGCTCGAAAGCCTCCTACCAATTAAGCATATTAGGTGATGTGCATCTCTGTAATGAGAAGGGGTGTGGTCTAATGACATCACCACCCTATATCAGGTGTGCATAATTATTAGGCAACTTCCTTTCCTTTGGCCAAATGGGTCAAAATTAGGACTTGACAGGCTCAGAAAAGTCAAAAATAGTGAGATATCTTGCAGAGGGATGCAGCACTCTTAAAATTGCAAAGCTTCTGAAGCGTGATCATCGAACAATCAAGCGTTTCATTCAAAATAGTCAACAGGGTCGCAAGAAGTGTGTGGAAAAACCAAGGCGCAAAATAACTGCCCATGAACTGAGAAAAGTCAAGCGTGCAGCTGCCACGATGCCACTTGCCACCAGTTTGGCCATATTTCAGAGCTGCAACATCACTGGAGTGCCCAAAAGCACAAGGTGTGCAATACTCAGAGACATGGCCAAGGTAAGAAAGGCTGAAAGACAACCACCACTGAACAAGACACACAAGCTGAAACGTTAGACTGGGCCAAGAAATATCTCAAGACTGATTTTTCTAAGGTTTTATGGACTGATGAAATGAGAGTGAGTCTTGATGGGCCAGATGGATGGGCCAGTGGCTGGATTGGTAAAGGGCAGAGAGCTCCAGTCCGACTCAGACGCCAGCAAGGTGGAGGTGGAGTACTGGTTTGGGCTGGTATCATCATTGATGAGCTTGTGGGGCCTTTTCGGGTTGAGGATGGAGTCAAGCTCAACTCCCAGTCCTACTGCCAGTTCCTGGAAGACACCTTCTTCAAGCAGTGGTACAGGAGGAAGTCTGCATTCTTGAAGAAAAACATGATTTTCATGCAGGACAATGCTCCATCACACGCGTCCAAGTACTCCACAGCGTGGCTGGCAAGAAAGGGTATAAAAGAAGAAAATCTAATGACATGGCCTCCTTGTTCACCTGATCTGAACCCCATTGAGAACCTGTGGTCCATCATCAAATGTGAGATTTTCAAGGAGGGAAAACAGTACACCTCTCTGAACAGTGTCTGGGAGGCTGTGGTTGCTGCTGCACGCAATGTTGATGGTGAACAGATCAAAACACTGACAGAATCCATGGATGGCAGGCTTTTGAGTGTCCATGCAAAGAAAGATGGCTATATTGGTCACTGATTTGTTTTTGTTTTGTTTTTGAATGTCAGAAATGTATATTTGTGAATGTTAAGATGTTATATTGGTTTCACTGGTAAAAATAAATAATTGAAATGGGTATCAATTTGTTTTTTGTTAAGTTGCCTAATAATTATGCACAGTAATAGTCACCTGCACACACAGATATCCCCCTAAAATAGCTAAAACTAAAAACAAACTAAAAACTACTTCCAAAAATATTCAGCTTTGATATTAATGAGTTTTTGGGTTCATTGAGAACATGGTTGTTGTTCAATAATAAAATGAATCCTCAAAAATACAACTTGCCTAATAATTCTGCACTCCCTGTATAATGGGATTATTGCCTATCTTTTTTTCACAACATTTATTTTATAAATTTATTTTAATTCAGATTGATCTTTCTCACGTTTTCTTTTCTGCAAAGTGAGGGCCACAGTTGCTGGCAAGGAGCGCCAAAGGCGCTCCTTGCACTGGTGGAGATGAGCGCCATAGGCGCTTATCCCTTCGACCCCCTACGACTTTCGGACCGCAAATGTGGACCCTCGCATTTGCGGAGGTGGAGGCTCTACAGCGCCTCACAAGCAGTTACAAACGACCAAACAGGCGGGACTCTGAAAAAAAATAATAAACACGCAATGACTAACTACGTACTTACACAAAAAAGTATGAGCCGCGGGACTTAGAAAATAAAAAAATGTGGATTTACACACAAAAAAATACGACCCGCAGGACTTTGAGAAAATCAACTACGGACTCGCAAAAATATGACCTATGACCTATATGCGCACACAGCCTATTTACACTACACACTGCACACATTGCTGACACTTAAACCTCAGCTCAACAACACTTCAAACCTACAGTGTATGCTGCAGGAACATCAAAACAGATTGTTAGCTCTTCAGCACATTCCTTGCTGCATATAATAATTACAAGCAGGTAAAGTATAATCATTTATGATTTAATTAATTAATTAATTAGCATAAAAAAATATAGACACAAAACAAAAACAAATTAACACCACACTATCGCACACTAACAACCACAAACACCTTAACTGCGCCACCCACAAGGAGTGCCAACGGTGCTCATAGGACACAAACTACACCAGGGGAGAGCCTTGCAATAAGCGACAAAAGGGACACAGCAGTGGTAAAATGACTTATGACCCTATAAAACCATAGAATTAATCTATCATAATGAAAGTCTTATTATTTGAGTTGCATACATTTATGAATCATTACTATTTTTAAATTCATTCAGCTTACCTATAGGTGGTTGCTATCAATCCTCCCGTCCCTTGTCCTTGTGAGACGTGGGCGGACAGCAAGTTGTGAATCTTCATTTTGCATCTTCTAATGCAGACAGTATGGCCAGCAACTTCCTGCTGTTTCAAGTGATCATGTGGAGCTGGCTTTAGTGACCACATGAACAAATTGGAAGTCACTGACAGTGTGTTGTGCATTATAAGTGGCCCTGCGAAGATTCACAGTTTTTGTGTTCCCTCCCACCTCATAATATGACCGATGGGAGGCGTAACTTTATATAATTTGTCAAATAGTGCTTTCATCATGCTAGATGAAACATATACTTTAAAAGCCTATGACTGGTTTTGTCACAGAAGAGCCTCTTCAATCTTCTTCATTACTTTGAATATTATAACTATGATCCTACTATATCTGTCTGTGCGTGTTCTTTGTGAATGTGAACAGAAACGACTACTTTATGGAAAGTTATGGAAAGTTGAATACTCAAAATAAAGCTTGTAGCATAATGGACAAAAACATAACACAATAGCCAGCAAAGGCTGCAAAAAGAAAATGGTGGATCATTTGAATTGTAGATAAAATTAGATAGACATCTACAGTTTTTTTTAAGAATATTTGGATACTTGTAAGCCCAGATAGAGAAATGTAATGGGGGGCGACTTCAATATTAAAACCAATTCACAGGTGCTGAGTCACAGTAGCTAATATACACTCTTAACATAATACCCTTGTGCTTCGTCCAACCTGCTGAAAGATGAGAATTATTATCTCCGGTATATGGACTACACTGTAATAATCTCATTGGATCATTGTCTTTCTCCAGTCCATCAGTCACCTCATGCACAAATATTACATCATAACTTAATGGAATTCTTTCAGTGTGAAATATGAAGGTAGATTAATTATGATAAAGTAAAGGCAGGGTGATAAATTCCTCTCTGCATACAACAGAGGAACCAATGGTAACAACACAGCAACATCATGGAAATGTGTTAATGCTATGTAATACTTGGGTAAGTCAAGAAATTATCCAAATAAAGCACATGCCCTTCCTTATATTAATTTCAGAAACATTGATTTTGACCGCTGTTAAGAATATATAAGCCTATGTAGTCAGTCCATGATGTCTAATTAAAGAAAACTGAATAACCAAACTAAAAATAAAATTGTGGCAATGGGGAGTATACTTATGATACGTAAATGATTCTTGTTTAGTTCTGTTGAAAGGACTTACACTCTGAAATGTTTCCTCTACTAATGCAGAAAGCCCAGCTTTATAATGGTGGCTTCTTTAACTGTATAATTGAATATAAAAGTTAACAAATTAATACATTTGTTTTATTTTCCAAAAACATCTTGCCTATCTATAGTGGAGGTTGTGTGTGTGACTGGGGAGTTTTATATTTCTAGAGAGGACTGCTTGCATTCAATAATGCAAGCTTCCTGCTTTTGGGCTTGTGAGGAGGAGGGTGTGTGTTTTTAAATTTACAAATCCAATTATCTAACAAATCTCCCACCTTCTTCATGTTACCTTTGCTCTCAACCCACTGATAGATAACTACACACTCTCATGATTCAGCTCTTAGGTAGTGTTGAAACAACAACAAAATAAACTCCTCTTTTATAAACAGAGTCTTCAAAATTTCAGATTTTATCTTAAAATGTTACATTCATGGCTTACACAGCTGTTAATGTTGTGTGGCATGTAATAAGCATCTCAAGTAGATAATGGGAATGTATTAAGCATCACAAATGGCTTAGATGATGTGAGAAGGGCTGCCAAGCTCAGTTTTTCTCCATGGGAATTAGTGAATAGTAAATACATAGATGGACATGTCTGACACGTGTGATGCTTAGTAAATTCACCCTGTTGTAAATTTCTTACATACTTCCCTGACAAATACCACTTTTCTTGTAAAGATGGTACGTCAGTGATCCTTTATAGGGACACTGAAAAGGTTTTTCAAATATCCATATTGCTCACGCAAAAGTACTAAATAGGTAGAATTGTGCTTTGTTTGGGGAGTTGGATTGAATTTTATACATACTTTGGTAATCAGTAGAATCAATGGTATTTGTTGTAGTCAATTATCAGCCATGGTTTATCTAACTAGATATAATACATATGGAAAACTTACACTGGGTAAAATTATGTCTCAGCAGAACCAAAGTGTATTAAAGGAAAATGTTTTTTTCACTGTTATGATATAACTTTGCTATATCGGTTTTAAACAAGTAGATATGTATAATTTGTTCTATAGTACTAGTTTTACACAGTCCCATGCAATAGTTTACTACAGCACCAAATACAATATGTTATTTTGTGTGTTCTGTTGTATTAATTTGGGAATAATAGACAACCATCTTTGTTGGGGATATGGATAGCAGTCTAAAGAGTGCCAGATAAGAGAATACACTTTTGAGCAGTGTCTGCAAACAGTTTTGCAGATATATCTGGAGTCTTGGATGGATGCATGGGACTGGGTGGACTAGATGGGTACTACTAGTTTACGCTGGTTCTTAGGTTTCAGAGCTAGAATCCAGTTTTTCCATATGAGTCAGATTAAGCATGACCTAAGGAGAAACAATATCTTGGCATAAAAATGGTTGGCACTATGTCCAAGCCCTAATTCCAATAACGTCAACACTCACTATTGTCTAATACATCTACAAAAGAGGATCTAATCCAATTATGAATAAGAAAATCCGAAAGACTGTAACATATCTGTGTTCATAGAGTAAGACAGTAGTGTTTCCCTTCAAACATTAATATTCATGTTTCTTGCAATTGTTTTTTTATGCCTCAATAGCTCTATTAAAAAATAATGTACTTAGTATATGATTGTGACTGTTGTATACAGTTAATATTGTGCTATTATAAAAGTAAATTGCTTATCTTCCAGGAAATTGGCACAACTAGAAGATTGAAAACAATTCTAACAAAGTTGCTATATAAAATGATAAGAGATTTGCATTAAAATGAGCAGATTATATTTCATCTTATTTTTTATCTGCTATCCAGCACACACACATAAATCTGACCCCTGAGAAATGCCATCCAAATGCTTGAAATTTCCATAAAATTGCTATATTCCCATAATGATATCCGATCTTGCTGAAGTTTACGAGGAAGTCTTTCTGAATCTCCGAAAATTTTAAAAGGCCTCCGCTACCTTCAGCCTCCTATAAAGGCATAAACATGCTTGTGAGAAGCCTGGATGCATCAATTCCAACCCCGTGAAGGAGCCAACAAGATAATTGTGTCAGATTTTAGGCTTGATTACTCAAATCTGGTACAATTATTACTGCTACCCCATATGAGCCTTGGTATACCCTGGGATTTTCTTCAGTACCCGCTACTCCCTATGAGCCTGTATATCCCCCGTTATTCCACCATCAATAAAAGGGGGCTATCAGGCTTCCTTCTCCTACCCCTAGTGCCTATGGGGTGTGGAGTACATTATACCAATGGAGGTCCCTTTGGACTGCCATGGCTTACTCTAACTATAAGCATGAGGCTCCTTATGAACCCCCATGGCACACAAATAGTTGGGGGGAAGGGTGCACTATGGCCCTCTGGGTATTCAGAGGGGGATGACAGGGGACACCTGGGCTCATAGGGGGTAAAGTGTAATAGGCGGAGGGGTAAAAAAAAACACTGCATTCTATTATCACTTAACCCTGTATAAGGAAGATATATCCTTTTGCAAGGTGCTACGCCATACAGGAGTTCTTAAGGGAGACTGTTGCCCTTATCTAGTGATGAAATCAAAGAAAAAGAAATACAGGGGTGCTCGATATTAAATAAGAACCACTCGGATAACCTAAGATAGTTTTTCGCTGTTTGAGAAGGCCCAATCATAATTAAAAAAAAGAAAATAGAAGAAAATGTTTATTAGTCACTTGCTGATATGTATATGATATCCGTCTTATTCATATGCCATATAATGAACCAAAGTATAAAAAAATCTTTTGCAGCATAAATGAATCATATATTCTCAACATAGAACTAATAAGTGGTTACAAAATAATAAGAAATCTTCGGGACTAATTATACAGTGCATGCCCTTTATGTAATTACTCAAATAGTTTGTGACAATTGATAGGCTATCGTCTTGTCAGAGAACTGCATTGTGACTAATATTTCTACAAGGGTAATGAATGACGAATTAATGCTATCCTGTTCACAGTACAACTAAGGGTGATAATGTCACACACCACTGACATTTCATGACATGTTTGACAGAACTCGTCGAGCGCAGGGAACACACATTGCCACACATGGTTTACTCACCAGAAACTGGCTTATGTGTCGCAGCTTTGGTGGGCGTGCAGGAAACATTAACTACTTACTTATTCATGCAGTTATTACAGAATGTGGCCAGTCAAATACAAGACATCTTGTAAATTATACTCAAATGGACTCTTAAGTGATTACAACTAGAGTCTGAGCATGAAAGTTTGATGCCATCAGGCTGCATTCAAATAGCACTCTGAATGTATCATGCATCTTTCTGTATTGGTCTACTGTGGCTGTGTGTCGTGTGATCCTGCTCAGGCATACTTATACTATTATAGTGCCAGTGAATAATATTAAGATTAGTGACATTGTCTAGTTTTGAATGGGGTCTCATGAACCCATTTGAAATGTGATGTTAGAAATGAACAGGAGATGGCAATATTGGGCTTTTTGGGCCTAGTCCACCATTGATATTTACTAGGCATCTCCCTAGACCATTTGAGACTGCATCTATTGTCTGCAGTGATAACAATGAACAAGATGACCAGTCCTAGTGGTCTTCAGAGAGTCCAGAAAGTCTCTGCACAAACACAGTTGAATGAATGTGTTTTAGTGGTATTGGCTGTGTCACCATTGCTTGAATAGTCATGGGAAGTTTTTATTAATTATATACTATACCTATCTACAGTATCTATTTACTTTCATGTACTTTAGTTTAGTAAGAGGTGCTTATTACTACGTAAAATCACACAAATACTACCTGCTTGGGTCTGCCATCTGCAACTACGGAAGACACAGACTCTGTAGTTCTGGCTGTGTAGTATCTAACCTGTCAGGGGCCAAATCTTAACAACATACACCAGAGACATGCAGCCCCATTAAATTAGAGCACTGGAAGTGCAACGTGAGACCCGCAATGGGCACAGGCTTGAAATTTGGCCCAGTTACTGTGCTATTAAATTTGAACGGGCTGCGAGTTACGAGCTTGACAAAACAAACGAATTGCGGCCGTGAAGTTCAATGTTCCACATCCCGTAGGCTTTTTTTCGCTCCAAACCAGCAGGTTGGCAACGGCTTACTTTACTGGGCTAATTTAATAGCAGTTAGTCTTACTTTCTACATTACGAGCTACGGTTTAACATGTAGGGGGAATTTAATAGGGCTGATTGTCCCCGTAGAGTCTGTTTCGTAAGTTGCCAAGGGCAGGTCCAAGCAGGTACATTATGTAGGATTTTAATCAGTAAAAACTGAATTTATAACCCTACTGCTTTGTTTGCAGCTCTCTAATACTGGAATAGGATACACCTGATTTGGAATACCCTGTTTGCCCTGTCTGTCCCTACATGTATTTTTCTACTCATGACTGTATACCTATAGTCCTATGTTTTAACCATTTCTGAATTAAAAGACCATTTTACAATATTATTTTTTGGTGAAATATACTTAATAATGAGCAAAAGTAAAGTAGAAAATAACTACATCCTTTAATTAACGATATCCAGTTATTCTGCAGTGGAAACTTTATTGACTTGATGAAACTGACTGAGTTGCTTTCTCAGCAGTATGTATCTTTCTTTGAAAGGAAGAAATTCAGCTCAAAGCAATATGTTGACTTCCACTAAAGCATGGTTGCTTACTTTTTTTTTACTTTACAGACCTCCTTATAATAACATGATCTTAGTAAGTACTGTGAAGAGGGTTAATATGCAGAGTTATTATAGTCTGTGATCAATCAGTTCTTCACAGAAGTTTTTAGTAAATATGCCCCAACGATTAAAAAAAAGTATGCTCTTCATCACAGGACACCAGCAAAAAATAGTTTTCAGCCAATTTTGTGATGGGGATATGGAAATGTCTCATCAGTTAAATTGCTTGTTTCCATTGCTTTTCTTTTATTCTTTTCATGTGGTATATTTTAATATGAAGAGCCTATACACAGCTGATTGCAATCAAGAGGCCCTCAGTGACTCAAAGAATCTGTTTAAGATTTTTAATTAGTAGAAAAAGAGCTCTCAAGTAAAAAATAGCAAACTGATTATTCAGTATATGCCTAAGACCTATACTGACATTTTCTGGTAACAAGACAACACATTCAATTAATCTTTCAACTTAGAATACTACAACAGGAGATAAACTTGACTGTGATTTTACCCAAGATGATGTATCAACTAAGGGCTCGGTTACATGGCTCCTGTAAACATGTCTGTAAGACTGCCTCAGCCATACCGGAGATACTACAAGCAAGTTGGTGTGACCAACTCGCACTCAGGAAGGAGGTTTTGCAATTAGTTCTCTAGCTCTAACATGTGCTGACAACCTGCCTTATACCTACAGGAGACTCCAAGTCTGAATCTCAGTATCCTTCATAGCAATGCCACGCAATGCCACCTACTACTTAACATGAACATGCTATACTTGAACTAGTATCCTCCCACCCATATCTATCCATCCATATATCCAAACCTCCGCCCATGGCTGGGAAGGGTTAATATTAATAAACATTTATTTAGGAGATTTGTTATCCCTCTGCCTCGCAACCCCCTCATCCTTAGAATGAGCTGGGAATCCCCAGGGACCCCTTCAACATCTGGTTGGCCAAGGAGCCCTGCCTTCCCGCCAACTCCTTGTTCTTTGGGCGGGGCCAATCAGCCCTCATTGACCTACTTAACTACCCTACATAAATAATGTACCTCCTGAGTACTCCGCCCCTATGGACCTCCAAGGGCTCTAGCTCTATCCGCGTGACATCTAATATTAACCCCTCTATGATGGGGGTCCCTATGTACCATCATGGTATACTAAACTAACACTGTATGGAGTCCTTATGAGCCCCCAAATAATTTTATATTAACTCCCCCTGTGGTATACTAACCTAATATCATAAGGATTCCTATGGATCATCATGAATCCTATCCTCCCATGGAAATCAATAAGGACCCCATAGTCCTTAACATTAACCTGTTCTTCCTAAGCAGCCTACTTTTAACTAAGTACACAACATTAAAAAAAAATCCAATATAAAAAATTACAAAAAAATAGAAAGCATCACAGAAAATAAAAAAGAATAACAGAATAAAAATAACATGTAAAATAATAAACCAACTTACAATTAATAAAAAAAGATTGCAAATAATGAAAAAGTAACCAGCAGATTAAAAAAGGTTTGAAAGGGATATGGAAGGTTTCCTGTTTTTAGTGTTAATAGTATATTTAAACAGGAATTTATTAACAAATGTTTAAAAGCTCAGTTTATACTCACTGAAATCTTCCAAAGGTCCCTGTAAAGATACACCCCTTGTAGCTCATGCATACAGTGTTTCTATAGTACTAGATCAGGCTAGTGTTGAGCTACATTTCTGAAGGAGCCATGTAATCACACTTTAGATAGAAACACATGTAGAGCGAGGAACATATAACATGTAGCCATTCATCCTTAGGGTTTACATGTAAGGGCGTGTTACGCACAGCATGTAATAGCTATATTAGGGCTTACGTGAACATTTTACTCACAAGCTTGTGTTTTTTTTTAATCATGATTTTCAATTTAAAACTAGCTAAACAAACACAGATAGATGCTGGCCAGAAACACTAGATAATGCCTCGAAAAACAAGTAAGGCTAAAACAGATCAAACAAATTACTTTTTGTCTATTTAGGTGCTAAAATCCTTAATGATACAATAGTATTTAATGCAAAAAAAAAAAAAAAAAAACTTATTTTAATGCTTAAACATGTTTTTTTGTTAAAGGGTCATAGGACACAAGTTATTTTCTTAATTTAAGCAAACATATTCTTAAACATATGTATGTAGATCTCAAGTATGACTTTTAATCCTTCTTGCACACTGGCCAAAATTTTGTATAAATGAAAAGTATTTTTTGTCTGCTCCATGACTGACAACATACTGTGAAACATTTCCAGATACAACAAAAATGCTTCCATGGTTCCTTAAGAGCCTGATGTATAATTAGGATTACAGTGTACCTTTAAGTAATATAATAAAAATTATATTCCTATCCATAAAACCTTACTGCTGCCCTTTCAGATATTTCTTATGGTTGGATTGGCAGCGGTTGCTGCCCATTATGGGACAAGAAGTTCAAATTACCAGTTAGTAAAAGGAATGTCACTCATAATACTACTTTACATTTAAAGTTATTGAACTTATAATCATTATTCTAGACCCTACTCTCACAGAATGAATACCTTTTCAGCTACGTTTCTGTAAATGTGATATTAAAACCAAGTGAAATCTTATTTTCAGTTTTTTTGACCATAAATGTAATCATGAATCTACAAATAATCATGAATTGTCCTTGCTCTTCCATTGGGTTTTGCAGTCCATTTTTTTTGGTCCAATAGATTACAGATGAATAAGAAGCTCTCACATTAAAATAATCAATGTGATATTCACAGCCAGAATGGATGTACTGATAAATTATGACAGCTAAGTTTCCATGTGCTCGAAGAATGATTTCCATAGGCAGATCAGCGTGAATAAAATTTAACATGATTATGGTGGTAGGGCATCAAGCATGATTATTGTGCAGTGTGACATCTCTGTATTCTGCCTTATCTGACGGCAATCACACTCCTGCCGAGCTGAAATACTTAAGAATCAGGAATGAAGAGTCATTATGATATTTCACTTGTTCTGAGACACTTTCTGTCCATTGTGTGATTCCTTATACCAGATTTCCTTACTGACTGGCTGCTTATAGTTCTCTACCACCAGAGGTGCCTATAAATCATGGCGATATAGTCAAGGCATGGCTAACAGCATGAAGAAATGTCATGTCTATAATTGCAGTATAAAACAGCATCTTTTTTTAGTATTGGAACTGTGTACTAATTTTAAAATAGGAGGTTTGAATGTTCATATCAGCTATTATAATTTTCTATAATTCTAAAACGAAATGCTGAAGTTTATTTTTTTACTAGCGAATTGCCCGTCAAAAAATGACGGCAATGAAATTGTAAGGTAGCTAATGCTGTTTGGTGTATAATAATGAAATATGTAATACATTACTAAATGAATATACTGTACCTATTTTTAAGCATTGCGTTGAAGAGCTGGCAATCTGTTTTGATGTTGCTGGAGCATTAGTGGTGTGGAGCTGCTGTGTAAGCGTGCTGAATGTGTGCACTGTGTGGTATGAATATCCGTAGGTCGTTTGTGGCGTTTTGCGAGTTTCTTGCGGTGTTTTGCGAGTTTAGAGTGCTGTAGCCTCGTTTTCGTTTTGTTCTGCTGCCATTTTTTCTCTCGCTTACAGTTTTTTTTAGTTTCTAAACTCTTTTATTTCGAGTAAAATAAAGGTCTAAGTTGCATTTTTGAGGTCCTGGGTGCTCCCTCTTGGTGTAGGTAAGGTTTTTATGTATGTGCTGTGTGTATGTATTGTGTTTTACATTTTGTAATGTTCGCGAGTTGCGTCCGAGTGTTGCGAGGCCATAATGTGTGTGAACGTGTGTCGTATGTTGTTTGCGAGTGTCGTAATGTGTGTGTCATGCTCTTTGGGTTGCGACGTGAACTTTGCGAGGGTCGCAGTTGCTGGCATGGAGCGCCTTCGGCGCTCCATGCCAGCAACTGAGACCCTCGCCCAGTGCCCTCGCTTTGCGAGGGCCTTGGCTCGCTGCGCGAGCCAAGGCCCTCGCTACGCGAACCCGCAGCGTTAGCAACAACTCGCACGCTCACAACTATATATGTGATTTTAAATGTTATTATTTTCTTAGATTAACGTGCAAGATTATACCCCATGGTACATCAATGTATTCATTAAGATACTTCTTAAAACAAGCCCTGTGATAAGCTGCCTTCTTTCCGTAGTGAAATGGAATACATTTTTAAACAATGTATTATAATATAAAACAGTGTATTTGCTATTTTGTCTATGAGTCACTTTCTTAATTAAAATGATAATAATGAAAATAATTAAAATGAATATAAAGAGCTTGGTAAAGAGAAGCATCACATACTATCTTTTGTATAGTGAAGTTTTTATTCTTGTTAACTTACATAGTTGTTATGCAACAGGAAAAATAATTATGCAAATTATTGGAGCAAATCTAGGTGCATCAGAGTTGCGTCCGAGTGTTGCGAGGCCGTAATGTGTGTGAACGTGTGTCATATGTTGTTTGCGAGTGTCGTAATGTGTGTGTCGTGCTCTTTGGGTTGCAACGTGAACTTTGAGAGGGTCGCAGTTGCTGGCATGGAGCGCCTTCGGCGCTCCATGCCAGCAACTGCGGCCCTCGCTTTGCGAGGTCCTCAGGTGCTGGCATGGAGCGCCTTCGACTCGCACGCTCACAACTCGCACGCTCACAACTATATATGTGATTTTAAATGTTATTATTTTCTTAGATTAACGTGCAAGATTATACCCCATGGTACATCAATGTATTCATTAAGATACTTCTTAAAACAAGCTCTGTGATAAGCAGCCTTCTTTCCGTAGTGAAATGGAATACATTTTTAAACAATGTATTATAATATAAAACAGTGTATATGCTATTTTGTCTATGAGTCACTTTCTTAATTAAAATGATAATAATGAAAATAATTAAAATTAATATAAAGAGCTTGGTAAAGAGAAGCATCACATACTATCTTTTGTATAGTGAAGTTTTTATTCTTGTTAACTTACATAGTTGTTATGCAACAGGAAAAATAATTATGCAAATTATTGGAGCAAATCTAGGTGCATCAGATATTGAATGGGATTTGGGAGTGCTTGTGGACAACCACCTAGGTAACAGTGCTCAATGCCAAGCAGCAGCTGCAAAGGCAAGTAAAATATTAGCATGTATTAAGAAGGGTATAGAAGCAAGGGAAGCAATATAATTCTGCCACTATACAAATCTCTAGTATGCCCTCAGTTGGAATATGGAGTACAATTGTGTGCATCAGTTCATAAAAAGGACATTCTAGAGCTGGAAAAAGTACAGAGAAGGGCAACAAAACTAACAAGGGGAATAGAGGGGCTAAGTTATGAAGAAAGACTAACCAAATTAAACTTATTTTCTATAGAAAAATAGGAGCCTAAGAAAGAATATGATTACCTTATATAAATATATCCAGGTCGATGTAAGGCTTTGTTGGGAAGAGCATTTTTTTGCCTAAACGTTTTCAACTGGAAAGTGGACATCCTTTGAGGTTAGAAGAACAAAGATTCCACCTTAAAGAAAGAAAAGGGTTCTTCACATTATGATCAGTCAGACTGTGGAAATCTCTTCCAAAAGAGGTTGTGCAGCAGATTTGATAGATAACTATTAAAAAGGGATTGGATATATTTTTGAATTAAAAGGGCATTCAGGGTTATCCTGGATAACTAGAGGAGCAGTATTGATCCAGGGAGGAATCTGTTTGCTAGCATTTGGGGTCAGGAATAATTGTTTTTCCATAATGAAACAAATGACATTGTTTGTTTTTTTTTTGCTTTGTTTGTCTTCCTTCTGATCAAATAACAATTAATTCACTAATTACACGCATCAGAGGAGACATAAAAAGGTTGAAATTGATGCCCTGTAAGTGCAACGTGACACCTGCAATGGCTGCGAGCTTGACAAATTGTGTCTTTACGGTGCTATTAAATTAGAACAGGCTGCGAGTAACGCGCTTGAGTGGCAAACCCGTAAACCATTTTTCAATAGTTGGATGTGCGGCCGTGAATGTGATCAATTAGTCAAACCCGTAGTTACGAGTTGGGAATGAGCCAATGGAAAAAGAGATCGTCAGAATTACGTTACTGTAAAATAGAGGTGGGATTTTCAAAGTCCTATGGGGTTCAACTACGAGTTACAATCTGACCCACATTCCAGATATAATGCAATATTGATAAAGCTGTAAATATGATATTCTATTACATGCGAGTTCCATTATATGTATTAACACATTGATTGCCGGGATCGATATAACACAAAAGTTAAACATGAAATAAAGTATTTTTCGGGGGCCGATTTGCAGACTTGAGAATATTGTGCTATTAATTCTAAGACCTTACATCACTTCCCTTTTAATATTAGTACAGTAGTGTGTTTTATTTACAGTTAAAGTAATAGGTATTGGACTTTACCCCCCTTGCGGGTCCTCTCTATCACTTGTTGGGCTTTGGGCTACATTTGCATGTTACGGGCTTGCTCACGAGTGACTCAGTTGCAATTTACTAGCATGATTGGAATTGTAGCAGCTACAGGCTTGACAGATCAAAGGATTTACGCCCGCGAAGTTCAATGTTGCTCATCCTTTTTTTGGACTGCGTCTTAACCCGCAAGTTATCGCGGGTTGCTTTAAGAGGCTAATTTAATAGCAGTAAGTCTTACGGGCTATGTTACAAGCTAGGATTCATAAAATCGTAGCAATTTAATGAGGGTCCATACTCTCTGATTATTTATATTAAAATATGCTGATTACCTTTTGAATAATTCACTTTAGAATTAAATGGCTAGTACAATGTATAGTATTTTCTTTAATAACAAACTAAAACTTGATTTTGGCATAACAGAGTCCATCTAAATTTGTGTTAATTTACTATGATATATGCAATACCTTGCATTTGATTCAATTCCCAGCTGATGTGTAAGGAATTGAGATAAAATTATTTTCCAATTTATGCTTTTATTTTATCCCAGGGATTATAATTCATCTTAAAATTGCAGATATACATATTCTACTACATTGATTGTTGTGTGTTTTGTTACACTACTATCTCATTTCTAAATTGCACCAGACATACAATGTCCACTGACACAGTTACATAAAATATTTTTTTTATTGTTTCAGGCAACATATTATATATAAATAAAAAAAACTGAACTAAATAGTATATCTACTCATCAATTTGCATTTGGTGTTATTTTTGTTATTAAATTACAATTAAAGGGATGCTGTCATCACAAAATGGAGTTTATTTTTTAGGTTATTCTTAAAGAATATGAAAAACTTGATATATATCATGTGGAACATTCCTGAGATATTCACTATTATTTGTGCAAATACTTACTAATTTGCATCTTTGAACTCCCTGTTTGGGGGACAGTGTCCTTTTAAGAAAAGCATTTTCTAAGGGAAAATGACTCTGCCAACAAAATGTAGTGATACCTTTCACTGAACACAATAGAGTTATATCCACTAACATGACCTAACATTTCTAGTCTTCAGGTTTTTCTAATGTGTCTCTCTCAAATGTAAAAGATCACTTAAAACTTTAGTGGCTAGCATAGTGACAACATAGGACAGTGATGGCAAGGTGGTTCAATGAGAGCCATCAAAATCCAGTATTTCAGTCTCCTTGCATGAGCCCAAGCAGAAAGAACCCGAATACACAGAGAGAATTAAATCCTGGACTCTTGGTGGCCCGCCACTGAGATAGGATTTGTACTGATCTTATCCCTCTTGTGAGAAACATCCATTTGTGTGTGTCGTTAAGTCGTGTCCAACTCCTCATGACCTCATGGACTGTAACATACCAAGCAGATCTTTATATCCATGGTCATGCTGATCCACTTGGCTTTCATGGCAGAGATACTGGAGTGGTTGTAAGTTGCTTTTCCAGTGGGCCATAGCATACAGCTCCTGGTATTCCTAAATGGTCTCCCATCCAAGTACTGACCAGGCCCATCCTTGAACAGCTTCAGGATTGTGTTACCTCTTGGTTCCCTGACTGGAATCAAACCCAGGTCACACTGGTGAAAGCACCGAATCCTAACCACTGGACCACCAGGGAACCCGAAACATCTATCCTCAATTCATATAGCCAAAAGATAACCACATTTAAAAAAATAAACTACAGGACTGCACATAGGTTGGTGAATCCAGGGTGAAAGCAATCATATAGTGTGCACTTTTCATAAGCTTCTCCCATCAAAGGGATGTATAATAATACTACTCAAAATCTATGTGTCTATGTTTTAGTATAATCACAAATACTCTCATTCCTCAATTATTTCCATTGTAAATTATGTAAAAAAACACTGATTTAGACACACTAGTGTGTTTTCTTGTCTAGAGATACACACCATATTGAATAACCAGTGGTCTTATCCTAATACATACTCATATGCATGAGTCACTGAAAGTACAAATGTACAGTGCTAACAGATTAATAGAAAGTAAAATGATAAGACAACATAAACATGATATTTCTGTTTATCTGACATATAGTAATATCATCACAGGATATCATTGTGAAAAGCTAATACTGTAACACATATTATGCTTTTTAGTAGGATACATCACAGCACAAAGATAGTGCTGGAGCTACTGCCAGTGCAGCAGGTGCAAAGCATTGGGACCCACACCATAATAGGTGTATTCTGCTACTTGAAGCAGCCTGGAGGAAACGGGGACTCTTAACTTATTTTGGTAGAAAGACATTATTATTTTCAAAGAATATATATTTGACTTTTTTATTCACACGTACCTTCTACACAGAAAGGTGAAGGGCGGGGGCCCCTAATTATTTGTCACCGTAGCCCTCCATTCACTAGCACCCCACTGCATACAGATGAGGGCTGGATCCTAAGCTCGCGCCAGCTACTATATACTTCAGTATCAAGCTCTACAATTTATTGCAACAAATTTTGAAAGGATTAAGTAAATTGAACATTACATTTTATACTGAAATATATAGTGGTAGAGCGTAAATCTAGCAGCATGTTGAAAACCGCAGTCGTGAATTCATTAAAGGTCATCTCATTACCTACCATATCTCACTGAAAAGCTGTTTGAAGCCTTTAAAGACATCTCAAAAAGTTATATTCCCAGCCTGAATCAGTAGATTTCTTTGTATTTACCAGTTTGTAAACAAATACAGAACTCCTGCTGTTTTTTTTGGGGTAAATATGTTAAAACTGACAGCAGGAGTAATGTAGAAATTCTAGTGTTTATAACGATGCTGAGCCTGCTGTGCATTCAACAAAGTTGAAAGATGTGTAATCTTAGAGGAAGTAATTTGCATGAATGCTATTGTAAAAATAGTGAGCTAATGAAGTGTCATATAACAATGTTCCAATGTGTATAGTGGACACAAATATGCCACTGTTTTGGCTTCAGAAGGCAAGTTGTAAGTGCCCATTTGCAACAAGATTTATGTTATAATTTCTGCAAATACAAGTTGTTTCTGTTTTTAATACATTAATATCATTAGTGTCAAAAATTCTATAAAGATCCTTATGCAAAATAATTTGTAGTGTTGGGGAAAAACAGAACTTGAATATTTTTTCTTTTAATTTAGCAAGAAATACTATGTTTTTGTTTTTTTACTGCAAACGGTGTATATATTTGGCAGTATCTATCACTTACTTCAGGGTTAGTCAATTATTTTTCACAAAATCTTCCAAGGTCTAAACAGTCATGGCTCTAAACTGAGTTTTTTTGTTATAGATACAAACACAAATATTTTAATTAAATGGTGTCTAAAACGATTTGGAAGGATTTTTACATATTGTAGGACACCAAAAGAAATTATTGTATTTATATATTAGGATGATTCATGAAAGATTAATAAATGCACTGAAGCAGCTGAGATCTGGAAGGAAAGAGCCAGAGGTTCTAATTCTGACCCAGCAATAAGCCACAAATCTAAAATATTAATGCTAAGTTTGAAAGTCATTAACTATTTGGATAGCGATGGTATAGTGGGAATATAATATATCTTGTAGCAATGGAAATCATCCAAAAAATTATTGATGAACGCTTAAGCGCAGTAACTACCGATAGAATGGACAATCATTGGAACAATAACAATGAATCAACTTATTATGTACCTGTGGTTAGAAATTAATATTTCTTCAGAGGAGTTGCTGATCCATCTTTCAAACTTGAAATGGCAACATAAAGGGCATTTTATCTCAATGTAAATGCTCTTCATGGTGTGCAAGAGTACAAGATTGTATGTTAAAATTACCTTTTTTTTTTTTTTTTTTTTTTTTATTACACTACTACCACCTACAAAAATCAATGTTTTAGGTCTGTTTACAAACACACTGCATCTGTCTACTGACTATTGCATGATTAATAACATATGCCAACATTGTGCAGTGAAGGCTGGTATGCAGCAGGAGATGTTAACCCCCAAGTGACATCTCTAGGTGTTTCCATCATTCCTTTCTCTACGCAGATGTATTATTTAATGGTTAAATCTTTTTTGCTTATGCTCACTGCACGGGAGCTGTTGCTGTGAGTCTGTCTGGGGGCATTGCCAGTGACTCTTGTAAACAGAGATTTAATTTATCAATTTCTCTGTGAAAATGCAAGTATTTAAAAAATTCAAAAAGCATTTCAACATGCTTTTAAGAGATCTGAACTGAATTATGTGTCTCTTTAGCTATCTATGAGGCATTTACTTACAGGCTTTAAACTAATCTATCTTATACATAATCATGATTGGCAAAGAGATGGTTTACTCCAATGTCTTTTATGGTTGCAATTTGGCATTTTTCTTTGGTGTTGGGTTGTCCACAAGCTATTTGGTTTGTTTTTTTACCTTGCTTTATTATGTATGCATTTACTACCTCCCGGTCATGTTTGTGACTCATTTTGAGTAAATTAAATTATACTATCTCTTCAATTTTGCTTAACTAATTAGAGCTAATGAATGACCTCTCAACCAAGTAGTGTGATGCTCACCATGCTAAATAAGTAAGTAGCCTGTGTTCTTACAGATATAACACAATTTACACTAACTGATTTGTATTTCAATCAAAACCTATTTCTGATGTATGCGCTGAATAAGCTACTCTATATATGTTTTATGTATGCTTATACAAATTTTTAAAGTGATCCAACATATATTCTCAATAGAGATATAAAAATTACAAAAGATGCTAAAGGTCGGAGAGATGTTCATGTAAAGTTCTCTGCATATTCTCAAAATACTGATTTAGATCATGAATTGAGAAAAGGCAAGTACCAAAATACTAAACTATAGAAAAAAAAATATCAAAATTATTTATATCAAGTAATGATATGTCTGTATATAACAAAAAACATGTAAGCATAGCTTTGCCTCTGAACATTGCTGCTTGGGTCCCATTCTTGTAATAAGGAGCTTGATTAATAAATCAGTTAACTACTAGATAATTATACTAAACATACATAGAATACTTCAGTTGTACAAGGACTTAAAATATGAAATGTGATAAGCAAGAGCAGAGAAAGGTACAATTAATTGGGCTATGTTAACAGGTCAGGCATTTGTAAGCCTGCCTAATAAAATAACTTGGAACCAGAGAAGGTCATTACAGGTTTTTAAAGAGTTCTTAGAGTTCGACAAGTCACTACATCTGGCCCATTGTTGATGTTACTTCTGGCAGACTATGAACTAGATATTCTAAGATCTTGATGCTATTAATATATTTCCGTAGCTCTTTTGAGTGTAAGTATGCATCTGATGATTTTTCTGGCTTTTTTTATTTGCTCGCAAAGGATGAACCATGTTTGATAGAGAAATAATGACAGAAAATATCATATTATCTTATATAGATACTGAAGTTTCATTACCACCCAAAGTCTCAATAGCACCGAGCACCGAGTCAGTAATCCAATACTTGCTACTCAGTATTTTCTTGATGAATTCTCACTTTCTCTGTGCATAAAATAAAAATTGAATTCACTGGCAATTGATTTTGTGCAATGAAATATGCTCTAAGCATTGAAACTAATTACAATTTTTGATTAAAACATAACAGCAAACATAGCAATCTTTAGAAGTACGTCAGAGGCAAGAATGCACAACTCCACACTAAAATAACCCGAACTGCAGCCCTGGAAAGTTAACTTTTTAACAGTCTGATGATTTATTGAAAAACCAAGAATAATTTATTTTAGCAACATATCTAACAATGTTTGAAACTATAGTACGTATAAGTAAGAAGAGATCATGCAGTACAAATACAATTATAATGAATATGTTTTTCTTAATTATAGAACACTGTAACTATTATAATTTTAATAACATGCAGCTATAATGCAGCTATAATAATTATAAGGGTAAATATGATACGACATTGAATAAGGGTGAATTGTGAAGGTGAAATGTGTTGATGTTTTTGGCAAAATCAATAAAACACTGTAGAAGTATATCATTATGCACATCAAAAAGTCATTGCTAGGAGAAATGGGTACGTAATAAATAGTGCAAAAAGGAATACGTTTAGTTATATATATATATATATAAAGCAACACACAAGTAATCTGTAGTCATTGTATTTGTTTCATATGATTTACCCATTAATATAGATATAAGTGGTAGATGCATCAGAATGTAAGAAGTACTTACTACTGGTATTTCTGAACACTATATCCAGTGGTCCTCAGATCATCCAGCACTAATAAGATTCAGAGTTCAGATGCTGTAGTAGGTTTATAGTTTTCACTTCTCCCTTTCTGGATTATCCAGTCACCTGGTCCTCTTGGAAATAATATAGCAATGGAGGTATTGATGGCAAGGCTGAGAATCACATTGCAAATGCCAGTTTGATCTCCTTTTAATTCTGTTAGTAAACCTTATTCTCCTGCTGATCTAATCCTACTGTACAAAGTTGGTAGCACTATAAGTAGCCAATATGACTCTAACACCTCTGGATTGTTGTGAAGCTTACACTAAGTACATGTTGCTGCAGGACACATATAACACCACTTGGCAAAAGTGCTCATTAATCACAATGCAAGCACTTTACTCCATTTTGCATTGTGCATTAAATCTTTGGCTATGTGATACAACAATGAGAAGAATGCTGGAATGTTGTCTGATCACAACTGGCTATTGTATTACATGTGACATCTTAAAATATGCCGTTCTTTTGAACTGTTAATCTAGAGGTTCATTCCTCATTATCACGTATCAAACCTGTCCATAGGATACGACCATGTTAATGACCTGTGTCAAAATATGTCCAGTGGAGAGCTACTAAAGGGACCAGTCCTTCCTAGAATTAAATTAAAGGGATTGTGACACTTAAAAAGTATTTCTGCTGCAACGTGGAGCTTGTTAAAAGTTAATTAAACCCCTTTCCCTCCACAAGTATAGAGAAGGGATGTCTGGTATTGAATCTGGACACATCAGGCACCATTAAATATGGCTATTTATTGCTTCCATTTGCAAATAAGCTGAGTACTTTATTTCTGGATTTTCAACCCTCACTCCTATCAAACTGCAACATTAAATAAAAGGGCAAAATGGGCTGAATTTCAGGGCCCAAATCATAATAGGTCAGCTGCCTGATACTCTAAGAAAATAATTAAAGGGACATATTACACATTTTTCTATGCATTTAAAAGAGCATGCTTCAAAACACAATTTTGTTCTGCCAAAACCTGTTCAAACTTTGACCGGAAGTGCACAAAACATGCATACGTCTATAGATTTAGCGCCTCATTAAATTATCCCTCCTAGTTCTCTCAGTCCTCCCAAATGGCAGTTTTTTGCTGTTTGCGAGGACCGATTCCCCAATACGTCCCTCGCAGCCTGCTTTGCGAGATGACTCTGGAAAATGGCGGAGAATAGGCTCCGAGAGAGCTACGGAGTCACACGCAGCCATAAATCTGTGAGGTGAATCTCGCACCTCGGAAGAATCCCTACGGGCACAAAAAAGTGCCAGCAAGGGATCCTAAAGCCTCTACGTGCTGCCTCGGAGCAGCCCGAGACAGCCGTGTGATGCTCCCCCTGCTCCCTATACACATCCCCATGCTGCAGGGTCCCCACATTAACCCCTTACAACGGGGGTCCCTGATTGGCATAGATCAGGCCCCCTGCTGCATTTAAAAGTTTTAAATTCACCGCCGCGGCTCCTTAAAGGGCCTGCGGCATCCTATTAGCAAATAAAATTAACCCCCCTCTATGCTGGGGGTCCCCATCGGGACCCCCGAAGTGTCCCCACATTAACCCATTGCAACGGGGGTCCCCGATTTGTATAGATCAGGCCCTCGCTGCATTTAAAAGTTTTAAATGCAGCAGGGGCCTGATCGGTGCCGATCGTGGACCCCCGCTGCAAGGGGTTAATGTGGGGGGGGCTGCGGGGGTCCTTATGGACCCCTGCAGCAAGGGTTTAATGTGGGTACACTTCGGGGGTCTGGATGGGGACCCCCGCATAGAGGGGGGTTCATTTTAGGTCCCGGGGCGGCAGGGCTTATGTGGGGGACCTTTCGCGGAGGTCCCGTTTAGTACCCCCGCAGCAATTGATGAGGTGTGGGAGCCTGCGAGATCATCTCGCAGGCTGTTACTCCTCATGTAGATTTTCTCTGGGTTGATACAGACAGCCCTGCTGCGTAGCTCACACGTTGCTCGCAGCAGGGCTAATTTAGTAGCTTCATAACTTTGAGAAATTTGCAGTAGGTAGGGTTTAAGTAGAAGCCTCTTATCTACGAGGCTGGAATTTAATAAGGCTGTTAATTGGCAGACAGGTATGACACATATATCTATATTACTGATCATTGGTTGACAGGGGTAAGCCCCTATATTAGTTAAATATGTTAATCAATTTGTTCTGCTCTCAGAGCATAATCGAAAAAAACATAACACACAGTGTTACATTATTATATACCTTCTTCAGATACAACAAAGAAAAATACTTTGGTCCCTCTAAATCTTAATAAAAAGACACAACAGATTGAAGTTGTATACAACTAAACACATTGAGGGTTATTCCTAAAAATATGTTTTATTATATACTTTTTTAGCATTTGTCTTATAGTCTGATTGTAGTTTAGTATTCTTTATCCTGGGCATAAACAAGGTGCTATCTGTGAGTTATGTTCAAGTTCAAAAGCAAGTATTATGAAATTAACAATATTAGCAACTGCATAAGCCATGGGCATAAAGCATATTTTTTGAAAATCATAAAGCGTATTTTGGGAAAATCTGAATTTTTGAAGGCTCTTTCAGTGGAAGTTGCTTGTGAGAGGGACATCTGCATTTCTGGAGAGCTGTGGTTGCATTGCATCCATCTCATATCTGTTTGCACACATACAGCCTTATTAAATTGTGATTCAGTAAATTTAAAAGGGCTCTATTTAAGCACATAGCATATTTTACTTAAAGAAGTTTTTAGTTAGTGAAGACCTTGCTTTTGGATAGAAGTTCACTAACTAAAAACTTCTGTAAAAAAATATGCTGTGTGTTTAAATAGAGCCCTTTTAAATTTGCTGAACCACAATTTAATAAGGCCTATGGTTTCTATATTTATATTGTCTCCATTTCATCTTGTGATGGTTCTCTGTCATCTTGCAGGAAAATGTATCATCCATTTAATTGGTACTAGTGTTTTATGTACAACATAATTATTACCACATTAATCAAACAAGTGAACATAAGGAGCGATTTGTACAGTGCGTTCTTTTTCATAAGGTTGAAACCGTTGAGACCAACTCTGAAATGATTTAAATTGCAATAGTATATAGCAAAATACAAAACGAAAATTGCATTGATTGTTTAATGCATCTAATTTTTCATAGTTTGCTTTTTAAGTGTTTTAAGTTTAGTTCTCCATTTTTATGATTTACTTATTTCCTGTAATTACACCATTTACACAATATTTGATTTAATTTTTTTTGTGCTTAGTATACCTATTAGACCATTATTAGATGACCTCAGTGTTAAGTGCAATGATGAAATATACAGGTAAACAACTACATCTTCTAAACAAAGTTGCTAAAAGGCAATAACTAAAGAGGTCAAAATTATGGGTGTCTATGCTTGAATGCAAAAAAAACATTGTGCTTTCAGATGTGCACTAACCAAATAAACTGTGCTCTTTATAGATCAAATCTGTGGATTTTCTCTATGTTTAAGTATGAAAGAGCCATTAGAATTAGTCTTTATTGCTTAAAGGGCTGCTGAATTCAGCCCTATTGGAGCACATAACTGTAAACATCTCCTAAAACCATGTTGAAATACTTTTTAATTTTTTTTAAAATATCTGCATTTTTCACAAATAAATTAATACATTAAATACCTATTTACATGAGTCACTGGCAAGACCCCAGACAGGCCCACAGCTAAAGCTCCTTGCAGTGAGCATGAGCAAAAAAATAGTTAATCCTTCACAAATTCATCTGTGCAGATAAAGGAATGTTGGAATCGCGTAAACAGGACAGTTATGGGTTAACATCTCCTGCTGCATTCCTGAGTTTAGGGAAAAATACTATAAACCTTTGTTTTCACAGTCTTCACCGCATGGTTCGGCATATGATATACAGTGTGTTTATAAACAGACCCAGTACTTTAGATTTATTTGGGTGTTTAGTATAATTTTAAAATAAAATAGATAATTTTAACATTATGAAGAGCACTTACAGTGAGGTAAATGTCCCTTTAACATTAAATAATTGTTTGAAACAAGAAAATACCGTAAATATTTGCAAGGCAATGTATTAATAATTACTGACTGTTTTCAGTAATTGCAGAAATTGAGTGGGTGAGGCCCATGTCTGCTGAGGTCAAACTAGTACTGTGAATGCTATTATGTGATTTTCTGTGGTCCCTGTATAGTGAATAGAGCATATTATGTACCATATAGTATTATAGCATAATATACTATTTTATCTTGTTGCAAAGGGAAGGAAAATGTATATGTGATAGTGAATTAGTTATCTCTATGTGTTTTTGGTGTGAGTGTTGAGAAAAGAGATTGCTTTCTCCATTAGACTGGAAGATGTAATTGTTCTTAACTATTTTATTTACCCAAGTTGTAGGCTGAAAAAAATATTATTGGTGTACAAGATACATTCCTATGACTGTTTCTTGTCATGGGATGGTTATAGTTCTTTATTTATGTATTTATTTTTTTTATTTATTTTTTTTAATTATTTTTATTGAGTAACCAAGATTAATATAATAACACAAGAGCATCACAAGCAAAACATAAACGGCATAGACACAACACTTGAGAAGTGAAGACCTACAATAAAAACCTTTAAACCTTTTTTTCCTTTTAGTTATTTCCACCTTGAATTAAATTTATAGTACCGTACAAGCTTACGTATGTTTGAAAACATCTTAAAAAAAAAAAGAAAATAATATGTAGAAGGAAACAGTGAATAGAGAGAAAGGAGAAGGGGAAAAAGCGGAAGAATTGCTGGAGTATATAGCCATGTCTGCTCTGAGGATTTATACCCTACATATTATACTAAACCTGTATTATTACCAACAACCCAAAGGGTCCAGGTGTCCCAACATGAAGCCCACTTTCTACATGAGTGATCCGGGTGGGCTGAAATAATGCTCATGGAATATATAAATTTAAGTTTTGTCAAAATGTCATTATATGGAGGGATTGCCGACTTCCAGGATTTGGCTAATGTAATCCTAACTGCCAAAAACAATTGACTTGGCAGAAGTTGAGCCTCCTTACAAAGACCCTGTATGGAAAGGCCCAATAGAGCTTCTTCTGTTTTTTGGGGAATCTTGCGACCCCACAATCTCTCCAACATATGATAGGTCTCCCATATGATAGGTCTCCAGCCACATATGGACAATCTTAGGACAGTCCCAGAGGATAGGTTTAAGGGTGCCTAAGTCGCTACAACCTCTGAAGCAATTGCCTTTTTAAGAGGAAAGTTTAATTCTGGCAGGTGTCAAGTACCACCTCATGATGGTCTTGTGCGCATTTTCTCTCAGGATTGTGTTTAGGGAGAAACCTGTAGCCTGCTTATTAATTTTGTTCCACTGAACATCGGTTTAGGTAGTGGCAAGTTCTGATTCCCAGGAATGCTGGCGGTGAGGTTTAGACAATGTGGTCTGGTCTAATAGATAATTGTATATGGTTATCTATACAGAATTTTTCGAATCTACCTTTAACTGGAAAAGTCTATTAATTGGTGTAGACTTATGATATAACCATAGGGGGTGAGCCATGAGCCTGATTCTACAAGTGGTATTCTTTTGCCTGTTTGAGTCAAGACAGTCAATGATTGAACTACTGGGAAGGGAAGAGTTGCTTAACTTATTGTGTAGGCTGAGCCATAACACCTTGCTTATGCAAAGTTTGGTTTCCCAACAATACTTTTTCCAATTTCCACCCCCACTGGCAACTGCTCTTTCATGAACCATTTGGTTATTTGGGCTAACCTGGTAGCTTTACAGTACTTTAGTAAATCCAGAAGGGTGAGCCCTCCCTTGTGTTTGGGTGCCATCCTGGCTGACTTACTAATCCTCAGCTTTTTGTGATTCCAGATAAAGGCGAGAGATTGCCCTCTGAAGAACCAAAATATCCTTAGTGTGGACCGCTGTTGGGATAGTACAGAAGAGATGCGCAGCAGCCTAGGTAGTAATTCATTTTTATGGCATGTATCCTACCAAGCCATGAGATTTTATAGGAGAACCACGTGTTTATGTCATTTAGTAGCTTTTTTTAGGAAAAGTTGATGAATACATTAGGCCACATTTGTCTAGGGATGTCCTAATTGTCCTAAGCATTTAAGGTGTTGAGGGACCCATTTAAAGGAAAAGTTCCCTGATAATTGGGATTCCAATTGTTTTGGTAAAGAAACATTCAGCGCTTCACTTTTGCTCTGATTAATTTTAAAACCAGAAATGCAGCCAAAAAGCTCAAGAGCATGAAATAGGTTAGGAAGACTGGTCAATGGTTCGGTAACCGTAAGCATGACATTGTCTGCAAATAGGCTCAATTTGTGTTCTGTCTCTACCACCTTGGTTTCCCTTTATGTTTGGGTATTCTTTAATAGCAATAGCCATGGGTTTAATACATAGTGTGAAAATGAGAGGGGACAGGGGACATCCCTGGTGAGTTCCTCTTGCTATTTTGAAAGGTTAGGATTTGAACCCCTCGTATGCAACACATGCTGTGTCTCTTGCCCCTCTTCTAACTTCCCTGTATCTTCCCCCCTCCTCTCCCTCTCCTGTGACTCTTCCCCATGTCTCTTTTCCTCCTGTGTCTCTTCCCCACCTCTCCCTCCCATGTGTCTGTTCCCCCCTCTCCCTCCCCAGTGTCTCTTTCCCCCTCCCCTGTGTTTCTTCCCCCTCCCTCCCCTGTGTCTCTTCCCCACCTCTCCCTCCCCTTTGTCTGTTCCCTCCTCCCCTGTGTCTCTTCCCCCCTCTCCCTCTCATGTGTCTCTTTCCCCCTCCCCTATGTCTCTTTCCCCCCTCCTCTCCCTCCCCTGTGTCTCTTTCCCACGTCTCCCTCGTGTCTGTTCCCCCTCCCCATGTCTCTTCCCCCTCTCCCTCCCATGTGTCTCTTTCCTCCTCCCTGTGTCTCTTTCCCCCTCCCCTGTGTCTCTTTTCCCCTCCCCTGTGTCTCTCCCCCCTACCTCCCATGTGTCTCTTTCCCCCTCCCCCCCATGTGTCTCTTACCCCTTCTCCCTCCTCTGTGTCTTTTCCCCCTCCCCTGTGTCTCTTTCCTCCCTGCCCCCCTGTGTCTCTTCCCCCTCCCTTGTGTCTCTCTCCCCATTTCCCTCCCCTGTATCTTTCCCCTCCCCTGTATTTCTTCCCCCTCCTCTCACTCCCCTGTGTCTCTTCCCCTTCTCTCACTCCCCTGTGTCTCTCCCCCTCCCTCCCCTGTGTGTCTCCCCCCTCCTCCCCTGTGTGTCTCTCTCCCATCCTCCTCTCTGTGTCTCTCTCTCCTCCTCCTCTGTGTCTCTCTCCCCTTCTCCCCTGGGTGCTTCTCCCCTGTGTGTCTCTCCCCTCCTACCCTGCGTGCCTCTCCCCTCCTCCATTGTGTGTCTCTTCCTCCCTTCTCTGGCTCCCTTCTCCCCCCCCTCCCTCGTGTCTCCCCCCCCCATTTACATCCCCTGTGCCTTTTCCCCCCTGTGTCTCTTTCCCCCTCCCCTGTGTCTCTTCCCCCCTCACTCCCCTGAGTCTCTTCCCCACCTCTCCCTCTCCTGTGTCGGTTCCCTCTTACCCTGTGTCTCTTCCCCCTCTCCCTCGGATGTGTCTCTTTACCCATCCCCTGTGTCTCTTTCCCCCCTCCTCTCCCTCCCCTGTGTCTCTTTCCCTCCTGTGTCTCTTCCCCACCTCTCCCTCGTGTCTGTTCCCCCTCCCCATGTCTCTTCCCCCTCTCCCTCCCATGTGTCTCTTTCCTCCTCCCCTGTGTCTCTTTCCCTCTCCCATGTGTCTCAATCCCCCTCCCTCCCTGTGTCTCTATTCCCCTCCCCTGTGTCTCTTCACCCTCCCTCCCCTGTGTCTCTCCCCCCTCCCTCCCATGTGTCTCTTTCCCCCTCCCTCCCATGTGTCACTTACCCCCTCTCCCTCCTCTGTGTCTTTTTCCCCTCCCCTGTGTCTCTTTCCTCCCTGCCCCCTGTGTCTCTTCCCCCTCTCTTGTGTCCCCCCCCCATTTCCCTCCCCTGTGTCTTTTCCTCCTCCCCTGTATTTATTTCCCCCTCCTCTCACTCCCCTGTGTTTCTTCCCCTTCTCTCACTCTTCTGTGTCTCTCCCCCTCCCTCCCCTGTGTCCCCCGCCCCCTCCTCCCCTGTGTGTCTCTCCCCCTCTTCCTCTCTGTGTCTCTCTCCCCTCCTCATCTGTGTGTCTCTCTCCCCTCCTTTCCTGTGTGCCTCTCCCCTGTGTGCCTCTCCCCTCCTCCCCTGTGTGCCTCTCCCCTCCTCCACTGTGTGTCTCTTCCTCCCTTCTCTGGCTCCCTTCTCCCCCCCCCTCAACTCTCTAACCCCCCCATTTACCGCCCCTATGACTCCCCCCCCTGTGCCTTTTCCCTCTTCCTCTCCCTCCCCTGTATCTCTTCCCCCTCCTCTCACTCCCCTGTGTCTATTCCCCCTTCTCTCACTCCCCTGTGTCTCTCCCCCCTTTCCTCTCTGTGTCTCTCCTCTCTTCTCGTCTGTCTCTCCCCTCTTCCCCTGTCTGTCTCTCCCCCTCTCCCCTCCTCCCCTGTGTGTCTCTCCCCTCTTCCTCTGTCTGTCTCTCCCCTCTTCCCCTGTCTGTGTCTCACCTCCTCCCGTGTGCCTCTTCCTCCCTTGCCGTGCGCGTTGCACAGCGCACACGACTGGTGCAGTACGCATGTGCGGCCTACGCTGAGCAATGCGCATGCCGTGACCAGCGCGCAATGCGCATGCCGCAACCAGCGCAGTGTGCATGGGTGGCTAATGCAATGCGCATGCGCTGGGCTTTGCGATCGTTCGTAGTTGTCAAACTGCGATTTGTTGCAAGTGTGACGAAGAATCGCAGTTTGACAACTATTATATGTGATTTATATATATATATATATATATATATATATATAAATATATTTATATATATACACTAGCGACTTGCCCGTCAAAAATGACGGCAATAAAAAAGTGAAGCCTGCCAATGCTGTTTGCCACACAATGGGAGCCTCTCCCCCTCTACTTTACTGGCCTCTACTTCTCCCACCGTCTACTTTACTGACTTTGCGAAGAGCGCCTTTGGTGCTCATCAGGGGCCTTACTATGAGCTCCTTTGGTGCTCATTGTGAGTCTCTCCCCCTGTATACTACCTCCTTTATGTCTCATTTCCTCCTCCTGTGTCTCTTCCCCCTCTCCCTCCCATGCATCTATTTAACCCTCCCCTGTGTCTCTTTTCACCTCCCCTTTGTCTCTCTACCCTCACCCTCCCCTGTGTCTGTTCCCCCCTCCCCTGTGTCTCTTTCCCCTCTGCCCCCTCCCCCTGTGTCTGTTCCCCCTCCCTTGTGTCTCTCCCCCCCATTTCCCTCCCCTGTGTATCTTCCCCCTCCTCTCCCTCCCTTGTGTCTCTTCCCCCTCCTCTCACTCACCTGTCTCTTCCCACTCCTCTCACTCCCCTGTGTCTGTTTCCCCCTCCTCTCCCTCCCATGTGTCTCTTTCCCTCCTGTGTCTGCCTACCCTGTGCCTCTTCCCCCCTTCCCTGTGTCTCTTTCCCCCTGCCCTGTGTCTCTTTCCCCCCGTGTCTCTTCCCCCCTCCTTCCCCTCTGCCTCTTTCCCCCTCCCCTGTGTCTCTCCCCCCTCCCTTCTCTGTGTCTTCCCCCTCCCCTTACGCAGCGCAGTGTGCATGAATGGCTAACGCTGCACTTTACCCATGCGCGCAACCCGATTGCAACAATTTTCCCTTTTTCCAGTTAGTGTGATATTTGGCTAAAGATGTAAGCTGGTAGCCAGTATTTTTCATTTTTGTAAGATATAAGTTATGAAATGGTTAAGTCTCAACAGTTTCAGCTAGAGACAGTTCACAACTCTTAGTCATAACAAATATATGTTTTTTAGCTATAAACAAGGTTATAGTGCCCTTTGCGCTAAACATAGAAATACAGTATTTTCTTGCGCATCTAGAGTGACATACCAAAACATGTTTGATAAGTCTTGATCACATGTCTCATAGCTTATTGGATATCAAATGTAAATAAAATGTTATTGGTTGTTGGTGGGAATGTTTCATTCTCCTAAAAGGGATGACGGGCTATACCATTGTTTTTATGTAAACGGGTATATGTTGTTTACATTTTCTGTTTAGTTCAGCCATTCAGTAGCAGCCATTTTTGGATGTTTTTGCTACTGATCCACATTTTTGTCTAATAATGAGAAAATTACCAGAGGACTGTTTTTGTTATCATGACTGGGGGTCAGAGTACAAAGTGGTATGAGTAGATTTATTTTCCCTAATCATCGCTTCTACTGGTGAGGTGGATATGGATTCCGTGGCAAGATTTGTGAGTTACGAGGAAGTGTTTTCTCGAATCAGACATCCCCTACCATTTTTCGTCACAAATGCGTATGGCATTATCTAATGGGTGATAGGGGGAACCAGACGTGCCTCAGGGAGTACAGCTGCACCTCACTGACGAGGCCAAAGAGGCCGAAACGCGTCTGGAGTTTGCTGTTTCTCCTGTTCAGGAAAAATTGCTTGGTATTTCGGGACGGGATCACTCTTCTGTGTGAGACCAGACTGATATACTACAGGATATTTCTCCCTGTGAAGGGCACAAGTGAGCTAAAAGAGGTTGCTCTCTGAGGAGGTAACCAGACCGATAAAAAAAAATACACTGAGGTATTTTTCGTTCTCAGATGAACACCTCTACTCTTTTTGTTTAAATTATCTAATGTATGTCAATAGACCCTCCATGCTACATTAGTTGTCAATATAATAAAGCCAGTCTGTACCCAGTTTTTAACCTGTATGGAACAAACTGCTATATGTCTTGTTATAGTGTCAAATTAATTTACATAAATAGGAAGATAGTAAGCAGTTTGTTAAATACGTGTAACATAACAGTTCACACTGGTGCATATTTGTATGCAAACTTATAAACCAAATCCCTGCACATTCTTTACTGGAGCAAAATACTTACAGTAGTTTTATTCATTATTTTGTTTCAATTTCCTACTGGAAAATGGTGCATATAATTAGGACTAGGGGCTTGTCCACTCTATCTTTAGATAGCAGTTGTATATGCAAGAGCCCTGGTGCCAGTTTATGGGACAAAGAGAGATGACCTCATCGTTCCCTCAGGGGAACAGATAGTTAGCTTGATGTATTTCATCACACTCTCACACCTTAGGACAGGGCAGAAACTGATTTGATTTGCAGTGGATATTGCATTTTTAGTACTTACATCACTATAGCATGTACAGTATATTAAACATTCTTTGAAGTCTTCAGTGTTAATACAAGGACTCATGCTTTATTGCAATATATTTAAGTGATGGACGTTGCTGGATATGTCATTTAGTGACCACTGCGCTATGTGCTGTGATTTTTTTTGCCTATATTAAATCCATATGTTAGTAAGAATACACACAGGTGTCAATCACTGACAATATTAAAAAGGCAGTGCAATTGAGTGACGCAATCGTGTGGTTTAAACATACATGATGGGCTCAGATTTTATAGTTTTTCTAGTTAGGTGGTCTGTGTAGGAAGAAACTATTAAGCTGGTACTTAATAAACATTAACCACATAAACATTATAATTATTGAGTGCATGCATTTATCTTTCTTTGCTCTAATGAGACATTTTTTAATTTGAGTTTGTTATAATTCACCACACTCACACACCTCAGGACAGGACAGCATCTGATTTGATACCCTCTTGACCAAAGATCTACAAGTGGTGCAAGTGGTGCAGTGCACCAGAGCCCTCCACTAGGGAGGGCCCAGTGCTGTGTAATTTAAAAATAAAATGTTTGCATTTTATTTTTTCTGGAGTGTAGGGAACCTCCTGGGGCCATCCACATTGGCCCAACCCATGAAGGCCCCACTGGGAACTCCCTGTGCCGCCTTGACTACACATACACTCCCAACCTGAAATTTGTGTGTACCCGTTGAAAAAAAGAGCATTTCTCTTGAAGCTCTAACGGGTGGCAATGTGAAGCAGTTCAGCATGCTAGGGATGTGTATCAGGGAAGAAGTTAAGATACCAGGGGCTGCAAAGTGGTAGCAAAGTACAAGGGGTGGGTTATGAGGGAGGAACAAAGGACATAAGGATGGGTACTATGTGAGGTGGGTGCTGAGAGGTGTTTGATGCTATTCGGGGATGGCTCCTGAGAGGGGATGGCTATGTAGGGATGGATGCTAAGAGGGGTGGGTGCTGTGTGGGGGTGATGTTTATATAGGTGTGTATATGTGTGTGTATATACTGTATATATATATATATATATATATATATATATATATATATATGCATATATTTCTGTTGAGGATGTCCAGGACCAGGACCATCTATTCTCTAGCTCCACCACTGCTCTTGACTCTTTCATTGAGAAACATTGCTTAGGACTAGAAGTGTCCAGTTCTAGCTACATGAGTTCCCTCCGCCAACCACAACCAAAATCTCTATTTTTTGTTTTCTTCAGGAAGCTAACTCTACAATAGATGTGGAAACATTAATACTAACTCCAAACTGCAACAGAGACGCATTAAGTCCATACACACAACTATAGGACACAAAATAACATGGAAATGAAAACACAGATGACTTGAGCAAGGTAATGCACTTTGGGACACTGTGGCCTTAAAGACTTGAAAGTGACTGAGGGATACAGTATCCCACACCTAACATCTACATTATCCTTTGCTTTCAATAATTGCATTATTACACTAGCTTTTCAAACCTTCTGCCTCTATTTTAGAGGTTTTCAACCAGAGTGCCCAGAGAATTGTCCAACTTTCTCCCAAATCATGAAATATTACATCACTGTTCATGTGCTATTATAATGATATATTAATTTTAGGGATTAATTAAATAAATTGAGAATGAAGTGACGAGGCATAAACTGTTAAAAGAATGAAAAGGGTAAGCAGAGAAAAGCTTAATGGATTAAAGGAGGAAAAAATATTATGCTCCATAATCTGTTGTGGATCCACTCCCATTACAAGCTTTGCAGGACCTTTACTGTTCTGGACATTTTCTGTAAAATCCAATTAATCTTCCATTCAACTTCTATCCAGAACTTTCAGAACTTTACCTTCCATCTCTATATATACTATCTCCACTCTTACAATGTGCCCTTTTCTTTCACAAAGTTAAGCCTTCTCCTCCAATTTCAGCTCTCATCCAGCATATCATTTAGATAGGTTGTTAAAAACCGGGCCTCTATTTCCTCAGTATATATGTAATCACTAATTAATAGCATCATTTTCAATTATTTGGGATAGAATTGGCACCACGTTAGTAAAGAATAATAATATGAATAAAGATACAAAATTATGCAAACTTACCTTGAGGGGAATCCATTAAAATATGAAGCAGTAACATAATATTTTAATTGCCTAACTAAAAAAACAAATATTTAATTTCAACATCTGCTTCTGTTTACTATTGAAATAAAAATGCTAATATAAAATCATGGGAGCTACTGTTAACCTACTGAAAGCAATGATAGACAAGTGGAATATCCCAATTTACATTGAGGTTTTCCATGGTTTTTATAAGTGCATGCTTTAAATGGGTCATCGTAAAATTTATGCAAGCTGCTGACATGGTTCAGAGCAGTCGGGGGAATTTGTTATAGCTTTCCTACAGTTTTTCTCTAGTTAAGAAATGCACGATTTATTAATGTGTAATCAAATAAAATCAGTGTGTTTTGCATTATTCAAAAAGGAAAGTTAAAAAAAAGAGGGCTAAGGCCTGAATCGATTTATATTACAGAATATTTGGCAGAATTTATATGCGATATGGTAATAGCACACACCTGGCAGGGCACTTCAATCTTCAAGATACCATATTTCAGGAATGTTGGAAACGCTTGAAATACTGAAGTTGTTGAAAAATAGGAAACTGATTAAAATATATGATGGAGTTAAAAGAAATGGGCAGGTGTGACCAATCATTTTGTGCTGACAATTTTAAATAACTAAGCTTTATAATGGACAAAATGTTTTTAGAAAAAAAACAAACAGCCTTTATATTTTTAACTTGTATATGCAATGTTTTTCTTTTGTCCGTTGATTCTGTCTGATATTTTTTATAGAGGGTCAGTCCTTGTAAATTAATGATCTATATATTGCTGGCTATTGATACTTTTAGATGAATGTCAAAAACGTAACTCCGTCCTATCTCCTCAATTGATTTTTCAAGCCTGCAAATGTTAACAGTGCTAAAGAAGCAAAATCGATATTCAGTTACAACCATTCATGTAGCCCACAACTGCCTTCTAACACGTAAATCGCAAATATATCAAAAAATTCTAAGAGTTCTAGATAGGACTCGCAAGTGGGTTAAACACCTGTCTGTATAGCTGCAGCAGCAAATAAACACACAGTACTGTACTTTAAAATACTAGTAAAGAAATTAAAGGCATTCAAATTAATTGCACAACAGTCTCAAGCTCGCAAATTTGCAATAAAAAATAACTATTTGTAACTTTTATTTCCGTTTTATATTGATCCCAGGAATCAAGGAGTTGATTCCTATTAGGCCACCCACATGGACTAGAATAGTTGCTTTAATGATTTTTATTGATTTCTACATTTCTGGATTGTGAGTCTGATGACAATTTTTTCTTCTAAACACTAATTAATTGTAGTTTAAACTCCATGTTTTAATGATGTCATAATGACAGTCTCATTTACTATTGGCTGTGTCTAAGAAGTATTGCGAGTGTTTAAGAAGTAAATTATGGACTTAATTATTAATTATTGGCAGATCACATGTCAGATCCTACTTACGAGTTCATGGTTTACGTGTGGAGGCTATGAGAGGGCAGTTGCAAGTTAGAGACAATTAAATACATCTAAACGTTTAGAAAAAATTTAACCCGCAGCCAAAATGTTGGGTTACAGGCAAATACAGGCTTGCAACTGAATGAGGCTCAAAGTCTCCTCCCACCAATCAAAATGGTACATTCCCCAGCAGCATAACTGCATATAAAAGGTAATAAAGTAGAAGTTGTATGTTTTATGCACTCTTATAATGTAGACTATTTTCCAGTATAGTTCTTTAAAAAATGATAATTGAAATGTATGACGACAGGAGTCCTATAATATGCCTGTAATCTGTTGTACTTTTCTTCAAGGTTGTAAGTACAATGGCTATTCTGGAAAAACTAGTTGGTTCTTCCCCTTTGTCTGATGTAGTCACATTTTTTCCATATAATGTAATGTTACTGTTTGCAGATATGACTCTTGGCCTTTTTACTACTTTGACAGTTCCATGTACTGTGACTATGTGTACCTTCTGAAGTTTCAGAATTCTATACACCATCTTATTATGTTATGTGGATCTACTGCCAAGATCAAAATGGCAAGCTTTTTGTGTTTCACACATACAGTCACAAGTCAGATACCGTACACCTTAGTAAGTACAAGGAATGTTTAAGCTCCGCAAATGGGGATTTTCAGTATGATCAGTTTGAAATTCTAGATACAGGATTATGTTTTGAGATAATTAATCTTGTTGTTGGTTTCCTCCCTCCTAAATGTTTGTGTTCTATTTTAAAACCAATGAACATAATGTACTAAAATAATTAAGCTATTAAAAGTTACATTTATCATAATGAAAAAAATAGCAACAGATGAATTACTGAAAAATGTGTGGCTATGTCAGGGAAAGATACTACTGCAAAAATATCAAAATTTGTTAACATCAGGTAAAACGTCTTAAAAATCATGTTAAAAGTAATGTGCGCAATATTAATAACCTAACATGGTGTTAAATATGGGCAAGTATTTTATAAACTTATTGACGTATGGTAAAATACCGTATAGGCCTGAAAATTAGCCACACTTTATCCAAATTTCAATTGTGAAAAGTTAAGGTGCAGCTTAAATTCGTGCCCTTTCAAAAATTGGCTTTTACATTTCGTCATATGGTATGCTGTTTAAAATCATGCTGATTACCCTTTTTTAACCCTAGCTCCTCAAACCAGTGGCATAGCTGGGGAGGGGGGTTCCACCCTGGGCAGCACTTCTTTGGGAGCGGCACTCCTGTGCCTTCCCCCAGGATCCCTCCTACACCCTTGTCTCTCCCCCCTCTTGTCTCTCCCTTCCCTCCATGTCTCTCCCCCCTATTGTCTCTCCCTACCCACTATTGTCTCTCCAATCTTTATCTCTCTCTCTCTCCACCCTCTTGTCTATCCCCTTCTCTCTCCCTCACCTCAATCTCTCACCTCTGTGTGGTGACTCCTCCCCCTGCTGGCTCCTCCACTCCTAGGACAGAGAGCATGAGCTGGCAGTGGGAGAAGCCACCACCCAGGCTGACACAGAGGTATATTATATACTAGCGATTTGCCCGTCATGCACAGCAAAGCTGGGCAATGCGAGCCTCACTATGCAAGCCTTCTCTCTCTCTCATTCCCTTCTTCTGTGTCCTCTCCCTCTTCTATCCTTCGCTCTTCTCTCTGCAGGCCTTGTAATTAGCGCCTTCAGCACCCATTGCAGGCCTCTCGTCACAAATGACGGGATAATATTTAATTTTTCACTCCCCACGTGTCTCTTCCGACACTCCCTCACCTGTGTCTCTTCCCCCCTCCCCTGTGTCTCTTTCCCTCTCTCTCCCTCCCTGTGTCTCTTTCCCCCTCTTTCCCTCCCCTGTGTCTTTGCCCCCTCTACTGCCCCTGTGTCTCTTTCCCCCTCTCCCTCCCCTGTGTCCCTTTGCCCCACTCTACCTCCCCTCTGTCTCTTTTCCTCCCTCTCCCTCCACTGTATCTCTTTTCCCCACTGACCGTCTCCTGTATCTCCTCTCCCCCTCTCACCCCTGTGTCTCTTTCTCCATCTCTCCTTCTCCTGTGTCTCTTTATTCCTCTCTCCCTCACCTGTGTCTCTTTCCCCCTCTCTCCCTCCCCTGCCTTTGTTTCCCAATCTCTCCCTTCCCTGTGTCTCTTCCCCCCTCCTTCCCCTGTGTCTATTCCCCACATCCCTCCCCTGTGTCTCTTTCACCCCTCTCCCTCCCCTGTGTCTCTTTGCCCACTCTATCTCCCCTGTGTTTCTTTCCCTCCCTCTCCCTCTACTGTGTCTCTTTGCCCCGCTGTCTGTCTCCTGTGCCCCCCCCCCCACACACACACACTCTCACCCCCATATCTCTTTCTCCCTCTCTCCTTCCCCTGTGTCTCTTTCCTCCTCTCTCCCTCTCCTGTGTCTCTTTCCCCCTTACTCCCTCCCCTGTCTTTACTTTCCCCTCTCTCCCTCCCCTGTGTCTCTTCCACCCTCTCACTCTCCTGTCTCTTTGGCCCCCTCTCTCATTCGCTGTTTATGGGTTTGAAAACATTTGCGGGCTTGTCTGCGATTAAACCCTTAACTTTTTTCAAGCCTGCAAGCCTTGAATCTTAAATCACTATTGCTAAAAAGCCTTAAAAAATGTAAGTAGTCCTTTAAGTGACTACTGTAGTTTGGAAAAATAATATTGTTTATGAAGTTTGCAAAAAATTAACAACGTTAGCAGCTTTGTAAGATGTAGGTATAAAAGCACTTTTAGGCAAAATTGTTAGTTGACACTGCTTTTGCTAGAAGCATGCTATGTTTTTGTCTTTCACACTTCTTGCTGATTGTGAGGCTTAGTGAATGTCTTCTGCTAATTGTTATTATTTATTCATGGGAAGAAGGAGTAGAGAGGGAAGACTAAATGGGCTCTGTTAACTGATTAGTGTATTCAGATAAGATTTTAGCAATAAACATCTTTCCCCTCACTGCCATAGGCCCAGTGGAAGCATCTTGAAAGTATACATACAAGCCTTACTTGCGAAACTCTGTAACTGGCCCACTTGCGCCTTTAAAAGGAAGCAGACTCTGAAAATGCTTATATGCTCACAGCTTGTTGTTGTTTAGTCGTTCAGTCATGTCTGA
Source organism: Discoglossus pictus (assembly GCA_027410445.1). Taxonomy (NCBI): domain Eukaryota; kingdom Metazoa; phylum Chordata; class Amphibia; order Anura; family Alytidae; genus Discoglossus; species Discoglossus pictus. Next base: position 374,222,063 of record CM050163.1, read on the forward strand.
CTCTGTGACCCTATGGACCTCTCTGCTATGACCTGCCCATCTTGGGTGACCATACATGGTATTGCACACAGCTTCATTGAAGTACACAAGCCTGTTAACCATGATATGGTAGCGATCAAGAAGGTGGCACACGGCTTACAACTGTTAATGTTAAGTTGTTGCATACTTTGTCATTTTTTGCTAGTCTGCAGTGGACCTTTAAGACACACAAACTAAAAGATTAAAGGACCACCATATATTGGGCAAAACAATTCACATCTCTGTATGAAGTATGAAAAAAACACACAGCATTAATACCGTACGTATGTAAGCGATTGGTATATTGATAGCATTTTTAGATAGCATATTCACTGCTTGTGTCTGTAGGCTTACATTTTGGAAAGTTCTAATATTTGGCTAGAAATATGAGGGTAAAGTGTTTCCACTGGGAACCAATTCTATTGTTAAGTGGATATTGAGTGTCAGTCTTTGAACTGGACTGAATAGAGATCTAGTTTACATCTAAGGATTCCCACAGGTGAGAAATTCCGTCTGAAATAAAAGTAAAGGAATGCAAAACTGAATTCAATAGTTACAATTATAGACTGTTTTACCTTTACTTTTTATCATAACATAGTAACTTGCCTGTCATAAATGACGGTATAATTTGCTATGTTCAATTGTCTGTTCTTCTCTCTCTGTGTTGTCTCTCTTTATGTACCATCTGTCTCTCTCTGTGCTCCTTCTCTCGCTCTCTCTGTGCACCCTCTGTCTCTCTCTGGGCACTATCTCTCTGGGCATCCTTTTTTTCTGTGTGCTCTCTCTCTCTGTGCTATCCCGCTCCCTCTCTGTGCTCTCTCTCTGTGCTCTCTCCCTCTCCCTCCCTCTCCCTTTCCCTCTCTCTCCCTCTCCATCTCTCTCCCTCTTCCTGCCTCCTCTCTTCCTCTCTCTCCCTCCCTTTTTATGTTATATTCCATAGACAACTTAAAGGCACTCTCTCACACCAATTTTTTAAGTTATTCTTTAAGAGCATGGAAAAGCTATCACTAATATTGTTTCTTAAGTAAGTGTAACGCTCCAGAAACTATTTCCGTACATGCTGCATGCATACAGCGCGGCACCAGCTGCGCAAGTGTAATGCGTAAAGCGCAGCGCCGGTCGAACAGCACAAGGGAGAGGGAGGAAAGGGACAGATAGGGGGAAAGGGACAGAGAGGGGGAAAGAGACAGAGGGGGAAAAGGGGAAAGCGACGGAGGGGGAAAGGGTCACAGGGGAGGGAGAAGGGGGAAAGAGACACAGGGGAAAGGGGCAAAGAGACAGAGATGTAAAGGGACATAAGGCAGGGAGGAGGGGGAAAGAGACAGAGGGGGAAAGGGGGAAAGCGACGGAGGGGGAAAGGGACACAGGGGAGGGAGGAGGGGGAAAGAGACACAGGGGAAAGGAACAAAGAGACAGAGATTTAAAGGGACATAAGGCAAGGAGGAGGGGGAAAGAGACAGAGGGGGGAAGGGACACAGTGGAGGGAAGAAGGGGGAAAGAGACACAGGGGGAAAGGGGGGGAAAGACACAGGGGAGGGAGGAGGGGGAAAGAGACACAGGGGATAGATGTTAAGAGACACAGGGGGAAAAGGGGAAAGAGACACAGGGGAGGAAGGAGGGAGAAAGAGACACAGGGGATAGGGGAAAGAGACAGAGGGGGAAAGAGGGAAAGATACACAGGGCAGGGAGGAGGGGGAAAGAGACACAGGGGAGGGAGAGGGGGAAAGAACAGCCCCACATACCAATTAGCTGATTTGTGCTAATTAGTATTACTGTATTCCTGTCTCTGTCATGGCAAAAACAATGCCCACCTCAGGTTATTATGCAATTTGATCCCCTCCACTTAACTGAGCTGCATAATGAGAGTCACATTAGCATAAAATAGCTGCAAACCTGCTGAATTATTTACTGTACAGAAAAACATCTAGTATAATATATACTCTTTAAGATGAAACCAACTTCTTGTTGGGATGACAGTGTCCCTTTAACTAATAGATTTAGTTAAACTTTGATAAAAATAAGTCATAATGTAATTTAAATAACATTAGTAAACTTGAAGCAAATTCTTCTGGACTGTTCATATATTTTTCTCAGATGTCCATTATATAAATGTCAAACATTGATGATTCAACTGCACAGAAACAATGGGCCTTATTAAATTGCAAGCGCACAGATTACGTTTTACATGCCATATGTCTGCAGGCTTGAAATTTGCTACAATTACAGAGCGATTCAATTGAACAAGCCCGCAACTTATGGGCCGAAATGGTAAACCATGTATTTAAAAGTAGCATTTCAGAGCGTGATTATGATCAATTAAGCAAGGCTGTAATTCCCGATTTAGAAACAGCCAATAGTAAATGAGACTGTCATTATTATGTCAGTAAAACATGGAGGTTAAATGTCAATCATTTAGCGTTTAGAAGTCCGATATGCGATCAGACTCGCAATCCAGCAATGTTCAAAATAATAGAAGTGAATGAAGGAAATGTTCTAGTTCATGTGGGTGGCTTGATATGTATTAACTCATTGATTCCCAAGATTAATATAACATGACAATTTTGATTGCAGATTTGTGAGATTGAGACTGTTGTGCTATTAATTTGAATGTCTTTCCCCATCTTTAAAAGTGCAGTATTGATTTTGTATTTGAATTTACAGTTCTATGAACAGGTACCCGTAGGATTTTCTTCTACATTTCTTGTTTACGGGTTTGAAAACAATTTCAGGCTTGAGGAATTGTAGCAATCAAATAGTGATTTGCGATTTTTGCAATTATAACTTCTGCTGCCTTGAAAGTTCAATGGATTAGATGGGTTATAAGTTACAATTTCGGCAACCGCAGGGATTTTCAGGGTGTAACCCGTAGATCTTTTGCGGCTCTCTAAAATACGTAAATTGAATAGCAAATTAGTTTATGGGCTACATTACAGGCTCCAGTAACCAACAATTGCTCAATTGAATAGGGGCCAATGTGTTTTAACTAAAAGGAGATGCAGTCTCAATGATGTGAGGTTTTCAAAGTTTATAGTTCAGCAGGGTGACTTCAAAAATGCAATGTCTAAAATTCAATTTCAACAGTATCAGCTACTTGGGTTTGTCCTCAATCAAATTTGTGATAGACAAAACACTCTCCCTGGGAGTTTCTATTAGAACCAGTTCTTCCTCTCTATATCTTTTCTTCAGATACACTTTCAATCTAAAACTTCAGTTGCAGCCAATATCTCAGCAGGAATAAACAATGAACAGTCTGCTGAAGGACAGTAACTTGCTAGCAACATTTATTTCTAAAAGTTACTCTGATAGTTACAACTGATAGTTGACTGAAGCATCTAATGTATTAAATATGCATATTTAACAAGTATATATATATGTATGTATATATATGTATATATATATATATATATATATATATCACATATATAGTGAGCGTACGAGTTGTTGCTAACGCTGCGGGCTCGCTACGCGAGCCGCGGCCCTCGCGAAGCGAGGGCAGTGGCCGAGGGTCTCAGTTGCTGGCATGGAGCACCGAAGGCGCTCCTTGCCAGCAACTGAGGACCCTCGCGAAGCGAGGGCCTCAGTTGCTGGCATGGAGCGCCGTAGAGCACGCTTACACAGCAGATCCACACCACTAATGCTGCAGCAACATCAAAACACATTCACAGCTCTTCCACACAATGCTTTAAAATAGGTAAAGTATATTCATTTATTAATGTATTATATATTTCATTATTACACACTAAACAGCATTAGCTACCTTACAATTTCATTGCCGTCATTTTTTGACGGGCAATTCGCTAGTATATATATATACTAGAATATTGCCCGTCAAAAAAAGTGAGCTAATGGTGTTTGCTGTATTTAATGTGGCTGATGTAGCGTTGTTCGTTTTCTATGTCGTGCGACTTTTTCGTTATATCCGTAGCTGTTTGGTGGGCTTTTTCGGAGTAACCTTTTTATGTGTTTGTTGTTTGTATTTATTGTGTTTGTAATGTTTTTGGGGTTGCGTGGGTTGCGTTCTTGTTTTTTAATCTCGTAGGTGTTTTTCGGCAAATACGTAGGTGTGGTCATTTTTTCTCTCGCTTAGAGATTTTTTTAGTGTCTAAACTCTTTTAATTTAAATTAAATTGAGGTGTAACTTTAGTTTTCTTGGTCTTGGATGCTCCCTCTTCCTGTAAGTAAGCTTTTTATGTATTTGTTGTGTTTAATTGTTGTATTTTTCATATTTTGATGTGCGCGTGTTGCGGCCGATTTTTGCGAGGTCTTAATGGGTCATAACGTGTCTCGTATTCTCTTTGCGTTACGACGTAAATATTGCGAGGGTCGCAGTTGCTGGCAAGGAGCGCCTTCGGCGTTCCTTGCCAGCAACTGCGACCCTCGCTTCGCAAGCGTCAGCAACTGCTCGTATGCTCACAACTATATATGTGATATATATGTATATATATATATATATATATATATATATATATATATATATATATATATATACAGTTGTGCACAAAAGTTTGAATACCCTGGCAGAAATTGTGACATTTTGGCATTTATTTTGAAAATATGACTGATCATGCAAAACAATGGCTTTTGTTGAAGGAACTGCCAGAATCCACAGGTAATACAGGCTGCTCGGGAAAAAGTGTGGTTGTTTCAAGGAGCACAATACGATGACTTACCAGCATAACAATGACCCTAAGCACAAGGCCAAGTTGACCCTCCAGTGGTTACAGCAGAAAAAGGTGAAGGTTGAGGAGTGGCCATCACAGCCTCCTGTCCTTAATATCATACGACCAAAGACTTTGCATGACCTGAATGCATTTTGCCAAGACGAATGGACAGCTATACCACCTTCAAGAATTAGGGGCCTCAGACAACTATTACAAAAGACTGCACACTGTCATTGATGCTAAAGGGGGCAATACACAGTATTAAGAACTAAGGGTATGCAAACTTTTGAAAAGGGTCACTTCATTCTTTTCTTTGTTGCCATGTTTTGTTTCATGATTGTGCCATTCTGTTATAACCCACAGTTGAATATGAATCCCATAAGAAATAAAAGAAATGTGTTTTGCCTGCTCACCCATGTTTTCTTTAAAAATGGTACATAAATTACCAATTTGCCAAGGGTATGCAAACTTTTGAGCACAACTGTATATGTACAATATATATATATATATATATATATATATATATATATATATATATATATATATATATATATATATATTTGTATATATATATATATATATGTATTTTTATATATATATATATATATATATATATATATATAAAGTGAATTTTAATAACACTCTCTTGTCACCCTACATTCAGTTTGGTGTACCCATATTATGGACTTAACCATTACTATAATGCAGTAAGTTAGTTTCCTCTTCCTTCTATCAAAACAGCCACCTGGGCAGATCCTCTCCATCCAATTGACATGTAATTGGGAGTGGCAAGATGAATATCTGCTGAAGTCTGTAATGCTAAAGTTTAAATATAAGCTTTAATCATATACTGAAATGTAAACCCTGTTGTATAAGAACTACATTGCTTCTTTAAGGAAACGAAAGGGAAGTTGAAGCTGTCTGGCTCAATAAGTCAAGTCTGCATGTGGTAAACAAAGCAATGGGGAGCCAGTTCCATTGCCTGAGCTGACAGTATGCTGTAGTTTCTGAGGGCACAAAGAATAATGCACCCCAGACAACAGAACGTACAAAGAATGTAAGAAGTTATTTTAAAAACAAATATTAATACTCTAAATGAGCAGCGGAGTGTAGAGGGTCTGATGCAGGATTTATATTTTGTTTCTATACGGCAGTAGTCTTCCACTAAGTTACAGACAGCACATATAACTAAATTTAAACTGATTTTTATTTATATTTATATGAAACTTTTGTAGTTTGATTAACTTTCATTCTATTTATGCAGAACAAACACGGGGCATTATTTCTCTAAAGGATTATATGTAATTACGTTTGATTATGAACAGAGATTATTACTGACAAAGGTTATACATAAAGTTCATACGCACAACAAGATTGCTTATAGGGCATAATGCCATTCAGGCATATTGATAAGGCACTGCTCACCAGGGAATTACAGCTCAGCTAATTGAGATTGTGCCATAAGTATTTCCGCTATAGTGTGATGATCTGAGAAGAGTAATTTATTTTGGAATTAGAATCTTAAAGTGGATGATTAAAACAGGTGATAGATATTTGAAGTGCTGTACACAAGTGCCGAAGTAACATGCTTAATAACCAACTCAGCTCCAGACGCTGCGCTGATCTCATAACCAAGAACAAGGCTGTTTGATTCAAATATTTCTTTATTTATAGCTTACATTTCTTAATGCACTTGAATTCACAGTATTTCAAAAATATCAGTTACATTATTTTCTATATATTACTAGTTTCCCTATCAGCTTTTATATACAACTAGCGACTTGCCCGTCAAAAATGACGGCAATAAAATTGTAAGACATGGCAATGCTGTTTACCACACAATGTAAGGCTTTTGCTCCTCTGTGGACCTTCGGCGCTCATTACGAGCTTCTCCCCTCGTGTACTTCAATTTTCCTGCTTTGCAACAATCACCTTTGGCGATCTTCGCGAAGACAGATATATAAGTACAGTGTACAGCAACAAAAAAAATGTGAGTACAGTGAATTAATAAAGTAATATGAATTAATAAATTAATATACTTTACCTATTTATATGTAATATGCAGCAATCAATATCCTGAAGAGCTAACAATCTATTTGTATTTTTCTGCATGTGAAAATGTACAGTTGGACTGTTGATCATCTGAGGAGAAAGTGTCAGCAATGTGGCCAGTGTGCAGTGTAAATAGGCTGCGTGCGCGAGGCTAAACCGCTTGTTTAGGCGGGTAAAACACCATTTTAGAATCCTAATGTTATTAGTCTCAAGTTAGTGTTATAAAATGGAATTTTTTTTCTATGTGTTATTTGCCTCGCGAGTATTTTCTGTCCATTGTAATGGTATATTGTGTATCTCCTACGTTCTTGTGTAACTTGTACGTTCCTGGCGGTGATTTTCGCGGCTCTGTTTCCTTTAGCTCCGTTTTCATTTTTTTTGTCCGACATTTTTTTTGTTGTGTAGCCGATTTTTAAATGCTGAAACTTCTTAAATGCGACTTAAATTGGCGTGCAACCTCACTCCCAGACGTCCTGGCTGTCCCCCTCTCGTACGTTTTTCAGCCGTTAACCTCGTATTTTTTCGACCTTGCATTATTTTTAAGTTCCGCGGGTTGTAATTCTTGTTTTTAAAAGTTGTACATCCTTGTTGGTGTTTTGCGCGCTTCGGGGTCGTGTAGCCTCGTTTTCATTTTTTTCGGCCGCCATTGTTTTTCTTGCTTATCTGATTTTCAAGTAGCAAAACTTTAACTTTGACTTTAATTTGCGTGAAACCGCACTCCCTGACGTCCTGCTGTCCCCCCATGCTGTGTGTGATGTTTTTATTTTTTTAATTGTTCGGTGTATTTTGTGTTTTTGTATGTAGCCATTTCGGCCGTTAACTTCAGATTTTTGCAACCTTTCGCGGGTCATATTTTATATTCTAAGTCCCAATTTTCTCATCCCGGGTTTTTTTTTTTTTTTTTTTTAAGTCTCGTGGGTCGTCTTTTTTTTTTTCTATGTCCCGCTGCTCTTTTTTTTTGTTTCAAAGTCACGCTTTTCTGTTTTTTTACAGAGTTTGAGGCTTCGTAGAGCCTCTATCTCTGCAAATGCGGACACTCGCTTCACGAGGTCCGCATTTGCAATATCAATGTCCTATGACTTCAATTAATATTATTAGGAAGTAACAGTATTTACAATATGTTTCTCAACGCTAAAGGCTTATCTAGAGCTACACACTTTGGACAGATAAAAAGAGGTCACATGGGAGAGAAAAAAATAATGATTAATAATAAAGCCAGTATCTGAAGAAAAAATATTAGTGTAGCTCTTAAAAATTAAGTTTGAAGCATAGATTTTTTTGTATGTCAGCAGATCTGCTGCTCTCCCCCTTTTAGGTGTACAGGAGGTGGGGTAGGATCTGCCCAGTGGTCCTGTCTTTATTGGATTTTTAATCTGTTTTCTTGATATTTCCTTTGTCTGTCTACCTCTCTCCAATAGTTACTGCAGCATACGAAATTAGGACAGATCCTTGTGTATCCCCTGGACACTTTACAGTGAGTGGAGAAAAGCTGCAGTTTAGATGTAAGATTTAAAAGCTATTTTGAATGTATGTTCTTGAAATGCTAACTTTGTTGCTTGTCAGTTGCTAAAGAAACAAATTCCACCTTATTGTTTGACAACCACAGTGGCCCTTTAAACTTTGCTCAGTTTCTCCTATACCTAACACTCCATATCATATTGCCTAATACTCGCCCACTCTATTTGTGCTATTCAAACGCAGTTCTGTGCAAGAAAATACTAAAGATTTATTCAAGTCATTTTCACCCATGAATAACTATTATGTTGCCCATTAAAATTATTATTAACTACCAAACATCCCAAAGAAAGAAACATATTTTCTCCCCTCATTCTCTAGTTATCTAGTTTTGGCCTAGTCTCTCTCCATTTGTCTTCTAATTTGACATTAAAACTCAATATTCTCCCACTGAAGTCCTACCTATGTAACAGCATTTATACCAAGAGTGCTAATAGTTTTAAATAATATTCAACTACTTATTTAAATATATGATTTTAATTTAGTTGGAATCTCCAACGTGTTCCTTAAAGAGTTACAGGGACAATTAAAGTGCATTTCTCTGCACCCAGTGGGATCAATATTGCCATGCTCACTGAATAATGTGTGTGCTTGTAACGATGGGATATATGTGTCACCACTTGGAGATCTACTTATAGTTTATAGAGATTCATGTTTTGATCTGTACTGTTTCATCTCCTTTTCTTCATTTCCACTTTGCTCCATGAGACACAATCCAATGATGTCTGCATTCTTCATATTACTTCTCTTCTCTACATGTTTATCTCTTAGCTGAGGACACAACATTTAATATATCTTGCTACTTTTTCCTATTGTCTTCTGGCGAGGTTACCAATAACTCTTTTACATTGTTGTTATTGTCCTATTCATTAAATGCATATTAAAAATGAAGTAGTAATCATAAAAAATACAGTCGATAGTAAAATGTTAGTGTGAAAAATACATCATATCATTTGGGTACATTGTTTGTCACTAAGTAGGGATATTTTATTCACATATTCATGGTTTTGAAAATTATATCTGTTCTACAATCTAATACCACATATTTAGGAATACAGTTACTGGATTTGTGTGTGTTTTTACATTGTTCAGTCATGTCCAACTTTCCTTAACCTCATGGACCACAACACACCATGCATATCCGCTTTGTATTCATGGCATGGCTTCAGGGAGGTGTGACCTCTTGGTTTCCTGACTGGAAACAAACCCAGGTGAAAGCACCAAATCCTAACCACTGAACCTCCAGGGAAACCCTATATACACCTACATACAGTTTATATTGAAATTAACTGGACATTATAAAATAGAATCTGCAAATAGGACAATTGCATACCCTATCTAGACAGGTTTAGTAACCTAAGCTAAATAATCCTTTCCTCGCTGGGCTTTATGTTACATCCAATTAATGTGAAATTTGTTTGTTATGTTTAAATTGTCAACTTTATTTAAATTGGTAAGACAAAGTAAACCCTTGATTCAATTTTATTTTAAAATTGGGTAAATAGATGTACCTGTAATTTAGATCATTATTTGATTTGTATCTATGATAACACTTACAATTATGTACCTGGACATGAGTGGAGCCCCTCATCTATGTCCAACTAGGCTCTATAATATAATCAGTAACTGCATTCCTAAATATGTGGTCTTAGATTGTAGAACAGATTTAATTTTCAAAAACATGAACATGTGAATAAAATATCCCTACTTAGTGACAAACAATGTATCCAAATATAATTACCTGACAAAGCTTTCAGAAATGTGGGATCCTCACAGCGCACTTACTTTTTGGGCCAAACATTCTTGGTTACATTTGGGACACAGAGATATACACTTACATGGTATTTATATTTTTAAAGTAATACACAGTATAAAAAGTCCATGCACACCACAATACAGCAAAATTATATTTGTATGTATAGAATATAAGATAAATTAAATCATTTCTTAACTATTTAGTGGTGTACAAGCCAGAATAATTTGGGGTGGGGTGGGGTGGGGTGGGGGAAAAAGCTCATTGTATACACAGGCTGTATATAACTTATATATATACATACAAACATAGAAACCCAACCTCCCCACCCCCAGTTCCTACACCCATGATTCTGAACATTACTCTTTCCTAACAGAAAATGTCCTTACTACAGCAGGGAAAGATGGGAAGGCTGGACCAGAAAGAAAGCAGTATGAAAACATCAAAGCCATGCTCATGGAAAAAATAGAGAAGGCTGCACACAATTAGATTAGTCCCTTGACCAAAGAAAGTATCCACATTATCCTTAACTAACCACTCACCCACTCCCAATGCATACACACCTCAAACTTGCACCTCCTGCCAAGTGGAATACCCACACTTGATCAGATAAGTAATCCAAAGAGATAACGAGGAAAGGCTATTAATCCAGGACTTCTTTATGTCAAGCACATGTGACAAACCATATTTGCTTGTAATATCAAAACTATTTGTGTTATTTTAAGGTACATGTACATGTATTGCTTATTAGGACTGACATTCCCTAAAGGCCAATCAAGTCTATGACCCAGGGTTACAGAAAACCAGAAGAAATCCCACATTCACAATATATATCTTCTCTTTTTCTTCTCCCGTTTCACTTATCAATTATGTCCTATTTCATTCCCTATGCATATTTATCCTATTATCCAACCCAACCACACTTCACCTGCACAACTCCCTCTCTCTCCCCTCCACTTCAACCTCTCCCTTTATTTATGTTGCATAGTCCCTTCTAATATCCTTTCCCACATATCACCCCTTGTAATTTCCTAATAACATGATTCTAAAACGGGCCTAGGACAGTAGACTTGTTGGTAATCTATGTCATTAGATGCCATTAGTTAACAACGTTGTTCAGAATTGGTTAACTCTATAAAACAAATTAATACCATAATTCTCCATTTCCTTCACACAGGTGTTGTTGGAGAATGAATGATGCTGCCAACTTAAACACACAGACATAACAAATATAATTCACTATTTAACAAACCACTTGCTGAACTTTTCCCAAACCGTCAACTGACAGATACATTTTAACCTTTACTTTCATGCCAGACAACAACTGTAGAATCTAATTACAAGTTAATTAAATAATTTATATATATATCTGTGACTTGCTTGTTTGTACATTGAAAGCCAACTTGACTTGTGTTTTAATAGGAAGCCTTTGGAGATGATAAACTTGAATTAACAAATGTAGAACTTCAATGGTTGGCAGGCACAAGAGTGTTATATGCTTTCTTTTCAAAGGGAACAATAAACACAAGACTCATCAGCATTGCTTAGCAACTGAGACACAGAGAGAATATATTTGGTGCACATTTGTTGACACACTTGTTGGTATAAATTCCCAAATGATCACATTTTAGAGTCCAAACATATGGCCAGGGAAGGTATGATAATATTATTGTAATATATTGTGTGGGTAAAGATGTATGAATGAAAATCTCAACACAGCTTCTTAAGATATTCAGGAAGTTATTCTTTAAATGTTTGATGGATGAAGAGAATAAAGGAGAGCAAAGGAACTAGATGGTGTGGATACATTGATAACACACTTTAAAGGTAAATGGAAAGAATTGTTGCATCAGAAAGAGGGTATTTTATAAAGTGTCAAGGTGTGTTTCCTGTTTGTTTTAATGAGTTCACTTAATATTTTTTATGTAAAAAGCTAATTTTGTAATGTTTAAAATCTTCTCTTTTAAGTCAAATAAAACATTTGTGTTCTTTCTTCCTTTAACTAGATATACTTGAGATAAAAACTTTACACATCACAAAACTATTCAACACATTCCATTAACCAACATGGAATAAATTAACATATGATAGAAGGGAACCACACATAATGTCATTATGCAGTGACATCATAGTGTCATTATGCAGTGACATATTTCAGGCCCCCCTCTGGAGCCTATATATATAGTTGTAAGCATGTGGGTCGTTGCTAACGCTGCACGCTTCTCTAGCAAAGCGAGGGCCGCAGGTTCTCGCAAGGAGAGCCGAATGGGCTGTTGCTAACGCTGCGGGCTTGTTGCGGGCTTGTTGCTAATGCTGCGGGCGCATTTGATGGCAAGGAACGCCGAAGGCGCTCCTTGCGCTGGCCATGAGCGCTATAGGCGCTCATCCCAAAGAACCCCTACGACGTTCGGCCTGCAAATGCGGACCCTCGCAAAGCAAGGGGCCTCATTTGGGGAGGTGGAGGCTCCCACGTCGGCTGCAATGAGCCGCAGGCGGGACTTACACCGGAAAATTTACGGACTTACCATCCAAAAATACGAGCCGTGGGACTTAGAAAAAAAAACATTGCGACCTCGCAAAAAGACGACCTTACCGCCTGAACTGCGCGCACATAAAAACATTAAAAACACAATAAATACCCACAACAAATACATAAAAAGCTTGCCCACAGCAAGGTGGGGGACACACACACCCAGGACCTCTGCAAGTGAAGTTACACCTCAATTTAAGTAAAAATTAAAGAGTTTACACACACGAAAATACCAGAAGCGAGAGATAAAATGGCCGCTGTAAAAAACGAAAACGAGGCTACAGGACCCTAAACAAGCAAAACACCACCAAGCTCATACAGATTTTCCAAAAAGCTGTACGAGGTACAAGATACACCATTAGCAAGGACGCTACATCATACACAGCCGCGTAGCACATACACATTAGCCGCCATTTTACAACACTAACTTACACAATGCGGAAGTACACAGCAACCCTAGCGGCTTTCCCTTGCGCACGCAGCCTATTTACACTACACACTGCACACATTCCTGACACTTACACCTCAGCTCCACAACAGTGCAAACCTACATTATATGCTGCAGGAACAGCAAAACAGATTGTCAGCTCTTCAGCACAATGCTTCCTGCATATATTACTTCCAAATAGGTAAAGTATATTCATTTATTAATGTATTAATTATTTCACTACCATACACAAACAAATAGACACAAAAAAAAAAAAAATAACACAATAAACACAACACCCATTCACCGCGCTTCCCCACCAAACAGCATTACCTGCCGTCCTTTTTTGACGGGCAAGTCGCTAGTATATATATATATATATTTATATATATATATATATATATATTTATATATATATATATATATATATATATATATATATATATATATATATATAGGGCCTTGCAAAAGTATTCACCCCCTTGGCATTTGTCGTGTTTTGTTGCCTCACAACCTGGAATTAACATGGATTGTTTGAGGATTTGCATCATTTAATTTACAGAACATGCCCACAACTTTGAAGATGTTTTTTTATTATTATTATTGTGAAGCAAACAACGAAAAGGACAAATAACAGAAAAAGTCAATGTGCATAACTATTCACCCCTCTAAAGTCAATACTTTGTAGAGCCACCTTTTGCGGCAATCACAGCTCCAAGTCACTGTGGATAGGTTTCTATGAGCTTGCCACATCTTACCACTGGGATTTCTGCCCATTCCTCCTTGCAAAACTGCTCCAGCTCCTTCAAGTTGGATGGTTTGCGCTTGTGAACAGAAACCGTCTAACCACAGATTGTCTATTGGATTAAGGTCTGGGCCAACATGTGTGCATGTTTCACCTTAAATCACTCAAGTGTTACTTTAGCAGTGTGTTTGGGGTCATTGTCCTGCTGGAAGGTGAACCACCGTCCTAGCCTCAAATCAAGCACAGAGTGGTACAGGTTTTGCCAGTTTACCAGTCCCGGTTGCTGAAAAACATCCCCACAGCATGATGCTGCCACCATCATGTTTCACTGTGGGGATGGTGTTCTTTGGGTGATGTGATGTGTTGGGTTTGCACCAGACATAGCGTTTTCTTTGATGGACGAAAAGTAAAATTTTAGACTCATCAGACCAGAGCACCTTCCTCCATACATTTTGGGAGTCTCCCACATGCCTTTTGGCAAACTCAAAACGTGCCATTTTGTTTTTTGCTGAAAGTAATGGCTTTCTTCTGGCCACTCTGCCATAAAGCCCAACTCTATGGAGGGTACGGCTTATTGTCGTCCTATGTACAGATACTCCAGTCTCTGCTGTGGAACTCTGCAGCTCCTCCAGGGTTACCTTAGGTCTCTGTGCTGCCTCTCTGATTAATGCCCTCCTTGCCCGGTCCGTGAGTTTTGGTGGGCGGCCATCTCTTTTTTTCATTGCAATGTTTGGTTAGTGGTGCCTCTTGCTTAGGTGTTGCAGCCTCTGGGGCCTTTCAAAAAAGGTGTGTATATGTAATGACAGATCATGTGACACTTAGATTGCACACAGGTGGACATCATTTTACTAAATTTGTGACTTCTGAAGGCAATTGGTTGCACCAGAGCTTTTTATGGGCTTCATAACAAAGGGGGTGAATACATACGCACATGCCAATTTTCTGTTTTCTATTTATAAAAAAATATTATTGTATACATTTTTTTCATTTCACTCCACCAAATTAGACTATTGTGTTCTGATCCATCACATAAAATTCAGATTAACAAAATATTGAACTTAAGGCTGTAAAATATGTAAAAAGTCAAGGGGGGTGAATACTTTTGCAAGGCACTGTATATATATAATACAACACAGGCTGAGATCCCACTCCATGCTGATGATAGCCAGTAAGCTTGAAACAGCTGTACATGGATTGGATACTCAGCCTGTGTTTATTCCAACCTTGGCTTTGCATTAAAGCTGTGTAATACAGCATGCATAAGCTTAAAGGAAGCCATGTCTGACAATGGCTACGGAATGAAGAGCGATGCATTTATGGGCATATTTGTGTGTCCCAGCTCAACTTCCCAGAATGCAGTGTAATAACTGTTTTTCTCAGAACTCTGAGCTGGAAGCAGGTTTTTTGCTTGCTTTAGACATTTAAATGTGAACACAGATGTACTTTTTTATATATAGTAGTTACATAGTTACATAGTAATTTAGGTTGAAAAAATACTTTAGTCCATCAAGTTCAACCTTTTTAGATCTCCTCTGATGTGCAATACGCAGACTTATTGTTAATTGATACAGAGGAAGGCAAACAGAAAAAAAGAAAAACAGTGAAACTTTGCCAATTGTCTCAACAGGGAAAAAATTATAAAATGTCTTCCTGACCCCAGATACTTGCGATCGGATTCATCCCTGGATCAACACTCCCTCTCTATTAATCCAGGTATCCCCTAATGCCCTTTTTATTTAAAAATATATCCAATCCCTTTTTAAATTTATCTATCGAATCCACTGTCACCACCTTTTTTGATAGAGAATTCCACAGATTAACCACCCTTACTGTGAAGAACCCTTTTCTTTCTTTAAGGTGAAATCTTTTTACTTCTTATCTCAAAGGATGTCCCCTTGTCAGTTGAAAACCTCTTGGCACAAAAAGTTCCCTTGACAAAGCCTTGTATTGACCGTGGATATATTTATATAAGGTAATCATAACGCCTTTTTTCTAGAGTAAATAAGTTTAATTTCATTAGTCTTTTTTCATAACTTAGCCCCTCCATTCCCTTTATTAGCTGTGTTGCCCTTCTCTGTACTTTTTCTAGCTCTAAAATTTCCTTTTTATGTAGTGGTGCCCAAAATGGTACTTCATATTCCAAATTAGGGCATACTAGGGATTTGTATAGTGGGAGAATTATATTTGCTTCCCTTGCTTCTATACCCTTCTTAATACATGCTGATATTTTACTTGCCTTTGCAGATGCTGCTTGGCATTGAGCATTGTTACCTAGGCGGTTGTCCACAAGTTCTCCCAAATCCCTTTCAATATCTCATACCCCTAGATTTGATCCATTAAAATGATAAATTGCATCGCTATTTTTCCTTCCCAGATGCATAACTTTAAATTTATTCGTATTAAATCTCATCTGCCACTTAGATGCCCATTCCTCTAATTTATGCAAATCCCCTTGGAGGGAAGGTACATCATTTTCTGATTTAATTACCTTGTACAACTTTGTGTCATCAGCAAAAATCGAGACACCACACTCCAATCCCACTTCCAAGTCATTAATAAATATGTTGAAAATGTGGGCACCTAATACTGAGCCCTGAGGAATCCCACTTACCACATTAGTCCAATCTGAGTATGTTCCATTTACCACAACCCTTTGCTTCCTGTTTTCTAGCCAGCTCTCAATCCATAAGCAAGTATTTATGGCAATTCCTGTATCCTTTAGTTTGCTCAACAGTCTCCCATGTGTCACTGTATCAAAAGTCTTTGCAAAATCCAAATAGACTACATCCACTGATCCAAGTACCTACTAAGCTCCTTATCGAAACTAATTAGGGTTGTTTGACATGACCTATCCTTCATAAATCCATGTTGCCTACTACTTATAATCCTGTTTAAATAGACATATTCCTGTATATTATCCCTTATTAACCCTTTTAAAAGCTTTCCCACTACCGAAGTGAGACTCACGGGTCTATAATTCCCCGGATTTGCTCTTGCTCCCTTCTTAAATATAGGTATCACCTCTGCCTTTCTACAGTCATCTGGTAGAGACCCTGTGTTGAGTGAATCTTGAAAAATTAGACATAATGGTTTTGCTATTACAGAGTCCAGTTCCCTCAGGACCCGGGGCTTTATTAACATTTATTTTTTCCAACCTCTTTTGGATTTCTTCCTGCGTTAACCAGTTATTTGGTGAAGGTATTGTAGCCCCATTATGTTGCAGTGACACAACCACTGGTACCTCCCTTGTGTATACCGAGAAAAAAAAAACTATTTAGCTAATCTGCCTATTCCTGGTCACTAATTATCAGACGGCCTGTGTCACATTGTAGTGTTCCTATAGCTTCCTTCCTGGCCTTCTTCCCATTAATATATTAAAATATATATATTTTACGGTTATTCTCACTCTCATTTGCAACTAACTTTTCATTTTTGATTTTAGCCAGTCTAATAGCCCTTTTGCAAGCCTTGTTGATTTCCTTGTACTTACGTAAAGCAGTCTCTGTCCCCTCTTCTTTGTATAATTTAAATGCTTATTTAGTAAATAAATATTACATCTGTGTTCACATTTGAATGTCTAAAGCAAGTTAAAAAACCTGCTTCAAGCTCAGAATTCAGAGAAATACAGTTATTACACTGCATGCTGGGAAGCTGATCTGGGACATGCAAACATGCCCACAAATGCCTCACTCTTCAATCCATAGCCATTTTCAAACATGGCTTCCTTTAAGCTTATGCCTGCTGTATTACACAGCTTTAATGCAAAGCCAAGGCTGGATTTCACACAAGCTGAGAATCCTATCCATGTACAGCAGTATCAAGCTTACTGGCTATCATTAGGCATGGAGCGGGATCTCAGCTTGTGTATATGTACTATTTATTTACTGTACTGCTGTACGGTGGAGGGCTTCTATCGCTCTTTTGTCCACCATATATTAAATGATTGTTGTGGTGAACTACCTACTCATAAGGTCCACAACACAAGCTGAGGTCCTGCTCCATGTCATTAAGTCTATTTTTAATTGAAAAAAATAAATGTTGTGCATCTGTGAAAGTTGTGTGTGGTTGCCTCTCTAGATGCAATGAGAAGCTGGCCACACCAACTCATATCATTTACCTTTCTGAAGTTATGTAAGATTTTCTCTTACAAGACTTCCTGGTGATGTTTGGTAAACAAAACCTTTTGGGTTGTTTTGTAGTGTAATGCAGTTTTATCTTAGTTTATCTATATATGTGTGCTATCAATGTATCTATATTATACTATACCATCTGGTTAATCTGCCTTCCTCTCTTCTCCTTGTATATTTTTCACTATTTAATTGTATACCATAGAACAGTGCTGCCCAACGCCATTAGTGTAGAGGCCAGATTTTTTTATAAAAATATTTATAAGTATTGATATAACTAAACATTTGAGAAATTATGTATGATATACCAGTTACCTAAACTGGGCCAAGTGTTTTATTTTAATAATATTAAGTTCATGTAGAAATTCTGCCTGGCAATAGTGGTCTACAGTAATCAGCTGACAGGCTCCATCAAGCCTGTGGGCTGCCCCTTGGGCAGCACTGCCATATAGGATTGCAGAAATGGATTCTCTTCTCTATGTTCGATTTAATAATGCAATTAAAATAATAGATATAATGTATATTTGGACTAATTTGATATAACCATCTATTTGAAAAGATTGAAATTTGTGGGTTTGGTTCACCTTTTTCTCTTGGATTTTTAATTATGCTTTAACAAAGAACATATTTTAGTTCATTCACTTAGGCTATAAATAGCATTGTCATTTAGGAACGTTATTACGGTACTTGTCATTACCATAGTATTAAAACTCTGCTGGGTCTTTATTTTATCATTTTGTAAAAGTTTTTTTGTATCTGTTGTATTATTTTTAGATTTGCTTTACAGTTGTCACTAAATGTTCAATATTCTGTGAAGTTTGATGACAATAAGTTGAGCTGCTTCTATATATGAATGACTGGATGATAGGCATAGACCTCAGGGCAAAATGAAAAGCAATGTCAAGATACATAGCCAAGTAAAACTACAGGAGAGCAGCAGCAAGGAGCCAAGACAGAGATCTTGCTGAGATATTTAGCTATGTCTGGTTATATGTATTGGGCACAAATAATAGACAAAATCTCAGATCAGGCAGATATCACAAGTTGGTAGCAAAGTTAGGATATGTGTCTCACAATAAGAAGCTAATGTAGGTTCTGGGTATTGTGAATAACAGAGATGCAATGTTCTTCTAGCAGACAGACGATCACTAAGCCAGGAAGAGTCAAATCCAGAAAAGCTGACAACATGATTTATTCAGGCATTAAACAGACATTTTGACCATCTGCTGTAAATCCTGATCTTAAGGTTAGAAATTAAAATAAAATAAAATAGTAAATATATATTCTCAAATGGAACATAAAGATTGATGATCAGAATGTCAGAGTTGTAAGCAATAATATGCAGTGTTAAAGTGCTCCAGCAGAGGTCCCAATTATGGTATGATAGTAAAGGACCAAAATTATCAGCTTTAGTATAGTAAGGCCCCTATTCAATTGAGCAATTGTTAGTTACTGGAGCCTGTAATGGAGCCCGTAAACTATTTTGCTATTCAGTTAGCGTCTTTTAGCGAGCCGCAATAATCTACTAGTTACAGGCTGAAAATTCCTGCGGTTATCAAAATAGTAACTTACGACCTATCTAAGCCTTTAATCTTTCAAGCCCGCAAAAGTTACAATCGCTAAAATCGCAAATCACTATTCAATTGCTACAATTCCTCAAACCTGCAAATGTTTTCACACCCGTAAATGGCAAATGTAGAAGAAAATCCTACAGGTACCAGATAGGACCCGCAAGGGGGTTTACCCCTCTTTGTAGCACTGTAAATGCAAATAATAAATCAATACTGCACTTTTTAAGATGGGGAAAGTGATGAAAGGCATTAGAATTAGTTGCACAACAGTCTCAAGCTTGCAAATCTGAAATAAAAAATAAAAAAATTTCTGTTCCATTTTGGTGTCATATCAATCTCGGGACCGAATGAGTTAATACATATCAGGCCACCCACATGGACTAGAACAGTATCATCATACATTTTTAGTATTTTGTACATTGTCGAATTGCTAATCTGATCGCATATCGGACCTCTAAACGCTAATTGATTGACGCGTTTCTGTGACCTTGTCTTCCACCGGATGCATCTTTTCTTCCAGACCCTTTATCTCATTTTCGCTAATACTCTTTATATCTTTAATATGAGGACTGCCGTTTGCCAGTTCACTCTCTAGATTGGATACTTCCTGCCAGTTTGTGGCTAGATGGTGTGTTTTCGTCTGTTCAAAGTCACCCCGGCAGTATTTATGCCTCATCTGTAGACCGGGAGCCTGGGACTGGAGCTGCCTCACTTCGGCCTCTTTATACTTTTCTACGGTTCCAGGTGCTCCTATTGGCTGGCTGACAACTCTCACCAAAACGTATCAGCCTCATCCAGTCATCTTGCTTCTGTTCTGGCCCAGTATCAGCTATAAACTCCAAAGGCAGGTCCTCTCTCACTGCTGCATCTTGCTTTCAGATCTCTACTTCATCTTTCTTTTTGTGCACAGCAAGCATATGTGATATCTCTGCTTGAAAGGAGCTCTCAGACTTTTGGTTTTGCTGGAATATTTCCAGCTGTTCAGGAACTTCAAGCTGACACCCAACAGATAGGCTAGTACACCTCTTAGTAGCCTATTGAATCCTAGATTCCTGGAAAACACTTTTATTTTTTGTATCCTCAGCCTTCATCCGTATTATTTCTTCTTTTAGTAGCTTCTCTACTTGCCTTGCCTTCAAGGCGTCCAGCTTTTTATCTTCCTCAGCTTCCTTCAGCTGCAGTTTCTCCTCATTAGCTTGTTGCAAATCCAGTTCACTCTGCTTGAACTGGATCTTTTGCTGCATGTTCAAAGGAGGAACCTTCTCTGACTCTTCTATCAGGTTCTCCTAAATATCTTTGGCTGCTCAGCCATGTTTTCTTCACCCTTCTGTCTTTCCTGTAAAAGCTCCTTCGCTATGCCTTGCATATGAGCTTCCTGCAAATATTGCTCTGCATTAAATGTAGCATCTTGTACACACAGTTCCTTCAGGTCAATGATAGTCTCTTCTGGACAAACTACACTCTGCTCCAACTGTCCTTGTTATAGCTGCTGCCCTCTGAGATACATGGTTAGCGAGGAGATCTCGCGTCATCTGTTCGCCACTGTGCAGCCCCTTCTGCATAATTCTCTCATTTATCTTGTACTTGGGGGGTCTCTTCCACTGCTCCCAATTATACATCTGTGTCTTCTTCCTATAGGACACTCTGTTGTCTTCAAACACAGGCTTCCTTCTCCATTCAGGAATATAATTTGGCATCATCCTGATAACCTTAATTTTAGTAGCAATTTGCCAGTCTTCTACTTCAAGCTTTTTCTGTCCCACTGGGATAGAGTTCATCTGTACTCCTTGCTTTACTTGTTTCCCGTCTTGCTTCTCTTTATCCATAGCACTTTGTTTTATGGCCAACTGAGACAGAACGCTCTTGGGATACTTCATAGTTTTATGAGGACACATCTCCATGCTCTGCTTCATATGTCCTCTTAGAGACAGTGGTTTGTCTTTCACCATTTCAATCTCCAGACTCTTTTCTTCCTTATCTTTCACTTTAGTAAGGTTTCCAGTGTCTTCATCATTTTTAGGACATTCTTCCTTTGTAAGAACACTGGCTATATTCATCCACTTGGTCTCTCCTTTCTCTAGGTCAGAGATCTTTGTCAGGCACTTCCTTTCTCTAGTACTCTCCACCAAGGACAGGTGGCTGTGTCTGTTCGGGTTTCTTATGGAGTCCTCTTCATTGCTCTTGCATCGGTTTGGACTAAAAACTTCAATGACTTGATCAGTATGCTTCTTACTGAGGCTGGTTTTGCACTCAGTCAGTGACAATACTTTGTCCTTTTCTCTTTGACTGTTGCTCACAACCTTAGTTGCTTTTAGATCATTATCAGTTCGATCCAGGGGCAATTGTTCTTTATCTGCACTAGCAGCCTCTTTTGCTTTCTCAGCAATTTCTATTACTTTCACAGCAATCTCATTTGTACCCTCTGCCGTCTCTGTGGCGCCCTATGCAGTCTCACTTGCAGCGGCTCCTGCCGCCTCTCCTGCCGTCTCACTTGCAGTGGCTTCTGCCATCTCAGCATTCTCTTTTGCCGTCACAGAAGTCTCAGCAGTCTCTTTTGCAGTCTCAGGAGTCTCAGCAGTCTCTTTTGCCATCTCAGCAGCCTCTTTTGCCATCACAGCAGTCTCAACAGTCTCTTTTGATGTCTCAGCAGTCTCTCTTGCACTCTCTGAAGTTTTTTTTGATGAAGTCTTTCTTGGTGGCTTTTTGCACTCTCTCTGCCATCCACCAGGTCTTTAACTCCTGATTTCTTTCTTCTTAGGTTTGACAGTACATGGCCCCGTCCATCGTCCCTTTGATGCGGTGCAGTTGTCCTGTCCCCTTAGCAGAAAAACACCCCCAAAGCATAATGTTTCCACCTCCATGTTTGACTGTGGGGATGGTGTTCTTGGGGTTATAGGCATCATTCCTCCTCCTACAAACATGGTGAGTTGAGTTGATAACAAAGAGCTCGATTTTGCTCTCATCTGACCACAACAGTTTTACACAGTTCTCCTCTGAATCATTCAGATGTTCATTGGCAGACTTCAGACGGGCCTGTACATGTGCTTTCTTGAGCAGGGGGAATTTGCGGGCACTGCAGGATTTCAGTCCTTCACGGCGTAGTGTGTTTCCAATTGTTTTCTTGGTGACTATGGTCCCAGCTGCCTTGAGATCATTAACAAGATCCTCCAGTGTATTTCTGGGCTGAATCCTCACCGTTCTCATGATAATTGAAACTCCACGAGGTGAGATCTTGCATGGAGCATCAGACTGAGGGAGACTGGCAGTTATTTTGTATTTCTTCCATTTGCACTGTTGTCACCTTGTCACCAAGCTGCTTGGCAATGGTCTTGTAGCCAATTCCAGTCTTGTGTAGGTCTACAATCTTTTCCCTGATATCCTTGGACAGCTCTTTGGTCTTGGCCATGGTGGAGAGTTTGGAATCTGATTGATTGATTACTTTTGTGAATAGGTGTCTTTTATACAGGTAATGAGCTGAGATTTAGAGCAATCCCTTTAAGAGAGTGCTCCTAATCTCAGCTCGTTACCTGTATAAAAGACACTCGGGAGCCAGAAATCTTGCTGATTGATAAGGGATCAAATACTTATTTCCCTCACTGACTTGCAAATCAATTTGTAACTTTTTTACATGTGTATTTCTTGAGGGGTTTTTTATTTATTTTTATTTTGTCTCTCATTGTTAAAATACACCTACCATTAAAATTATAGACTGATCATTTCTTTGTCAGTGAATGGCTGTAATTATTTATTTTAACATTTGTAAAAATATTTTGCACATTATCAAGTCAAATTCTTAAAAACAGCATACTATAAACATGACACTTCAATGGGCCTTTATGTATACTATATAACCAAACAAGAAATGGGGAGTCTCAAATTCATTAAACTATGAGTACCGAGAAAAA
This sequence comes from Discoglossus pictus, assembly GCA_027410445.1. Taxonomy (NCBI): domain Eukaryota; kingdom Metazoa; phylum Chordata; class Amphibia; order Anura; family Alytidae; genus Discoglossus; species Discoglossus pictus. The sequence goes on from CM050163.1 coordinate 374,245,367, forward strand.
AGACACATCATAAAACGTATTCCATTGACTGGTGTGCATTTTTTTTTTTAGAAAACTGAAGAGTTCCAAGTAAAATCATTTCTATATATTATAGAACACTATTTATGCCACTGTGAACAATAGGAAGAGAACTTTCTTAAAAGATTATGGTTTTTGAGACCAATGTATGAACATAAGTGGCTTCAAAACTGAGAGTGCAATGAAACATTGCTACGAGTGCAGCATGCAGATTGTAGTTTAAAGCAGCAGGATAAACAATTTTCGCATTCAATGTAATTAAATAAATGTGATTTTTCATAAAGCAAATTTCATTGAAATGTGTACATTTTAATGCATTATTTGCTTCTCCATGCTTTTTTTGAAAAAAAAAAAATGTATTTTTGGTGGCAGAGTGTGAGAAAATTATCATTGACTGCTTCAAGATAGAGGTTTCTTTTAAGCACTAAATAATAGCATTTCATTTTAAAATAGAGAAGGAACTAATCACACACATCGAGTCTAGGGCTAGGATATTTGAAATTACAGTGAATGTAAAATACTGATGTTTAGCCCTGATTTTTGCCACCTTATGATGTCTTAAAGGATCGCTGTCATGTCCTATCGAAAGGGGCCATTTGTTTTAATTATGCATTGATCACTAATACAATTCAAATTTAATATTTTTATAATAGTAATACCTAATGTTACATTAATTTTCAGAGATCAGAGTATCAGCCTCCACGTGAGCTTATTTTCTTCACCCTGATAATATAACCAAGGGAAAAGAAAAAGGTTCAGAGACAGGTTTAAAGGGTTTAAAGAAAAATCTGATTAGTTAAGAGAATAACCAGTCATGCATTGTCTCCCCCCTTAGAAAACTGAAATCAACTGAACACAGCAAGTCTTCAGGATATGGAGAGCATTGCGTTGATATAACTTTGTGCCCGAAAATGTAGCCCTGTCTTATAGACAAAGATACTCCTGCTCCACTGATCGTATAATACTGGAGCTCACTGGCAGCAAAGTTTGATCTTTGCAAGTAAATTTAATATTGATATTGTATTTAATTTTAAATTGTTGAATACGAATTATGTTAATAACCAATACCTAATTTAAATATCTAGCTGTCATTAAGATTTTACACTGGTCCTTTAAACATACATCAAATTATTGGTAAATGTCTTACTGGAATAATTAATAAAGCAGCAGGAGTGTGTTTGGGAAGATAAGCTTGTAAGCAGAAGTCTGAATGATACATCAATGATGTCCATCAATCCATTCAATCAATTATGTTTGGACAAACAAGGTACCTTGAGTATGAATGAAAAAAATGACATGCAGACAATACAGTTTTCTGATCATCTAGTAATAATCATCAATCAAATAGCTTTTTGTGTGCCTGGGTCAAAGCTCAATCTTGACTGGATTGGTGTTCAACTAGGTGCACAGTGGATGATCTCTGACAAATTGTGATCAATAAAATTCCTGCAACCTTAATATATATCATTGCATACCTAGGAACAGCAGGAAATATTTTCAAAATCAAAGTAAGTATCTGTGGTTCAACACAAAACTGATGAGACGGTCATTCGGCAGAACCCTATTCAGACTCTATGGGCAGAGTTGACCTTCTCAACTTGACTTAAAAAATATATTTCATAAATTACATGGGTTCTGCAAATGATTATGTGGGTAATGGAGCAAACAAATCACATTAATAAGGACATGGCAAGGACAAGGGCATTGAATAGATTGAAAATATAATTTATTTCTGCTGTATCTAAAGATTCAGATCAACTTAGTAAAACTAGGTTAGGTAGTACTATGTGGTGCTAAGGGTGGTAAAAAAGGCCAAAATAAAACATATCACCACTACTTATGTTTTATATGAAACCTATGGTTAAGCAAGCATAAACCTTTATGTTTTCCTTGTTCTCCAGTAATAATATTGTTGTTGGTTAGTCATTCAGTCATGACCGACTCTATCTAATCCTAAAAAAAACAAGCACATCTGTCAGCCACTACCCCTCTGAGTTCCCTCAAGTTCATGTTCATTGCTTCGATTACCTCATGTATCCATCTCCGACCTCTGCCATCCACTTCTTCATGTGCCTTCTATCTTTTCCAGCATCAGAGTATTCTCCAGTGAATCCTATCTTCTCATGATATGGTGAAAATAATTGAGCTTTAGCCTCAAGATCAAACCTTCTAGCAAACAGTTTGGCTTAATTTCCTGTAGTATTGATTGATTGGATCTTCTTGCAGTTCAAAGAACTCTAAGTAGTTTTCTTCACCACCACAATCCAAAAGTTCTAAAGAGCTTAGCCTTATTTATGGTCCATATCGCATAGGCACGTATTACTAGTGGGAATATCCTAGTTCTAACTATACAGACCTTAGTTGACAGTGTAATACCTTTATTTTTTAATAGCTTGTCCAGACTTTCATAATTTTCGTCCCCAGAAGGAAACATATTTTAATTTCATAGCTGCAGTCATCATCTGCAGAGATCTTAGAGCCCAGGAAACTAAAATCTGTCACTACCTTCACTTCTTCCCTACTTATTTGCCAGGAACTGAGATTGCAGTTTGCCATGGTCTTTGTTTTTTTTTATGTTGAGCAGTAGGCTAGCTTTTGCACTCACTTCTTTCACCCTCATCAATAGGTCTTTTTGTTCGTCATCATTTTCAGCCATCAGAGTAGAACCATCTGTTTATCTGAGGTATATTTTTCTCCCAGCAATATTTATTCCTTGTAATCCTCCTTTCCCAATTGTGAGCCATTTGGTTGTTCAATGTGCGGTTCTACCTGTGGCTTCTTGGTCCACATACAGATTCCTCAGGAGGCAGATGAGATGATCTGGTACTCCTATCTCTTTAAAAACTTGCCATCTTTTGTTGTGATCTACAAAGTCATAGTTTACAAAACAGAGGCAAACATTTTACTGGACCTTTCTTGCTTTCTTTATTATCCAGTGTACAGTGTTAATTTGTTCTCTTGTCCCTCTCCGAAACCCGGCTTGCACATCTGGTAGTTTTTGTTGGAGCAGAGCTTGCAGGATCCTAAGTATTATCTTGCTGCCATGTGAACTTTGCGCAATTGTTTGATAAATGGAGCACTCTTTGGCACTGCCCTTTTTTGGGGATTGGAATGTAGACTGACCTTTTCCAGATCACTGGCCACTGTTGAGTTTTCCAAATTTATTGGCATAAGGCAAGCAACACTTTTTCAACATCTTATTGTAGGATTTTTAACAGTTCAGCTGAGATTCCTGAAGCCTTCCTTATACTGTAATTAGCAAAGCTTCCTAGGACCGATATCACTTCATTCTCCAAGATGTCTGGCTTTAGCTCAATGGATAAGCTATTGATATTATGACCTGTTTTACCTCTATACAATCCATTTAAAAGTATTAACACAAAATATAAGGTTGCATAGGTATTTAATGTCCAATTGTCTTGAAATTTGAAATACTATTTTTAAATAAATTTGTGCTCAATTTTCACTTAGGTGATGGGTGGAGAAAATGGTGAATGGGAAGACAGGGCTAGAATAAAACTAGGATTTTTTTTTTATTTAACTTTAGTTGAAATGAAAGGGAAGCTCAAATATTTTCAACTTAATTTTACAGGTATATAGAAGTTTCATAGATTATGAATGCATTTGTTAGAGGAGAATCAGTAGTGTATGCTAACTTTTTTTTACAGGAAAAAATCTCCCAAAAAACATTAATAAACTTACCCTAGAGTTTGCAAATGTATTTAGTTTTCTGGCAGTTGATTTTGAGAAGGAATGCGAAGGGGAAAATCATAATTTGTTTTGACCAATCAGAAACAGCTACAACTTTGTTGCAATGTCTGGGTATCACTATCTGCAGCAAAGCATCATGGGATGTTTAGCCTTTTGTTCCCACCACAAGGAAGCAATGAAGCAGATTCAGGAAGTGCTGCTCTGGATCTCTGCACTGTGCTGTTGTTGGCTTGAAGGTTAGTATAGGTTTAAAAAATGTACTTCAGCTGACTTTCTCCATTACAATTTTATTCTATGCTCCTGTCACTATGCCCTCAGTCTTGCCAAACAGTGCTACTTCTCAACATTAATATTGAATTTGGCCTCGAATCCTAACTCTCCGCTAGCCACTAATAATCGCTAATAATAAAATGTAAAATATCTGTAATGTAATGTAACTCTCCTCTCAACATGGTCCTAACTTAACTTCCCCTCAACAAACCAACAACACCCAGCCATCACTCTTCTCCAATCCTATATCCATGATCCATCATTTAATTGTGTAACCAAGGATGAAGTCTTCTATCAACCTTTCCTCTTACAACTTTTCCACATGATCCTATTCCATCACAGCTAATCTCTCCCCTCTCTGCCACACGTATCCCAACTATCTATTCAACCTTTCCTTAAACACTGGCAAGTTTCCAACACCTTTAAAACATGCCATAATTACACCCATTTTTAAGAAACTCTCATCGGATCCCAGCTTCTGCATCTAACTACCGCTCTATTTCTCTACTTCCCCAGTGCTTGAGAGTGTCGTCTACAATCTCCTTACCCACTAAAGGCAGTAATGACTTTCTTACTGAAAGGGTCACTTCTCGATTCTAATTCTCCTGGATCTCTCTGCTGCCTTTGACACAGTTGATTACCCTCTTCTTATCCAAACTTTCCTCTCTCTTGGCATCTGTGAAAAAAGGGTTGTGCTAGATGTAATGTATCCCACTGATTTTCGAAAATGGTCTCAGAATTGTTCTATTATCACCCATAATATAAATATTATGTCCTCTTTAATATAATACATTGTGCTATATAATACATTTATACAGCATTAAGATATGTTAATTTTTCATCAGTAAATCAGTAAAATCCTAGTATTATTTTTAATTGTTGTAAATTCTACTGATTAGTCACCGTAAAAAGGGCCCAGAGTTATAAACAGTTGAGTCATATTCTGCCACATGATGCTCTTGAGGCATGATGAGTCACGTGTTTGCTTGTTTACTGTATGAGTCAGCGCTCCTGGCCAGTTGGTGGAAAGAGTTTGTTCTTGAAACATCTAATGCTGTGAGTCGGTTATCGGTTATTTGTATAGTTGTATGTTCATTTTATGTTCATAATGCAAAGCTAAGGTGATATTTAAAAATCATAAACGTGGTTTTACTAAACTTAAGAAGCATGGTGATGATGATATATGGCTTGATCAAGCTTTTGAAGCTTCCTGTTCATCTTTACAACCACATTTCCTTACCCAAGGAGATTTCAATTACCTTGTCCGAGACTTGAACCTATCTAACATGCAAGCAGAACCTTTAGGCTCCAGGTTGAAAGGCTCGAATCCTCTCCATAAGGAAACTAAAGTTTGTTTTTTTAGAGATAGGCATAGCGACTTTAAGGATTTCTTTTCTCTTGAAGATGAACTTTGTTTTGCAATGATATTTATTCTGTCATGGAAGGACTTGGTCACAACTACAAACCAGAGGATTGGCATTTATTTATCGATTCTTCTAAAGTTAGCTTGAAAGCTGTGCTTCTCCACAAATGAAATATGTTTCCACCAGTGCCACTAGCTCACTCTGCCAATATCAAAGAAACTTATGAGACCATGAAACTTATGCTTGAAAAAATCAAATATGAAGAGTACAAATGGAATATCTGTGGTGACTTGAAAGTAGTCGCTCTTTTGCTTGGACTTCAACTTGGTCACACAAAGTACAGCTGTTTTCTTTGTGAGTGGGACAGCAGAGACCGAAGAAATCATTACACTCAGAAACAATGGCCAAAACGAACATCACTCACACCAGGACAGAAGAATGTTGTCAATACACAACTCGTTGATCCAGAAAAAGCATATCTACCTCACTCCATATAAAGCTTGGTCTTATGAAGAACTTTGTCAAAGCGATGAATCAAAGTGGACCTGGAGTTACATATTTAAGATTTTTTTTTTTCAAGGATCAGTGATGCAAAGATCAAAGAGGGGATCTTTGTCAGACCTCAAATAAGACAACTGATTATCTATGAGAACTTTCATAGTCAGTTGAACTAGGCTGAAAAGGCTGTATGGAAATATTTCAAGAGCGTTTGCCAGCACTTCTTAGGGAATCATAAGGCAGACAACTACAAAGAAATAGTGGATGATGTTTTGCAATCTTACAAAACCATGGGATGTAACATGTCTTTGAAAATCCATTTCTTGGATTTGCACCTGGATTCGTTCCCAGCAAATCTTGGCTAAGTCAGCGATGAACATGGTGAATGATTCCACCAGGACATTTCCAAAATGGAACAGCGGTAACAGGGCAAGTGGAGTCAAATCTTGCTGAATACTGTTGGACCCTTAAGAGTAATGTTCCTGAGAGAAAATACAGGAGAAAATCCTATATTCTACCATTTTGGGGAGTTAGTATTTGTAACGGCTACCCCGGTAGTGAAAGGGTACCAGCCGTTGGAGACGTCCTTTTTCCTGGCAAGCTGCTGTGTAAAAGTGAAGTTATAAACCATCAGAGAAAAACTTTTTACTAACTGAACTCAGCATGACAGTTACATATATTCAAAAAAACATTCCAAACAGTTAAAGGGCCAGTGTAGTAATAAATGTTCACAGGCAAAGGTAAGGTTCTGTTAAACTGCTCCCCCTTTGTGGAACACTCCGGCAGACCCGGATTGATCCTTTTCGGGTCAACTTGGGGCTGTCCGGTCTGCTGTTAAGGTAAAAGTTCCGTTTGCCTGGACAGTCCGTCTGCATTCGCATTGAACCGGCCAGGGCGATATTGAATGGAAAAGTTATACGGTTGTAGGGCCAAGCTCCATCTCAGTAATCATCCATTGTCCCCAGCCACTCGGTTCAGCCATACTAGGGGTTTGTGGAATGTAACTTCAGAGCAGATGGGCTTTAGAATTAGTTTCATAGAAAGTGTCCCTGTGGTGACAGCTCAATGCGGTCGGAAAGGAGAGGGAGAACGGCGGCTTTGATATGGGGAGTCACGCCCTCTAGAGCGGGATCTTGAAAGAAATGTTCCATCAAGAACAACTGTAACACTTCTTCTCCGGTGTTGGCATTGCACCCTCGCACCCAATGTGATGCCACCCTTTGTATTGTGTTTGCCCATTCCATGTGGGAGTCCACAGCCTTCTTCTTGGACTCCCGGAAGCGACGGCGGTATGCTTCTGGGGTTACGGCATATCGGGTTAGCAGTGCCTTTTTAACTTGCTGATATTGTAAAATATCCGCTGGAGCAAGAGCCCGAAAGGCTTCATTGGCTTTGCCCGACAATTTCCCAGTCAAAATAGTGACCCATTGGTCTGGTGGTACCTGGTGTAGTGAGCACTGCCTCTCAAAGTCAGCCAAATATCCATCTATTTCTTCCTCACTTTCTACAAAAGCTTTAAATGCAGTGAACGGTATTTTCTTTACTGTAGCAGTGAATGGGGGGGGGGGGGGGGTAGGAACTGCCTGTGTAATGGGCTGTCTAGCTCTTACCAGTTCAGTTTCTTGTCTCCTCTTAGTTTCTATCTCCTCCCTTGTTTCCCGGAGCAGCTGGTTTATTAGTTCCACGGACGTTTCTGGATACAAGGATAATCTCCGCTGTACAATACCAGTAATTACATCGTCCTTGCTGACAGATGTAAGGGGCTCCGTTACTTCCATGGATCTATCCATTTTGTCCAGCTCCAGCAGGTCAGCTATCAGCTCCCTCCGTGGCCTGTTACTGACACTCGTACCACGACTCTCCAATAAATCTTTTAGTGTGGGTCTTTTCAGCTTGGCGTACTGAGACTCCATTCAGCACTTGCTCTCTGGATAAAAGGACCATCCCACCGCTGCCAACCAATGTAACGGCTACCCCGGTAGTGAAAGGGTACCAGCCGTTGGAGACGTCCTTTTTCCTGGCAAGCTGCTGTGTAAAAGTGAAGTTATAAACCATCAGAGAAAAACTTTTTACTAACTGAACTCAGCATGACAGTTACATATATTCAAAAAAACATTCCAAACAGTTAAAGGGCCAGTGTAGTAATAAATGTTCACAGGCAAAGGTGAGGTTCTGTTACAGTATTTTACTGTGTATGTATTGTAAATATATGTAATACTGTAAACTTAAAATCACTGTGTCTCAAAATCCTTACGTGATAGAGAAATTATAAAAAATATATTTGTATTAAGCACAAAAAATACTATAAGGGTCACCTATTTTGACTTCTGAGACAAAAAAAGGTAACATTTTGTTGACCAGTGTTATTTATGCTCTTAGTAAGACTCCATTTTTTTTCAAACAATTTCTGTTTTCATTATGTAGTGGCCGTTTAACTCTCATAATTACTTTCCTTTCTATTTATGATATACTGTAAGTGATCATAATATGTGTTTGTGTAACATATGCTGCCATCCCATAGAAAAATATAAATAATATGGGCCACCATCAAATGCATTTAATAAACAGCTCTGCGTGTGTATGAGTAGTTATGTTGTAATAATGGCTGTTATGGGGAAATGTCTGTGATTTGCTCACATAGCAAGAGAGCGATATACAAGCACAGAAAAGGGAAAAAAATGGTGCGTGCATTCCTTGCGCATGCACTCACAGGGGCTTCACTTCACTGCCTAGGGGGCTCCAAAAAGGTAGATCTGGCACTAAACTTCCCCTACCTTAGAAAGATTCACTATGGGATGCAGTCACCCAGTAATCTGGGAATTGTTATATTACAAAGTCCAATGCATAGGGCATGGCCAATGGCTTGCTGTTGGTGCAAGAACACATCACCATGACCAGTAAGATGGCAGTGGTTATGCTGTGTGCATTACAAAGGCAATATGAAGATTCCCAGCTTGTCACCTGATTACTTCACACAGTGACACACTCTGACCAATGTAATGAGTAAAAGGGGACAAATCACAATACCCAATAGGCAATCAGAGGGAAAATATAAAAACAGTATTCATTTTGCTAAAATAGCTCACATTATGCTAATATCCCTTTTCATGATTAATTCTGGCTAACATATAACTAATTCCAATAACAATAGTGATACTTCGAGATTTCATTTTTTACAACCAAAATAAGGCATCTTAGGTTCTTTTGTACTTAAGTAAAAATTAAACTGTACATGAAATACACTAAAGAATACGATTATTTATATAATATTTATATTGTGATTAACTAATACATTCATAGATCTGTATCATCTGAAACATCATGTGATTAAACCCTTATTGGAGCATCCAGTTATATCAGGAACTAACAGTTTAATGAAGCATATTAATTAATATCTAGACTCTGGTTTGCTCACTTTTTAGGTCTGCCCTAAACAATACCAACTGTTTACCAGTAATATACTATGAAGACTGTCTAGAATTACATTATTACAGTTAGGTGAAGTTTTATGTATTGCGGCTTGACATACAATCAATGTTCTTGTATATTGCTCACAGGTAGTAATCAGAATGTTTCAAGTTTTTTTGTTGAAACTCAATATACTGATTGTGTGCGGTAGCCCCAGGGGGATTTAATAAGTGAGCACATTATCACATATTTTGTAATTAACACCAAAATATTAAACAGACAGTGCTAACAAACAATGGCAAATTATGTTAAATATATTAGTGGAAAAAAATGCAATCTTTACCAAAATACTTATAAATGCGTGTATAATGGCAGAAAATCAATGTACAAACTGAAAACTGTAAAGATAAAAATAACAGAGATAAAATACAATGTATTAAAAAAGATATAGAAACGTATGGTGTTAAATGCCTTTTGCAGTTATGTGGTCAAATAGACAAACTACCACATAAAAAATGTATTTTGAAGAACATAATAACATAGTTTAATAAAACAAAAGGTGATATTGGTGGGTGCCTATGACGTGCAAAAAGGAGATAGGTACAAATACACTATGCTTATTTTTCTGAATCATGCTATAACGTACAAAAATGTTTTTACATGGTTTAAAATAATTAATTATGGCTTTTACATGTTATCTGTTGTATTCAATGTTATTTTAACAATGACAGACAGTTTGTCGTTGTTACTAAAAGGATTAGAAACCTGGGAGGAATAGGAGGAACAATTGATGCATATACTGTATGATCTGTATTGACTTGTGTTACAAAATGTCCTCTTCAAATAGACCCTTGACAATAGTTGTTAATGCCAGATTAAGGCCAACAAGACAATCCGACCCACAATATACAGACAGATGAACAGTATAAAATGGATCATGCCATTACACAATGAAAGTTGTCTAAATACAGGTGGTCCTCGGATTACAAACCACCCAATTTACGGATGATCCATAGTTAAGAACTGGCTCCCAAGGCTTTTTGTTTGAGTTTGCATTTATGTTCTGTTTGTTTGAATTAAAAGAAAGAGCACAAACGTTTCTGTAACTTATTATTACAGTACAGGGGTATTATTATTATTATAGTATTACATTGTATTATTATTACCACACATGACCCATTATAGTATTGTGATTATTTTTAGTATTGTTATTCATTAGCAAACTGAGTTACATACAAATCCGACCTAAAGATGTTCTCAGAAACGATAGACCGCCTGTATAAAGTTTCTCTGAAATCCTTTTATGTTCCTGTCTTGCATACCTGCTAATGTTGTTATTTTGTTATATACTTCTCAAGTAGGTGAACATTTTACGAAACTAAAGCGCTCCTTTAATTCAAAAACATATTTAAATTATCCTAGGAATCTAATCAAATGGTTCCTTTTGTGTATTAATCAAACAAACTGATATCCATAATTTTTCTTGGATAATTTATGTAGATTTCTTTGTCTGGCTTTCTGTTTTATAACAAAATCATTATTTTGTTGACCTAAGGGTTACTTCTATGGGTTTTAGCACAGAAAATATTCACACTGAGTGAAACAACCAAGAGCAAAAATAGATTAAAAAAACAGAATATATTTTGTATAAAATTACACGTATCATTTCTATTATTCAGTAATTTAGGGCATTCACAAGTTTAGAAGATGCCAATTTGGCTAGACAAAATATGTTCTATAAGAGCTTTGGAAGTACACAATAACTGTCATAGAAGGAAGCTGAAGTTCTGGGAAGTCAGAAAATATATTTAAGATTGAATAGCACTGTCCTGACAGAGGAAAAGAGAATCATAAAAGTAAATAAGGTTTGACATGCTGCCAGAGATTCAGGAAAGGTGAAGTGAGGAGATGATTCTCTTTGTTGTATTATTTTATATAGATTGCAAGGGAAATATGTCAAGCAGTGAAGCAATACGGCAGAAGGCTAAAGCAATCAAGGCAGCATGTGATGAGTGCACTTATGGAGAAGCTGAGTGTATCTTATCTTATATTATGGCAAAATATGTGGTGCATGAACGTGTGAAAAAATGTAATGTAGAAGGGCAATATGTTTCCAGTTTAAGTTAAAAAGATTACAAGTCTGTCATGAACATTGCTATCTTAAGCTGAGAAAAAGAGATGCAGCAAGAAATTTCAGAAATGTACTTAATTCACAGAGGAGTGAATATATAGTATTCTCAACAGAATAAGCAAGAAAGAGGTTTTAGTGAGGTTCAAGGTCAACGGGAAGCTTGATTAATCCATAGGGACACAATATACAGGAACGCACACCTATAATACTCCACCAATTAATTAGAAAGTAAGAATGAGCTGCAAGAGTGAGTTGGCTTGACACCATTGTGAAAATGGCTTAATGTGGAGGCTCCAAAACTGTTGTCAATGGTCACTGATTTATTTATTTAGATGACCATGTATATAAAGCAATTACTGGAAAAGTAGCCAAAGTTGGTCCTTGAGTACTGAATACAAGCTAGGACTTGGATTTCCTTAAATGTGTACAAGTGCATCAATCTGAATAACCAAGATAGTGATTGACTCACTGGTGCAGACTGACAGAAATCCTGCCCCTTGTTTGACATCTGAAGATCAGTGGCTTATAAACTGATTTTAGTGAAAGGGTAAATAGGAAAGTTAATATTGGCTGATGTTGGAATAGATTGAAGAAACTCAAAGTGAAAGGAAGAGGTGAAGATGGATAGATGAGATCACTGCAGCAATGGACATGAACTTAATGGATCTCATAGGGGGAGTGGCTGACAGATGTGCCTGGCATGCTACCGTCTATAAGGTCATAGAGAGTAGAACACGACTGAACGACTAAACAACAAAAGTCTGACAATCCAGATTAATACATAAAAAAGTACACTTTGGCCCCTATTCAATTGAGCAATTGTTAGTTACTGGAGCCCGTAATGTAGCCCGTACACTAATTTGATATTCGATTGGCATCTTTTAGATATCTGCAAACTATTTGCGGGTTACAGGCTTAAAATCTCTGCGGTTGTCAAAATCGTAACCCCAACCCAGCTAAGGCTTTAATCTTTTGCAAATCCCTATTCAATAGCTACAACTGATCAAAGTCCGCAATTGTTTTCATACACGTTATTGGCAAATGTAGAAGAAAATCCTATGAGTACCAGATAGGACCCGCAAGGGGTTTAAACACCTGATTGTAGCACTGTAAAAGCAAATAAAAAATCAATGCTGCACTTTAAAAGACGGGGAAAGCGATGAAAGACATTAGAATTAACTGCACAACAGTCTCAAGCTTGCATATGTGCAATAAAAAAAATAAATTATGTTTAATTTCCGTGATATCAATTTCGGTAATCAAGGAGTTAATACATATCAGGCCACCCATATGGACTACAACAGTATCGTCATTCATTTTTATTATTTTGTACACTGCCGGATTGTAAATCTGATCTCATATCAGCCCTCTAAACGCTAATTGATTGACATTTAACCTCCATGTTTTACTGACGTCATCATGATGGCCTCATTTACTATTGGCTGTTTCTAAATCGGTAGTTACGGCCTTGCTTAATTGATTATGAAATGCTACTTACGAGTGCATGGTTTACGGTTTAGGCTTTTCGGCAGGGAGCTGCCTGCTTGATCAATTGAATCGCTATGTAACTGTTGCCAATTGCAATTAAATAGAGGCCTCTGTTTACCTTATTTTCTACTAAAGCAATACTGTAATCCAAACATATCTTGCATGGATTTAAAATATATTTTAAACATTACAAAAAAAAACTATTGTATGAGAAATAATTGATATATACTGTGGAAAAATTATATTAAATATAAATGTTGTGGGGTTGTTTTTCAGCAATATATTGGCATATAAAAGGTAAAAATTTGAGCCTTAGTTATTTTAGATTCTAGAAACATTCAACCTATTTCTTTTTTTTATAGTTTTTATTGAAGGAAACAGGGTTATAATAGTGTTACATAAAACATTACAGGTAAAACATAACCAGTGCGGACATAACATTTGAAAAATGGAGAAATACACTTATTTCAATTTAACTATGTTTTTTTTCCTTATAGTATTTTTTTTTAGTATTTATGTGCATCTTAAGTGGCCCTTGTAATAAGAGATAGAATGTAGAAAGGAGCAGAAAGGACAGATAAAGGTCAAGGGGAGAGAAGGGGAATAGGGGTGGAGTATATAGTAGTGTATTGACTGGAGGTTATATTTTTCTTATTGTCCTTTCCTGCTGGGTTACCACCAATGCGTAGGGTCCAACTAACCCAACATTAGGCCAACTTTCTGTGGGAATTATCTAGATCAACTTAGATAGTGCTCATAGAATGTATACATTTAAGTTTTTTCAAGATTGCACTATATTGGGGTAGTGCTAACTTCCAGGTATTAGCTAACGTAATTCCAACTGCTAAAAACAGTTGACTTGATAAAAGTTGAGCTTCTTTATAGAGACCTTCTATGGGAAGGCCTAATAAAGCTTCTTCTGGTTTCTGAGGGATCCTGTGACCTCACAGTCTCTCTAATATATTATATGTCTCTAACCATATTTGGGCAATATTTGGGCCTGGCTGGAGTCAGGTACCACCTCATGATGGTTGTGTATGAGTTTTCTCAAGGATTGTGTTGAGGGAGGAGCTTGTAGCCTGTTTATGTATTTTGTTCCATTGCACGTCGGTCAGGGTGATGGCAAGTTCCGATTCCCATGAATATTGATGGTGCAGTTTAGATTGCGTGGTCTGGTCTAAGAGATAATTGTATATAATGGACATATTTTTATTGACATTGGAATTATCTATGCAGCCATTCCTTTGATGGTAAGTGGTGTTGGTCTCTGAATGTCGTGGGGGACCACTGCTAATTTCCCCTTAAAAGATCAGCAACTATAGTATATGTGTTGTCTATCCACCATTTTAATTGCTATGCAGCATTTTTCGAAGGGGGTTTTCCTGGCTGAGTTATTGAGTTTAAGTACCTTGTTAATATTAGCATTTACTTGAGAGAGTTTAAGCCATTCCTTTGATTGTAAGTGGTGTTGGTCTTTGAATGTCGAGGGGGACCATTGCTAATTTACCCTTAAAAGGTCAGCAACTTTAGTATATTTGTTGTCTATCCACCATTTTAATTGTGGATCCTTCTGATATAACCATAGGGGGATGAGCCACGAGCCTGATTAATGGTATTGTTCTTTTATTTTTTGGAGTCCATATAGTTAATGATTGAACCACACATTCAGCCTATTTCTAAGTGCAGTTCTTCAAAAGCCTGCTGTGGCCCTTTAACCTTTCAATGTGTAATGGAATATATAAAATGTTTGGAAAAAAAATACATGTTGATGCCTCTGCTAGTCCCTGGAGCTATCATATTAATGTCGTCAAAGTTGCATGTATGAGTACGGAGTTTATATTTCTGTGGGAGCAGGGCTTGAAGTTATCCTTGCATTGATACAGCATATTTCCTCCTCTCCTTCTTCTCTCATTCCCAACCTCCACCTGAACTGATGGATATATATAAGTGCATGCGCTTAGACTCCAAGCTATCAAAAAGTGCTGAAGCCAGGCATGATGGAACCTTCTACACACAAAAGCATTTTCAAAACTTAAGCTTTACTCTAAAAATTATTGTATGCTCATGGCTGACATGACTGCTATTATTTTAGAGTACAATAGTTCTTTAACCCTAGAGCCAACTCCTGTCCTGACCGTATAAATCTAATAACAGTACTTTTAGTAACTACAACAAGCATTTTCTTCTATACCATAAATGATCATTTTTGTTTATAAACTGGCATGATTTTATGTATGAAATCAATACAAAATGATATCATCAGTGTAAAATGAAGTTGTTTTATAGAATAATTGTTATATAGAAACACGTATTGAAGATATACTTTTAGTTATATGACATTTAATACTTTGTGAGATTATTAAATACTGGTATTTGTTAAACTGTCATTATTTAATGGTTCACAGTTTATCAGTAGATTCCATTTCTATTTATGTCAGAACGAGGAAGCTGTTCACAAGCAAACATATTTATTGTGAAGTCATGTAGTATAATATGCAGGTTTGTCACTAGGTGTCAGTGTCATAGTTCTAATCCCTTAGAAAAGTGACCTTGACTTAGATTGAATTTTCAAGTAAAGTGATCCAATTAACTAGAGATAACTTTAGAAATGTTTCAGGCCACTCGATTTGTTCTGAAAACTGCACATTTTTAATCCTCAATTCCTAAGTAATTTTACTGACCTTGTATTGCACATGCACATAAAAAAACTGAGGATAGAAATTAACATTTTTTTGTGCACTAGCAATAGTTCTTGCCAAAAAAGGAGCTATAAAAATCTGAACCATTTTTTTCCCAAGAGAGATTTGTAAGATTATTAGTTGTGTAATAACTGGAGATTCTGAGTCGCCTTAAGTTTTGACTCCTAATATGAAAAGAAAAACAAGAAGGTCCGCAGGGTCAGTCATAAAAGAACAGAAGCTTTATTTACCAGGGACACTGCAGCTTTCTCTCTGTTTACCACTGAACTAATGAACAGCCAAGTGTCAAAGGGAAACAACTGATAATACCTTTGGAATGAAGCAGTATTAGATTTATAATCATATTGCCACTATAAAAAAATATCTAATTGGCATCATATCACAAAATTGCATTTTTTTCTTTTTTTCTTTAAAGAGAATGGTCTATTCCAACCCAAATACTAATGGGAAAACAGCATTAGTACATTAAAATTAGTTAGAATCATTATTAGTAGTATAATTGCTCATTAATGAGTAATTGTTCTCTATGTAAAGGTACAGAAATTTAAACAAGTAAAAGAGTTTATATTCCTATGCCACAAAGCTTAAAATGTAAAGATGATGATTGAAAGTATGAGACAAGAGGATGAGAGAGATGCATGATGGAATTTCCAGGCATTTTCCATTGACATTGGCTTAGCTGACATAGTGGTATAGGGCCTCATTCTAATCATACTTTTTTTAAATATGTAGCTGCAAGGGGAGGCCGCAAGCTAGTTAGCTATTCAATTAGCGGCAAGCTGCGACCCCTTGCGGTTTGCTTGATCGCAGCTTACTTCCGTCAAAGCCTTTGATCTTACACAGCCGCAAGAGTTGCAGTGGCAAAACAAAACAAAGCGTTACTCAAATGCTACGCTAACCCTTCCGTAAATCGCTAAAATCGAGCTGCAACTTACTTACACCAAAGAGGTCCCGCAACGCTCTTACTTACAAAACGTAACTAATCAAATAAAAAAGACATCCTGTACTTTCATTAGAAGTTAAAGTGATTTTAGGTCCTAGAGTTAATAGCACAACATTCCCCAACTCTCAAATTGGCAAATAAAAATAGTTTCTTTCATGTTAAATATTCATCATAAAGTCGGATGGGCTTCAACATCCGAGCCCGTAGGATGTTTGAATCCAAACTCCGGGCTCGGAGGTTGAAGCCTGTCCGACTTCATGACGGAAATTTTTCATGAAATAAAGTAGTTATTTATGTTGATTTGCGAGTTTGAGAATATTGTGCTATTAAGACCTAACATCACTTTCTCTTTTAATAAACGTACAGGATGGCTTTTTTATTTGCTTATGAAGTGCTACAGTTTGAAAGTAAGACCTACGGGCTTCAATAACCTCCAAGCAAGTAACTCGTGGTTTAAGCTCGCAAGCCCGTAACTTGTGGTTCAAGGCCGCAATCTCGGAGAAATAAAAATGCAAATATAAAATCAAGACAGCATTGTAAAGCACTGTAAATGATGGGGAACACAATGGGTGACATGAAGAATAAAGGCACAACGTTCTCAAACAGGCACATCGCCACAATACAATCTTTTTTTTCACGTTTAATTCAAGTCCAAAGTCCGATGGGCTTGAATAACCTCCAAGCCCTTAACTCGTTATTCAAGCCCGTCGGACTTTGGACTTGAATTAAACGTGAAATAAAGTATTGTATTGTGGTGATTTACCAGCTTGAGAATGTTGTGCCTTTAATCCTCATGTCACCCATTGTGTTCCCCATTATTTACAGTGCTTTACAGTGCTGTCTTGAAATTATATTTGCATTTACATTTCTTTGAGATTGTGGCCTTGAAAACATGAGTTACGGCCTTGCCTCCACCATCCTGTTCAAGCACGGATGTGCTTACTGCTGATAGCATGGTTTGTGAGGGGGCCTGCCCGAATAACAGCGTAGATGTAGCGCTACGCGGGGCCATAGGCCGGCCGCAAGGAATTGCAGACTTGCGGCAGTTTTAGGGCCCCGATTAGAATGAGGTCCATTCTTTTTTTAGCCGCTGGGTCATTATTATTAATATTACTATTAATAATAAAAAATAGCACTTTTTGTAGTATAAAAATAGCTTTTTAATTATCAGAAACCAAGTTGTCACTCATAGTCCAAGCTGATGTCTCTGCTGATACTAACAATTTATGGAACTGGGAGGGGGCTGGCCTTGATTGTGAATGTCAGTTTTATTTCTCTAAACTAGTAGGTGATTTTTAACTCCTTTCATGCTTTTAAATAGTATACCCCCAAACAAAAAAAGAAACAAAGCATGGGCCTATTTGCCTCAACCCCATATAATTGTTTTTCAACTTAAAGGGCCAATGTAATCACTTTCCGTGTTATTTTCAGTTCACCATTAATTAACAATGAAAATATGTGTGCAGCCAAGGATGGATCATCTATTAGGAATTATAGGCACTAGTCTACAGTCGGTCCTCTGACAGGGGCGCCTCTTTATCACTTCCTAGAACACAGCATTGTCTGCAGGCGCAGGAAGTGACAAGGGGACATTTTACACAGAGCACCCAAGACTGCATTAGCAAGATGCCGGCAGCTGGTATGTTGTGTGTGGATGTATGTATGTGGTGTGTATATGGTGTGTGTATGTAGGTGGTGTGTGTGATGTGTGTGTACGTATGTGGTGTGTGTGTGATTTTTGTATGTATGTGATATGCGTGATGGGTTTGTTATGTGGGATGGATGTGTGTATGTGAGTGTGTGTATGTGAGAGTGTGTGTATGTGAGAGTGTGTGTATGATGTATGTGTGTGTGTGTGTGATGTATGTGTGATGTGTATGATGTGTGTATGATGTGTATGTATGTGATGTGATGGATGTGTGTATGTATGTGTATATGTGTGTGATGTATGTGTGCGATGTGTTTGCTACATAGTTACATAGTAATTGAGTTTTAAACTTTTAGTCCATGAAGCTCAACTTTTTAAGATCTCCTCTGATCTGTGGTATTCAGATTAATTATTAATTGTGTGTGATGTATGTGATGTGTGTGATGTGTATGTATGATGTGCTGTGTGTATGTATGTGATGTGTGTATGATGTGTATGTATGTAATATGTGTGATTAGTTTGTTATGTGGAATGGATGTGTGTATGTGAGAGTGTGTGTATGATGTATGTGTGATGTATGATATGTGTGATGTATGTTATGTGTATGTGTGTGATGTGCTATGTGTGTGTTTGTGATGTGTATGTATGCAATATATATTTGTAATGTGTGAGAGTGTGTCTGTGTGATGTGTATGTATGTGATGTGTGATGTGCTGTGTGTATGTATGTGATGTGTATGTATGTGATATGTGTGATGGGTTTGTTATGTAGGATGAGTGTGTGTATGTGAGTGTGTGTATGTGAGAGTGTGTGTATGATGTATGTGTGTGTGTCTGTGATGTATGCGTGATGTATATGATGTGCGTAATGTATGTTATGTTTATGTGTGTGATGTGCTATGTGTGTGTTTGTGATGTGTATGTATGCGATATATATGTGTAATGTGTGTATGTGAGAGTGTGTCTGTGATGTGTGTAATGTGTATGTGTGTGATGAGTGAATGCTTACATACATCAAAGCAAAAAACAGTAGTGCACACTACATGTGCACAGGAGTGCCTTAGAGTGCACTACCCCGGGGCTCCAAAAAGTAAAACTTTAGCTGGAAAATATAATTTAAATATTTATTTTACTTATTTCTGCTGCTGCCCCACACACCTCTCTCATTGTCCTGAGCACCACTGAAAACACAACAAACATTTAAATTGATAAAACATTAATTAGGCAGGGTAGGTAACCTGGAGCATGCTCATTTTGGAGATACAAGGGGTAATAGGATTGTATTTGCAGTTGCTCCAGGTTACCTACCTTCATTCGGGGAAGTGGGGATGGGTACAGCAACAGAAATTAATTAGGTAAACTGATTTTTTTAATTATATTTTCTGACTGAATAATTGCTTTTTACACATATTTTTTTTTAAAATGTTTTTTAATGTTGAACTAAAAATAGATTTAACATGAAAGGAATTTGTACTGGCCTCATAATAGTTAAAATAGACAGCAAACAAAAGTTATGCATTTTAAATAGTTTAAAAGCAAAGTTTTAAAATGTATAGCAAGGTAGCATTAGCATGTACTTTAGCAATGTGGGTACGGTTGTGCTGTCGACACTTATCAAACTACTTTGGCAAATGACCTTTCTGTGCTTATAAATGCAAACAGTAAGCATTTTGGATACTACTTTTAGAAATGATTCAAGTAGTTTAAGTCACCATCCTGCATATGTAGACATATAAGAGCAAAATTAGATGCCCCTTCTGGATCACTACCTTGTCATGGTAAAGGGGCTTGTGTACTTCAACTAAGCTGTGAGCAATATCATGTAGAGTCACCCAATGATTACAGGTGAGACAAATTGGGGTCCACTGTAGTAAGAACTAGCAACCCACTCCAGTATCTTTAACAAGACAATCTTATGGATAAGCAAAACCAGAGACATAACTATTTGCTACAACAAGATGAGCCCCTCAGGTCAGAAGGTGCCTACCACATTGCTGGGGAAGAACAGAGGGTAAGTACTGTATATGTAGCACCAGCTCTAATAGGGTGGTTGGGCCAAAGTCAAGAGGGTGCCCTACTGTGGCTGTATCTGAAGGGGACAGGAAAGCCGGGTGATGCAAAGAACAATTCAGCATAGGAATGTATCTATGTACCTGGAATGTTAGTACTATGAACCAAGGCAAACTGGACGTGGTCAAACATAAGATAACAAGATTAAATATTGAAATCTTGAGAAATCAGGGGACTAGAAAATACATTTCATATCAGACAACCACCAGATCTTCTACTGTGGACAAGAAATGAAATAGCCGTCATAAGCAATCAAAGTGTGGCCAAAGCAGCAATTGGTTACTGACCAATAAAATATAGAATGATTTCAATTTAAATTCAAGGCAAGCCATTTTACATTGCAATGATTTAAATCTATGTTCAAACCATGGATGCTGAAGAAGCTGAATTGTCCAGTTCTAGGAATATATTCAACATCACATAGGATGTTACTCTTATCATAGGAAATTGGAATGTTAAAGTAGGGAAGCAAAAGACACCTGGAATAACGTGCAAGATTGGCCTTGGAGCACAAAATGAAGCAAGTCAGAGATTAGTAGAATTGTGTTAGGATAATTATCTGGTCATAGCAAACACCCTCTTCCAACAGCCACAGAGACGACTCTATACATGGGCATTACGATATAGACAATATAGAAATCAGATTAACTACATACTTTGTACCAAAGATGGAAGTGTTCTATACAGTGAGCAAAAACTAAATCTGGAGTGGACTGTGGCTTAGAACTTGAGCTTCTTATTGCAAAGTTCAGAATTAACCTGAGGAAAAGAGGGAAAAGCATTAGACCAGGCTGATACAAAATAAATGTCCCCTGTTAAGTTTGTGACATATTTCAGAAAACAACAACTTAGAATATCCCTAAAATAAAACAAAAAACCTAAGAAGACAAACTGGCTTTCTGACTTTGAAAATAGCCCAGGAAAGAAGGAAAGCAAAAGATAACAAAAGCAGGAATACATTTGTCCAACTGAATGCAGAATTCCAGAGGATAGCAAAAAGGAGACATTCTATAATGAGCCATGTAAAGATACAGGAGAAAAGAATATCATGGGAAAGTCAAGAGATCACTTCTAGAAAATTGTGGATCTCAAGGACGCATTTCATGCTAAAGTGAGCGTGATAAAAGACACATTGCAGGGACTTAACAGATGCAAATGAAGAGGAGGCAGGAATACACAGAAGATGTTTACAGGAAGTTTCTGAAAAGCATTGATAACCTCAATAGTTTGTCCATCTTGAAGAGTGAAGTGGTCTGGGCCCTAGGATGCCTTGCTGATAACAAGGCTGCAGGAGTTGATTAAATCCCAGCTCACTGTTCAAAATACGTCAAGATGATGCTGTGGAAGTGTTGCTTGCATTATGCCAACAAATTTGGAAAACTCAACATTGGACTGGAATAGGTCAGTCTACATCCAAATCCCCAATAAAGCAAGTGCCAAAGAGTTTTCCAATAATTGAACAATTGCACTGATTTCACATGCCAGCAAGGTGAAGCTTGTGCAAGCTCGGCTCCAACAATATATGGTCTGCCAGATGATCAAGCAGGGTTTCCCAAAGGCACAAGAGATCAAAGTGTCAATGTCCACTAGATAATAGAGAAAGCAAGAGAGTTGCAGAAAAATATCTACTATTCTAAAGCCTTTGATTGCATGGAACAAAACAAAATGTGGAGAGTTCTTAAAGAGATCGGAGTGACAGATCATCTCATCAGCCTCCTGAGGAATCTGTATGTGGACCAAGACGCTAAGGTCAGAACCGAACATGGAACCACCAAATGGTTCAAGATTGGGAAAGGAGTGTAACAAGGTTGTGTATTGTCACCTTATTTATTCATCTTACACACAGAATACATCATGCTTATGGTCGTCCTGGACAACTCTAAAGCAGGAATCCATATTGTAGGGAGAAATATCCACAGCCTAAGAAATGCAGATGCTGCTACTCTGATGGCTGAAAGTGAGGAGGAACTTAAGGGTCTATTGATGAGGGTTAAATAAGAGAATGCAAAAG
Source organism: Discoglossus pictus (assembly GCA_027410445.1). Lineage (NCBI taxonomy): Eukaryota > Metazoa > Chordata > Amphibia > Anura > Alytidae > Discoglossus > Discoglossus pictus. The sequence continues at coordinate 374,267,625 of CM050163.1, forward strand.
TTGGCCTGATGCTCAATGTTAAAAAAAGACAAAGATCATGGAAAACAGCAACGTCAGTCCCTGGCGAATAGATGGGGAAGAAGTGGAGGCAGTGATAGGTTTTATTTTACTGGGCTCCAATATCTCTGCAGATGTTGATGACAGCTATAACATTAAGATGTTTGCTTCTGGAGATGAAAGCTTTGACAAAACTAGACTTTCTATAAAAAAACAATGATTTTGCAACAAATGTCCACAAAGTTAGAACTATGGTATTCCCAGTAGTAGCATACGGATGTGAGAGCTGGACTGTAAAGAAGTCTGAGAGCTGCAGAATTGACGTTTTTGGATTGTTGTGTTGGAGAAAACTGCTTAGAGACCCTGGGTCTGCAAGAAGATCCAGTAAATCAGTTTTACTGGAAGGTGTTGATCATGAGGATAAACCCTTAATTATTATGGCCATATCACAAAAAGACAGGATTTGCCAGAGAAGACTGATGCCGAAAAAGATTGAAGGCACAAGAGGAAGTTGGAGGCATTGGCGGGATGGACAAATGAGGTAATTTAAGCAATGAATCCGAGCTTGAGGGAGCTCAACAGATGAGATGTCATTTTACATTTCTTTGCCAACTCCTATTTTGACAGCACTGTTTTAATACATTTTTGCATTTTTTTATTTGTATACTTAAATAAATATATTATGTCTTAAATCCCATGTATTTACTGTTCTTTTGTACAAAGGGTGGCTAAAAATGTGGATGATTTAAAAGTATAAATAATAATACTTTTCATTTACTATGCAATACTTTGTATTTTGACATGTACCTTTTCAATTTCTTAAAGACACTGCGGTTTCAAATGAATATATGCTATTTTAGAGATATATACATGTGTTTTCTGTTTTGTATATTTAGCCTGTTTTATTTTTGATAAATGAACTCATTCATAACACATGGAGCCTCATTCAATTCGGGGCTCACAACTCCATCGCAGACAGCCAAATGCCTGCGATTGAATAGGGTGATTCTGTTGCTCTACTTTTGTGATGCTATTCAATTGGCCGGGCCTATAGTGAAAATCGGAAACCATTGCCTTCAGACGTAGCATGTGCAGCCTTGGGAGCTGGCCCGTAACTCCTGATGCAGAAACAGCCAATGGAAACAGAGATAATAATCATGACAAATTCCAAGCCTGTAACTCGTAAGTGAAGACCAAAGGACTTTGAAATCCAACTACCATTTTTTCAAAGTCCTACGGGCTTCAACCTCCAAGCCCGTAGGACCTGGAAAAAATGTAGGTTGGATTTCAAAGTCCTACGGGCTTGGAGGTTGAAGCCCGTAGGACTTCACATTGATTGCTGTGATTGATATAACATGAAAATTAAACAAAGTATTTGAGTATGTTGTGCTATTAATTCTAAGATCTAACATTACTTTTACTCTTAATAAAAGTACAGTATTGATTTTTTATTTGCGTTTAAAGTGCTACGATTTGTAATTAAGCCCTTTGCGAGACCTCCTTGGTCCCAGTAACCTGTGGTTAGATATTTGCAATTTGCGTGCTTGTCGGAATGGTTAGCAAGGGGGAATCTGGGCAATTGAATATCGATTTTAGCATTCAGGAATCTTGCGCCCGTGAAAGATCAAAGGTTTGAAGGGCATTAACTTGCGATTTTACAAATCACAATGAATCGCGGCTCGGAGCATGTAACCGGATCGCTGTCCGCAATTGGAAGCCAATTGAATAGCAAAATATCTTGCAACGTCCACTTGCGAACCTCTTGCGATTTCCAAAACGTTGCAATTGAATGAGGCTCTTTGTGCCTAACCTTTTAGTATTTTGCAAAAACATTTACGTGTGTAGATTAAAATGTTTTTTGAAGCTTGAGCAGCATCACTTTAATGCCTCCATGTACTATTATGTAGACCATTCTGAGCATGATAACCAATACATCTATATTTTATGTATGTGCTAGGATTGTTCTTGTTTGTTTCTATGTCTGTTGTATTCAGTTGAGTGAATATTATGGAGTCTTACAATATGGCTCAGACGGTCAATCCAATGGTTGGTCACATAGCTTCCATTAAAGTACCACTGTGGTCACATGTTTTTATATACGTTCTTTGTTTAACTAAGCCTGATAGTGGACAAAATGTTTTTGGAAGAAAACAAAATGCAACTTTTAAATGCAATTATTCTTTGTTTTTGTTTATCCTGCTGTTACTTGTTACTTCCTGAGGTGGGTGTGTCCTTATAAACTAACAAGCTGCTGGGAGCACTGGTTGTAGTTAATGCCCCTTTCCACAAACTTCCTGTGTATTCAAAGTCTTCATCTCAGGAAGTTGAGCTACTGAAAGCAAAATGGCAGATTTAACAGCAGAATAAATGTATATAAAAGCTAATAGCTCAAAGGCTGTATTGTTATTTACATTTTAAAAAACATGTTGCACATTTTCAAGTAAAGTACCGTATTTTTCTGACTATAAGATGACCCCATGTATAAGACGACCCCTATTTTTGGAGCCCAAAATTTATAAATAAATAAATATACAAATGTTTATTTTATACGTTTTTTATTGTGTTACACATATATTTAAGGTCACTTTCTGTCATGATTTTCATGAATTTCCATTTCAGCTCAATATCTTTGTGATCCTATGTTAAATCGGAAAAATGCAATTGCACATCACAAGAATATTGAGCTGGAATGGAAATCAGTGAAAATCATGACAGAAAGTGCCCTTAATTATAGGTGTAACACAATAAAAACGTATAAAATGCACATTTCTATGCAATCTTACAGTGTAATGCAATCTAATTGGAACCAATGCTATTCCAAATGTGTCTTTTCTCCTGCCTTAAATCTAGTGGCCAGATGAAGCATTACAGTACCAGACCAAGGTATGTAATTGCAACATTCCGTGTATAAGACGACCCCCCTAATATAGACTTAAAAAAATTGGTAAAAAATACTGTCTTATACAAGGAAAAATATGGGACTTATTTTCATTAATATATGACCACAGTCGCCCTTTATGTTTCCAATAATTACTGTAAACTGATAAAGGTTAATTTTTATTTTGGTCACATTAATCCTTATTAATACAGTACAGTTATTGAGGGCCCCTCATGGTATAAAGTTAGTGCTATTATTCAAACATGGCTTCCTCTTTTGTTATATTACTCAACACAAATCCATTTTAATAAAAATAAAAGTATAAAGTATAAGTGATGTTAATGGATGCTCATGGCTAAGCTCTGCTGCACTTCAGTCTTAACCATGCTGATGACTGTTAGTTGACCGGTCACCTCTATATTACTACTGCTAGTCCCAAAATGTACCATAATACTGTGAAGTTCTGTGAATGGAATTTGTATGGAAAATTTACTCTGCAAGATCTCAAATCATTGAATGTTTCAATAATCAGAGAATTTGACGGTGGCCATAATTTAAATTCTTGCAGATATCTAAAATAATTACTGAGCTAAAAACAGTTAAAAAAGTTAGGGGGGGGGGGAGAGAAAGAGCAGAAAATCTGGTGCAGGTTACCCAATATAAATGATACGTTTTTCTACAGACAATATGTGAGTCAACTCTCACCTTTCTATACCTCAAGAGTATGGGGTATTAGTGGCGTTTTCATCAGATCCTCTTCTGATCTGGAGGGGGTGAAATCCGGTTCAACCGGTGTTCACTTTGTAGTGATGAATCTCTTCCTGGTGGCTATAAAGCAGGTATGTGCTAAGTTACCCTATTAGGTTATACTGTAGGGTAGTGTGAGATCTACTTTATAGATATGTATAAATATATTTTACCACAATATCACCAGGTAATTTTGGTCAGAAATCTTTTATTGGCATAATTGCATCCAATGAATCAATAAGATGATTTATAAAATCAAACGTGTTTCTACGCTGTATCCGCGGCTTCCTCAGTGATAAACACCCGAGTTTTACTTTTGTTATTAGCCCTATATTCATAAATAGATATATAATAAGCAACCAGGCATTCAACACCTAGATGTTTTTTGCCCCAAGCCGGCTCTTGGCTTACTAGAGGTGTATATCACTGAGGGAGCTGCAGATACATATCTTTAAGACACTGGTGTGAACAGTGTCCAGAGAAATAGCCACACACTTCAAGAAAACAGGACCTTCTACAGGATCATAAAGAACCCCCTTTACCAACACTGACAAGTTGATATATTTCCCAAGAGCTTTTTGTCTTATACTTGGGATCCACCACTTCCCGACAAGTATACAGTATATTTATCTGCCCCTATAGTAATCTCAGGCAAAATATTTGCACAATATTAGTATGAATGGAAAACCCCATCTTGCTCTAGCTATATTTTTGAAATAAAACAATGGATGTATAATGTTACATGTTGCTTTAGAAAGTTTCCTCCCAACTGTAGAAGCAGAGTAGCAGAAACCAAATGGCCTAATTCCATATAATAGGTAATACATTTTTTTTATCAGAATAACTAAGTATGATGCTACAAAGTAGTGATTTTTAAATAAAGCACTACGGTGCACTAATTTTTTAAAAACTGGATATTTCACTGAAAAATTATTTGTGCAACTGAAGAACTATAAAATTGCAGAAGCTTTGTTACAAACCATTTAATATTAAAGTGCACGTTTGTGTCGATTTACAGATGAAAGTGCTTAGTTCTGCATAAATATAAATTATAATACTCCATTACCTCTAATCAGAAGTGTACAATTTTAGATATATAGACTTATAGAAGTTTTGTAGGTGCCATGTTGCTCTGTGCACAGTTACTCATTTTGCATCAGATCCAATGGCATGTGCAACATTGCATTAATAATAAAGTAGGTCATGGCAAGATAATTGTATGTCCATTGCTTCATTTCAAAAAGATATAAGTATAACGAGATGGGGTTTCCGTATCGTTGAAAACCAATTTAGTTGTTGACTTTCTGCAACATGTGTGGTCCTTGAAAGCAAGGAAGTGCCAATTCTCAACCATTATCAGAAACAGTAGCAGCAGTTATTCATGTGGCGAAAGTATACTGCCTGCTGCTAAAAAAGCATCTTTCTGGTTCACAGGAGATTCACCCACGCCTGCAAAACAGTTTGCTTTCAAGATTTTCTTATAGCATATGCTCAACTTTTAAAGTTACATTCTATTTGCCAAAGGCTGATTCCTCTCAAAAATATAAAATAATATTTGCGTAAACTATGTTATATATTGTTTAAATATTACAGTGAATTGGTGTATTTAGAAATCTAAATTTGATCTACTGATTACTATGTTAAGAAGATTTATGTGAGGGGCTTTAAGAAATTGCAGATGATTCAAGTGCAGCCCCTCATCATGTCCTCTAGAGCACTAGAGCTTAACTCTCTTTAAAGTTATATATACCATTCACTGCTGTTTTAAAATGCATGGCCCTCTGATTTATCTCAGAACAATCCTTTATATTCTGTTTTTTTACCCCCCGAAAAAATCCATGCTTCGCCACAGAAAAGTGGAATTTTAGACTTTCGATAATGCATTGTTTATCTGACAAAACTGTAAAATGTAGTTATTTTGTAATCTATGAAGTCTAGAAGGCTAATGTGTAACTTTTTAACAGAAACTGATTGCTTAACAATGCAGTGGACAAGTTATGAATTTGTCAAATGAAAGGTATTTTGAGTGTAAGACATATCTATGGGTGTCAGATACTCTTGATGAAGATGTAAACAGTTCCCTAAATGGGTGCAGTACTGAGAAGAACAGACTTTTTAATAGACATACATAATTCATATTTACTTAGGGCCTCATTAAAATGTGATTTGGCAAATTGAATCGGGCTCTATATAAGCACATACCATATTTTTTAGAGAAGTTTTTAGTTAGTGAAGACCTCGCTTTTGGATAGAAGTTCACTAACTAAAAACTTCTGTAAAAAAATATGCTCTGTGCTTATATATAGTCCTATTCAATTAGCCAAATCGCAATTGAATGAGGCCCTTATTCAGCCTCTATAGCAGTTCCCTTGTGAGAATATTAACATGATTATGGATTATTTTCCATTGACCTAATTGCTATTCTGTTTCCTATTCATGTACTGCAAGGTTCGACATAATTATCCTCAGTCATTTAAGAAGACTCAACAGCACATTGATTTTTAAGTTAGCTAATTTTATCATGCTTATTTTAAATACTATTAAAGGTTTGAATCTATTAGATATTGTACAGAAATATATGAGAAGATGAGACTAGATAAATTGCTATCAAATCTCAACGTAAACTAAATTAGTGCTTTGAAAATTGTACTTTATTCATTATTATTTGCATCTTGGTTTCAATAGTCTTAAGAGCTCTTGCACTGCTCCCTTTTCATTACATCACAGGAAGTGACATACATTTGTCTATGTCAATTAGATCTATGCCTTTTAATTTATAGTTTCATTAATATTTTTCCAACCTTTTAATATGTTGGTGCTTACTTTTGCCTTTACTTAATAATACAAAGGACCATGAGCTGCAACTTAGAAGCCCTTCAGTATACATATCAAATACACTGCAGTAAATTATCAAACATGGCAGGGCAAACATCTGGGTAAACAAATACCAATACCTGAAAAACTAAGGATTAGATAATTAATTTTTTTCTAAAAGTATTTGATAAGCTATGCACATCATTATATGCTTTTCTGATAGGCTATTGACTACACATTGCCTTCGATTCTCATTTGAAAAATTATTATTATTTGTATTATTCTTATTAATATTATTATTATTTACTAGCGACTTGCCTGTCAAAAATGACGGCAATAAAATTTCAAGGCTGGAAATGCAGTTTGCCACACAATGCAAGGCTCTCCCACCTCTAACTTGTGGGCCTCGCGATGAGTGCCTTTGCTGCTCATTGTGAGCCAGTCTCACCATCTACTTTATGGTCCTCACAATGAGCGCCTTGATGCTTATCACGAGCCCCGCAATGAGCAGCTTCAACCCGTGATGAGCGCCTTTGGCGCTCATTGCAAGCCTCTCCCACTGCGTACTTTACAGACCCCTTCGGCGCACATTGTGGACCTCTCCCTTCTCTCTGACCCCTGTGTCTGTTTCTCCCCTCTCCCTGCCCTGTTCTTTTCCCCTTATTTCCCCCCCCCCTCCTATGTGTCATTCTCCTCTCTGTCTCTGTTCAAATCTTGCGTGCGTCGCCATGAGCGCTGTTGCTTGTATTTTCCAAGTTTTGCGGGCTCGTGTTGATGGGCTAAGTGTTACGTGCTTCGGCCTCATTTTGAGCCTTTTTGTAAAAATGTACATCTTTACGGACGCCATTTATTTCCTCGCTTAGCTGATTTTCAATCTCTGAAAAACACCAATTAAGCCACAAATTAGCTTGCAACCTCACTCACAGGCTCCCTGCTTCTCCCCCTGTGCTGTGAGGTTGTAAGTATTTTTTTTTTATTAATTGGCATCTTTTGGTGGTCTTTCAATGGTTTCTGAGTTACGTGCTTGAAAAAATGTAGTCCGTTAAAGTCTTAATTTTTTCCGATGTCTTGCGTGCCTCGCGATGAGTGCCAAAGTCCTACGTCCTTCGGTGCTGAATGCAGGCATCGCCATGTGTGCCTTCAATCCTTTTCCATCCTCCATCGGTGGAGCAGCATCGGGCAAATAACAACTATGATGGGACAGAGGACCCTTATGGGGACCCTGAAAGTCCACAATTGTGAGGGCTGAAATGAGCGCCTCCGTAACTTTTAACATTGCGTGACCAACATTTGTAACTTACCAAAACTATTATATGTGATAATATCCTGTATTTGTAATGTGCCAACATATTCTGTAGCACTATAGAGGGGATAAGTACAAGGCAAAATACAATATTAACACATTGCAAAAGAGTGGAAGGCCCTGTGTTGGAGCTTAAAATGAAACTACATATTTGTACAAAGCACCTTACAAGCCTGAAAACTCACAAATTTACCATCTAAAGGGGTTGTGTGTGATACAGGGGAATAATAGATGCATGATGGCAGATTATAAGAGTAGACTAAAGCAAGAAGAAGTGGTTGTTTGTTGCACTGTAGATAGTGGGGGTGAGTGGTATTAGCTGTAGAGGATCCAGTTGTACATATCAAGGCTGAAGGTGATAGCCTTCTTTATACAGTTGTGTTTTTGGTGAGTTTTTGTAGGTTCTGAGGCAGAGAGATAGTCTAGCGGAGCAAGGCAAGAAGTTCAAAAGAGAAGGAGCAGCACGAGAAAAGTCCCGAAGGTGGGAGTGAGAGGAGTTGAGAAGGAAGGAAGACAGAATAAGGTTATTAGCAGAAAATCTATACTTCCTTCTCTCAGCATGGCTAATATATACTAGGTAAAAAGGGGGCTCAAGGTAAATACATTACTTTCAAATACCTCAAGGTACAACTTAGATGTAAAGTTACCTGGTGTTCTAAACTATTGTGCCATCAATAATGCATATTACAGCAGATTAACTTCTCTCCCAGTAAGACCTGAGATGAGAAGAAGTGATATGAACTAGAATTGAAAAAGAGCAAACCAATTTAGGATTGCATCCCAGGAGGGGTGACAGTATTTAAACAAAAATGGAAAAAGAATCTTAAACTAATAAAATGACTAACATCATAGGGACCGCCTATCAACATGGAGCCCCTAACACACAGTAAAATCCCAAGGAGGTTGTGGTACATAGCAAGATCCATTGACTCACATTTCAACATTTTTTGCTGATTTTATTATTTCTTTAAAATATCAGTATGCAAAATTTCTTCTTTTCCATGCAGTTTCCATTTTTATAAATAATATCAAAACTGTAGCCTGGTTAAAAAAAAATCTTAAACGTGTCACTTGCAATTCCATTTAAAGTATAATGCAATGAAGATTCATAGCACTGCAATGGCTTCAGCAGCCACACCTGAATCAAATGTACAAATGTTTGAACTAGCTGAACAATTCTTACACAGTTGAGTGCAATTTTATTGTACTTCTTTGTAACTGCAAAATAAGTTCGACATTTTACTTCAAACTTTTTATTGATGATTTGTTAAGACCATCCTTCAGTTTAATCTACGAGCGCGGAAGCTTTTTACCATTGAAGTGGTACGTAGCAAAAACTGACACAGAAAGCACTTTAGAAGAGACGGTTATTATTCCTGATCAGAGCACTAAGAAATATTCATTATTTTATGTCTGTGGTGTCAGATTATTGTGTAGACTTGTGTTGTATGATTCATTGCATCCACATTCACTTATGTGTGAAAACCACTGACAAAATATATCAAAATAAATGTAAATAGTACAGAATTTTTTTTTTGATTTTTTTTTTGTCCTGCTTTTTAGTGGATATGATCGTTTCTCCACAGGGTGCAGGGAAGGTACTGCATTGCATCTGTCACATCACAAAATGCAGCTTTTGTAAAGAATTATTTCAGTTGTTTGCCTAGTTGCAGGGTAGCTCAATATAGATCAGTCTTGTCAACTCCAGTGACTGAGGCCAGATTTTCTTATGTGAGCTCTCTGGTTAGTAGAATCAAAATCAAATTGACTAAGCCACTGATTGACATTGACAGATCTGTCCTTCCTCTGAAATGTAGTGTGATATTGGCCCTTGAGCAGTGTAGTTGAACAGCTAGGGTACTATGAAAATCAAGAATTGGAGCTATAGTCAATAAAGCAGGGATAAGCAAGATGGTCCAGAAGAAAACCTCAAAATGGCAAACGAGTTTCAGCCTAGGCCCACGAGGCCCATGCATAGGGCTGCACCTTTTTATGGAGTAGCAGGCTCCTTAAGTCACAGATGCATTGCTATGTAATATACATAGAAATGTCTATATGTAGAGAATATTCTGTCTGTAAGTGTACTGTATACCTACATAGACACATAAAGCAAGTGTAAAGGAAGAGAAGTAACTAGGTCATTGGGGGTGCACAAACTGAACGAGCCTAGGGCAGCATACAACTTTTTAGGAAATCCCTAGTAGGCTCCAGTCCAGTGAGTCATCTATGCACATCAGGGAAGTCCTAGCGTGTGCATACGTCTTCAGATATTACCATTCTTAGCCCATCATTAAGATAAGACTGTCCAACTGCAGCCTTCAAGATTCAGAGCTAGGCCAGTTTTTCGGGATAATTATGTAAGTCTACAGATAAATAAATCAAAACGATTGAGTCACTAACTGTAACCTGTATTCAAACAACATGTCCTGCAAAGATGGTGTGGTATTCTTACCCTCAATTACTTTAGTTAGACAGCCATGCTATAGGGCGAGGTCAGACCTATAGAGATCCATATAACAGGAAAGATAAATGTTATACACAGGAGAGTTACTTGGAATTAGTGAGGCAGGGTTTGATTTACCTGCGCACAGCACGTATGGCCCTTCAGAACTCACTTTCCCAACCACTGCAAAAGGCTCCCAAGAAGAACTCAGGAATTTAATTTTCACATTACCAGCAAGGGTGCCCTCACCTGAATCTTGCCCTTGGTGGTTTTAGCTCTCTCTTTATTGCAGCCTGTATCAGAATAACAGTTGACTAAAACTGCCAAACCCTTCAGAAAATGAACATTAAGATAACAGGAATTTTGCTTTGATTTTATGTTCTGCTGGCACCACATCTTATAAAACTCTTTGCAACAACACTCTTAGCCAATGACAATATATTGCATTGTATGACAAATCTACTTTCCTGCAGCTAGAATAAATGGAACTTTTCCAGAGTTACTCTCTGTATTTTATAGTCCCCATGGGACTTTATATTTTACATAACCATGATTGCACATGATAATATAGTATTTTCTCTAAAGTACTGCAAATTACCTCCTACTGTCGCATTTTCATACAGAGGAATATTTTCCTACTTTTAAACCACACTGCAAAATGTTGCAAAATAATACAAAATAATGAGGCTGTTGGTGTGTTTGTTAAAGGACCACTGCACAATGAAAACAACATATATGTTTGAAAACTTTACAGGTTCACTGTAGTGCATTTACAAGTATAGCTCATATCTTTGTTTGTTGGTCATAAACTACAGTATGTAATTTAAAAAATAAATAAAGTAAAAAACAAATTCTTACTTTTGAATGTGTCTGTTTTCCTGAAAGCAGAGCAACTTATCTCCACCTACCTGTGCCTATCAGGGCTCTGCTCAGAAGCAGGACTAAAAAAAGACTGACCAGTCAGACTCTGGTTCAGGTTGAGCATGTTTATTAAAATGGGCATAGTTATCATGACTCATGCACTATCACCCATGAAGCAACTGCAAGGTGGTTACAATACAGCTATTACCTCTGTGTATACAGTGGGGGCAGAGCTAATGACATGAAGGGGCAGGTCAGTGACATCATAGGCCAGCCTGCTTCCAAGCTCCATAATGGTCCAGACCCCAGGCAGAGATGGCCACACTCCTTGATAAGTCACAGGGAAGAGTAGAAAAAAGGCACTTCTTGAGGAAAAAACATAATTTAATAAGTAAGCAAAAATATTAACTTTTAATTATTTTAAACTGCACTCTTGTAATAGTCTCTGTCCAATAAAAAAGAAAAAGAGTTTTACTTGTAAATGTATTACAGTGGATCTTTAAGTTTGACTAAGAGAGATCCATGATGATTGGTGGAAGTTGATTTTTGAGAGGGGCATTTACATTTCTGGACAGCTATGTTTGTAATGATGCAAAGAGTCTGCTTCTTGTTCAGTGGGGCGAAGGGGTGTGGTGCCAATTTAATTTTTACGCAGTTATCCAACACATGCTCTGGATTCTGCTTTTTCCCTCCTCCCACAGCCCTCTCTTCACTAATAACTACAAACATATTCCCCCATCAACCAGCGTTCCTATACTCATAAACTCATAAACAAAGTCATCAAAACTTCTGATTCTTCGAAAAGGTGATTAACGGTGACATATATCATAGGCGGAGTGGAGGTGGCATTTAGGCGAGTATCTTGAGATAAGATCTCATGTGTAGGAGAGTGTAGTTTTGAGGGCTTTGTACTTGAGCATCAGCCACTTCTTTTCAAAAATAAAATAATAAGATATGTTTTATGGGCCTCGTACTATATGCAGAGCTTATAACAGAATAGCATTGATTCCTATTATAATACATTGTAAAAAAAAATACCTCAGTACTGTATTGCTGATTAGGCACTTTGCTGCTATTAAATGAAGTGACATTACATGATTTGCGGTTTAGTGATTACATTAAAGGGAATCAGTGTACTGATTTACACACAGGTTTATAACACACCTACATATTTCTCACTTATTTGCAGTTTTATCAAAAACCACGCAAGTATTTGTGTGCATTACATTTAATTATTGTTATATTGGGATATCAAAGGCTAGAGCATAGAATACATAGTGGAAATGGGGGGGAGGGGGGTTATTAATG